>CM062805.1:212339784-212987285 GCA_031772625.1 Pinus tabuliformis
TCAACTTATTCTCCATTTCATGTAACTCTAGTTCTTCTTCCTGCAATGTTTTCTTTTCTCTCTTCCTCACTCTGTTCTCTTTATTCACTGCTCCCTCTTTGCCTCCACTACCAAAGCTAATTTCTCCATGATAGGATCTTCCCTCATCTTGCAACTTTTGTTTGCCTTTGCGTTCTCGACAATATTCCTCTTGCCCTTGTCCTATGTTGGATCACTGTTTATTGTTGTTGTTGTTGTTGCTTCCTGCGTTGATGCTTCCTACATAGTAGCCTTCCAAGTTAAGGCTATATTAACTGGCTCGTGGAGCTTGGAGTCATTGTAACAGTACCTCCAAGGGTCCTCCTCGTGCCAGTGAAATGTCCCGTGGATCCATGGATAGTGCACCTTCACACAGTGGTTCTTGAAAATACTATGGGGATCATATGGATTAAAGTCTTTGGTGCTGAACTGAAACTTCAATATATCCTTAGCTTAGACATCTGCATCTTTTAAGCTCTTATTTCGTATAACACAATCCGCAAAGGAAGAGAGGGCCATTACACTTTCTTCTTCCTATGCAGTCCTGATGATAACCTCGTGGAGAGGTGATACGAGACCTCTTGCATGACCAACTTGTCTGTGGCATACCTTGGTAGGAAATGTGGAGGCTTATGTCCACCAAGCACTCCGATGAAGGTGCCACTGGGTGAGGCATACCAATCTACAATATTAAGTATCGCTTCCATTGCTTCTGGGGAGATGAAAGGTAGATCCTTCTCAAAGATAATCTTATACAATGGGATGATGAAATGGTCATCCAGCCTTGCCATTACTCCTCGGTAGTTGTAGTCAGAAAGTAACTTGCAATAAATGTTGACAAAAATCTCTTTCTGTGTCCATGTCCAACTCATGCTAGGAAAAAAATTGATGGGCATATATTGCATCCAGTAAGTATGCAGATATGTAGAATCTCGCTTGGTCATCCTTGGGCAGATTTCTGGCATTAGCCACATAGGTTTTCAACTGATGAGCCAACAATTCTGACCAGTTGAATGGCCTTCCATCACTCACCAAATGGTCCAATACAACTACCCAACCTTCAAGAAAGGTCTTTGTGCTCTCTTGACCATATATTCGGCATGCAAAGATGATCAAGAACTGGTAGGCCTTCTTGGGAGACTTTGTCTTGTAAACATGATTTGGCGTCTGTCTGACATTTGATGGCTCTTTCACACAATGCTTGACTATATCTCTCATGTTCACCTGGTTATGGGTGGAATAGAGAAGTGTGTCCATGTGCCCCGCCGACTGAGGTAAATGATACATCTAATGAAAGTTCTCTGCCCTTAAGTTGGAAAGCTCTATCCCCTTGGCATTGATCAATGTCATAGCCTTTGGATCTGTGTGTGAGACAGTCCAACTGATAATATCCTCACATGGGAAGGTGGGGTACCTGCATGCAACCTTGTATAAGCTTGACCATTGGATATTAATATATACCTTCTGGTCCTCTAAGTCTTTGTTGAAGTCCTCTACAAAAGTATCCTTGATTTGCTGTCATGTCAACTTTGTGCCGTTCTCAATGAACAATTGAGTGTCTGCATAAACTAGTAGATTAATTGACTGACGTCTGCTCAAAGACTTACCCAGTACTTCTCTCGACAGTTTCCTTTGATGTAGCTCTCTTGGAGGCCATGTTAACTGTAATTGCGAGAGAGATTCTCAACAACTGTTGTGCCTGGAGACAGAGAGGACACTCATGGAAATCCAATGTTAGCTTAACACTAAAAGAAACTTCAAGACAAGACCAAGCAACACACTGACCTTCAGATGGAACATACTGCACAATTCTGGTTCACAGAGATCACGGGTTGCCTGGTGGAACTGCGCATTTCACAGTCCCAACATTTAGTGGTGGAGGCTTGCTGACTGGAACTGCACAATGCACATTTCATTCTGGGCACAGGCCAGGAGAGATTATGCATTGCACAGTCTCAGTGGCCAAGACTAGGAGGTTGGCTCCTTGAACTGCGCAGTGTGCAGTTGGTGCCAGGCTAGGGTAGCCTCTGAGCAATTCCAAAAGCCAAAGCAGAACCCTTAATCTCCCAGAATGCACAATGCATGCAAGGGAAAGTGAGATCTAGGCAAGGGGGACCCAGATCTACCCAAGGGAGTGTGAAATAGAGTAGATATAAAGGATGATGTGATGCTGAGTGAAAATCTAACTGAGTGATGATGCATGCAAATGAAACAAGTGCAAGAATCAATCAATCTAAATGAAAATGATGCATGTGAAGAGACTTGCGACAACGACAATCGTTAGTGAAAAAACGGGTAATGCATGCAAAACTTGGGAAAGGTAATGCAAACTTGAAACAACGCTTCTACAAGCTAAAACAAGTTAAAATGCAAACAATCGTTCAACAAAAGAAGTGAAACAACACTCACAAGCTAAACAAGCAAAAGTGACAAAAAAAGTGACAAAAGACTAGAAAAGAAAAACTTACCCAAAAACTTGACGACGATCGCACCGAAAGTTCCTTGATCTTCTCGGGATTGCAAAAGCTCCAAGATCAAATGTGAAAATGAGCTCTGGCAGCATCGATTAAATAGTTTTGGTTGATTTAGGTTTTATGACGTGAAGGTCAAAAATCAAGGAAAAATGACACTTGGCGGTAATTTCCAAAATAACTCAAGTGCCTCCTTCAGACTGCTAAAAATAGATCCCTATTTTTTAGGGATGATTTTTTGCTTTTTCATTTTTTTCTTTTTTGGGAAAATTTTCCATACATTGTTCGGAGAGATTATGTAGTTCTGGGAAGGACTCGGCAACTCACTAGCTCATGCACTGAGCAGCTTCTGAGCAATTTCTGGGCTAAGTTGCTCTGGGTCATCTCTCATGCTTAGTGGAATTTCCTTGCTAAAGGTTGGCTGTCAACTAACACTGCACAATTCTTGAGCTCAAGGCTCAATGTTAGCTTGGATTGCACAATTCCTGAGAGCAAGGTTGGTTTCCCTCAAGGATTGCACAATTCTCTAAGTGTTATCGGGAAATCTAGTGTCCACTCGGAGCTGCTAGTCCCACTAATACTAGTAGCTATCTTAGAAACAAACAAACTAAAACTACTTTCGCTTTCCTTTATGAGAAGTAGATAAGAGGGGAACAAAGGACACCAACCTTAGTCTTGCACTTAGTTCCTTGCTTGGTTCCTCTCCCTTCTGATAGATCCTTGATGCTTTGCCTTCGTCTACCCAGCTTCAAAGAGCACCTGTGGAATCAAAGCAGCATAATACTATCGAAGAACAGAGATCTACAATCATAAACAATATAGGACCAGATATATATTGACCACACAAATGGATATATCATCAAACAAACAAGAATGTGGAGGAAAACTTGAATAGCTTTATTAATATCAAGAATAGCAAAGAGGATTACAACCAATTGTTTTGACCCAGCGTCATCCTCCCAGCATGAAAGCCCTTCTTCACCTCATGAAAAGCTTAGATCACCCAAAACTATGATATTCCACCAAGAAACCAACAACACTTCCTTACAGGATACAAAATTCCAGCCTCTGAATCTCTGGGATGAGGGATCCATATATAGATGATTGCTGGGGGGTGAGTCAGCTTCTGGGATTTTGATTAGTGTCCTCTCTCTGATAGTTCTTGATTCCACTTGGAGATTGATGATTTGTTACTCATCCCTGGGTGAATTCAAAGAGGCAAGTGTCATAGGAGAAGTTTCTGGAAGATTCCATGATGATCCACCTTGCAAAATATCTCTGCCATTTGTCTACTCTCGGCCATTGCACCCTATAGAAGGGCTTTCCAGTATGCATCACACCCTTTACACTGGGCAGGTGAGATGCATCACACCCTTTGCACTGGGCAGTCTGTATGGTCCATCTTTGACCAGTTATGAGCAGTTTTCTGTGGAGAACTTCTGGGAGATGATGTAATCAGCTGACCTTGCTCCTTTACGGTGTGAAGCAACACTTTTAGGGACTTAGGAGCCCTTGGTTTATGGACATGTATGATTGGGGTTGCAGTGCCCAAAAATGTTTATAACAGTTGCCCCCTAAAGCATGAGGTCATTAATCTTTTGATGTCGGGTGAAATGCTTTATCATGAGGATCCAAAGTTTTTTCGAGCTGGAAGGCAACCTGTAATAAGATACAATACAATACATTATCTTCATAATATTTTTCATGATCTAGCTGAGGCGGGCATTCCCATGCTCAGCTTTATAAATTCATTTTCATGTACATATTACAGACAACCATCTATATGGTAGACTGATGATTCTGATAGAGCCATCATCCTTTGATTCAGATGACCATCTGTGCAGCAATGATGTACATTTGATGTCTTTATTTTCCTGAATATATCGCAGCCCGGATGGATGAAACTAGATCTGGGGTCTTCAAACTCATCCAATCTTCACTCGGAGTACAAGTCGATCCATGTGAAAGATATTCTGGAGTCGAACATGGAAAGACATCGCCTGATTACCAGCCAATGATGTAAGCTGTTAACAAGCGCGAGAGGAATCACTGATAATGATGATGACCCTCAAGGTACTATAGTATAGTTCACGTGGTGTGAAAAGGGACTTGGTGTCGAACACCACGCAAAATCTTTCGGTCGAAGGCCATTGATGTAAACCTGTCGCCAGAAGTGAGAAACTTTCCATTGAGGCATGCAAGCTTCAAAGTACTGAAAGGGCTGTTCCTAAGTCGACTTCTTGGATAATGAGCTGATGTCGACAAGAAGCGACCTGTTGTAGGAGAGCCTTAATGAATCCCACATCTACAAAACGGAATGGAGTAAACGATTTCGAAGATGAAAACTATCTGATGATACAGGGTTCAGGGTGGTGGTCATGAAAGAATGGAGCGTGAATGTATTGCAGCGGATGAGACACAGGTGAATTCTCTAAGTGACTTCTCGTGAACATACCGGTGACACTGACATGGATTGGTAGCATTAACCCCAAATATGGATGATGCGATGGATCAATGGTGATATGACCGGTGAACAGAATAACCCAACCCGACTCGGACATGGAGTGAAAGTGTCATGTTCAAGAGCGACTTTCTATCAATAAAGTTTCTTCAAGTTTTCTTCCCAATTTTTCCCCAGTCATTGCTGACCAGTACCTCTTTATTTTTATCAAGCTTGAGGAGGATAACATATGCTTGTTCTATAATTTTCTCTTCAGGCAAACCCGTCACTATGTTTTAACGAGCCTAGCGACAGTGAAACTCGTTCTTGTCTATATGGACAAGTTTGTCGCTATTTGGTTTTTAACGAGTTTAACGACAAAGATAACTCGGTCCTTTTCAATTTTAGAGAGTCTGAAAGGGACATAAAGGAAACTTCGATGATCCTTTTTCGTCATATAATCGCTTAAGTACGAAAAAGTATAAAATAATACGAAAGGGATGAATTTTTGGTAATTTTAATGAGCCGAACAAAACAAGCACTCGATATTTTTGTGTAATAATCCCTCAGGTCCAAAAAGATTAAAATCTAGAGGAGGGATAGCACTCCCTGTAGATTTAACGAGCTGGAGAGGCCAATTGCTCGGAAATATTTTCATATTTTACGAGTCAGATGAAAAGAGCTTAAAGGAGACTAGTTTTTTGAGGGACGAGTGATAATTTCAGGTAACAGCTGATTCCAGGTAAGGTTTGGAATTTTCCAATCACGGCAGTGTCACAAGGATGGCTAACAGGATCACTCTTCGCAGCTGTTCCTCAAAAGGGGTAAACAATCAAATGGAGGCGTATGATCAGCTAAAACAAAGTGGAGGTGATGATGAGAACACGAACAAGGCTCAAAAGCTGATGATAATGCATTCACAATGGTTATTTACTGGAAATTGATTCATTTTTTAATGAGCTTAAACTCTGGGGAAACATTTGCTCATTGCTAGGCTTAATTTTTAACGAACTTGAACTTTTCTTAAAACTACTCGTGGCGGGTGTATTTTTTAACGAGCTTTAACCCTGCGGTAACACTGCTTGTGATAAGTTGCATGCCCCTTGCATAATAACGCAAATCGAGGTGCATGCCCCCCAAGCTTCATTGCATTCAACACGGTGGTTGGAATGAAGGTTTACCTTCGAGATCTTTAAAAGACTCGACTTGGATTTTACGAGATCGTAATCAAAGATTCGATTTGGAAAGGGATTTGTTTCATTTTTTAATGAGGTTGACACAGTAAAAGAACTATCCTCAGAATCCACTGTATTTACAGTATTTGATAGAAAATCAAAAACTGAAGGATGATTAAGGTCACTGGAATAATCTTCATGGTAATCCAGAAGATGGGAACGATGATGGTAATCTTCCCATGGTGCCTCTCCTGTCATCATTGACTAAATGATTCCTTCGTCTATAGAATGTACATGCAACCAAGGATCTGAAGAGGTGCCATATTCCCTAGACCTGTCTATCCAAACACTCGATGAGCATTGATGTGGGTTTTCCCCCCAGACCAAGAAAATTGATTGCTACAATATTTCTATTAGGGCGATGATCCATGCTGAAAAAATGTTTAGGAATCTTCTGAATCTGTTAGATATAGAAGATATCATATTGCAGGTTTCCATCGTGGTCACTTCCGCCAGATTACTTGGAGGCGGTAGGGCAAAAGTACCCATTAAGGCAGTGTTCTTTAGGAGGCCTACTCCGACATTTTGAAGCGATTGAGTGCTTCCATGGATCATTGGAATGCTTCCCGTAACTTGTGAACTGTTGGGGAGAAAGGTTTGTTGGTCAACGATTGTAACTCCTCCTTGAAAAGGAAATGCAATCTTTCTAAAGTATGTCGACACAACCGCAGCCATAGCATAAATCCAGGGCCTTCCTAGTAGGATGTTGTAATCGAGGTTTCCGTCGATAACTTCAACATCAATTTCTACTGTTTTTCCCCCCAGTTCGACTTGCAAGTTACTTAAAATCCCATATGGGGTGTATGTTCATCCATCAAATTATTTTAATGTTGTCGAAGATCGCGACAAGGGTGGAGATCCTAAAGTTTTCTAGCAACTCATCGACATAATACATGTAGATGCCCCCTCATCAATAATTGTTCGATGAACAGTTTTGTTGAGGGCTTTCACTTGAATAAGGAAAGCTAGTTGAGCTGGTAACTAAGGGTCATATCCTTTGTGACTAAAGGACACAATATTAGAATCCATTGGGTTAATCCCACCTATCACCGATAATAAAGCCTGCTTTTGGGAGGGGAAATTTTGCAGTACCTCAAGTGTCGACATAGCGGATGGTGATTGGGCCAGATCCTCCACTATATTATAATGCTATGCTACTCACGCACGAGGATTAAATGTCGATTTGTGTACTACTCCCTTTGGCGGCTTTATCGTCAGTGTAGGAATGATGGGTGGCACAACTTTGGTCAAAGTTGTTGTCGAACTACTAGGTTGATCATTAGCCTTGTTGTCCGACAGCTGTGGATTCCCGTAATCTTTATTCCTTTTCGATGTCAAAGTATCTTTTTGCTGCTTCAAAACCGACAACATTAGCACTTAGGACAGGGAAGCATTGTCACTAGCAACCAAATTTGTTCCTGGATTCAGAAATGGATCAGTGAATACCGCCGAGGTTTTTGAATTCTTGAAGAATTTTCTAAGCTCAGCTTTATATGGACACTCTCTTGTCCAATGATCCTCATCACATATAAGGCATGGACGATTTGGTTTCCTATCTCTAGAAGGGTTTGCAGAAGATTTTTGAGGGGACGACTCCTCCTGTTTCTTCTTCTTCCCTTTCTTTTTCTTCTTTCCTCCTGGTTGCTTAGTTTCTTTGCCTTTTTCAGTCAATACGGCATTTACTTCCAAGGCGAGAAGTTCTTCATTTGCATTTTGACCTGAAACCGTACGGGCCTTCTTCGACTTAGCCTTTACGGTTTTTGTGCTGGTCGTTCCTATCACGCCATCCTTGGCATGAGAGTCTTTGTTTGATTTAGGAGAGGGAGGAACGGAAAATTCCAGTCTAGGAGCATCAGGGATTTTATTGTAGAGCGTGCCAGACTGAGTATAGATCAAATCTAAATATTGCACATGAGCAATGACTTGTTCTTCCATGACGACTCCTCCCTTTGCCACATCTTCTGTAATAGAAGGTAACAGTGACTTAATAAACCATTCAGCCAATAGCTGATTAGGAACATATGTTTTTACCATTCTACGATGATGTCGCCACTCATGAATATGATCAGATATGTGAGTGGCTTTCGTTTGCTTGAAATTGGTAAGAAGCTCCGTTCCCATTTCGTACCTTATGGGTAGCTGAAAATGGGTTAGAGAGGTTGTAGCTATGGTACTGAAGTTATCAAACGAAGCTCTAGGCAATTCGATATACCATTTTTCTTCCGAACTAGTTAACGTTCGCTGAAAAAGGCGAAGCCTGATCGAATCATCATTTATAGTGTTAGATGAACACCACAGGTGAAAGGTCATCACATGATTCGACGGGTCTTCACCTAGATTTCCATTAAATTTAGGAATATCTGATGGAAGTTTATGAGGAATCACTGGCCACCAGGGGGCGTAAGCGATTGGATCGTTTATTAGCTGATTTAGATCTGGTAACCCTAAAGTTGCCACGAAGGGCAACTGTTGATTCAGGTTCAGTGAAGCAGACCCAGGATAAGATGGGATTGCCTGAGAAGTGGGTCTTTGCATACCAGCATAGTGCATTTGATGTTGATAACTTTGGTAAGGTTGATGGGCATAACCATTATGAAATGGTTGATGTTGACTGTTTTGAATATACGACTACCCATTACTTGCAAAGACTTGGTTCTCAGATCCTTGGTAAACTTGTTGGAATTGTGGTTGTTGATATCACACCAGCCATGGTTGTGAGACCATGTGCCATTGTCCAATACTAGCTGTTTGACCAAGATGAGGGGTAATGGTACCCGTTTGAGCCTAGGTCACTCTAGTTAAGGAGCCACTAATCGATGATTGTGGTGGCGTTGCAGGGATAAGGGGCTGTTGGATTGCGACCTGAGAGACTTGAGGTTGGCATACAATAGGCAACGCTTGTACTTGCGACACCGTCACAATAGCCGGTGTAGTGGGGATATTTGACATAGGCAAACTTTGTTGCATTGAGTATACAACTCTTAGTTGTTAAGGTAGTATTGGTATCCAACCACTGGATGTAATTCCAGCATAACCTGAATTCTATTGCGAACTCATGTATGTTTGACCTCCTAGAGGAGACAATGAAAGGGCATATTGCCCCCCATACGGCAGTAATCCAGTGCTTAAGGGAATGATTTGCCTTTGAGGACCGGACTGTCCAAATTAACACTATGAAGGATCAATTTGCTGAGACTCAACATAGGAGATTCTAGATATTATTCCAAACGAACAAACGGGAACAGACCATACTGTCGAAACAGCCCCTGGATGGATTCCATCCAGTGATTGTGAGCTGGTTGCGACAGATGGTATGCCAGCGAACATTTTCGGAGTGGCAACAGGAAGTTCTGTTGCTGCTGTGTCAAATGACACAGTCCTAGATGTCGACGGTTGTTCAGACATATCTAGTTTATCCAAAATATTTCCTAGCGATTCTACAAGAACTTCCAATAACGGTAGACTAATTTTCGACGAAGAAGGATATAGGGTGATCCCAACTCCACAATGCGATGGAGTACTAGATGGGGGATCCTCCACAATCTCTTCTATAGCGATCAATCCAGGTGGAAGAGGTAGACCGTCAGGTCCGTAAAATATTTCCGGTGCCGAAGAAGGTATAGATTCTGTAGCGACAGATGTTTGGGGAATAACACCTTCCGAATCAGCTATAGATGGAGCCGGTTCAGGAATAGAAGTGTTTACCTTCACACTAGGATTAGTTCTACTATCCTCTAGTGGCTGCAGAACTTCTTCCGTAGAGGCAGGGATACCAGAAATGTTTGGAGTAACCAGAGTCTCTGAGGGTGTCGGAACACTTGTTCCAACCAGACCACGGGACTTTGAACCGGTTAAACGAGTTCGCTTTGTCCAGAATAGTTTTGATTCTAGGGAAAAAGACGGTTGACTTGTAAGTCTCCACGAACAACGAGGTTTCAATTGACTTTCTTCCACGATTGCGGATTACTCGATCAACTAAAAAAAAAAGGGGAAAATGTTTCCGAATTAAATGAATTTTAGACGCTTTGACACAACTTGTTTTTTCAATTTTTAAGAGTCAAGAAAAAACAAAAGATGACTCTAGTCGCCTTTGATTTTTAATGAGCCCGAAGTGACAAGTGCTCAGATGGACCTTTTCCTTTAAGGAGTCTGAAAAGGAATGAAAGAGACTACTCCAGAAATCTAGACAGAGGGATTACCAAACCAATCGCAAAACTGTAGAATATTTTTTATGGTACGGTAGTCAATCTTCCTGAATGTTGTGTTCAGTGCATTGAGATCGATAGGGCAGCAGACACGACTTCCTATGGATAAAGGATATAGCCTATTGTGGTCTCCTAATATATACTCGACGGTACATGGGAGCAGAAGTCCTTACTAGCACTTGTCGTCTCAAAGAGGAGGAATCACCCAACCAATCAATGAAAGCGACAGTTACCAGGCTTTACGACACCAGAATACGTCTCTAGCCTAGACTTCTAGATGTTGTGTGTTAGGTTCCAAAGCGTTTTTATGTTCATTGAATTTATTTTACAGTTGATATTTCACAAGAAATTTTCCTTTCAGGTTCACTGCATCATGTAGATATACATTTCCTAAAATGCAATCTAAGATGATAAACAATCGTTTAATATTCTTTTTGCAATGAAAATCCTAGCTACTAAAGAAAGAGAGACGATATTCTTTCAACATAGAGCAGAGAGCACACACTAGATGCACTGTCCTAAATCAAACCAACAAGCAATCTAAATGCAAATGCACATGCATGTATTTGTTTTCAACTTTCTTAATGTGTGAATGACAAGAATAATGCTAAGTACAAATCTAAATTATCTTTTCAAAGCGACAGTACTAACAAATTTCTCTTCAAAAACAAAAGGAAGATAATGACGACACTTTGCTATTTTGAATTGGAAACTGCTTTTGACACTTGAAAAACTACTAATTCAAATCAAATATAAGAGTAACCGTATAATCAACCATCAAGAACAATTGAATCCTTTTCTTTGACTGAAAACGACACTTGCGACACTTTCAAATCAAAAGACGACAGTTTGATTATGCTACTTTTTTGTAAAAGAGATCTGTAAATGGCGCACAATACATAAAAACATTCACAATTATTTGTACTATGGAGGCAGAATCATGCAAAGGAAGGAAGTTTCTACAGTGGTATACTGATCACAGACAGCAAAACTCCTGAATAAATCTGAAGAGAGTGAACCAGAAACCAAAATCTGGGAGCAGAAGAGGTCTCGTCTGATCAGCGCACCTGCAACACAGGGAAAGTGCGATGCAACACACCTACTACACACGGGAGGTGCGATGCATCCAGATTCCCAAGAGGAGAAAGTTTGATAGTCCAAGGATGAGACTTCAACTTGGTTTCGGGTCACAGTTTGCAGCTTAGTTCAGGGATTTAATCCAAGCTAATGATAGTCAGTAAATAGAAATCACAGGGGCTGATCTAATGAGGTTACTAGAGCCACCACTAGGGAAATTAGAAGTTTTGCAAATTGATTGTCCAGTTTATAAAAAAAACCCAGAGATAGACTGAAGCAGCATTGATCTACTTTGCACTTGCATAGAAAATGCAGTTTGAAGGCTAGCTGGCGTGACTTCAGGCTCCGTCTGTAAGTTTATAAAACAAACAAATATAGACAAGCAAACAATCTATTCGCTCCCCAGCGGAGTCGTCATTTTGTTATCAGGAAATCTAGTGTCCACTCGGAGCTGCTAGTCACACTAAGACTGGTAGCTATCTTAGAAACAAACAAACTAAAACTACTTTCGTCTTCCTTTATGAGAAGTAGATAAGAGGAGAACAAAGGACACCAACCTCAGTCTTGCGCTTAGTTCCTTGCTTGGTTCCTCTCCCTTCTGACAGATCCTTGCCACTTTGCCTTCGTCTACCCAGCTTCAAAGAGCACCTGTGGAATCAAAGCAGAATAATACTATCGAAGAACAGAGATCTACAATCATAAACAATATAGGACCAGATATATATTGACCACACAAATGCATATATCATCAAACAAACAAGAATGTGGAGGAAAACTTGAATAGCTTTATTAATATCAAGAATAGCAAAGAGGATTACAACCAATTGCTCTGACCCAGCGTCATCCTCCCAGCATGAAAGCCCTTCTTCACCTCATGAAAAGCTTAGATCACCCAACACTATGATATTCCACTAAGAAACCAACAACAATTCCTTACAAGATACAAAATTCCATCCTCTGGATCTCTGGGATGAGGGATCCATATATAGATGATTGCAGGGGGGTGAGTCAGCTTCTGGGATTTTGATTAGTGTCCTCTCTCTGATAGTTCTTGATTCCACTTGGATATTGATGATCTCTTACTCATCCCTGGGTGAATTCAGAGAGGCAAGTGTCATAGGAGAAGTTTCTGGAAGATTCCATGACGATCCACCTTGCAAACTGTCTCTGCCATTTGTCTACTCTCGTCCATCACACCCTACAAAAGGGATTTCCAGTATGCATCGCACCCTTTACACTGGGCAGGTGAGATGCATCGCACCCTCTACACTGGGCAGTCTGTATGGTCCAGCTTTGACCAGTTCTGAGCAGTTTTCTATGGAGAACTTCTGGGAGATGATGTAATCAGCTGACCTTGCTCCTTTAGGGTGTGAAGCAACACTTTTAGGGACTTAGGAGCCCTTGGTTTATGGACATGTATGATTGGGGTTGCAGTGCCCAAAAATGTCTATAACACTAAGGCAAGCCCGGAACTGGATGAAAACAAATTCAAGAGGTCGGCTTGTGGGTTAGGGAGTAAACCAAGTAAGCAAACACAAGCCAAGATGAAAAAGATGAGGCTCAATAGAAGTAGAAGTACCTAGATCAATGCAAGATGGGTTGTTTTGATTTAAAAGGGAGGCTCCAAAATGAAGCATGGGGAAAGTTTTGGAGAGTGGATGTAGCTACTACAACATATACATATCACATTAAAATAAATTTAAATAATAATGATTCATATTCATAACCATGTATGATATTTCAAAATATATAATTAGTAAAGATATAAAAACTTAATAAATTTATTTAATAAATATATAATTAAAAATAATAATAATTTTATTATGCCAAGAGGTAATCTACAACCCAGTATAGGGGAGATGTGTAGGCATTATGTGCAATCTAAGAAAGACAATATGTCAACATTTTTAAATATAAGCTCACATGTTATTTATATCAATTTTTATGTAAATATTGACTTTAATTATGGTGGGAATTAATTGATGATAAATATGTCATTTACGTGATTATGAGTTATTTTCAAGAATTTTATTTTTTCATTAAAAAATCACTACATGAATATTGGAACTATACCAATAAATTATGGCATAAAATGTGTGGGCCAATTAAATATTTGAAAAATAGTCTTTTTAATAATATTGAAATTAACAAAGTCTTTCGGTAGAAATCACATGAGAGAAATTTTTGGCCGATGCATTTCGAACCAACAAGTGTGGTTTATCATCAAGACCAGATAAACATTAAAAAATATTGAAATTATTTTTCAAAGTTAAACATTATAAGTTGCATTGGTCAATGCTAAACTTATCATTGTCAACATACAAATCGATTGCTAGATTCCTTCCTTGGGAGGACTGATAATAATTTTATAACCATATTTAAAGTTAACTAATAAACACATAAAAACTTAATCCTTACAATATAACAAGATTATTAAGCATGGATATTCACCCCAACTTTGACATCAATATTAGTAATTTGTAAATAGGCTTTGTTACAATACCATGTGCCAATACAATGGCTTATCAATACCACATGCCCAAAAACCATAACTCATTTCACAATCAAAATATTTTATAAATATTTTATTTTAACTTAATTTTATAAAAAAATTAATTAAATCTAAAAGAGAAAAGGTTATACTTTTGAAATATATCTAAACCCTCTACCCTCACTACCACTAAAAATATTTCGTGGATATTCCATAAAGATTAAATCAAGGTTTTAATAAAATGAAAAATGAGAATACTTTTACATATAGAGATTTGAAATTTATATAATACCAATGTCGATCCATCTTAACTCTAGATCTACCAAGCGTTGGGAGAGATTAAATCTCTTTTCACTCTAGAAGAGGTTTTCATCTCAAGAGATTTGATCCCTCTTGGTGCTCAGTAAATCCATAGTGAATATTGATCTAGGCTTGTGCAAAGCAAGGAAAAAACATCTTATTTTCAAGTTAAAGAAAGCATTATATAGGCTTAAATAAACACCCGAGACTTGGTATGTGAAGATCGATACTTCCTTATTTCAACAAAGTTTAATGCCAATACCAATTCAAATTCTAGAACCTGAGGATGCATAACCATCCATAAGAATGCATTGTAGTGCCATTAATATACATTTTATACAAATATTTATGTCATAAGGCATTCCCTTATTGCACTAGAACTTATGTATTGAAGTGACCTCTTAGCATATTGTGGTTCTTAATTTCATGTGATGACCATCTAAATGGTCTCAATAATTTACAACTTGGCATTGACCATCATAGCTTAAGCAAGACACAGAAATTATATGGCTTTCTGCGGTGGATTAAGAACTTTTCCAATTTCTCCATTTCTTCAATGCACTTATACTACAAAATATTCATGAATGAAAGGCATGTCATCCAAGATCATATTACTATTTTTGAACCCATCAAAAATAAATTCATTGAATTTGGTGAAAGCAAAGACATAATTCAACCAAAGAAAAGAAACCCATGAAAACATCTCGTCCATTCAATTGAATGGATTTGATTTTGCAATGGTGAAGGTCATTGGATAGAAATGTTGCATTGCTTAACAACATTATATAATCAATGAGAAAATAAATATGAAAGTGAATAAACAATTAATTTATGTGAAATTCCCACATATGGCAATTTTGACACACATTAATGGTGTTATTCATGGATTGACCTAGAATTTGGGAGACAAACTGAGTTTTTTTTTTTTGAAAGCTTCATCAAAATATTTCTATTATCAAAAAAGTTTACGTAAAACACTAAATATTTTTTGAATCACCCAACACACTGCCCTGTGAGATATAGGAAAAGATGTGAGTATAGGAAAGAATATAGACATTGAAAGTACCCTAAGACTTGCACGACAATAGGTGACCAATCAAGAAGCCCAACAAGAATAACTATCCACCCACCTAATGAAAGACTTTGTGGTTACGACACATATGGGATTGTGGGTGTGTAGTGACACATCATCTAACCAAACCCCTAATTGATATCTCGTTGGAAAGAACAAAGGGAGGGACAGGGAAGAGAAATAGAACTTCCAGGATAATTAGCCACAAATATTACAATTTGAATCCCAGATAGAGGGAATTGACAATTACCTGAATGTAGAAAAGCAAGGAAGCTTGACCACATAAAAAATTTGCAAAAGAGAGGAAAACAAACCCAACCGAATACCTTCAAAACCAAATAAAGAAAGCTCCTAGGTACCACACCCCACAAACTAGAACTAGGAAGGAGAAACAAATACCTGCTGGGTCGAGTCCCTGAAGCGATGCAGTAGAGAGCACTACCACCAGTTCAAAAGTGGGTGTGATACCTATATGATGAAGGAATAACATAAAAAACATGGTAGCCCTTGTCAAGGATGAGATGTACCTAATGTGGAGGTATGAGAGAAGTTGGTAGCAAGAAAACCCATATGCCACCCCACGTATAACTATAAGTCCACCACCCTTCTATATTATCCATGCAACTGTAGTAAGGGAAAAACTATTGTATGGTAGAATTTAAAAGACCCATCTCTCCATATGCGAAGTTGACACAGAGACAATTGTGATGAGCTACACCTCGATCTAAACCCACATTCCTTACTTGGTATAAGAAACCATAAATAAGCTCATTGTAAAATTTGTTAGACTTCATCCTTGTGATAACCAATCCCTCCATCAGTAGCCATGTTTCCCTGCACATAACCAAATGTTGTGGTGTTCCCGTACTTCTATCCCGGATGAACATTTATCATGAGGGGACTGGGTTAGGTTTAACCATCCCCTTTGAGCTAAGTAAACACCAAACGATGCTTGTGTATTGACAGGTGTGTGAAGTGGCACACCCCCCAATAAGTGCCAACTTCTCCTCTATTTGCTTCATCTGCACGGTAATCATGTGGAAATTACTCATCTAAGTAGCCTTTAATGACACCCCCATCTGGGAGAGGCAGACTAAGCTTTTGTGGTGACAAATACTATTAGTTTTGGCATGCAATACTACGATTGTGGAGATGACCTTTTGTTGTTTTCCTAGTCATTAACCTAAGAGAGATTGTAGAGCATGGTCTTACAATTCAAGTGTTAGAAAAAGAAAATATTGTAGATAAATGAACATCCATCTATTCTACTTGAAATAATGCATAATTTTTGAATAAATTTAGGTCAAATTTGGTGAAATTTTGATGCATTGTTAGATTTTTAAATCTTTCCTTCAAAACTTAGATGAATGGAACATTTAGAAATTATTACAATTTTAGTATAATTAAAATTATTTTTTATCCTTTATTTTTTGTTTTTTAAATAAAATACCATATAAGTTAAAATTAAGTTTTTTTTTCAATTAAAATTTTACTTTCTTAAAGTAGTGGTTTACAATTCTTATGTCTAATGGAAGGAGCTCTGGAATCCCTTGCAGTGGCTAAGGTTTGACCCTAGTTGTTCAATATTTTCTCTATTTGTATGATTTTTCTAGAGATCATTCGATGGTGAATCATTGCCATTTGGAAAATAAATCTTTTTTATTTGCAGGTATGGTTGCTTGTCAAGCTAACTCTTCTTCGGTTTCTTATAGCTCTATGCTCAATTTTTGTTATGGTATTCTGGTGGTGAAAAACATTTCTTCCCTTAATTTTCTTGTGGATGAGGAAGCTTTAGACTATGAAAAATATTTTCCAGAGAATTGTTTGGTTTGTAGGTTCAAGGGGTTCTGGTCATGGTTGGCCGATATACATAAATGGACCTTTGAGACATGAAAGCCCCTTTTGACGAACGAGTTGAATATTTAGCCTATGGCACATAGTTTCTTCACTGTGTTTTTTGAGCATGCAACCCTGGTCTCCCACTTTTGATCTAGTAACAACATCAATTTCTACAACCCCTATTTGGGTAAATTTCCAAACTTTCCTTTGAATTTCGAAAATCACGCATAACTTTATTTCATTGGGAATGCACTCTGAAAATTCTATCTTAGTTGTCCTAAAATAGAAAAAAAAAATCAAGGCTGCTTATGCCCACATTTGTGTGGAGATGGACTTCAACAACGGTTTTCTCACAGAGATTAATTTGATGGCTCGAAACTATGTTTGCATCCAAAATATTGACTATGAGAATATATGATTTCAGTGTAGAGCATTGTATGAAACGAGACATGTAATTAAAAACTTCCCTAAGTGTCCTCAGAATAGCAAAGATCAGAAAAAACCCTGAAGGCCCAAAGGGTGGGAAGGTGCACAAGATGACCACTATATGGTATTCAAAGAACAAGAACTTCCGGGTAAGAAAGAACTAGAAGAAAAGAAGGAAGAATATTTAGTCAAATAAACTATAGCAATGACAACATAATCTAAGAAGGAAAATTTGCCTGCCAATATGCATCCTCCAGTTTCCAGTAAGGATTCCCCAGATGCAACATTAGTAGAAAAGCAACAAACTCTTGTGGAAAATGGATTACCTCTGGAAACCACAAGGAATATCATTAAAAGGGAAACTTCTTGGGAAGATCAGGTAGTTGGGAAGTTCAAGAAAAATACTGTGCAACTGTCGACGAACAACCCGTCGAAATTTGCAGAAAATGTGAGTTGGATTCAAGTTGTGAAGAAAGGAAAACAATTTTCTCCAAGAAAAGGAAGAAGTCACTGTAGATCAAAATAAAAATATAGTAAAAAAATGTAATGTGAATGTGTCTGTATTTTGGGGATTTTTTGGAGAATATTTAGTTTGAAAGGGACTGAAGTATTTGTGTCATGGGAACTTGTTTGAGGATTTGGGTTGAGCATTTGTGCTTAATCTCAGACCTGTAACAACCTCCTCCCACACTTACCCAAGTTAACTGGTCCACTAGGGTAAACATGTGATAAGGGGCTACTATGATGTGATTCAAATCCCCATATATAGTGAAGGAAGAGGAACTGACAAAAAAAAAATCTGATCTTCCACACATGTTACAGAACATTCAAGATCCAACCAACCCCTCCAGGTGACCAACCCCTAAGGCAACTTGACATTTCATTGATCTGGACACCTAGCTACTCCAATGACAATCCATGCATCTGACTGAGGCCTTCCATTCGCTTCCACAACAAGGGCATGCCATCTACTATGGAATTTTTTAGCTAGTTCTGAGCCAACGACCCCAGATTATGTGCTACTTTTTCAGGGCCAAGAATTAGGCAACTGCCCAGAACTTCATGAAAGTTTTAGAAATGATAAATAAAAATTGGAAAAAAGGTAATAATGCAAACACTTGATCAATGAATTGACTGGACCCCTACTAGCTATGATAACCATTTTGTTAAACATGTCACAAATATGCAATCTACAGGTCATAACATCAGATCTGAAGATAAGGGTATCATACGCGTCTGAGATTTGTAAAGAAGCATTGTTTCCATATCACAATAGCTACATTATCATCTATTAGGTCATATATTCATTGTACTTTCAATTACTAATCAAAACATGATGAGATCCATACATCAAGTCTGTCATGAAACATACTCATAACCAACATATAACCAACACAAATAATAAGGATATAACAACCATAAAATCCACATATAAGCCTGTACATTTACACATGAAATACCAAGGAGGAGGAACTATTATTAGTGAATGCCAAATCCAACCAGGTTTGGGACTTCCACAAACCACCCGACCATAGATTGGGTGAACCAATATTTTCTTTCAACCAATCACCCTGTGCCATATTCCAAACATGAATGTGGGACTCAAAACCAAACCAAACTAGGTTTCCTCAGGCTTTACCACAATCCCCACCGAATCACTAGGCCCTAAACAAGCATGGATGCCACCAGATTTCTCCACCTATACTGTGAGGAATTTTCTTGTCTTCTAGTCTCTAGGTGTTACTGTATATCCCCACATATAACGGTCAAGGATTCCTAGGCCTAATCAAGACTCCACCCTCTAGGATTTACCATATATCTCGTCATTCACCAGTCAAGAATCCCTAGACCTGATCGAGGGCATAAACCTCTATTATTTACCGTATATCCTACCATTCACTAGTCAAATATTCCTAGGCCCACCGAGGCACACAAAATCCAGCTTTACCATAATCCCATTCTCATCCAGGGATTCCTAGGCCTTATGTTCTTTCTTTCAAAGAACACCTCACTCAGTTTCAAAACCATTTGATAATCCATCTCAACCAAATACAAGAGAACCCAACACACCATGGCTATCCAGAAATTGCAAGGCAAGGATGAAGAACATTGTCAAACCTAGAAAGACCCATTTCAATGACTATAAGAGAACCAAATGCAACATGCATGTACCATGCATTCCAAATCTATAAAGGAAATCACACATGCAAATTGATACCTGCAAATAATCTCGTTATAGCTGTTAGACATTGCTCTTCCTTACTTGATCTTTGCTTTCCTTTGCCTTCTTGGTCCTTCCTTTTCTTTCCTTGATCTAATGCTAGAGTGCTCCAAAAATTCTCTAAGTTTCCAAGAGTTTTAGAGGAAGATAATAGAGAAAGAGCTCCACCATAGAACTGTCAAAAGCTACCCACTGATCCTCAGAATAATTTTTTATTAATCAGGCCTCCATTTTCTTCATTTTCCATTACTTTCCTTCATTTCCTCCTCACATGAAACCTGTGACCTTTCACCTTCCTTTTCTCCTAACTTCCATTATTTTCATAAATAAAATATCAATTAATTCTTCATGCCTTTTCAAGACCTTTGCCAATTTACTTTAGCCATAATAATTGAAATGAACACCCACTATGATGTTTTTCCCAACATTCAACTTGGAATATGTGTCCCATGACCTTGGTCTTATATCTATATATATATATATATCTATCTATCTATATATATATATATATATATATATATATATATATATATATATATATATATATATATATATATATATATATATATATATATATATCTATATATATATATATAGATATATAGATAGATAGATAGATAGATATTACATGATTTTTTTACCAAGGATGTTACAGAACCCTCCCCTTGGGGAACATCATCCTCGGTGTTCGATGACACATAACCAACAAGACTGCTGAACAACAAAACATATTGCCCATGGATCTTTATAACTTAGCTCATTGTAGTATTTACAATGACCTGTGCTGAAATCATGACAATCATACCATGTACTGGAGCTTTATAACAAAAATCATTACAGTATTTACAATAACAACCACATATATTTATGCACATTTACTTGAACCAACGAATAACCATACTGTCTATGGAGATTTATAAGTCTAGCTCGGTACAATATTTACAATGATATACACATACATACATATACACATTTGCTCTAAATAGAAAGTAAAAGGATACGATGCCTGCATCCACAATAAGGGAATCCATAGGCTCACAACTCCACCTTCAAAGTAATAATAGTATTTGCCTCCTACCCAGGAAGTCTAGAATCCACTCTCAAAATAAAATCTGCATCTAATGTCTAGCACTACAATCCTACACCACTTTTCCTATCAATGAACAATTACTGACTCATTGTTCAAGGGCACACTCCAATGTGAATCTAATTCCATCTATAAATTCTAATGACCAAAATGAATCCATCCCAGACCTTCCCTTCTTTTCTACATAGTCCCTCGAGAAATCCGATCACCCCGTTCAGTGCAGTCAAGTTCCCTGACATCCCCTATCCTGGGCAATCCGTACCTTGGCAAGGCTTCTCCGCATCGGAAGGTCAACAACCAAGGCATATACCTGCCTCAAAACCATCATACCGGTCATAGAATGCTCATGGAAATCAATGGACACTATTGGGTACCAATGTCACACAATGGCCTTGCTCCTGAAGTGCTTTACCAACGTATTGTTTTCTATTCCAATTCCCTTCATTATTGTTGTTAACATTCTTTGATACCCAATATCAATCACCCAAACTGGGAATTCCTATGCTTTCTTTTACCACACATATAATTTCCATTAGATTCAAAATGAATTGAAATAAATTCACATCATACCTCATTGGTATCTCGTCCACAAGGTACACCTATAATTTTGTTTACTTCCTGTCATGACAAGTCAAACTAACTCTTTTCCCAAATCATCATGAATAAACATATCAAATCTGGTTAGCTCAAAACACAACCATCATAGACCAAAATCATAGATCACATGCATAATTAAAATTGAAATAAATTACTCATACTTATTCTTTAATCGATCCTTAGCTTCTACCTTTATCCTTTCCGTATGTGCACTAGATCAGTTTCCATGCTCGACAAACACCCAATGCCTTTTCTTATATTTAATCACGTACACATACACACAACATAAAACATCACACAATAAATGCACCTTCACCCGACATACAATAAAACACATACACCTACATCCGATGTACAACACAACACAATACATATACATACATAGAGTACAACACAATGAATACACATGTCATGACACCACAAATACACAATGCACATACGTAGTACTGTGTTGATGGTGTTGGACCCACCAACATGTCAAGGGATCTCCTTGGTAAGAAGTCCCAACTAGACCTTAGACCATTTGGAGTAGGAGTCCCAAGAGTGCGTAGTAAAGTAGTGCCTTGACCATGGTAGCACATAGAGATAAGTATGATAACTTTGGTCAGAAGCAAGTGTGTGACCTTGTAGCGATTCAAGTGAGATGCATGGGGGTTCTAACACACAGAGGGGAAAAGGATGTGTGCCCCTTAGAATCCTGTAATAGTACGCAACTTGAAAGGAACACACAAGCGAAATGACATCACAAGCTGTAAACGAAATAGTCCACAATCCAAAGTGACAGGTCAATCCAACAACGCGCCTTCAACAAGATTCATACAATTGCATACAAAATAGTTCATACACAAATGTGTAAGTTGAATAACATACATTGCTAAAGCAACCATAATAGTCCAACTATAATAACAACATATGCATGAAAACGTGTGGGCTTAGTTATATTATTAAGTGAAAGTTACATCCATACATACACCATTGAAAACCACTAGCCCCAATTGTGGAACATTATGGTCAACACCACCTACTGCTCCAAAGAAATGTACTCGCTCTACATTGTGGAGAAGCCAAGGATCGTTACAATACTCTCTAAGCCTTCTCTAAGCATTTCCTAGCCAAAAGCTTGGCTCCCAAAAGCCTATTCTGTGAGTTATGAGGTTCTATTTATAACAAAGGGTGGGGTAACCCTTGGCATTCCCCTTTGTGATTCTTCAACTACCCTCATGACTCTTCAACTTCTTTACAAATAACTCTTTACATTACATAGTGATTGTTCACATTCCACTAATGACACTTGGAATCTAACTTACAATATATTTACAATTAATATACATTTTCCACATGTACCCATGTGAGACAAAATAGGCTAGAGACAGCCTAACAAGGCACAACATTATGACTCCGAAGTTTGGGGCAAGACCAACTCAACAACATCCACTTGATGATTCTTGGCCATGTACTGATGCCAAGCACGGTATTATGCTATGATGTTCCCAAACTACTTGATGGTGTCTTCTTGATAGCAGACTCTTACCTCCATAGCTTCTGGGTATATGATATTAGAACCTGTGTCCATCTTGTCATGAAGCATGTGCAGCATGGTGTAGACCATGACAGGACCACCAGTGTTCTTTTGCATGTTTGGTGCACTCAACTCCAAGTCATCGCTGGTGGCCTCTCGCCTTAGCTGCTCCATGTACCTATCGAACTTTAACTGGACTTGGTTCTTGTGCTTAGCTTTGGTGAGGGAACCTGGATTTGTTCATTCTCTTCCTCAGTTGCTGGCTTTTATGGCTCATCAACCTATATTGGTGTTGTTTGCTATGTCATTCTGCCTTGCCTTTGTTCTTCTTCCTTTTTTTGCTTCTTTTTCCCGTTCTTTCCTTCTCGGCTATCGGTCTTCCTTCGATTCTTGTTATGCTTGCTGCAATCTCATTTTTTCTACCTACAAGCTCTACTCTTCTCTCTTCCTCTGCTTTGTTGTTTGTGTCCTCTGCTTCCTTTTTCTTCTGCTATCAAAGCTTCTTGCATGAAGATTGAATGCGCTTTCTCTCTGCAAATTTGTTCTCCCTTTATTATGTTAGCAATTTCCTCTTTCCCTAATCTTGTATTGGATTGTTGCCTTCTACCACTATTGTTGGTCTTGCTTCCATGTTAGTGTTGATTCCTTTTCTGTAAACAGTTGGGCATCTGCATATATTGGCAAGTAAATTGGTGCTTTCTTAACTACTTCCCTGGTACTGCTTTCAATGGTCTCTCTTGAAGCATCTCTCTTTAGTGCCATGGTAAAATGACTACTGGAGAGAAGTGCTTCATGAGTGTGGTACCTATGGGACAAAAAGGACACTCATGGCAAGCAAACATTAGCTCTTACAAATCTAACTTCACAACATGATCAAGCAGCAACCAAGGCATCTGATGAGAGGAAATGCATAATTTTGACTGACAGGGGTGACTGACTGACTATGGGAACTGTGCACTATGTAGTCCCAACAGTCAGTGAGGAAGCTTGATGATTGGAACTGCACAATGCACATTTCAGTCTGGGTTAGGGGCTAGGAGAGACTGTGCATTGTGCAGTCTCAGTGACCAAGATAGGAGACTGGATCTTGGAACTGTGTAGTGCACAGTTAGAGGCAGCCTAGGTCAGGCTCTGTGCAATTCCAGAAGCCAAGGCAAAGGCCTTGAGCTCCCAGATTGCACAGTGCATGCAATGAAGTGTGAGATCCAGGCAGGGGGAGCCCAGATCTATCCATGGGGAGTGTGCAAACAAGAAGATCTGAAGGATGATGTAAGGATGAGTGAAGATCTAACTAAGTGTAGATGTATGCATGTAAAACAAGTGCAGAAATGGATCAAACTGAAGGAACAAGAGGCATGTGAAGGGAGTCGCCACACAACGACCATTTGTGCATAAACGAGAAAAATCATGCGACACTTAGGGAAGGAAATGTATAACTTGAAACAACACTTCTCAAGTTAAAACAAGTTAAAATGCCAACGGTCATTCAACAAAATGAGTGAAACAACAATCTCACAAGCTAAAAAAACAAAAGCGACAGAGAAAGCAACAAAAGGAAATAAAAAATCTCACCCCAAAAAGTGATGACAATGCTCCAAAGGCTCCTTAATCTCCTAGGGAAGATAGAGCTTGATGATCAAATGGATAAGTGAGCTCTAGAGGCATCCATTACATAGATTTGAGAAAAATGGAGTTCATGACGCATATGCTTGAGATCAAGGAAAACAACGACACTTGGCAGAAACTTCTAAAGATGGCAATGTGTCACCTTCAGGAAACTAATAATAGATCCCTACTTCCTAGGGATGCTTTTCCTCTTAGCTTCTTGCTTTTCGGGAAAACTGCCATGCACTGCCTGGAAAGATTGCACAACTCTGGGAAGGACTGGGCAACTCTCTGGTACATGCATGAGTGGCTCTGGCTACCTCTCATGCTATGCACAACTTCCCAGCTAAATGCAGGTTTCCAACTAGGTCTGCACAATTTTGGAGCCGAATCTCACTGTTGGCTTGAACTACACATTTCCTGAGAGCAAGGTTGGTTGCCCTTTAGGATTGCATAGATCACCAAGGCAGTTCTAGAACTAGATTGCAACCAAGTGAAGAGTTTAGCTTGTGGTTAGACAACAAAACAAGTAAGAAAGCACAAGCTGTAAAGAAAAAGATAAAACTCAATGAAAGCACAAGTACTTAGGTCGGTGTGAGATAAGTTGCTGGGAATTTAGTATGGAGGCTCCAAAATGAAGTGTAGGAAACGTTTCGAAGGGTTGTTGTAGCTGCTACAACATACTACATGTAAACAACACAACATTTACGATATGCACACAATACCACATGTAAACTAGTACCATATGTAAAAAATGTACACAATGCCACCTGTAGACAGCACCACTTGCACAACGTGTACAAAACATCACATGTACATGGCACCACTTGCACAATGTGTATAAAATGCCACATGTACACTGCACCACTTGTATAACATGTACACAACACCACATGCACAACATGTACATGACACCACATCTACACAATGCCACATGCATGACATGTACACAATGCCACATGCATGACATGTACACAGCACCACATGTACAACATGCACAAAACACTGCATGCACACAATAGCCACATGTACAATCTTGCACACAACATCAGATGTACATAGCACGAGATGTACATCATGCACATAGCACCATATGTACATATCATTGCATTTACAACATGTACATAGCACCATATGTACACAACACAACATATCCAACATGTGCACAACACCATATGCATACAACATTGCATGTCCAACATACGTACAATACGATATGTAAGCAACACTGCATATCCAACATGTACATAGCACCATCTATACCCAACACTGTACATGCAATATACACACAATACGATATGTACAACATGAACACAACATCATATGTACACAATACTACATGTGATACTTGTACAAAACACCAATACTGCACATCATAAGACTACACTGTCCTTACCAAACGACCTTGCTTCTATTGTCTTATCCATGCTTGTGCCAGCATGTTGGAAAACACACTTCTTTAATTCCCCTAATGTATCCCTCAGCATAGCCTATCCATAACATAGACATAGTATAATCACATAATATCAACTCATAACCACATGATACTGACCTCGTAGATTTGTTAGGACTACTCTTCCCACTTGATTCCTCATGTCTAGGAACCTCTTCATGCCATTCAACTGCATAAGAAATCACTCCTCCACAAGAATGATCCCTGACAACCCTACTAGATAGTGACATAGTGATCCAGGTGGCTCCAGACACATGCAGAAGTCCCAGAGGACTCAGAAAGGGTCAAAATTCAAAGTGGTCAGATTGCTCCCAAACCAGCACCAGATCGAAGTGCTCGTCGCCCTAATTCCAACGATGTGAACAAAAATCAAATCCCAGCTCGTATGAGGGAGAAAGAGCCGGTCAAAGTTTCAATCAAAGTTGGACAGTTGGCAAGGTTTAATGGTCCTACAAATTGACTGAGTCCCAGACATGGAATCTGGCTCCTGAGGAGCGTGTGAATTTGTTGGATACTTAATTTGTCTAATATCCCTTATATTAGACAAAATAAAAAAGGACCTATTAATTATAAAAAAATCAAAAAATTATATTTTAAATTAGGTGGTGGGCCATGACCCCCGCCACCTCCCTCAGACCATATATATAAAAAAAATTCAATTAAAAAGGGTCGACAGGCCGTGACCCCTGCCAGCCCAACCGTTATAACAAAACATATATTATATATGGGGTGGGCGGGCCACCTCCGGTGGACCTGGCCCACACCCCAACCACCATAATCATTGCCTCTTAATACACCATGGGTGGTGGTGTTTGAACCCTCCCGGCTGGAATGGCTAGCCTGCCACTCAGGCACCCACACCACCTCCATGTAACGGTCCCACTAACATCAATGTGACAAACCATTTCGGTGCCCAAAATTGTTACATCGAAAACATTTCACAACAAAAAAAATGATTTTGTATTAATGTAAAATGAATGCTAAGTTTGGCATGGGTAGGATTTGATCCTCCGATCACATGCTTGTCATTGCCCAAATTTACCATTGGCCCAATGGCTTTTCATTGATATCTCCGCCCGGGAAAAATATATAAACCTGACTTTCATTTGCACGGAGAGAATGGAGGTGGAATGAAGGAATGGAGTTAAAATGAAGTTGTAGAATGCATAGGGGGTCCACCTTGGGAAGGAAAATCGAGGCAGATGCCCAAAATATTCTAGGGAATATTCTCATGCAGATTGTTTGAGGAATCTTTAAGATTCCCTGGGAGGTAAAAATTATTTTTATTAGAATGTAATCGAGTTTACAATCATTTTTCTCAGATTTTTGTAGGGAAAACTATGGCGAGGTCGGATTCACATTTTGAGCAACATATTTTCAGATTCCCAGTGGAGGAGAATCTTCGAGAATCTTGAGGGAATCTTCCAGATTCCTTGGAGGCTGAAATTTCCCAAATCCAGAATGTAGCCAACTTTATACTCATTCTTCTTAGAATTTCGCAAGGATCTCAATGGCGAGATCAATTTTCTGATTTGAGTTGTAGATCTCCAGCCAACCCGGAGGAGGGAATCTTTGGAGAATTGCAAGGGAATCTAAAAGATTCCTACAAGACTAGATTTTGCCGGTGTCAAAATTTAGAAAATGGATAGTCGATTTTACAACTCTCCTTCTATTTTTCGCCCATTTTCCAGATTGGACTAACAGTGTCAGATTTCAGAGTGTGGGCAGTCGATCTTATGCCATGCGATGCAACGATTTCGATGGTGCATTCAAATCCAGCAACTGAGTATTCTATTCTTCAGTCAACATCAGAGTTGAGGTATATGCAGTGTTTTTGTCATGTACTTCTTTAATCATTCACTGTGAAATGTATTATGTTATTTCGATTCCTTCTTGATGTATGATGCAAAATCTTTATGTTTATTTCACGTGAGATGTATTCATCATGGATTGTATGTATGTTTTGATTGATATCCCTTTGTTTCCATGATGGCAGGATACTCATTGTCACCATGGGTGTTTTGGTTGAGATCCCTTTGATGCCATGGTGCCGTGATACTCATTGTAACCATGTGTAAGTTTATGTCATGTTGATAGGAGGTCTATTGTGAGTGATAGTTCCTATAGCGGAATGTCTCGTGGAGAGAATTTTCCACTCATGTAGAGGGCACATGTCCTTGTATGACAGAAACCATATTCCATATACATCTTCACCATTTCTAGCACTGATTGAAGTGGCCAACACCATCTTGACATCAGGCCCAGAGACGTAGTCCACACTGGACGGACTCCATTATCAACATATTGTGTTTTATGTTGTTGATTCTTGTCATGTTCCTTCTTCTTTACAACATGCATATATGTTCCTTTATGCTCTTTTAAATGCAATTCTAGCAACATCACAGAAGTAAAAGATCTTGGTTAAATCCAGGATTTGAGTCAACTTGGATCAAGTTTGGTACCAGAGCGGTCTTCGCGTGGATGTGAATTGCGAATTTGAACAATGGAACATGAAATAATGGAGGATGACAAATCGATGTATGAGACAATGCTTAGAGTGTCCCAAAAGGTGTAAATAACGTATGAAGCTCTACAAAAAGACATAGAGGAAAAGCAACAATTGCAGCTTCAGTTGCGAGCCACGGAAGAGGCCCTGGAAGAACTGAAGCACAACAACCAGAGTCTTCAAGCAAATAACACTGAATTGAAGATGCTTCTACAAGAAGAGAAAGAGGAGAAACATAGTTTTCTATGACAACTGCAAGCTAAGGACGAGGCCTTAGAAAAGTTGCAGTGTGACCCATGTGAGGTAAAAAGTAGTTCTCCAACTTCATGTATGTTTCCTAATGATGATTTCGCTGTTTTTGAAAATTGTACATAGGAATTGGCTCCAAACTGTTGAAGAAAATGGGGTATGAAGGAAAAGGCTTGGGCATTAATGGCCAAGGAATTGTCAATCCCATCAAAATAGAGGAATTACCCCATCAAGCAGGACTTGGATATGTTGGTAAAGAAGTTGGCGAATGTGCCACAACAGCCAGCGAACCACCAACAACAGATGATGAGAAGCCCTCATTAGTTCTTTCCAAGTCGACAGTGAAGGTAAAAGATGTTGATTTCCCTTCAGTTTTATCTTCACATAGTATGATTTCTGTTGGAAATGTGGAGATACCAATTACAAGGACAAACATGAGGCTCCTTACTAGGATGAGGTACAAGGAGGAAGAAGAACTTGGTGTTAATAGCCAAGGCATTACTCAACCATTGGAGGTTATGAAGATACCTCGATTTGCAGGCTTGGGATACACCGAAGGAGAATGCTCGAAGATGTCACATGCTTCCGAGACATCATTGAAATCGTCAAGGAAAGAGAATGATGGGAACACATCCCCATCATCCCATGGCAGTGCCCATTATAGGGAAAGAGCTAAGGCAAGCTCTCATTGCCATAATGACACCAGAGACAGAAAGGAAAGGTATAACAAGTCTCAATATTCAAATTTTCATTTTGATTACAATCATGTTGTTAATGATGAATGTAAAACATGGCATCGGAAAACATGTACTTTTTGTGGTTTACATAACCATGTATTTGATGAGAGTTGGAAGAGAATGGAAACACGAAAAAGGATGAGGTGTGAAAAACCCTCTCAACAGCAAGCAAAGAAGAAGGTAAAGTAGATCTGGAGGAAGAAGACCTATTGCAATTATTGCGACAAAGGTGGCCATCAAAGAGCCATTTATTGGAGGCTCCATCCAGAGCAGCGCCTTAAAGACAAAGTGTTGGTGCATGAACCAGATGAAACAATTGTTTGACCAACGAATGCGCCACAAGGAGGTGATCCATTCACATTGATAAGTGAAAAATGGTTTCTAGATATGTTAGATTGTCATGGTTGTGCTTTTGTAAATCATTTGTTGCATTTTAAAATGTAAAAGTAATGATGTGTTTTCCATCACTTGTTAAGCAACAATGATGACGGGTCTTATTTTATGTTGCATTTTACACTGTGAAAGTGATGATGTGTTTTCCATCACTTGTTAAAGCAACAATAGTGTGTGGCCTTATTTTTGTAGATCATGTGTTACCGTGATGATGTTTTTTCCTTCACTTGTTGAAGCAACAATGATATTTTGGCCTTGTTTTCATAGCTGGGGTATTGTTTCCATTTTGATGTAAACTTGACCACCAAGTATGTGTTATAAACTCGTGGCAAGTATGGGATGCTTGGGTCATTAGTTGGTCATGTAAGTCAAGCATGTAATTTGCAAAAAAATGTACTACAGGTTTGCAGAGGTTGCAGGTGTTAGCTCATCGCTTATGGCTCCGAAGGACAAAGGTGAAGGAGAAGGAAGGGTGACTTATCAGATACTTGTAAGTGCAGACAGGGTACAAAGAAGTTGCAGATTATTTTCATGCTTTTGGAGGACCAAAATCTCCTTAGTGGGGAGGATTGATCCAGGTGGCTCCAGACACATGCAAAAGTCCCAGAGGACTTAGAAATGGTCAAAATTCAAAGTGGTCAGATTTCTCCCAAACTAGCACCAGATCGAAGTGCTTGTCGCCCTGATTCCAACGGTGCGAACAACACTCAAATCCGAGCTAGTATGAGGGAGAAAGAGTCAGTAAAAGTTGGGCAGTGGGCCAGGTTTAATGGTCCTACAAATTGATCAAGTCCTGGACATGGAATCTAGCTCCAGTGGAGTAGGAGAATTTGTTGGATACTTAATTTGTCTAACATCCCTTATATTAGACAAAATAAAAAAGGACCTATTAATTATAAAAGAATAAAAAAATATATTTTAAATTAGGTGGCAGGCCATGATCCCCACCACCTCCCTCAGACCATATATATATATATAAAATGTCAATTAAAAAGGGCCGACAGGCTATGACCCCCACCGACCCAACCATTATAACAAAACACATATTATATATGTGGTGATCGGGCCACCTCGGGTGGACTCGGCCCACACCCCAACCACCATAACCGTTGCCTCTTAATACACCGTGGGCAAGGGGTTGAACCCGTCCGGCTGGAATGGCCTGCCCGCTGCTCGAGCGCCCACACCACCTCCATGTAACGATCACACCAACATTAATATGACAAACCATTTCGGTGCCCAAAACTGTTACACCAAAAATCATTTCACAACAAAAAACAACAGTTATGTATTAATGTAAAATGAATGCTAATTTTGGCATGGGAGGGATTTGATCCCCCGACCACATGCTTGTCATTGCCCAAATTCACCATTGGCCCAACGACCTTTTCATTGATATCTTTGCCTGAGAAAAATATATAAACCTCACTTTCATTTGCACGGAGAAAATAGAGGTGGAACGGAGGAATGGAGTTAGAACAGAGTTGTGGCAGCACAGAGGGGGTCCGCCTTGGGCACAGAAATCAAGGTAGATGCCCATAATATTCCAGGGAATATTCTCATGTAGATTCTTTGAGGAATCTTTAAGATTCCCTAAGAGGTAAAAATTCTTTTTATTAGAATGTAATCGAGTTTATTGTCATTTTTCTCAGATTTTCACAAGGAATTCTATGACAAGGTTGGATTCACCTTTTGAGTAGTGGATTTTCAGATTCTTAGTGGAGGAGAATCTTCAAGAATCTTGAGGGAATCTTCCAAATTCCTTGGAGGCTAAAATTTCCTAGATCCAAAATGCAACCAACTTTATACTCATTCTTCTCAGAATTTTGCAAGGATCTCAATGGCGAGATTAGTTTTCTGATTTGAGTTGCAGATCTCTAGTCAAACCGGAGGAGGGAATCTTTGGAGAATCGCAAGGGAATCTAAAAGATTCCTATAGGCCCAGATTTTGTCAGTGTCAGAATTCAGAAAATGGATAGTCGATTTTACACCTCTCAACGACACAAATTCAGTGGTACAGTTAGTTTTTACAGCTAAGCCTTCTATTTTATGGCCATTTTCCAGATTGGACTAATAGTGTTAGATTTCAGAGTGTGGGCAATTGATCTTATGCCATGCGATGCCACGATTTCAATGGTGCATTCAGATCCAGCAATTGAGTATTCTATTCTTCAGTCGGCATCAACGTTGAGGTATATGGAGTGTTTTTACTTCTTTGATCATTTGTTGTGAGATGTATTATGTTATTTCGATTCCTGCTTGATGTATGATGCAGAATCTTTATGTCTATTTCATGTGAGATGTATTCATCATGGATTGTATGTATGTTTTGATTGAGATCCCTTTGTTGCCATGACGGTAGGATACTCATTGCGACCATGGGTGTTTTGGTTGAGATCCCTTTGATGACATGATGTCGGGATACTCATTGTAATCACGTGTAAGTTTATGTCATGCTGATAGGAGGTCTGTTGTGAGTGATAGTTCCTGTAGCAAAACGTCTCGTGGAGAGACTTTGCCACTCATGTAGAGGGCACATGTCCTTGTATGACAGAAACCATAGTCCATGTACATCTTCACCATTTCCAGCACTGAATGAAGCGGGAAACACCATCTTGACACCGAGCCCAAAGACGTAGTCCACACTAGACGAACTCCATTATCAACATCTTGTGTTTTATGTTGTTGATTCTTGTCATGTTCCTTCTTCTTTACAAGATTAATATATGTTCCTTTATGCTCTTTTAAATGCAATTCTAACAACATCATAGAAGTAAAATATCTTGGTTAAATTCAGGAGTTGAGTCAACTTGAATCACATAAATACATCCATACATATATATAGATAAACATTAGCATAAAAAAATCATGATCATGTTAGACAACGAAATACATACATACATATATACATATAAACATTAGCATAAAAATAATCATGATCCATGACGACCCTATCAGACACGACATACATACATACATGCATGTATACATATAGAGACATCAACATAATTACCATATATCATAATATCAAGGTTAAGAGAACTCCCTTTATCCATGCACACCATTCACAACATTGAGAACAATAGTTCCCAACATAGCCAAGGCATCTGATGCCTCAAATCCATTTACTCTACCTTTCATGTTAACTTTATCATGACTTCTCTGCCATTGTCCATTTAGCCCAATGGGCCCAACCAATCCAACTGACTGTCATAGTCTTGCCTTCAACTTCCCTTATGCTTGCACTGAGCTTCATCCAGGTCTTACATTACCTGTTAGGTTTCATTCAACTCTTCCTGAGATCCATTAACTTCCTCCTTCCCAACCAATTCCCAAGACCCTCAAAACATAAAGGCAAGAACAAGAAAAAAACAAGAAGAAATCCATGAAAACCAATAGCAATACGACATCACAAACAAAGTGGCAAGGCCTTGCACTAGATACAATCAAAACCCATAAATCAAGCTCAAACAAATAAAAAAATAATGAAGGAATAAAACTCCCAACAAACACCATGAATCAACCCCATGGGTTCCCAATGCTTCCAAGGGAAATTCAACCTGAGCATTCTTCAAGATTTCATGGCCGTCTCTTTTTCCATGCAATCCCTGCATCATACTGCCATAAAAACATAACTGTCAATGTATAAATAGATATAAAAATACACCGGTTATCTTACCTTGTTGTACCCAACACGCTGAATTGTAACTAAACTCATACATATATCATTTCTCAAGGGAATCCATTCCCTTGATGAATCTAGCCATAACTGAAAATCAACTCAATGTATCTGTGAAACACATGTTTAGGAATATAACATATTGTTGGCATTATGATACAAGTATTGTCCTTGATGGAAACTCTACAGGTCAACTCAGTTTTGATAAGAGGCTAACAGGAATATTCAGAGGCAATAGGGCAGTGGTACAGAGGATCAGGAAGATGGAACTAAGGTCTATTGATTAGAATAAAGAATTTGAAGGAAGAAGATGATGTAAGAGCAGTTTAAGAGATACACGCAGGTTCACTTAGTCCAAGCAGCATATACATGTAGGTACTTAAAACAAAAATAGCGTATAACGTACACACGCACTCCCACAGAAGGCAAAGTGTGCACATGTTGAAAACCATGGTTTTGGTCCATGGTATTTGGTTCAAGGTATCTTTGGACCATGATATTGACCCTAGATATTTAGTCCGAGGTATTCGGTCCGTGGTATTTGATCCAAGGTATTGGTCCTAAGTGAATTTGGTCCATGGTATTGAGAAAGGCCAAAAACTATATAAAGAAGAGAGGATCATAAGGCCAGATGTGCAAGTGAATAAGATTCTAAGGAATAATTCTATCTGAAGTATATTTTATGTTGCATGGTTATGTTTGGGACTAGATCTGAAATATTTATGTTCACCTTGAGTTCATTATTGGATCAGGATCATGAGACTTGAAATGACTTATTATTGAATGATATGATATTGGTTGAGGCTAGATATGATGTTTTGCATCTATTTTATTCATTATCTATCATGATCTGGGTTTGTCTGAAGTTTGGAATTGTAGCAAAGTTCTAAGTCAATATTTGCAGATCTGTATGCAAGTTCATCTTGGAAAAAGAGTGTATACATGCAGGTTCTATTCTTTCAAGTAGCATATACAAAAGAAATGCTTGATGTTCAGAGATGACTGATCTATCAGATAAGTACTGTTGATTTATTATTGATGCTATTTTACTGTTGTCTATCAATGAAGTCTTCTTAGATCTGAATGTAAATCTGAATGCATAAGGAGGTTGATATTTGATTAATTGTATAAGTGAGAAGAAGTGTTTTTTGTTGCCTACCTATGTAAGTTGACAGTAGATGTTCAGTACATTGCTAGTTGGTATAGTTTATGATTCAGAGATTTTATGATTCAGAATATTTAGAGGTATATGCAAGTTGGGCTGAAGGAAGTAGCGTATACACGTAGGTTTTCTTCATTGAAGTAGCGTATACAGTCTGACACATGAATTTTTGAGGTTTCAGTTGGTTATAAATGTTGATATAGGTTTCTGGGTTCAGCACAGTGTTCTGATGACAATGATCAGATTGTTTCAGATTAACTACATGTTGGTTGATGAAGTTTGAGTTTCTAAATTTCTGATGGGTTATTGATGAGTCAAGGTCTTCATATGTCTTGATATGTGCTAGGAGCATCTAGTCTAAAAATTCATGAAATGTGGTCCTTGGTGGAAGAGTGGAGTCTTCTGTAGGCTAGCACCTATGTACTAGTAAACATATTGGCTAGTACAAGAGCTAGGGGTTTTTATCTCCCTTCTAGTAGAAGTTGGAGAAAGAGAGAAGGTTGTAACCTTTTGTAGGTAGAAGCCTGCATACTAGCATGAGTTTGCACCAGTACAAGATTGTAAACAGATTTTCTTATTATTAAAAGAAGATAGAGATGACAACAGCAGGTGCTTTTCACCCACATTGGGTTTCCACCTTAAATATTGGTGTTCATGTGTGTTTCTTATGTGTAATGGTTTATTATGTTTAGCACATGGTTAGTGTTTAATGATTGATGAAGTACTGATGCACTGATTAAAGATCAACATATGATGAATTAACTAAATCATAAGTTTATTGCATAAACGCTGGTTTCCTTAAAGACGGTTGCGTGTACACGCTAGTTCCCCTCTCTGAAGTAGCATGTATAAAGATAATTATGAAAAAGAAAAATTCTTGATCTGATAATATTGATTCACCCCCCCTCCCAGTATTATTTCCAACAATTGGTATCAGAGCCAAGTTCTTCAAAAGAAGCTTGATCGCTTGAAGGAAGATCCATCAAGATGAATAATCATGAAAGCATGGGATCCATCAGACTGCCAATATTTGATGGGAGCAACTTTGTTTATTGGAAAATAAGAACCACAACCTATCTACAATCTCTTGGAATAGATGTCTGGGAAATTGTGGAAGGAGGATATAAATTTCCAACAGAAATTCCTACAGACATGACAGGTAAAAAGCAATATGAAACCAATGCCAAAGCTGTCAATACTTTATTGGGAAGTTTGTCACAATCAGAGTTTTTCAAAGTCATGCAGCTCAAATAAGCCAAAGAGATATGGGACAAAATTGTTCAAAGCTACGAATGAGACTCTCAAGTAAAACGTGCTAAGCTTCAAACTCTCAGAATTCAGTATGAAACTCTTAAGATGCATAGTGATGAGAATATAGCTAGTTACTTCTTACATATAGATGAGGTTGTTAATTGTATGAAGAATATGGGTGAAGAAATAAAGGAAGTTACCTTAGTTGAGAAAATTTTGAGATCCTTGTCTGCTAAATTTGAATCAAAAGTGTCTGCCATAGAAGAAAAATAGGATCTACAAAATATCACTATGAGACAGCTTCACGGAATCCTAACTGCTTTTGAGATGAGAAAAGGAGGTCCATTAGATATGAGAGAAGCCACATTTAAAGCTTTAGCAAAAGGAAAAGAAAAGGTTAAAGTTGGAAATGTTATGTATGTAGATTGTTTAAATCATAACCTATTGAGTGTCAGTCAAATCTGTGATCAAGGAAATGAAGTGGTGTTTCGATCAAATGGATGTGTTGTTCATGAGCTTGATATAGGAGAGACCGTGATCAAAGGTACAAGAACTCCAAACAACTTATACATACTCAAAGGAGGACAACAATAGTTCTATCTAAGAAAAAATGATGAAAACTGGCTGTGTCATAGAAGATTGGGACATCTAATCTTTTCTCAAATAAGAAAAGCATGCAGACTGAAGGTTGTTCGTGATCTTCCAAATATTAGCATCCCAGAAAATACAATATGCAAACCATGTCAAATTGGTAAGAAAACTAGAGTACACTTCATGGAAAAAGAAGGTTCAACTAGTAAGCCTCTTGAACTTATCCATACTGATTTATGTGGACCAACAAGGAAAAAGTCACCTCGTGGAGAAGAATACTTTATTTTGTCCAGAATGTGTTGGATAGGTCTTCTAAAGCATAAAGATGAAGCATTAAAAGATTTCCAAGCCTTCAAAGCTTTGGTTGAAAATGAATCAGATCGAAAAATTAAATGCCTCAGATCTGATCGAGGAGGGGAATTTATATCGGATGAATTATTTGACTTTTGTGAAAAACATGGAATAAAAAGGGAATTCTCCACTGCAAGAACACCTCAGCAAAATGGTGTACTAGAAAGGATGAATAGAACAGTTCAACAAATGGCTTGAGCCATGTTAGATGAATCTGGAACTCCTATAACCTTCTGGGGTGAAGCTGCATTCAATGCCATGACTATTCTCAACAAAGAAAATGTTCGGGTAAATAGCACTCAAACTCCACATGAACTTTGGTATGGTAAGACTCCCACTGTAAAATACTTTAAATTTTTTGGAAGCAAATGTTTTATCAAAAGGAATGATGAAAAACTTTGTAAGTTTGAACCCAAAGTATATGAAGGGACTCTTCTTGGTTATTCTTCCAGAAGTAAAGGATATAAATGTTATAATAAAAGACTTGGGAAAATTGTTGAAAGCATTGATGTTGTAGTTGATGAAGCATGCAGAAATCCAAAAAAGATAAAATCAATAGAAGATTATGACAATGAGGAAGATGGGGATTACTTTTCCACATCAAATCAAAATTATATTAAAGAAGAAACCAATGAAGCACTAGAAGAAGATATAATGGTAGAAGAAAAGACTCTGTCTAGGTATGTTCAGAAAAATCATCCAGAAACTTAAATTTTAAGAGAAAGGGAGGCTGGTGTATAGACAAGAAGAACTATTACAGGGACCTCAATCTATCTAGCATTACTATCCTCCACCGAACCTAAAAATGTAAATGAAGCATGCAAATATGAATGTTCGGTCAAGGCCATGGATGAAGAACTTGAGCAAATTGAAAAGGATGACACTTGGGGATTAGTTCCTAGACCTCATGATAAAAATATTATAGGAACTAAATGGATATTCAAGAACAAGATGAATGAAAATGGAGAAGTCATTAGAAACAAGGCCAAACTTGTTTGTAGAGGGTATTCTCAACAAGAAGGTATAGATTTTGAAGAAACTTTTGCACCTATTGCCAGGCTTGAAGCCATAAGAATGTTTCTTACTCTTTCCAGTTTTTGGAAATTCAAAGTATACCAAATGGATGTAAAATCAGCCTTCCTTAATGGAGATTTAAAAGAAGAAGTTTATATTGAACAACCAAAGGGATTCATTCTTGGAAATGATGCAAACTTGTATGCAGACTCAAAAAGGCTCTCTATGGTTTGAAACAGGCTCCAAGGGCTTGGTATTACTGCCTTGACAAATATCTACACCAACAAGGTTTTACAAAAAGTTCCGCAGATAGCAATTTATATACAAAGATTGAAAATGATAAATTGCTAATTATTATTATTTATGTTGATGATATCATTTTTGGTAGCAATGAAGAATCCATGAGTTAGAATTTTGCTTCAGTAATGCAACAAGAATTTGAAATGTCCTTGCTTGGTGAACTTACCTATTTTCTTGGTCTACAAGTTCAACAAACTAAATATGGTATTTTTCTTTCACAAACCAAATATCTCAAGCAGATCTTGAAAAATTACAGAATGGAAGATTCTAAACCTGTATGTACTCCAATGGTAACAGGATGCAGTCTCAGCTCAAATGATGAATCAATAGCAATACATCAACCAACTTACAGATCCATGATTGGCAGTCTGCTTTATCTAACAAGTACCCAACTTGACATCATGCATGCAGTAGGAATAGTTGGAATATTCCAAGCAAATCCAAAGGAATCACACCTTCAGGCAGTTAAAAGAATTTTCAAATATCTTCAAGGAACTCAGGACTTTGGACTATGGTATCCTAGAGGTGCATATCTTACTCTTCATGCATATACAGATGCAGATTGGGCAGGAAGTGTTGATGATAGAAAAAACACTAGTGGTAGTGCATTCTATATGGGTTCGAGGTTAGTGTCTTGGTTTAGCAAGAAACAAAGTTCAATTGCTTTATCTACAACTAAAGCAGAATATGTGGCTATTGCATCTTCCTACACACAACTAATTTGGATGATGCAAACTTTTCAAGACATTCAGATCACATGTAATCCACCCATCTCCATTCTATGTGATAATACAAGTGCCATTAGTATTTCAAAGAATCCATACATGCACTCCAAGACCAAGCGCATACCCATCAAGTACCATTTTCTACGAGAACAAATTCTTGAACAAAAGGTAAAATTGGGGTATGTCCCCTCCAAAGAACAGGTTGCTGATATATTCACTAAACCATTGCCCAGAGAAACATTTGAATATCTCAGACAAAAGCTGGGAGTTGTTGTTGCATCATCCTGCTGTTAAATTTAGTTTTTCAGAGGAAGTTTACTACACGTTGGTTTCATGTAGTATATGCGCGGGTACACGCAGGTTGCCTAGGTTGAAAGAGCGTATATGTTTTCCTAACAAAAAATAATAGTGGTAGCACAAGTTTAGGAGGAGCGTTCACATTCCACATTGTTGGCATTACGGTTGCTAAACTCAGCTATTTCTTAGTTGCGTCAGTCATTACTGTGATATAACTTCTTCTGTCCTGGTCTATATTTCAATAAGTTCTATTGGTCATATGATGTAATTTATTTCCCCAATATCCTTGGGATGGATGATGTAATAATTGTTGTATTTTTGTCATGTATAAACTTTTTTATATCCCCACTTGGTTGGGCAGATGAGTCAAATATGGTGTATCCCCACTTGGTTGGGTGATTAATGTATGTATGAGTTCATGGTCTTAGGGAGGTCATACTCACTTTGTTGAGTTATAGTGTCATGTTATTATATTGAATCATCTCTCTGCAGACTCGGAATGCACTTAGTGGGAGTATAGATAGCATCATTCAAAGGAGGAGAGTAAAGTGGTCTGCCCTTTGCGTTTGATGCCAAAGGGGGAGAGTATTTTGGTATTTTGGTGTTGTATGGTATCTCTAACAGTCTTTACAGCGTAAGTAATCAACACCATCATGGTTGCCATCAAGTCCAAAGGGGGATATTGTTGACATTATGATACAAGTATTGTCCTTGATGGCAACTCTACAGGTCAACTCAGTTTTGATAAGAGGCTAATAGGAATATTTAGAGGCAATAGGGCAGTGGTACAGAGGATCAGGAAGATGGAACTAAAGTCTATTGATCAGAATAAAGAAGTTGAAGGAAGAAGATGATGTAAGAGCATTTTAAGAGATACACGCAGGTTCACTTAGTCCAAGCAGCGTATACACGTAGGTATTCAGAACAGAAATAGCGTATAACGTACACATGCACTTCCACAGAAGGAAAAGAGCGTACATGTTGAAAACCATGGTTTTGGTCCGAGGTATTTGGTCCAAGGTATCTTTGGACCATGACAGTGACCCTAGGTATTTAGTCCGAGGTATTCGGTCCGTGGTATTTGATCCAAGGTATTGGTCCTAAGTGGATTCGGTCCATGGCATTGAGAAAGGCCAAAAACTATATAAAGAAGAGAGGATCATAAGCCCAGATGTGCAAGTGAATAAGATTCTAAGGAATACTTCTATATGAAGTATATTTTATGTTGTAGGATTATGTTTGGGACTAGTTCTGAATATTTATGTGCACCTTGAGTTCAATATTGGATCAGGATCATGAGACCTAAAATGACTTATTCTTGAATGATATGATATTGGTTGAGGCTAGATCTGATGTTTTGCATCTATTTTATTCGTTATCTATCATGATCTGGGTTTGTCTGAAGTATGGAATTGCAACAAAGTTCCGAGTCAATATTTATAGATCTGTACGCAGGTTCGTCTCGGAAAAAGAGCGTATACACACAGGTTCTATTATTTTAAGTAGCGTATACAAAAGAAATGCTTTATGTTCAGAGATGACTGATCTATCATATCAGTATTGTTGATTTATTGCTGCTTCTATTTTATTATTGTCTGCCAATGAAGTCTTCTTAGATCTGAATGTAAATCTGAATGCATAAGGTGGTTGATATTTGATTGATTGTATAAGTGAGAAGAAGTGTTTTCTGTTGCCTGCCTGTGTAAAGTTCTGTATGTTGACAGTAGATGTTCAGTACACTGCTGGTTGGTACAGTTTGTGATTCAAAGATTTTATGATTCAAAATATTTAGAGGTATACGCAGGTTGGGCTGAAGGAAGTAGCGTATACATGCAGGTTTTCTTCATTGAAGTAGTGTATACAGTCTGACACATGAATTTTTGAGGTTTCAGTTGGTTCTAAATGTTGATACAGGTTTCTGGGTTCAACACAACATTTTGATGACAGTGATCTGATTGTTTCAGATTAACTGCATGTTGGTTGATGAAGTTTGAGTTTCTAAATTTCTGATGGGTTATTGATGAGTCAATGTCTTCATATGTCTTGATATGTGCCAGGAGCATCCAGTCTAAAAATTCATGAAATGTGGTCCCTGGTGGAAGAGTGGAGTTTTCTGTAGGCTGGCACCTACATACTAGTAAACATATTGGCTAGTACAAGAGCTAGGGGGTTGTAGCTCCCTTCCAGTAGAAGCTGGAGAACGAGAGAAGGTTGTAACCTTCTACAGGTAGAAGCCTATGTACTGGTATGAGTCTACATGAGTACAAGATTGTAAACAGATTTTCTTATTATTAAAAGAAGATAGAGATGACAACAGCAGGTGGTTTTCACCCACATTGGGTTTCCCCCTTAAATCTTGGTGTTCATCTGTGTTGCTTATGTTTAATGGTGTATCATGTTTATACTGCACACGGTTACTATTTAATGATTGATGAAGTATTGATGCACTAATTAAAGATCAACATATGATGAATTAACTGAATCATAAGTTTACTTCATAAACGTTGGTCCTTAAAGAGAGTTGTGTGTACAGGCTAGTTCCCCTCTCTGAAGTAGTGTATATAAATCTGATTATGAAAAAGAAAAATTCTTGATTTGATAATATTGATTCACCCGCCCTCTCAGTATTATTTCCAACACATATATCCACATAATATTAGAAAAAATCTAGGTTAAGAAGACTTCATGTATTCAAAGCATTCATTCATTTGGAATTATGGTTTCTAAACATAGCCAAAGGAATTATCACCCAATTCCCTTCTTTTACCTTTTACCTTTCTACAATCGAGTCTTACTATATTCTATCACATCACCGAGCTATTAGTTATATAAACAAATTATTTGTTACCTTGTTAGGCTAATACCAAACATGTTGCCTTCTAGCTGTTTACACATGTCAGCCACATGTTTCAAGCATCAAAACATCATGCCTATTAATTGAAATCAACCTTTTACAAGACTAACAACCATGTCATAATAAACTAATGGTCATTGCTCATAGTACTACAACTATCACCTACCTACACTCAAGTACATATTAGTTGTCTACACACATATGCATTAGTACAACCGTCTTAGAACAAGATCATTCCTTCATGAAATATTATAGAAACATAATTATATCGTGTAAGTAATCAAATATTAAAACCACAGATAGATGACATAATAGACGCCAAACACTTAAACACCAAATAAATGACACAATCAAACATTCAAACACCAAATAGATGATATAAGAAAACTCATACCTTAATGTATCTCACGGGAGGCTATCTTTTCTGTGTAATCAATCTAGATTGGAAGGATATAACTTCTCAACACATCAACTAAAACATATATAAGGTCATGATATCCATGATGGTAACTAGCTAACATGTTCACATCACGAGCTCACAAATAATTGTCATTCACGAATAACAATCACATATGCACAATCAGTCTAGATTAGTACAACACAATATCACAAATATGTCAGCTCATACTCGAATATTGTAACCATAACCATCTACACAAGCTAATATAGATTAGCACAATACATATAACATTAATAACTTAACACAATAACCATACTCATCATGCATATGAACACAATGCATACAACAACAAGTTACTATCATTCACGAGTATCCAACAAATATGCATATAATCACACTGATTAACTAACATCTATCATACATGTAACCACAAAAACCATAGACTAAAAGACATGTACATGACCCTAATGATTATAAAAACCATTAACCAACATACCTATATACCCACCATACAAACCTGTATGACAATCCGATCTTACCCCGAGGTCCAATGTTGCAACCTCGCTTTGATGATCCGCATCTCATGCTCTATCTTAGCCAACACATTAGCATCATGATGACACAAGATACATACAATGAACTCACAATGCATGTTTTATCTACTATACATGCATAAATATAACCATGAAAATGCATGCATAACAACATATAAAGACACCGACATGCATAACAAATTCATATACAACTGGCATGCATTCATGACTAAAGCATCCCAATGACAACATCATAAAATCCTACATGATAACACAACTTTAACAATGAAAACTACCATGCATACATAACAATCACATATACAACCTACATGCATGCATGACAAACACATTCTTCCCATTCAATCCAAGTGTTGAACTATGCTCTGATACCACCCTGTAACACCCTCCTCCCACATTTACCTAAGTTAACCAATCTGCTGGGGTAAACATGTGATGAGAGGCTACTATGATGTGATTCAACTCTCCATGTACAATTAAGGAAGTGGAACCGAAAAAACCAAATCAATATGAGCTTCAAAACATGCTACATAACCATCAGAAGCCAACTAACCCTTCCAGGAGACCAACCCCTGAGGAAACTTGACATTTCACTGATCTAGACCCCTAGCTGCTCCCATGACAAGCCATGCATGTGACTGAGGCCTTCAAGTTGCTTCCAAAACAAGGGAATTCCAGTGACTATGGACTTTTTTAGTTAGTTCTGAGCCAGTGACCCCATATTTTGTGCCACATTTTCAAGGCTAGGGCTCATGCCACTGTCCATAACTTCATGAAACCTTCAGAAATGACAAATAATAATTGGAAAAAAGGTACTAATGCAAACACTTTATCAATGACTTGAATAGAACCCTACTATCCATGACAATAATTTCGTCAAACACGTCACAAATATGCAAATCTAGAAGTCATAACATCATATCTGAGCATAGGGGTCTCATACTTATCTGAGTTTCATAAAGAAGCATTGTTTCCATATCACAATAGTTGCATTATCATATATTAGTTCATATAACCAATAGAAGTAACAAGGATATAACAACCATAAAACCCACATTTAAGCCAATACATTTACACATGAAATATCAAGGATATGGAACTCTTATTATTGATTGCAAAATCCAACCAGCTTTTGGACTTCCACTAACCACTGGACCATAGATTGGGTGAACCAAATTTTTCTTTTAGCCAATCACTCCCGTGCCATATTCCAAGATTGATTATGGGACTTAAAACCAAACTAAACCAGGTTTCCTCGGGATTTACCACAATCTCCACCAAATAACTAGTCCCTAGAAAAAAATGGATGCCATCGGATTTCTCCAGCTACACTGTGAGGAATTTTCCTGTCTTCTAGTCTCTAGGACTTACCGTATATCCTACCATAAAACAATTGAGGATTCCTAGGCCTAATCAAGACTCCACCCTCTAGGCTTTACTGTATATCCTTCCATTTACTAGTCAAGGATTCTTAGGCATGATCGAGGGCACACACCTCTAGTATTTACCGTATATCCCACCATTCACCATTTGAGGATTACTAGGCCCATCTAGGAACACAAAATCTTGCTTTACCAGAATCTCAGTCCAATCCAGGGATTCCTAGGCCTTGTGTTCTTTCTTTCAGAGACCACCTCACTCAATTTCAAAACCATCTGACAATCCATCTCAACCAAATACAAGATAACACATCACACCATGATTATCCAGAAATGGAAAGGAAACATTGAAGAACACTTTCACACCTAGAAAAACCCAGGGCAATGATAACAAGAGAATCAAATGCACACATTCATGTACCATGCATGCCAAATTTAGCAAGAAAATCACACATGCAAATTGATACCTACAAATAATCCCACTGTAATTGCTAGATGCTGCTCTTCCTTACTTGATCTTTGATTTCCTTTACCTTCTTGGTCCTTCCTTTGTTTTCCTTGATCCAATTCTAGATTGCTCCAAGAATTCTCTAAGTGTCCAAGAGTGAGTGAGAGAGAGAGAATAATGAGAGAGCTCCGCCATAGAACTGTCAAAATCTATCCATTGATCCTCATAATCTTTTTTATTAATGAGGCCTCTATTTTCTTGATTTTTCATTGTTTTCCTTCATTTTCCTCCTCACATGCAACCTATGACCTTTCACCTTCATTTTCTCCTAATTTCCATTATTTTCATAAATAAAATGCCAATTAATACCTCATGTCTTTTCAAATCCTTTTCCATTGCCTCTACCAATTTCCTTTAGCCATAATAACCAAAATGAACACCCACTAAGATGTTTTGCCCAACATTCAACTTGGAATATGTGTCCCATGACCTTGGTCTTATATATATGTATATATATATATGTATATATATATATATATATATATATATATATATATATATATATATATATATATATATATATATATATATATATATATATATATATATATATCTATATATATGTGTATATATATATATATATATATATATATATATATATATATATATATATATATATATATCTCTATATATATATATATATATATATATATATTTCTTTTTTACATGATTTTTTTACCAAGGCTGTTACGAAACACACAAGGAAGATTGGAATATGTAAAGATTTTGGCTTTGTGATCCATATTTTTTTATTACAAATATCTACTCGTTTCATTAAAAATCATTTTCTTTCTTAAATTATCAAACTATAAAATATGTAAGAAAACAAAATTAATTTATAAGCTTCCATGGATAAAGATTTTCCTAATAAAAAACACATTGGATCATGTTCTCATTGTTTCATTCAAATTTTTATTGTATTTATTGTTATTTTGATTGCGCTAATAATCCTTAAACTTCAAGATGTAAGTTGGGCAGGCATGTCTCCACAAATATCTAGAAATCGCATGACCATATACCTAGAAAACTTTATCTTTGCCTTAAATTAAATGCATAACCAATGAATAAATCCTTTAATTTTTTATTATGTTGTAAGGTATCTCTCTTATGCAGTTGATGTGCTAATGTGATGGTTGATAATTTCATGGTCATTGATCTTTTTAGATGACTATTGATGCATTATTAGTCATTCAATTTTTTTTTAATTGTTTGTGCATCCTACGTTTTGTGCCACCATCTTGTGTTTGTAGTTGTTAGATGCATTTGATATCCATGAATCATATCCTGTCATCCAAACTATCATGACTATTTGTACATTTTATTTTTCTCAGAGTGATCAAACTTTGGTGTTTATGCCTAGCAATGACAAGATCTTTACTCTCAGATACTTGAATAACATGTCCTTCATTTGTGATACCAATGATAGAAATGAAAATTTGTTCTTGGGATTCACATCCTTGTCCATCTATTCATCTTCTTCATGTGTTCTCATCACCTAGAGGTGCATATGTTAAGCCTTCTTGATAGAATGTCAATCTCGTTTGTCAACAAAGAATTGCGAGTCATATGGAACAAGAACATTGATGCTTATTTTGACCATGGGTATGGGCTTATGAACCGAGTTATTGTCCATCAATTCTCTCAATGCCTCAAGATCAAATTGCATAGTTTTTGTTCCCACTATTGGCATATTCACACTCTTTGCATGATACCAAAAATTTCCCCTTCATTGACAAACAAAAATCCTTCATCAAATTATGAGGTTCTAAGGTTCTACTTTTCATGACATACTTTGTCTATAGTGTGCATGGAGAGATGAGAGGACAATGAGACATGCTTTTATTCATAAACCTACTTCCCTTGTTATTTTAAACATAAAAAATTTCTTTTCAACTTTCTTACCCCTAAACAACAAAGGTTCATGAGATGGTTGAAATGTGGCTAGTCTTTTGTCCATACATGTATAAACATGCTCCTAAGAAATTTATGATTGAAATGGTTTGAAAAATAAAAATATATGAATATGGAGTCCCATCAAAGTAATTATTATCATATATGTTATAATATATATATCTGGATTTAAATTTAATATATACTTCAATTTATACCATGGTAATTAATTTATTATTAAATATAAAACATTTGAAAATTTACTATTTTTATACAAAATATCACAATCCTAAAAAAATGCCAACCAATTTTAAAACTAACACCATTTAAAATCTATTTTTTCATTATCTTTAGTAATAAATAAAACTCATATATATGGATGATGGTTCAAATGTTGTTCATCAACTAATGAGGCCAACAGAAAGGGAGCATGATGGAAACATCGCCCTTCTTCCATATGGATGGATCTAAGATGTAACTAGAATGGTGAAATCCACTGCAATCAACACAAATAAAAAAATGTATACCACCAATACCGTGCAAGTTGCTCATTTCAAATTTGTAACTCCTTTTTCTACAATTAATTACACCATAAATAATTCCCCACTACCAGTTCATGTCCCGATTTGATTTGTCAACCTATCATGTACTTTGATCTTGTTACACAACCATCATGTGAATATTTACCCTCCACATGCATTTATTAATTTATTTTGGAAGCATGTGTTTTGAATAAGACCTATGAGTCATTCTTGCATCATTGATCATGTTAGAAAACCATCAATGAATTTTCTACTATCTATTAAAAATAATTTCTTTTCCCTTTTCTTTGTGTTAGTGGTAAATCCATGACACAATTGCATCCTTTGTTATGCCTATGACCCCTTTTCTTCCCACCTTATGTGTGAGGTGTAACCAACTTATCTTAGTTTATTACATTTTGATTATTGGTGTTGATATAAGATTCTTTCAATACCTCTACACCACTAAGTATGCTGGCATTAATGTGTTTCTCTATCTATCATAGCTAACAATGTTACTAATAGCAAGATTCACGTATATATATGGTACAGGCTAATACAAAAATTCAAACTTCATGTTTGGATGTTTCCATGGCTCACCTGGGGCGATCTTTCTACATATGCAAAGATAGTGAATAGACTTGCATATTGTAGCATTAAAGTCTCCTTTTTGAAGACTTCTCTCAATATTCCAAAGGTGTATCTCCTCTTCATCTTGGAAAATTGAAACTAGTTGGGAAAATTCTAGATAGTGGAAATACCATTGTCAACAATGGAAGGATTGATTCTTCATATCAAGCGCATAAGAGATACTCTACCTCATCTATGGAATATCTTACCCTACACAATGCACCTCTAGAAGAACCCTTCAAATGCCTAGTACACAGCCTCATTCCATATGTTGAATAATCCCTTACATTTGGATCCTGCACAACATCTATGAAATATAATGGGAGTCAAGGATTCCTTATTGATAAAAATGGGCCCATGCATCTTGGATATGCAATCAATCCAAAAATATTTCCTAGTGCCCAAAAAATAATTTTCATTACAAACAAAAACAACAACAAGAATCCCTTTGATGAGCCATAGAGTTGAAATGGAATTGAGGTCCATCCTACAATTTCCCTTTTCATAATAGCATACCAGCCTTGGGTACCTGTTTAGGCCAGTTGAAGCCATAAGAAGGTATCTCTTGGGCCAAATTTTTCGATGGAAACAATAAGAGTGTCGCATGGGTTATTGTTTTGGATTGATACTATAAGTGTGTCACACAAACCATGGTTTTAGAAGGACACAATAAGATAGCACATGAAGCACAGATTTGAAATATGTTGCAGGCCCTTATCCAATGTTTCAAAGGGTGCAAGGCCCATGTTGCATGGCTAGAGTATTTAAAAATTGTGACATGTTACATGGTTTAATATGTCGAGCATGCCATAAAGGGCCCATCACAACAAGAAAAAAATTAAACAAGAGTTAGTAATAACCCATAACACCAAATAGAGTTTGTATGGTGCAATATGTATGGCTTGTTGCAATAATGAAAATTTTAGACAATTAGGTACATGAGGTTTACCACATATGAAAAATATTGGGTATGCGATAAGCGATGGAGAAGCCTTGTTGCACAAGCGAATATTTAGCCTCTGCTACACAATGCTACCGCTAAATTAGTGGCTTTGATATGGAGAATGGCCATGGTGTGATACATGGTATAACACCAAAGATGATAATTCACAATTTGATAGTTTTTTACCATGCAATAAGGCACTAGACCCTTAAGTTTTTAATTGAAGATAAATGCTAGGATGAAAGAGATAGTAAAAGGAAAGTGGCTCAATCTAAGTTCCTTTAAAATAATGTGTTAATCAATTAAATATTTGATCAATGCTATGCATATATAATGGAAATGAATTTATATAAGTGTAATCTATCTTTGCATTTACAAATGATAAACTTAAACTTTGGTGCCCTAATCTACCAATGATAAAAATAAATGCCATCTTTTTTTATTTTCATTATAGTTCTCTTTGGATAATGGTTGTAATATGTAAAACCCTATATTTTATATAAGAGTACATGATATAATCATCATTGTATATGCCCTCGTTTTTCTTCAATTACTATAAAAATAAAACACAAGGCCATTTTCCCATACTCATTATTGTGATTTTGAAATTATTAGATTAAAGTGATTTGTCCTATGACAACAAGATGAAAGTTATGTAACTTGAAACACAAAGGTTAAACCATATTTTTGTTTGTTTCTATGTAATACCACACATTGAGACAAAGTTTACATTCTTTTGGTACAACACAACTCGAAAAATTGCATCTATGTGATACATCTTTGCTAAAAAAATGGCATTGCACCAAGAATTCCATCCATTGACAATAAAGTATGCATATAACTCCATATGCATGTAAAGAAAAAATTCTTTGCTATGAAGCAAAACTTTTGCATGAACATGAGTTTTGCTTCTTTGCAACATTCCACATAACACCACATGCATGTAAAGAAAAAAATATTTGTTATGAAGCAAAAATTTTGTATGAAGACGAGTTTTGCTTCTTTGCAACATTCCACATTTGACTAAACTAAAATTAGAGAGCCCATAAACCCTTTTACTAAGTAATTTTTATACCGTTTGAAGCAATTGCTAGCTAAGCACAATATTCTTATTTGAGGACACTAAATATTTTTAAGACAAAATGGAGATATGAATATGTGGGAAGGTTATTACTCTTATAATATTTCATTTCCATGATTCATTCCATTATTTAAATACTTATTTTGGATCTTATTTGATTTTTTATAAAGATTATTTAACATTTCCTAATAATAAGAAAGAGAGTGAATTTGTCATTTTGGCATATCCATACCTTCAAACTAAAGAAACGTTTCGTAAATATGGAAGTTTAGGATGATGAAACTCATGAAAAATTACAAATATATGTTTTCATACATGGTCAAAAGTGCATTTGTGAATTTTTACATGCATTTCATATATTTTGATATGCATTTCATAGTGTTGTGTCACTTTGATTTGGATACTCTACTTTTCATAGAGAATTTAATTTTTGAACAAACATAGAGGAATATGAACAAATAACATACATTTTGAGAGTATCTTATACTGTGCCTTAATTTAAACCATATGAATTGTTAAATAGCACATCATAACCTTCAAATGCACGATGTTAGCTCCAAAATATTTAATTTCTATTGGATATGTCTTATATTCTTTACATGACTAGACCCATATGCAATTCATAGGTTTTGAGTATAGAAAGGGGGTCACAAGAGCGGTGGAGCCCCCAAAAAAAATTAACTTGTTTTTTGCATTTGTTTTTCATTGGTATTTTGAAAATGGTTTTTGCTTTTGGTGGTTTTGTGGGACATGATTGTTCAACCCATGATTTTCTAATTTTGGTTAAGGATTTAAGGTTTTATTCTAATCTAGATTAATGGATTAGAGGTTTTGGATGTTGTGAGATCATATATATTGTATTTTAAACACTATAATTGAATAATGATCAAAATTAGAGGTGCATCTCTAAATGGTTTGTTGGTTTTCCTAGTTTGGGTTTCTAGGGTAAATATTTATGTAATGTGTGATTTCCATTGTTTTACTTTTCTATTTTTTTAAGAAGTTGTAGATGCATTGCGTTATTGTATAAGGTTTAAAACTTGTTATTTTAATCAAACCTCAAATTGAAGAAAATGCAAGCCAACATTGTGTGAATTGCATGACTTGTTTAGATGATTTGTTATATAACTAGACCATAAAAACAAAAGAAAATATAGATCAATGAATTGAAAATAAGCCTTTGAGGGGGAAACCTCCTTTTAGATCACATAAATGAACAATTCTTGGATGATTCAAATGGAAGTACCCCCTTGGTATATATAGGATTCTAAAGGGTTAAAATATAATTAGGGCCTACATAACAATAATAATGTAAGGGCTCTGGGTAAAAACATGTTAATGTGTCTCATTATATGGCAAAAGCAAAAAAGTACTCAAATGAAAAAAGATAAAAAAAAATAATATAAAAATATCAATTAAATGAGTTGAGTTTCATACTTGTTAATTATAAAAAATAAATGCTAAATTTGTAACAAAGCTAACTCACAATAAATTTTGGTAAAAGCTATAGTGAACCTATTTAATGGGTTTAAAAAATATAAATAATGTTATAAAAAGTAAATACTAAATTTGCAAATAAGTCAACTGATAGTAAATATTGGTAAAAACTATGGTTAATCACTCACAAAATATAAATAACTTTATGTAAAGTTAAATGAAATGCTAAAACTCTTTAAAAATATATATATAAATAGAAGTAGAATTTCTAAACAAATAATTTTATATATTAAAATTTGAATAATATAAAATACGTTATTATAATCATAATTAAAAATTTTATTATAAAAAATATAAAATATATTTTAAAAATTTTCAAAAAATAATTTTAACATTTTGTTATATGTTATTTTCAAATTTCTATTAAAAAAAATTGATTTTATAAACTTGAAAGGGTAGTTTCTTGGGTCGCGGTTTTATATATACGAAAATATGATCATTTTTACTAGTATTTTATTAATAATTAAAAAATATGCTTACTTTTTATTTTTAAATTTGTTTAGCAATCTTCAGAATGTTTACAACACATCTCTTAAAGAAATTGGAATTAGAAAACATAAATCAATAGAGAAATGGGGGGTCACAGTTTTGTCACTACTTAAAAATTTATGTAAAATATTAATGATACCTTTTAAAGAAAATGAATAAATCAGATAAAAATTATATATTAAATTTTAGAAAAAATATGACATGAAATTGAATTTAAATTGACATGTTTTGTCTTCTTTTACCACCACCTAGTTTTTTATGATTTTGTAAATTTAAGAGTAAAAATTCCAACTCCATTTATTTTTATAAAACTTCTTTGCCACAAAAAGGAAAAAAGTGATACACATTAACATGTTTTTACCCCTCTACAATAACAATAGTGGGTTGCAATGAGGCACAACATTGACAATATGGGGGTTCTATGGTGTACAACAATAATAATATGGGGAATGTACTAGTATTATAGGGACCCAACATGCCCCTCTCCTTCAAAAAAGTGGTGTCCTCGATGTTTGAGTAGTTTTGGATGATTTTGTATGAAACACTCATCCTCCCATGTGGAATATTCAGTAGGTAAGTTCTTCCATTTAATGAGATACTATGAACTTTATCAATTTCATAGTTACTGGATTCTTGTTTCTATGATTTCTTCAGGTTCCAATATGATTTTTCCTTCCTTGTCAAGTTCTGGAAATATAGTTTAAACTGGGAGCTTGTCACCTATAACCTTCTTTAAGAATGAAACATGGAAAACTGGTTCTACTCATGAATATGTAGGTAGCTCCAATTTGTATGCTATAGTACCAATGCTTTGCAATACCTTGTAAGGGCCACACTACTTGGGTGATAATTTATTATCCTTGTTGGCTTGCTTGAGGGACATTTGTTGTATGGTTGTAGCTATAAAAATACCCAATCACCCACATCAAAACTTCTTTCACTGTGATGTTGATCTGCCTATTGTTTCATTTGATTCTGCACTAGAGTTAGGTTATCCTTTAAGAGTTAGTGAACTTGTTGTTGATTCTTGATGTGATCTTCCACTGCTTGAACCTTAGAATTGTCTCTTAAAGACGATTTTATGGATGGTGGATGAAATCCATAAAGTGCCATAAATGGTGTCATTTTTGCTATGATATGGAAGGAAGTGTTATGCCACCATTCTGCAAAAGGTAACCACTTGACCCATTGGGATTTTTATCAGATACAAAGAAACAATGATATCCTTACAAAAAAAATCACTATCTCGGTTTTCCCATTAGATTGAGGATGATAAGATGAGCTATGAGCTAATTGAGTACTAAGACAAGAAATAATTCCATCCAAAAATTTCCAGTGAAAATGGGATCTCTGTCACTTACAATAATATTTGGGTTTCCATGTAGCTTTTGAAATGTTTCCACAAATGTAGTAGCAACTATACTAACTTTGACAGGATGAGATAGTGCACAAAAGTGTGCATATTTGGTAAGTCTATCAACTACCACCATGATGACACTCTTTCCTTCAGACTTGAATACAAATATGATAAAATCCGTTGAGACTTCCTCTCAATGTTGACTTGGAATGGCTAATGGTTGTAAAAGACGTGAGGTCTTAATTGTCTCAACTTGATTTTGTTGCAAACAAAACATTTTGCCACAAAATTTTGAATATCATATTTAAAGCCATCCCAGAAAAAACCCTTCTTGACCCTGTGGTAAGTTTTTAAAAATCATGAGTGCCCTCCTATAAGAGAGGTGTATAGTACCAAAAGAACCTTTTGTTTGAGTTGGGATTTCTTACATAGATATAAGCGATATTTGTACCATAATGAATCACTTTTCCAAATAAATTTATCATATGAACTATGATCTTGCTGCAACTTTTGAATTTGTGTCCATATATATTTTTCATTATTTCATTCATCACTTGCTTCAATTATCTAATCAGGTTGGATAATAGAAATGACACAAAGAAATGCTTCCACATGCTCATCCCTTCTTGAGAGTGCATCTGTAACAACATTTTTCTTTCCTTTTTTGTATATTATTTTAAAGTGATAAACCAACATCTTTGTGACCCATTATTTTTGCTCCTCTAAGTACAATTTTTGTTCCAATAAATATTTAAGACTATCATGATATTTTTTTACCTTGAAGTGTCTTCCCATTAAGTAAGGATGTCATTTCTTCAGAGCATGTAGTATTGCCAAATTTCCTTCTCATAAATAGGTTTGTGTAAATTGTTTCCCTTGATTGGACAACTTTCAAAAGAAATCGGTCTTTCTTCTCGCATTAAAACAATGCCAATGCTATTTCCTAAGGCACCACATTCCATAATGACATTTTTTGTGAATTTTGGTGTAGATAATACTGTAGCTCGACACATTTCCTCTTTAAGATGTTCAAAGGCATTAGTTGCTTCTAGAGTCCAAAAATTGCATCTTTCTTTAGTAATGTTGTTAGTGTGCTACTATTTTCCCATAATTCTTAACAAACTTGAATTAATACTCTGTCAACTTGAGATATCCTCGAAGATGCCTTAAGGTTGTGAGGATTCTCCATTCCTTTATGGCTTTAATTTTTTTAGGGTCTACCTTAACACCCTCCTAAGATACAATATGACCCAAATATTCCACTTCTTGTATGCCAAAGAAACATTTGGAGGGTTTTGCGTACAATTGTTTCTCCTCTAATAGTTTGAGCACCATATTGACATGTTGAAGATGATGTTTAGAAGACTTGTTGGAGATTAGTATATCATCAAAAAATTCTAACACAAATTTTCTAAGGAAGGGTTTGAAAATATTATTCATCAAAACTTGAAATGTGGAAGGTGCATTAGTAAGACCAAAAGGCATGACAAAAAATTCATAATGACCTTCATGAGTTTTGAATGATGTTTTCGAAATGTCTTTTGTCTTCATTCTAATTTGATGATATCCTGACTAAAAATCTAGCTTAGTGAAGTAAATTGCTCCATGTAGTTCATCCAAAAATTCATCAATGACATGAATGGGAATTTTATCTTAATAGTGAGTTTTATTGATCTCTTTATAATACACATACACCATGATCCATCCTTCTTGTGCACCAATGCTAATAGAGAAGAGAAGGAACTTTTGTTAAGTTAAATTATACTTGCCTCTACATTCATTTTCAATCTTCTAGGCATAGGGATATCTGTAAGGTATGATGTTCAGAGGAACATTTATGAGAATCGAGTGAATAGAATGATTATGATCACAAATATGTGGAAGACGTTTGGGAGTCTCAAATACATTAGAATGATTTTCAAGGATTATTTGGAGATATAGAGAAATAGATGACTTAAATTTTTGAATATCTAGCGAGCATAATTGTGCAATAAGTCCTCGGTGCTCCTTCTTCAAAATATTTTTCATGCCATTAGAGCTAAATACCTTTCTGGGTTTCCTTATGATACCCCTTAATTCAATCTCCTTTCCTTCTTAGAAGAATTTCAAGAAAAGTTCTTGAAAATTAAGAGCTATCATCCCCAAAGATTGTAACCATTAGACTCCTATTACAACATCAAAACCACCCATTGGAATGGAAAGCATTGGAATATTAAATACATATTCCCCCATGTAAGGCCCTATCCTAGGGTCTTCTAACAACTCTATTTTCTCTGGAAATCAAATACAATAAGAGGCAATAATTTACTTTCTTACAAGACATTTAAACAATGATAATTTTATCTTTTCTTACAACACATCTAAACAATGATAATTTACCATTTACATTCTAATCCTTACAACTTATAGTGAACACTTCATTTCAATAATTTACATGAGTAATATATGCATAGAGGAATACCTGTACCGGTGTCTGGTGGAGATACCCTTGAGCTGCTACTCCTGTTGAAACGCTCCTCTCAACTACTGACTGGATTTACCTCCCAGCCAACTAGAAAATAATTCCTAGCCCAGGAAATCTCCACAGGTTCCCTAGCCCTCCGAGCCCAAGTCCAACCAGATGTAGTGTGTCCAAGATGAATAATCCAGACCAAGATAAACAATACTTCCTTCCTCCTCTCTCTCCAACAATTTCTCAAAATCACAGCCAACCCCAAAATCAAAAGCAAGACCCAACATCCCCCTTTCTCCCTTCCTCCTTCCCCTTTTATGCCCTTCCTCTCTTCTCCCCCTCAACCACCTCTCATTAATGTCATTAAATTATCCTTCATCCTTACAGTTGACTTCTCTTCTCCTAAGTAAATCTAACAGTACATTTGGAAATGTGATACGAATATAAAATTGGGAAATTAATGGGAGAGGACCATGTCTTCTCCCAAGTAAATCCGAGAGTACATTTGGGAATGTGAGATGAATATATATATTGATAATTAAATGGAGAGGACCATGTCTTCTCCCAAGTAAATATGAGAGTACATTTGGGAATGTGAGATGAATATATATATTGGTAATTAAATGGAGAGGACCATGTCTTCTCCCAAGTAAATCTTAGAGTACATTTGGGAATGTGATATGAATATATATATTGGTAATTAGTTGCAGAGGACCATGTATTCTCCCAAGTAAATGTGAGAGTACATTTAGGAATGTGAGATGAATATATATATATATATATATATATATATATATATATATATATATATATATATATATATATATATATATATATATATATAATTTAAAATAATGGAAGGAGACCATATCCTACCCAAGATTCAATTTGAGAAGACAAGTTGGGAATTTGAATAATAGCAATAATGAATTTTATATTAGTAAATAAATTTATAGTTTCCCAAATGAAGGTACTCACCAGTATTTCTCTATATTTTCTGTTAATGTAAACATTAATAAAATTTGCATGATAAGATTAAGTGGGGCATTACATACACCCCTCCTTCAGAAAACTTCGTCCCAAAGTTAGAGTGAAAAGATACAAGGAGTTCGAAGGCATAATAAAATAGAGAGAGTTATAGTAGTAAAATTGATAAGTCAGACAATGACATTACTTCCCATCAGGAGTCTCTAACTGATCTATATCCTCCTATCCATCCTGACCTACTTCCATTCCCACCCTATCCATCCTCTGCTGCTATATCTGGTGGCATTGGCTATACCAATCTAACCACTGATAAAACCAACATGGCGGAAGCATCAACTACATCAACCTAACTTCCCCAGTAGGCAGCTGGCAATTGTCATCACCCATCTAGGGGAGTGTGTCCACCACTTCCCTCCCACGATTCCAGGTTTCAGAGGATACACGGTGGGAAATGCCTCCACCCCTCCTCATAACTAGGGTCAACGCCCTAATACGGACCACACTACAGTGTTGGTTGGACTTGTCATCGAATAATCCAGTCAGGTAGTCTCGCCACCTGTCATTTGCATTTTACTCATGTCATAAGAGTGCATATCAAGCAGATACCAAATGTAATAGAACAATGTGCATTATACCTTCCCCATGAGATGTCTCGACCTTCTCTCAATGGAAGAGTAGATCTTGGCTATCATATAGTTCTTCCCCCCAACGGGTTAGCTCTTATTCATGCATTTATATAACAACAAGACATATAATCATCATATTATTAAGTCTAGTATCCACGTGTCAATTTTGTAGTTCATATTGGAAACAAATCATAATTTCACTAAGTCATTCATTAGATAAATCATATCCACTTAAGCCATACATGAAACAACAATAGCTCTAATAAGTCATGCACTAGATAAATCATCACCAAGTAAGTCATACATTAGGTCATACATCAAACATTTCCATCATCAAAATCAAACCTAAGTAGTTTCACGTGTTCAACCAAATGCATCAATATTACATAATGTTCATAAATAAATAACATGGAACTGCAAAATAGAACCTTAACATAGGTAGCTGTCTAAGTAAAAAATGGGCTTCATAGATGCTCAAAAAGTGAGGTGTAGTGATGACGCATAGTCTCTGCATCCTCCCAGGTAGCAGATCCTAGGCTATACTTGTCCCAATGGACCTTAATTTGGTCCACCATGCGACGTCTGAGCTATCGAAGCCTACGATCCAATATGTGTAATGGTTCGACTACTATGGTTCCCATGTCCGATACCTGCAATTCCCTCCAATCCAATTTGTGAGATTCATCGAAAACATAATGTCGTAAAATAGATACATGAAAAACATCATGAGTTTTATGCAAATGGGGCGGCAGTACAAGATGATAGACAACTGGTCCAATCTTCTCTTTGATCCTAAAAGGTCCTATGAACTGAGGTGACAATTTCGTCCCCTTCCCAAACTGAATGGTGCTTTTGTTGGGCTCGATACGAATAAAAACTTGGTCCCCTACTTCATAATTGCAATCAATCCTATGTGAATCAGCATAACTCTTTTGTCTATCCTATGCTTCCTTTAACCTTTATCGAACTTGCTTTACCTATTCCTCCATTTCTTGAACTAATTCAGGGCCAACTATTACTCGGTCCTCCAACTTTTCCCAACTCAATAGTATCCTACATGGCCTTCCATATAGAGCTTGATAAGGAGGCATCCCGATTGAACTGTGATAACTGTTATTATAGGCAAACTCTACCAATGGTAAGTACCTTTCCCACTGAGTCTGATTATCCATGACGTACATCCTAAGCATGTCCTCCAAAACCTGATTTACTCTTTCAATCTGCCCATCTATTTCTGGATGATATGTAGTGCTCAGGTTCAACTGAGTCCCTAGTGCTGACTGCAAACTTGTCCAAAACCTAGATGTAAATCGGGAGTCTCTATCAGAAATGATCTTTGTGGGCAACCCGTGTAGTCGAATAACTTCATTTACAAACACTTGTGCCACATCCGTAACATCATAAGTGTCTCTTACTAGGATGAAATGGGCACTTTTGGTCAATTTATCAACTATAACCAGTAGGGATGTCATGTGGTTGTAGGAGTCCTGCTAGATGGCGATGATCAGCCTTCACTCGTTGACATTCAAGACATTTGGCGACAAACTGGACTATGTCATGCTTCATGCCTGCCCAAAAGAAGAGTTTCTTTGTGTTTGTGTACATATTCTTCAATCCAGGATGTGCACAATAGAGTGCTCTATGTGAATCTTCAAGGATGGTCCTTCTTATACCCCCTTCCTTAGTTACGTACATTCTCCCTTGAAATCTTAATAGACCATCTGGTTCAAGGACATATCCCTCAAGTTTTGGTTCTATCTGCTTCCCACTCTGGAGTGCTGAGATGACCTTTAGATACCAACTATCTTCAAAGAGTCTCTCCAATACATGTTCCCTTATATTTACCTTTAAGGCTACTAAGGAGAAGGTTCGTGGTCTCCTGCTTAGTGCATCCGCCACCACGTTCTCCTTTCCCTTGATGCATGAGATCTCAAAATCATACTCACTCATGAATTCACTCCATCACCTTTGTCTGGCATTCAAATCCCTTTGAGTGAAGAGATGCTTCAGGCTTTGATGATCTGTTCTTAACTCAAAACTTCTGCCAGTGAGGTAGTGTCTCCACAGCTTCAAGGCTAAAATCACTGCTACTAATTCTAAGTCGTGGGTAACATATAACTCTTCATGTTTCTTCAATTTTCTAGATGCATAAGCTATTACTCCACCTTCTTGCATCAATACTGCACCCAATCCTTGCACCAAAGCATCAAGGTAGATAGTGAAGTCTTTTCCCATGTCTAGTACTTGAAGGATCGGTGCACTAGTTAGTAACCTCTTTAGTTTTGTGAACACAATGTCACATTCATTTGTCCATTCATACCTGACCCCCTTTCGTTGTAATGTGGTGATGGGTTTTGCAATCCTTGAAAACCCTTCCACAAACCTATGGTAATAACCTACTAGCCCCATAAAACTACGTACCTCATGGGCATTTTTTTGTACTGGCCAATCCATTATGGCCTTCACATTTTCCGGGTCAACTGAACTCCCTTCTCCTGAAATTATGTGCCCAAGGTAATGAATTTTTTTCTGAAAGAAGGAACATTTTGACAATTTTCCATACAATTGATTTTCCCTTAAGCAAGTCAATACCACCCTTAGGTGCTTTTCATGCTCCTTTTCATTCTTGGAATACACAAGAATGTCGTTGAGGAAGACTTGCACAAATTGGTCCAAGTACTTCCTGAACACACCATTCATGAGGCTCATGAACACTACTGGTGCATTGGTTAAACCAAATGGAACAACTATGAACTCATAGTGCCCAAACCGAGTTCGAAATGCAGTTTTTGAGATGTCCTCCTCCTTGATCCTCAATTGGTGATACCCAGATCGTAGATCAATCTTTGAGAAGACCACTGCTCCCTTCATTTGATCAAATAGGTCATCTATTCAAGGTATCAGGTACCTATTCTTTATCATGGCTCTATTTAAGTCTCTATAATCTATGCATAGCTGCAAGGAACCATCCTTCTTCTTGACAAAAATCACTGGTGCACCCCAAGGTGAAATACTAGGTCTGATAAATCCCAAGTCTAAGAGCTCCTTTAACTGCATCTGCAACTCACAAAGTTCTGGAGTTGTCATCCTATAGGGTGTCTTAGATATTGGTTCTGCACCTGGTTTTAGGTCGATGGTGAAATCAATCTCTCTTACAGGAGGTAATCCAGGCAATTCCTTTGGAAAAACATCCTTGAATTCTGACAAAACTGGATGTTGATCTAGGGAAGGTCCTTTCTGGTCACTTACAGCCTTGACCAAATATAGTTTGCAACCTTGTCTAAGACAATGTTTTACCTTCATCATGGATATGAATTGTAGGGACACTCCCCTCTTGATTCCAAAAATCTCAATTGGCCTACCTTCATCATCTAAACATATCACTTTCTTCTTGAAACAATCTACCAAAGCTCGATGAGCTTCTAGCCAGTCCATTCCAATAATTACATCATACATCCCCAATGTTGTGACGTATGCCTTCAACTTAGTCATACACACCCTGAGGTTTGCTTGACATTGGTCAACATTAGGTCCTACTGCTTGTTTTATCCTAGAAGCCATCTCAACTTGTTTAAAGTCATCGTGCTCATAGGCTGCCAATGTTAAACTTGTTGATTGTCAACTGCTGCATAGATTCAATGGTGGCTACTTGCTCCCCCCACTGGTTCTTTTCCTTCTCTCCAGTTGTTACCAGTTTGTAACTCAGGGCAGTCCCGCTGGTAATGAGGTCCTCTGCATCCCCAACAAGTGATGCATGGTGGACCTTGAACTGAATGTGGTGGAGTTCTTTGGAAAGAGTTCCTTCCCCTGGGACCCCTGCCCCCACTTGTTGCTCCTCGCGTATGACTTTGATTTGTACACGCCCTTGAAGCTGCGGGTGAAGCTGCACTAGAAACCATTGAAATCCCCACTGTCGGTGCTCTAGGTATAACCCTGTTTCCATATGGTGGTGGCCTCAGACTTCCTCCCCTTTGGAAGGTACGAGGGGCCTTCCCCATAAACCCTATTTGGTGTGGAAAGATGGCTCTGCCTCCACCCTTTAAGTCCAAGTGTTCTTTGACATAACGGGCCTATTCTATAGCTTCAACAACTGAGGATGGTTTCCACATCCGCACCATTTTTTGAAAATGAAACAAGATGATGGAGCTTAGTGGAAAGGAGTCGCCTTCACTAAGTGGGCCTGTAGGCTATTTTTGGCGCAAAGTCTATTTTTAGACTATGTCTATTTTTAGACATATGGATCATGGTCTATGAGTTGCAGGATGTTGTTTATGGATGATTGGTCATGTTGGGAAAAATAGATGGACTTCTATTTTTGGTTCACAGCGGAGTGATCAGAGTCTATTTTTAGACTACCAGGCTAAAAATAGAAACAGTCAAATATTATTAGCCCTTAGTAATATTTGGACTCAAAACATTATCTTATTCTCTTGGAGCACTTCAGTTCGAGCTACGGATGTGGCACATGCAGCTGACAGAAGGAATCACGTGGTTTCTTATGTGTTAGTTGAGCTATTGCATGGAGGACTTCAGTTAGAACTCATGCATGTGAGTTCTGTGGAGTTGGATGTGGAGTTGATGGAGTTGTGTTCAGTTTGACTTAGTTGAACTAGTTGTATTTAGTCTAACTAAAGAATACACTAGTGATGAGTTGTGTGAGTTGATTTTTAATTAATTCACTAATTATTAACTCATAAAGCAACTAAAGAATACATCAGTTAACTCAGTGCATGGACAGTTCAACAGAGACAGGTGTTAGAGGTAAGTGAAAGGGTGAGTTGTGACTATCAGTTGTGCATGAGATTTTGCACATGCATGGATTGAGTTATGCCAATGAGTACTGCACAATGTGGGCCAATATCAAGGCAATTGTAGCATGTGCTCATGTGATTTTCACTTTGGATTGTGCAGTGGAGGCAGGCAAAGCAGCGGAGGAGATTTGAACCTGTGACTTGTTCGGATTTGAGCTAGTTTTGTGTGTAACAGGTGGAGATAGTGTTGGATACTTGAGAGGAGTATTGTACTATGTATTGTTACATGTTCTCAATCAGTATAATATACAGATAGTGTGGGGTTTTCAGCTGTATGCTTTCCCCGGGTTACATACTGTGTTAATGTGTGCATGAGATTGATGTTTCATTGTTTTTGATGCTACTAAATTGATGATCAACATAGAGGAGATTATGTATTATGCATGTATTCCGCAATAGTGTATAATCGAGATAATCTCTGTGAATAAGTGTTTATTATTCAAAATTTCTACATGGTATCAGAGCTCTTTGATTTGTAGAAAAAGTTCTATAGGATATCAAAGCGAGGATTGATCATCAGATCTATTATTCAGAAAGTGATTACATTTTATTTCTTCAGGCAGAGTCTGTAATTGGGCTAGGTAGCCTCTGGATTCATCCTTCTTTTGGAAGGTGAGATATCCGGTGAATTCCCATACAGTCGATCTCTATACAAGAAATAATTTGTTCTCATGAATTTTAGATCAGAAGCAGTTGAGTTTTGAGCTGGTGGAATGGCACTCAAGGATAAACTCAGAAACATCTAGGTGTGAGAATGGAGACAGTATGCCCCAGTATCTCACGAAGTTCACCCAATGCCGGGATGAGCTGGGAAGTGTGGGGGTGACTGTCGATGATGAGGACTTGGTGAGCTTGGATCTCCTTGGTCTTTTGAAGAGTTGGCATTCCTATCAGGACTCTGTCAATGGTCGGGAGAAATTGCTAGGATGGGAGAGACTTTGGTCAGATCTTGTGCAAGAGGAGATCAGACGGAGCACCAGAGACAGTTCTTCATCCATGCATGATGAGGAGAACTGTGCCTTAGCGAGTAAGGTGAAGAAGGGGAAGGATAAGGGTTCTCTTTCCGAATCCAGTTCTTCCAATAATGGGAAGAAGGTTGACAAATTGAAAGTGCAATTCTTTCGTTGTCATGAGTTGGGCCATTATGCTACTAATTGCCCAAAGAAGAAATCCAAGAAGGGATCCGCGGAAGGATCTGAAGGTGAGGCACTTGCTTCACAGTTTGAGTTGGATTTCACACTCTTCGCATGCATGGTTTCATATATGGTGGGAAGTGGTTGGTTTCTTGACAGTGGAGCTTCTTTCCACATGACCGATGACAATGGTTTGTTCAGTACTTTGGAGGAGAAATATCTCTAGATACTCATAGCGATGGGTAATGATGAGAAGTATAGTGTCTCAGGTGTAGGCATGGTTATTTTTCAGAGGGAGCATGGAGCTCAGCTTACCTTGACCGATGTCAAGTATGTACCAGGACTGGAGAGAAACTTGGTGTCGATCGTGATGCTGGAAGACAGAGGATATGATGTGGTCTTCAGTAAGGGAAAGGTTTTCCTTAGACACATCATCACTAGACAGGTGAAGCAGATTGGTTCACGGGTCAAGAACCTGTATGCTCTTGAGGTTCAAGATGCATGCAAAGCCTTGAGTAGCGAGGAAACTGATGAACACTTGGTAGTTGAGAGGGAGCGCATATTACCTCTCAACATGCAGAGCCAGAAGAAGTCTCAGACGATTGTGGAGGAGCCACGATTGGTGCAGCCGCTTCAAAAGGTTGTGGAGCAGCCAAAACAAGGGAAGCTGAGAGGAGATTGAGTAGAGACATCTACTCATGTAGAGACCTCCAGTAGGGGGAAACTTCGATCCAGGTGGGCTGAGGGATCACATGCAGACATACCTCCAGGTAGGAGGTGGGGTGATGTGGATTGATCGTCCCAAGGAGGAGGGGTAGGATCCTTGAGGTACCCAACCTCTTGGATGAGACCTTGCTACGGGAGCCCCGATGTGGAGTAGCAGGAACTGACTGATTGGGTAGAGACAGATGCGGATGGAGCGGCAGAGAGAGCGATAGTGTAGGGAATCCCAGGACAGCGCATAGCTAGCAGGCTGCAGCAATGCGAGAGGCACAAGTGTTTTGCACAGTGCTAGGTGGCACAAAGAAGTGTGCAATGGTGCGAGATGCATGGAGATGTTGCAGTAGCGCAGATGTCAAAGAGGGAGCACTTGTCATAAGTAGGTAGAGCTTCAGTATCAGAGTATGTTCCTAGCCCAATAGAGTGGTCAGTTGGGAGTGTTTTTGTTCCAAGTGTTGTTGGAGCAAGTGGACCAGGCAAATGCGTTGCATGCAGAACATTCCAGAGTTGTAGGATAGGGGTTGCAGATAATCCATATCTTTTTGAGAGGGAGTGTTGAAAATGCAACAAGATGATGGAGCTTAGTGGAAAGGAGATGCCTTCACTAAGTGGGCCCACAGGCTATTTTTGGCGCAAAGTCTATTTTTAGACATATGGATCATGGTCTATGAGTTGCAGGATGTTGTTTATGGATGATTGGTCATGTTGGGAAAAATAGATCGACTTCTATTTTTGGTTCACAACGGAGTGATCAGAGTCTATTTTTAGACTACCAGGCTAAAAATAGAAACAGTCAAATATTATTAGCCCTTAGTAATATTTGGACTCAAAACATTATATTATTCTCTTGGAGCACTTCAGTTCGAGCTACGGATGTGGCACATGCAGCTGACAGAAGTAATCACGTGGTTTCTTATGTGTTAGTTGAGCTATTGCATGGAGGACTTCAGTTAGAACTCATGCATGTGAGTTCTGTGGAGTTGATGGAGTTGTGTTCAGTTTGACTTAGTTGAACTAGTTGTATTTAGTCTAACTAAATAATACACTAGTGATGAGTTGTGTGAATTGATTGTTAATTAATTCACTAATTATTAACTCATAAAGCAACTAAATAATACATCAGTTAACTCAGTGCATGGACAGTTCAACGGAGACAGATGTTAGAGTTAAGTGAAAGGGTGAGTTGTGACTATTAGTTGTGCATGAGATTTTGCACATGCATGGATTGAGTTATGCCAATGAGGACTGCACAGTGTGGGCCAATATCAAGGCAATTGTAGCCTGTGCTCACGTGATTTTCACTTTGGATTGTGCAGTGGAGGCAGGCAAAGTAGCAGAGGAGATTTGAACCTGTGACTTGTTCAGATTTGAGCTAGTTTTGTGTGTAATAGGTGGAGATAATGCTGGATACTTGAGAGGAGTATTGTACTATGTATTGTTACATGTTCTCAATCATTATAATATACAGATAGTGTGGGGTTTTTAGCTATATGCTTTCCCCGGGTTACATACTGTGTTAATGTGTGCATGAGATTGATGTTTCATTGTTTTTGATGCTGCTAAATTGATGATCAACGTAGAGGAGATTATGTATTGTGCATTTATTCCGCAATAGTGTATAATCGGGATAATCTCTATGAATAAGTGTTTATTATGCAAAATTTCTACATCATTGCCCTAATCTTATGGTTTAATCCATAAATAAAACGATTTGCTTGGCGTTGGTCAGTATCCATGTAGGAGACATACTTGACCAATTCCATGAATATAATTTCATATTCTTCTACTGTACGACCCCCCTGTACTAGGGCATGGAAGGCTCCTACCTGCTGTTCTTCATAATACGATGGTAGGTACTTTTTCTTGAATCTTTCCTCAAATAATTCCCAAGTAACTGTGTCTGGAGTGAGGTGCAGTTGACGCTCCAAGTTACCCCAACAATTCAGAGCACTATCTCTGAGTTGGAATATTGCTATTTTGGCTTTGGAATTTGAATTGTAATCCCTTAGTGTGAAGCACCTTCTCATTCCCTCTAACCAGGCTTCTGCACGCTCACTGGCACGACCTCCTACAAACTCTGGGAGCTTAATCTTCTAGAGCTCCCTAGTAATGTCCTCAATTGGAGGTCCTCTATCATAGTCTCTAGATCCCTCGAGATTCCCTATCCCTGATGGAGGGTGTTCCCCTTCCACTTCATTTGTTTGGCGCCCTCTTAAGGTCTCATTAATTGCTTCTAGGGAACGCAGGATGAGAGTCAATTCTGGTGAAGGTAATGGGTTATTTGTAGGAGGTCCTTGTGACGACTCTCCGGGTCCTTGGTTTCTTCGTGTCCTCACCATTTTGAATTGTTCAAAATCTACACGATACATAAGACTTATTAGCACAACTTAAGACCTTCTTAGTTCTCACTAGTCTCACACATAATTTGCATAATAATAGATGCAAGTTTTTTTTTTTTTCCTTTGCTATGAAACATAGATGATATTTTGTATAATAGACTGTGGCAACTAATGTACAAACTGGAGATGCAACTACTATATAGTCCACAGCTGCAACCAACGTGTATTTTGGATCTAAGTCAAGCATGTGCCTTAAGCTGCAAACATGAACTCATGTGGCTACAACTGGTTTTAGCTTAGGAGCTGCACCGTAGTTGGTAATTTGTGTGACTCAATTGGATAGAATATTTTTTTTTATCTAATTACAATACATTATGAAAAATTGGATTATTTCAGAGTATTTGTAACTGCAATTGCAAATCACTGATTTGTGGCCATCAAGGTGAGAAGTATGAAACAAGTATAAGTTTGAGAAATTACACTGGCAGCACATCTATGCATAGTGCCCATGATCTGTCAACCATTTTTCATATCTAAAATTTTTGTTATGAACAAATAGAGCATTCACTCAACTCAGAAAAAATAGGAAAAACTTATTGATCAATACCAAGTCTGACCAATTTGACCACGAGTTTTGATGGAGTTTTTACTTGGATTGCCAGCTTGGATGGTGGACTCAATTCGGGAGTACTCACTGAGTTATAAAGAGTCTTGCTTCACTGATGGAAACCATACATTTGAGGAAATATATGCTCTTGATGCATACACTACAGATCAACAAACAAGATGATTCCAAGACAAAACATGCATATTTAATCATTGGGAATAGAAACTAGAACAAAAGTCCAAAACACAATTTAGGAAAAATAAAATTTAAAAAAAGTATAAGCCTGCATCACCCTAATTACATGCGCTACTGACAAACTGTGATGTTGGGAGTTGCTGTAATATAAATTTGCGAATTCTGGGGCCTCTAATCAGAAGAAATAATTTGTCACATAAATCAATCATATTGTCCAAACATGTAAAACATATATGCAAAGTTCCTGTGAAGTTAATGTTTACCTTTGCACCATTCATATGATTACATAAGTTGGTCAGTACAGTATCAGACTATTTAAAGAAATAAGGGGAATCCAAGACATTGGATTCTAGTTGCAGCTATCCTGGTTTAAATTTCAGTTAGTGCTATTGTGAAACATTTGACTCAGGTATAAGTAAATGTTTGGACATGAATTTTATTTATTTATTTATTTTTTGGATTTCAGAGATCTGTGGTTTGAGCTTTTTGAATTTTTGACCGGAGAACCCACAGTAATGGAATTTTTACACCAACGTTTCGAATCCCAAATGGGATCCATCATCAGGGTAAGAGAAAGATGATAGAATATGATAAAAGAAGAGCCAGATGGAAGAAATAAATACTGAAGATGATAGAATATGATAGAATATTTATTTTTTCTCTAGTGAAGGTAAGGGCTAAAAGGCAGCTTCATGCTTATCAGGCATTCACATTCTTACCATGGCTTCAGCTTATCAAACAAGGACATATCAAAAGTAATATGTTCTTTAGCAATGGTATTAATGATCTGAATCACCCGGTTCGTGTCTGTGCTCGAACTTGGCAATAAGAAAATTCAAACAAACTTTGCTTGTGCTAAAGAAAAGTTATTATTCACCGTTCAATTCAGCAAAGAGAATTATGTGATTAAATTTCAGATTCGTGGAGATTCTATATTAAAAGCAGATAAAAATTTAACTACTCTCTAATATCTATCTCAAAATGCTAATTTAAGAGAAAAAAAAAACTATAAAATATGAGAAATACATTTTAATATCTGATTAAAAGTTCTTATAATAGAAATATGTGAATGAAACAGGTTCAGGACAAACATGATAAATATGGCGAGTTTAATCACCACTGCTTAACATTCGGCGACTTTAGTAGTTAACACAAATCATTATTAATAATTTGTTCGATGGAAAAACCCCCCAAAGAGTAAAATTCAGAATGCAAATGGTCTTATACTATACCCACCAATTTTTCCCTTATACCCTCTCCCACCCATTAACAGTCAAACATCCTTATCTCAAACATGCGGGTGTTACCCCACGAGATTTCCTTGTGCACTTCGATTTAACAGTCCCTGTTCTAACCAGTGAGCAGAACGTTATGATAAACCCCCGCCCCCTGAAAGCAACATAAATTCCCTGAGAAACAAAATACTTGGTATAATCAGGGTTTAAGCGAAGGTGTTAAATCATGGTACATATTTATCATGGGGTATGAAGTTGAGCTTGTTCCTGGATAACCTATGGCCTACGCGGCGATCTCCAAAGGCAGATTCGACCTCAGAAGGCCCTCCTTACTCAATTTCTTCATCCCTGCCTTGTGTCACGGACACCCAAGGTCAAATGCAGATGGTGTTTTTGAATTCCTCAATCGTAGATAGTATTGGGTTGCAAAACCCGATCAAAACAGTGTGTTGTGGAATGCGGCAGTGACAAAATGGTGTTTGAACACATGTAGGGCAATGTCGGACGGGAGGCCAAGAGGGTCTTTATGGAGGAGCAGAAAATTAATAGGAAAGGAGGCATTATTTGTCATTCAGGAGATCAAAAGAATAAAAAAAATGATCCAACGCGCTTGGGGAACTTTATGAAAGTCCACATCTCCAGGCTGCTGAAAAGTGATCTTGTTGCAGTTCTTACCAAGCTCGAAAGATAGGGGGAGGTTTTTTTTCTAACGCTCAAGACTATGATTGCGCAGATGGAAAGAGCAGCCTCAGAAAGTTGTACTACACATGCATTATGCAAGCTACCCATCTAATATTTGCAGTTTTATCAAACAAAATGAACTGTTGTTGGATTCCTGTCAAAACCAATGGGTTGGCCTCATGTTATTTTTGCTGGACAGAAAAGGGTGACAATGTTGGCCTGTTATCTTGCTGCCTTTGCAATATATCACATCTATTTTTGGAGACTGGAATTTATTGACTCTGTGAGAGAGAAGATACATGAGGCACATGTTCATGGGAGCTGATTGTGGCATTACAATGTGAGATTGGAAAGTCCATAAAACTGGGTGCATAGACATAGAAAATGATAGCAGATCTGAGCATGAAAATACAACTTGAGAACTGTGCGTCTGTTAGAAAATGTGAAACATAGGTAAGAGAGCCGTGAAGCAGTAGAGGCCACAAGAATCCTGTGGGAGCCTTAGGGCATAATAGGCCACAGACTGAGACAAGATGGAAAAATAGACCGTGACTTGCAAAAGAGGCCATAGACTTGGTGCATGTAGAATCCATAACAATGTAGAGTTAGGTGAAAGTGTTGTTGAATGTTTATATGATTTGGACCCTGGGAATGTTGCGACTTATGTTCCGCTATCAAATACCTATGTTGCAGCTGGCAGATGGGATGGTATCGAAAGGATAAGGAAACTGATGAAGGATAGAAAGATTAAAAATAAGCCTGGATGCAGTTGGATTGAGGTTCATAAGCACGTTCACGTTTTCTATGTAGGAGATGGATCATCATACTCACGTACAAAAGATCTCTGCAAAACAATTTCCTGTGGTATTGTAGATGGAATCGGTGGCAGAGTCCGAGTGGTTAAGGAGACAGACTTGAAGAAGATCTCTGCAAAACAATTCCCTGTAAATGAAATCGGTAGCAGAGTCCAAGTGGTTAAGGAGACAGACTTGAAGAAGGTCTCTATTATTCAAATGAAATCTCAGGCTCCGGGCAGCTACAAAACTTGTTTCTATTGCTTTTCATGGTGATAAAGAGGGTATCTTTTCCAATAAAAAAACAATTTATTATATGAATATATTTTAGGATTATAAGCCCTTATGAGGGTTACAAGCTCTTTATAGCGGAATTTGGGATTTAGTGGGCTTTGGGTCCAGATTTTGAACCTGCCTCTGATACCATGTGTAAGGCCCTATCCTAGGGTATTCTAACAGCTCTATTTTCTCTGGAAATTAAATACAATAAGAGGCAATAATTTACTTTCTTACACTACATTTAAACAATGATAATTTTATCCTTTCTTACAAGACATATAAACAATGATAATTTACCATTTACATTCTAATCCTTACAACTTATAGTGAACATTTCATTTCAATAATTTACATGAGTAATCTATGCATAGAGGAATACCTGTACTGGTGGCTAGTGGAGATGCCCTTGAGCTGCTGCTCCTGCTGAAACGCTCCTCTCGACTACCGACTGGATTTACCTCCCAGCCAACTAGGAAATAATTCCTAGCCCAAGAAACCTCCATAGGTTCCCTAGCCCTCTGAGCCCAAGTCCAACCAGATGTAGTGTGTCCAAGATGAATAATCCAGACCAAGATAAGCAATACTTCCTTCCTCCTCTCTCTCCAACAATTTCTCAAAATCACAGCCAACCCCAAAATCAAAATCAAGACCCAACATCCCCCTTTCTCCCTTCCTCCTTCCCCTTTTATTCCCTTCCTCTCTTCTCCCCCTCAACCACCTCTCATTAATGTCATTAATTTCTCCTTCATCCTTAAAGTTGACTTCTCTTCTCCTAAGTAAATCTGAGAGTACATTTGGAAATGTGATATGAATATAGAATTGGGAAATTAATGGGAGATGACCATGTCTTCTCCCAAGTAAATCTGAGAGTACATTTGGGAATGTGAGATGAATATATATATTGGTAATTAAATGGAGAGGACCATGTCTTCTCCCAAGTAAATATGAGAGTACATTTGGGAATGTGAGATGAATATATATATTGGTAATTAAATGGAGAGGACCATGTCTTCTCCCAAGTAAATGTGAGAGTACATTTGGGAATGTGAGATGAATATATATATTGGTAATTAGTTGGAGAGGACCATGTCTTCTCCCAAGTAAATGTGAGAGTACATTTGGGAATGTGAGATGAATATCTATATATCTATATATATATATATATATATATAAAATAATGGAATGAGACCATATCCTACCCAAGATTCAATTTGAGAAGACAAGTTGGGAATTTGAATAATAGCAATAATGAATTTTATATTAGTAAATAAATTTATAGTTTCCCAAATGAAGGTATTCACCAATATTTCTCTATATTTTCAGGTAATGTAAACATTAATAAAATTTGCATGATAAGATTAAGTGGGGCATTACACCCCATGGTTAGATTGATATTATAGCACTTCCCTCAACAATTTATAGTTCCTCCATTTTCAACCATCACTTGACACTTTGGTGCTAGATATACAAAGATATTCAACTCCTTGGCTATCTTAAAATGAATAAAATTATGGGCAATTCCTAAATCAATAAACACTATTAACATTTTCTTCTTGATATATCCTTCTATCTTGAGAGTTTGAGGAGTGGTAATTCATGCTAATGAATTACAAGATATGGTCATATTCATTTATTCTTTTTCAACCCCCGGGGTTGGTTCTTAGTGTATATCTTCTTCTCTTGATTTTTCTTGTTCCTTTTCTTCTTTCTCTTCACAATCTATGCAAAATAATTTCTTCTCAACACATTTATGACCTCTAGTGTATTTTCTATCACAAGTTACTATAGCAAAGCCCTTTTTCTCTTTTTTTCCTCCAGTTGTTTTGGGTGTCAACTTTTTAGGTTTTGGGAGGATAGGAGTAGTAACACTTCCATCTTTAGAGTTATGAGTCATAGAATTCCTTGTTTCCATACATTTTCTTTCAAATTTTCTTGCCACCATAAATGTGTTCTCCAATGACTTAGGTTTCCAATGGCAAACCTCATGTTAGATGTTATCCTTTAAAGTCCCTATGAAGACATCAATCATACGCTCCTCTGCAGTATCATTTACCTTGATATTCAATCTTTGGAATTCCTCAATGTTCTCCACAAATAAACCCATTTGTTTGAGATTTATCAATTGGCTAAAGAAGGTATTTATCTTTGTACCCTAATAATGTGATATCATTCCTCAATATATATCATTCAAGTGACAAATTATTTACGAGAATAAAGACGTTGATACCACACAAACTGATTGGTGTCTAAATATAAAGTTGCAATGCATACCTTTTGTGTGAGTTTCACAACATGTAGATCAACAAAATTCTCCATATGTAGTATCCATGTTACCAGATCCTTGCCATCAAACTTCCTCATATCAATATTTGGAATGTGGTTGGTCTTTAACCCAAAGTTTGAGTCTCTAAAATCATGATTCACATTCCTTTTGTTTTCATCATGAGTCTCATGGGATACCTTGTCACCATTAGGAAGCCTTTCTTGTAGCAACTTTGTCAAACCTTCCTTCAAACCTTCCATGGCCGCTTTTAAACCTTCCAAATCCCCTTTTAAACCATACATGTTCCCTTTTAAGCCAAGTGTCCCCTTTTAAACCATTCGTGTCCCCTTTTAATTCATCTTTGGTGGCTCTTTGTGAGAGTGAAATTTGTTGCACTTGGTCCCATAAATTTGATATATCATGTTGCATTTCTTCCTCTTCATGCGTCATAATAGAGCTTTCTGAGGGATTAATGGGTTTAGAATTTTTTTGTTTGGGAGATATTTTAGAACCAATTAATGAAATTTATTCTTCACTATGTTGTTTGAATAAATTAAAACTTACTTTTCAAACCATATTTATGCAAATTTAAAAATACACGCCTTTTAGAGCTCGATTTTGAGATTGCTGATAAGGTTGAGCTTGAAATTGTTGTATCTCTACGATTTCAACCTCCCAAGGTCTGAAATTTCATCCTGTCATAGCCCTTTGTGTTTTATTTCCATCCTCACTAGTTAGAATGATATTGGATTCTTCAAGATAAAATTATGCCAATACTCCCACGATGACCTGATTATGGACTAATTTGGTAGACAGAAATTGTACGAGATTAGATGTGTCATTGTTTTAAATTTCAGCACTGAAAATAGTACCAAAGAAACTACAGTCCATGGTATTTCATAAATATTTTATGAAATTCTATTCCAATTCTTGAAGAGAAAGTTATGATAATTTTCCCTAACTCACCTTTTTGAGAGTGAATTCTAGAGCATGCAGAAACCCACAGTGAAACCCTCATAATAATCTCTACAAAAAACATTTAAATACAATGCCTCTACAAGTACAACTATTTAATCCTTTAGATCTTACTCTGATTTAGAACACTAATCTCATTCCACTGATATGAAAATATGACAAGTAATCTAAAATAGTGCACATTCTGGAATCTTAAAACCACTGGTAACAAAAAATAAATCCTAAGTCTATTTCGATTGAAAGAAAGATTAGTCTCCCTCTCAACCAAGAGCAAGATAAAAGGGGATTTGGACATACTTTGAATTTGGAATAAAAATGAAGTCAATAAGACAAGGAAATAGTTCCAAGACTTATTACTAGTTCAAGCAAGTATATGTATTCAACTATTTGATGAATAATCATCAGATCTCTAGTGCACATACATCCAAATTCAAATAAAATGAATTCAAACTAAAAAAATATGGTTACATTAAGGAAATAGTTCTCATAAAACAATCATTATTAAAACTAAGATAAACTTGACATGAATTTGCTAAATAGTTAACAAGTATATCACGTTTATCTATTTGAATTCATTATTTAACTTGATAGAAATTAGATCCATAATTACAAGATAGATTTCAAATGATTTAAACAAGCATATAATTAAATGAATTTACAATAGTGGAAAACTTCAAGAAAACACATACTTATCTTGTTGCCCAATTGACATTTTCAGATTATGGCATTTGGTATGTTGGCATTGATGTCAACTGAACTAGAATTTATGCAGAGATATTTGTAGCCATTTCTTAGGTAGAAGATGGGCTCAAAGCCTACATCAATCCCTCTCCATTGGAAAGTTCTCTGAAAGAGATTTCCATCGGTGTGTGGAAGCCTAAAAATGGCCTCTTGGATCAAACGTTATGGACTACCAAAGTCAGGGTTCTGGGGTCCTTTGAGGCATGTCAAATATAGGTAGCCTAATTTAGTAAGGCCAAATATCGAAAGGATCATAGGGTCGGCATATCAGAAATTCATAACTCCTTTATAATTCCTTTTAAGAAAACTTATGATCTGATACCGGAGGAGGCAAAATATCAGAGGTTAGAGCCTTGGGAGTTTGGAAAATCAGTTTATTTCCTCGTTGGTTTATTTGAAAGGAACCTAATATTAGAAGGATGGGAACATCGAAACCTCAGAAGGCTGAATATCATAGTAGTTCATATTAGAACCTTGGAGCATCAGAATATTGGGGAGCAAGTAGAACCTCATAGGTTCATAACTTCAAGTTTTTGGAACCTCGTAAATTCTTATGAATGCAATTATTTGAAAGTGACAAGGGATGCATAAAAGAGGAAATACAAAGCAATCCATTGAAAAACAAAGGACCAAGTGACCCCTTTTATCTCTCCTCCAATTGGACACATGGCAACAGTTGATTGGCCCCTCAAGAGTTAATGAGGTAGATGACGTCAGTATGGCGTCATAGTTCATAGGACACGTGGCAGCCAGATTCGACAACATTGGGTGGTCTATTGGGGAAAATATTGGTGACAAGTGTCATCACTAAGGAGAGGCCACATGGAAAAGATGACGATAGCATGATGTCATTTTGGAGGTTAGCATGGTTGGAGTTTTCATAACTCCCATCTAATTGTTTTAAAGAAATGTTCTAATCCAATGAAAGGGGCTCTGATGTATATTGGCACCTGGTCGTGAAATTTTAGAGAACCGAGGGAGTAGAATAGGGATAACACCAAAGGGCTATAAAGTAATTCGGAGGTCAAAATTTCATAACTCTTCTCTAACTGAAATTTTGGAGAAATTCCCAATATGTGGTGCTCTGATATAATGTTGGCGTTTAGTCGTAGAAGCGAGAATTCTAAGGGCAGAATAGCAAACATGGAGGGAGATTGGCCCTCGGCAAGAACTAAAGGTCTTAACACTTAAAATCTAAGCCACTGGTCACAACGCATAGTCCCATGGAGGAAAAACAAGAAAGAGAAAAGCAAAAGGAACTCGAAACGTCGCAACCTCGTAACATCTCTTTAATAAAAGTTATAAGATACGATGGGTATGGTATTGCAACACCCGAGGGATATACCGTGGTTACAAGTGGTGGTCATATGAGAAAGAAAATTATAAGAGGGCTAAGCAGAAAGGAACTAAAGGCACCTCAGAATATGGTAATATCGTAACTCTGTTTTAATAAAAGTTATGATGAGTTGAGCTCTGATACAGTAGTATAGAGAGTTAAAGGATGAATGGGTCGAAACCAAGAGATTAAATGCAAGTCAGAGGAGTTGATCAATGGGGTTAATGGCATATGTATAGATCGTTGTGTTAAGGAAACGAGGACAACGGTTCACAAAGAAGAACAGATGGGCTTATCCCAATGTTGAAAGAGAGCCATCTCTGATCTACCGTGCACACACTATAGACTTAAATGAGGAACAAAGAAACCATGTTGAAGTATGTGTCAAGATCTGTGTGTGCTATGAATAAGATATGAAAATAATTCTTGGAGTGTGTAGCTGGACTGATATTGAATTCTCAACATGGAGAATCACATAGAGAGTCGGTAAAGTGCTTAGGATCCCATCTTTATGTTTAATGAAGTATCTGAATTGCAGCATCAGACACAACAACAACATCGAGGAGCCATATAGAGGTACACCTGGGAAGTGTGGAAACGGGAATAAAATGCATCATGAGTAGTGTGCAACAGATGAATAAAACCAATGATTTCCATTGATCAAACTGGGGAAGAGAGTATTGCTATGTATGTGTTGAAGAGTGTGGAGCTAAGTGACTGAGCCAAGTGTTGAACTAAAGAAAAGTGCTACAAATATTATGTGTGAGAGAAGGCCGAGAGAAGAGTATATTCAATTATGATTAGAGGATAGCGTGATGATGCGTGAGGCTGAGAGAGCCTATGGAGAAGTAGATTACTGAGAGCATAAACTTCTGCAGTGAACCTAGATTGGTATTTATCTGTATATGTATTTGCTTCTGTTTTTAGTTTGAAAATTGTATGAAAAGTAGAATAGTGGCAAGAGTAGGTGGTCTCCTGAATTCATAAGAGGTTGGTGCATCTTGAAAAGTAGGTGATTGGTATCCTAAGGGGGTCGGTGGCTCCTGTGAGTAGGTTCTCACAAACAAACTTACGTAATTAAGTAGGTTCTTAATTTACATCATAACAACAAACATATTGGTGGTCTTATCCCTTTGGGTTTCCACATGAAAATACCAATGTCAATATGTGTATGTTTCTCATGTGATGGATTGTATTTACACATGAATGTCTCATCTTGTTGCTCATTTTTCATTATGCATGAATTCTCTCATAAATAACATATAGTAGAAGAAAGAACTAAAGACATATTCATAAAAAAATTTAAGAACCTCGCTATTTCTAATTCACCCCCTCGACACCCTCTCATTAATTCCTTATTCCAACATATCTTGATCTAGAATTGGATCAAATTTTCTTAAATGCGAGCCATCAGTCAGCCTCTATCTCTCACGAAAGTGTACAAGAATTAAATATCTGATCAAAGGCTTTGAGTACATGAAATTCTTAGAAAATTTCATGATAGCATGAAATCTTTTAGAGATGAAATACATCTCTTTCAATCTCCACAAATATGGTCCAAACTATCTAATTCTATATAAAAAAATTGTCCCCTACAATAGTGCAAAAATCCCTCTCTTTGCAGAGAATTTGATCCCTAAGGTTCAGATCTGGAACCTCCTTTCTGCTTCTCAAAACTGTTATTTAATTATAAAAAAAGAAAACTAAAAATGGAGAACTATTGAATTTGTTGTTTCCAATCTTGCATTTTATTCCTTATTGGTCCCTTCTCATTGCTCCAAATGTTGGAAATAATACTGAGAGGGGGGGTGAATCAGTATTATCAGATTAATCAAACTTTTCAAATGCCCAAAACATATACGCTACTTCAGTTAAGTGAACCAGCGTGTACACGCTACTGTGACGAAGTAAAACAGCGTATAAGCAGAAAACTCACAATTCAGTTGGCTTATTCTTCAATTAAGTGCATCAGGACATTATTCATCATATTAACAGTAAACATGTGCAGTATAACAGAACAGATAAAAAGCCACACACATGAACACCAAGATATAAGGTGGAAACCCAATGTGGGTGAAAACCACCTGCTGCAAGTTGTCTCTATCTTTCTTAATATGAAACTTCAGTTTACAATCTTTTGTACTGGTGCAGCCTTATACCAGTACGCAGGCTACAACCTGCAGAAGGCTTTAACCTTCTCTCGTTCTCCAAACTTCCTTGGAAGGGAGCTCCAACCCCCTTTTCTTTTGTACTAGCCAAAATACTAGTATGTAGGTGCTGACCTACAATCTTACTTCTTCCAGGTATCACTTTTCATACATTTTCAGACTTGGATATTCCTGAAGCACAACATTACAATCTGAAGACCACAATTCATTCAATTTTCACAACAGATCATTGAAGCATAAAACAACCAACTTTGAATCACTGAACCACTGAACCCTGTCAATCACCAGTTACCAGAACACAGAGCAGACTACAGAACTCTGTAATAACAGTCAGATCCCACTGTAAACCCAAATCAAGCTTCAAAAGATATACGCTACTTTAATGAGCAGAAACCGCGTATACACGCGCTTTTACCGAAGCCAACCTGCGTACAGATCTAAAAATAAACTTTCTCAACTTGCAGTTGTACCAGATATTAGTTAGACTCAGAACGTAACATTGCGACAATATGCAGATCTAGAAATACGCATAATCAACATGATAGTGCATTTCAAACCATTTGATCCCGATCTCTCCTTAGATCTAGTTCACCATCAACCGATGAGATCTCTCCTTAGCTCAGATCAACCAACTCAGAACCTGCATATCAGATCTCTTTCTCTCTTAGATATTCATGCCTTGTCGAAAGATGATCTTTGCCTAATGATCTTCTTCTCCTTATATAGCCTTAGGCCTTTCTCAATACCAAGAGCCAAAACCATAGTAACACAATACCATCAACTTTAAAACTAGGGATCGACACGCCCGTCGAGACATAATGGTCCGAAATCATAGGCACAACTTCCAAGGTCTAACCACCATGAACCAAAGGAACCTTTCCACATACACGCGCTTTTTCTGAATCTAACTTGCGTGTACACGCGACTTGGGCTTAACGAAAGAGCGTGTATGAGCTTTCTTGCCATGCTGTACTGAGATCTGTCTTCTGATTGAGTTGCCATCACCTGTACTAACCTTTGAGCACCTGTACCATCCACTGAGTGAGTTGCCATCAAGGACAACACTTGAACCATAATGCCAACAATCTCCCCCTTTGGACTTGATGGCAACCACCACACACCACACCAAGTGTCACTCTCCCCCTTTGACATCAAGGGCAAAGGGAGGACCAAGATATTCTCTTCCTTGGTAATCCTTCTGCTGTCCATACTGCTGTCCATACTCCCCCTGAGTACATGCTGAAATCTCCAAGTGTGCTCCCCCTTTGTGAATGCCAAAGAGTACCAATCTATCCATCCTGCTCACCAAGTGCTGTTCATGCTCCCCTTGACTGTAGGCAAGATCTGCAAAAGATGTTCTTCAAGAAGAACATGACTCTATACATCATAAAAGACCTTCCTATCACCAAAGACTCATACATACATCCATTTCTCAACTAAGTGAGGATATACAAAAAAAATGACTCATCCACCCAACCAAGTGGGGATACATCAATATTGACTCATCCATCTAACCATGATAATACATGAACATTTCATCATTCATCCCAGGCATAGTGGGGAAACCAACAAAGGCCGTTACATGACCTTGACACCATAAAAGAGACAAGAGAGATACATGACATAGAGACAACAGATCTAGACCAAGACTTAGGAAAGACATCAGCAGCATCTGATAAACATCTTGTTAGATCAGCAACTAGAATTTCTTTCTGAGCTCCTTCTCCTGAAACCAACAACCAAAAACATCTGAATGCCAACAATGCTTTATGAGACTTTTGAGCTGCTCCCCCTGAACCTGTGCCTGTTGCACTCCCTGAAACTGTGCCTGAATAATTCTGACATTCCTATTGCTGTTCAGAACTTCAGAGTTTTCCCTTGCTGTTCAGAACTTTACATACGCGTTTTCTCCTGTATAAAACAGCGTATGTACGCGGATATTCTTTCTGCAACAAGCGTCCAGCATACACGCGACTTTCCCACCATGAATCCGCGTGTATACGCTCCTATTACTCCCGTAACCTGCGTATACCAACTTTTCTGTAGAACAAACGAATTTCAACAACAGGATGAAGCATTAACTACTCCCAGCTTTTGTCTGAGATATTCAAAAGTTTCCCTGGGCAGTGGTTTTGTGAGAATATCAGCAACTTGTTCCTTAGAAGGAACATACTCCAACTTGACCTTCTGTTCAAGCACTTGTTCCCGAAGAAAATGGTACTTGATTGGTATGTGCTTGGTCTTTGAGTGCATGACTGGATTCTTTGAAATGCTGATTGCACTTGTATTATCACATAAGATAGAGACAGGTGGAGTGCAAGTGATTTGAAAGTCCTGCAAGGTCTGCATCATCCAAAGAAGTTGTGTACAACAAGATGCTGCAGCTACATATTCTGCTTCAGCTGTAGATAAGGCAATCGAACTTTGTTTCTTGCTGAACCAAGATACTAATCTGGAACCCATGAAGAAAGCACCTCCACTTGTGCTTTTCCTATCATCCACACTTCCAGCCCAATCTGCATCTGTGTAAGCATGAAGAGTGAGATCAGTATTTCTAGGATACCATAAGCCATAGTTTTGGGTCCCTTGAAGATATTTGAAGATTCTTTTGACTGCCTGAAGATGAGTTTCCTTTGGGTTGGCTTGAAATCTTCCAACCATTCCTACTGCATGTGTAATATCTGGTCGAGTACCTGTCAAATAAAGCAAACTCCCAATCATGGATCTATAAGTGGGTTGGTGGACTGCTGCTGATTCATCATTTGCACTGAGGCTGCATCCTGTAACCATGGGTGTACATACTGGTTTTGACTCTTCCATGCCATACTTCTTCAAGATCTGCTTGAGGTATTTGGTTTGAGACAAGAAGATACCTCCTTCATTTTGTTGGATTTGCAATCCAAGAAAATATGTCAATTCTCCAAGAAGTGACATTTCGAATTCTTTCTGCATAACCAAGGCAAAGTTTTGACTCATAGTCTCTTCATTGCTGCCAAAAATAATATCATCTACATAAACAACAAGAATTAGCAATTTGTTATTTTCAATTTTTATATAGAGATTGCTATCTGCTGATCCTTTTGAAAAGCCTTGTTGGTGAAGATATTTGTCCAACCGATAGTACCAAGCCCTTGGGGCTTGTTTGAGCCCATAGAGAGCCTTTTTCAATCTGCATACAAGGTTTGGATCATTCCCAAGAATGAACCCATCTGGCTGCTCAATATATACTTCTTCTTCTAAGTCTCCATTCAGGAAGGCTGATTTCACGTCCATTTGAAATACCTTGAAGTTTTGAAAGCTTGAGAGAGCAAGGAACATTCGGATGGCCTCTAGTCTTGCCACAGGAGCAAAGGTCTCTTCAAAATCTATTCCTTCTTGCTGTGCATACCCTTTACAAACAAGTCTGGCCTTGTTTCTAATTACTTCTCCATTTTCATTTAACTTATTCTTGAAGACCCATTTTGTTCCTATTACATTCTTATCTTTTGGTCTAGGAACCAATTCCCAAGTGTTGTTCCTTTCGATTTGCTCAAGTTCTTCATCCATTGCTTTGACCCAACATTCATCTTTGCATGCTTCTTTCACATTTTGTGGTTCAATGGAGGAAAGTAGAGCCAAGTAGCTTGAAGCTTCTGCAAGTGTCCTTCTTGTTTGTACTCCTGCTTCTTTCTGCCCCACAATCTGAGTTTCTGGATGATTCTTTTGGACATATCTGGATGGAGTCTTCTCTTCTATTCTTGTCTGCTCCTCTGGTTCTTCTTGAGATTCTTCTTCTTCTTGAGGTTCTTCTTCTTCATCATTTCGCCTTTGAGAGTAACCTTCATCTTCTTCATGATGAACTTGCCTAGGAATATATCCCTTCTCATCAACCACTATATCAATACTGTCAACAATTCTGCCAAGTCTTTTATTGTAGCACTTGTATGCTTTGCTATGTGGAGAATAACCAAGAAGAATGCCCTCATCTGCTCTAGGTTCAAGTTTGCCAAGTTGCTCATCAGTGTTCTTAATATAACATTTGCTCCCAAAGATTTTGAAATGCTTCACGGAAGGAGTTTTACCACTCCAAAGCTCATGAGGTGTTTGAGTGCTGTTTACTCGGACATTTGTTTTGTTAAGAATGATAACAGCAGCATGTGCGGCTTCTCCCCAGAAGGTTGCAGGAGTACCTGATTCATCGAGCATAGCACGAGCCATTTGTTGGATAGTTCTGTTCATTCTTTCCACAACCCCATTTTGCTGAGGAGTTCTAGCTGTAGAGAATTCTCTTCTTATCCCATGTTCATCGCAGAAATCAAAAAATTCATTTGATGTGAACTCCCCACCTCTGTCAGATCTGAGGCACTTGATTTTGTGTCCTGATTCATTTTCGGCCAATGCTTTGAAGGATTTGAATTTTTCGAATGCTTCATCTTTGTGCTTCATAAGCCCTAACCAAACAAACCTTGAGAAATCATCAATGAATAATATCAGATATTCTTCTCCTCGAGGTGACCTTTTCCTAAATGGACCACATACATCTGTATGGACTAGCTCAAGAGGCAAGCTAGCTGACCCTTCCTTCTCTGGAAAGTTAGTTCTGGTCTGTTTTCCAAACTGACAAGATTTGCATATGGTGTTGTCTGGAATTTTGATATCTGGAAGATCGCGAACTGCCTGATATTTGCATGCTTTCCTTATTTGTGAGAAGCTTAGATGTCCCAACCTTCGATGCCATAACCAGTGCTCTTCATCCTTGCTAAGATAGCATTGTTGTTGTTCTTCTTCAAATATGTACAGATTATTTGGAGTTCTTTTGCCTTTGAGAACTGTTTTACCTGTATCAAGATCACGAACAAGACATCCATTCGATCTGAAAATAACCTCTGTTTTTTGATCACACATCTGGCTGACACTTAGAAGATTATGTTTCAATCCATCAACATACAAAACATTTCCAGCCTTGACCTTTTCTTTTAAAGGAGCAATACCTTTTCCTTTTATAGTAGCAGGAGTATCATTTCCAAAAGAGACTTTCTTTCCCTTTTCTAAAGTAGAATAAGATTCAAGTTTTTCTTTATCACCTGTCATATGTTTCGAACATCCACTGTCAATGTACCATAGATTTTCCTGTCCTTCTGCATAAAATGCTATCCCACATCTTTCTGTTTGAGGTTCCTTTATTCTCCATGTTTTGGTGCTTGTGGCTTGTTCCTTTTTCTCCTGAAACCTGCTCCTGCATTCAGAGTCTTTATGACCAAAATTATTGCAAATAGAACATTCAACTTCATTTTCAAGCACCGAAAAGTTGTTATAGGTCCTTTTTGTAATCCCTGTCATACTTCTTTGTTTTTGAGCTTCCCTAGTCATGATTGTTTTATATGCAACACATTGAGCTGCTCTGTGACCAAAGTTGTGGCAAGAAAAGCATTGTCCATTGAAGAAGCTTCTGCGGTTATTGAATCTACCAGCCAACTGATTGTAATTTCTATTTTCATCTATTCTTGAGCCAAACTGAGAAGATTTTACCTGTGGTTGGTTGTAGCTTTTGTTCATCCTTAAGGAGGTTTGTCCCTGATAGTTTCTGTTTGTAACTCGTCCCTGCTTTACCTGATTATCTTCATTGTTCTTCCGCTCATTTCCTCTTGCTGCATCAAGATAACTTTTTGAGGTGGATGCTTGAGAGGTTTCTCCATTATAGCCCAAACCTGTTTTGTTTAGAGGAGACCGCTGCACACTAATAATCTCATCCAAGGTTTCAGATCCTTTGACAAATTTAAGATTAATAGTTTTTGTTTTCTCAATTTCTTTTCTGAGACCAACAATTTCACCTTCTAGTTTTTCAAGATGTTTTTCCTTTTCATCAATTTGAAATTGCAAAGTATCAATAATCACATTCCTTTCTTCTATGCTTCTCTTGAGTCTAGTGATTTCATTATAGAGATTATCCACATCTATAGCATCCTCATAATCATCATCTTCAAATGCCATTAACAGCTTATATTTATTACCTTGTTCATCTTCATCACTGTTTGATAAGCCATCACTATCTTCATGGGTGTAGTAGCTTTTCCTATTTGCACTTTGTTTCTTGTTCCATCTAGCAGGTTCTTTTCCTTTATCCTTATAAGGACATTTTGCAGCATAATGACCTACTTTCCCACAAGCAAAACATTTGAAAGGTAGCTTACCTCTGAACCTTCCAGAACCCCTTTGAAGATTTCTGACAAAATTTGATTCTTCTTCCTCTTCTTCTGGAACATGGCTTGCTTCATAGTAATCTTCTTTTCCTGATGCCTTAAAAGCAGCTTCCCTTCTGTCAGATGGACCTCCCTTTCTCATTTCATAAGCGGTTAGAATTCCATGTAGCTGAGACATAGTGAGAACACGGAGATTTTCTTTTTCTTCTATTGCAGATACTTTAGATTCAAACTTGGGGGATAAAGATCTTAGAACCTTTTGAACTACTATAGTTTCTCTTATTTCTTCACCCAAGTTTTTCATACAATTAACAATCTCATCTACCCGGAGAAAATAATTAGCCACACTTTCATCATTATACATCCTGAGAGTCTCATATTGAATCCTGAGTGTTTGAAGTTTAGCTTCCTTTACCTGTTCATCTCCTTCATAGCTAGTGATCATTTTGTCCCATATTTCTTTTGCTGATTTGAAGTGCATGACCTTCATGAATTCTGTTTGAGATATACTTCCTAATAGGGTAGCAACTGCTTTTGCATTTGTTTCATATGCCTTTTTTCCATCTGGATCTGTAGGAGTAGCTGAAGGAAAAGCATAACCTTTTTCTACAATGTCCCAAACTTCTGTACCAAGAGATTGAAGATATGCAGTAACTCTTACCTTCCAATAATTGAAATTTGTTCCATCAAAAACCGGTGGCCTGATTGATGCTTCTTTCTCGTAGTTGCTCATGATGAATGATCTTCCTTCAAGCGATCAAGCTTCTCTGAAGGACCTGCTCCGATACCAATTGTTGGAAATAATACTGAGAGGGGGGGTGAATCAGTATTATCAGATTAATCAAACTTTTCAAATGCCCAAAACATATACGCTACTTCAGTTAAGTGAACCAGCGTGTACACGCTACTATGACGAAGTAAAACAGCGTATAAGCAGAAAACTCACAATTAGTTGGCTTATTCTTCAATTAAGTGCATCAGGACATTATTCATCATATTAACAGTAAACATGTGCAGTATAACAGAACAGATAAAAAGCCACACACATGAACACCAAGATATAAGGTGGAAACCCAATGTGGGTGAAAACCACCTGCTGCAAGTTGTCTCTATCTTTCTTAATATGAAACTTCAGTTTACAATCTTTTGTACTGGTGCAGCCTTATACCAGTACGCAGGCTACAACCTGCAGAAGGCTTTAACCTTCTCTCGTTCTCCAAACTTCCTTGGAAGGGAGCTCCAACCCCCTTTTCTTTTGTACTAGCCAAAATACTAGTATGTAGGTGCTGACCTACAATCTTACTTCTTCCAGGTATCACTTTTCATACATTTTCAGACTTGGATATTCCTGAAGCACAACATTACAATCTGAAGACCACAATTCATTCAATTTTCACAACAGATCATTGAAGCATAAAACAACCAACTTTGAATCACTGAACCACTGAACCCTGTCAATCACCAGTTACCAGAACACAGAGCAGACTACAGAACTCTGTAATAACAGTCAGATCCCACTGTAAACCCAAATCAAGCTTCAAAAGATATACGCTACTTTAATGAGCAGAAACCGCGTATACACGCGCTTTTACCGAAGCCAACCTGCGTACAGATCTAAAAATAAACTTTCTCAACTTGCAGCTGTACCAGATATTAGTTAGACTCAGAACGTAACATTGCGACAATATGCAGATCTAGAAATACGCATAATCAACATGATAGTGCATTTCAAACCATTTGATCCCGATCTCTCCTTAGATCTAGTTCACCATCAACCGATGAGATCTCTCCTTAGCTCAGATCAACCAACTCAGAACCTGCATATCAGATCTCTTTCTCTCTTAGATATTCATGCCTTGTCGAAAGATGATCTTTGCCTAATGATCTTCTTCTCCTTATATAGCCTTAGGCCTTTCTCAATACCAAGAGCCAAAACCATAGTAACACAATACCATCAACTTTAAAACTAGGGATCGACACGCCCGTCGAGACATAATGGTCCGAAATCATAGGCACAACTTCCAAGGTCTAACCACCATGAACCAAAGGAACCTTTCCACATACACGCGCTTTTTCTGAATCTAACTTGCGTGTACACGCGACTTGGGCTTAACGAAAGAGCGTGTATGAGCTTTCTTGCCATGCTGTACTGAGATCTGTCTTCTGATTGAGTTGCCATCACCTGTACTAACCTTTGAGCACCTGTACCATCCACTGAGTGAGTTGCCATCAAGGACAACACTTGAACCATAATGCCAACACCAAATTTGTTGTGCTTAATCTCCTCAACTACTCTCCTACCAAAAAATAATAAAAAGTAGATTAAATTGCAAATCAAAATCAGAATTACAAAATCTAGGAAAACAAACTTCTCCAATCAAAATTAACTTGCTTAAATAAATAAATAAAAATAAATCAGAGCTTCACATTGATCCCTGTAAAGATCTTGTTGGTCAAAGAGGACATAATTGAATGGATCTGCAATCAACAGAATCTTTGGAAAATTAAAATGCAAAAACTAAAACATGGATATGGCTTTGATGTCCCAAAATGATAATGAATATGAGGCTTTAGTTATAAATGAAGTGGGATATGTGTATGGTGTCATAAGGGATGAAAAATGGATTTTGGAAGTGTGAATTTTGGGAGGCCTTAAAAAATGAAGTTTACGAAATTTTAAAGTCCTAAAATGGGAAGGGGTGAATTATGGTGAGGGAAGGAGATTCAGAAGTCGGAACATTTTAGAGATGTATTAAAATGAAGTTCCAAACAAAATGTTAAGGTCTCGATAGTAATAATGATAAGGTGGATTGAAACGATTGAGGAGAATTAAAAGAGAGTTCCAAAATAGATATAGTTATGACGTTTTGAAGTGAGGAAGGAAGGTGTGAGATGAGGCCCATTTGGAGTGGGACTCTTTATCATAAACTACAACCACATTGTAACATGGTCTCGATCACATAAAAACTACAATCACTGTGGAATTTTAAATGAAATAAAAAGAATTACAACCACTTTATAAAATCAGGATTTCAAATCTCATAATTTTTTAAATTCGGATTTGAAATAGACTTTCGAAATTTGAAAACACATAATTTTAATAGTTATACAATTTTGGTTGTAAGAGCTCCATTATGTATCAAATTTTGTCTTATGTCTATCTTCTGGCGTAATTTTGATTTGATGGTAACCTGAAAAGCCATCTATGAAAGAATAGACCTCTTGTCCTCCTACATTTTACAACATTTGTAAATGGTGTAGGGAAGGGGCCATGCAGACATGCATCATTCAATTTTCTCAATTCCACATAAATTTTGATTTCCTTTTGCCTTATTTTCCTTAACCACCATAGGAATTACCCATTCAAACTCTTCGACAAGGTTCAATGATCCCAGCTACTAACATCTTGTCTAATTCTTGCTTCAACTTTTCCTTATATTTTGGATTATGTCTATAAAGTCTCTGCTTGACAGACTTCACATCAAGCTTTAGAGGAATCTTCATAACTCCCAAGTCTCCTAATATGTCATTCATATCTGAGAACTTAGTGGGAAAAAACTCCTGGTACTCATGCAAAAGATCTGTTATCTTTCTAAATGTGTCTTCATCCTAGTAATCTCCTATTGTTGCAAATTTCAACTCATCTTTTGAACCTACATTCACCTTCTTCGTCTTTAATGGATTCATTATATCATGCATCTCTATTTCAGGTCCATTTACTTGGTGGTGACCTTCAAATTCTACAATGTTGATATTGTGAGGATCTTCCTCCTCTTCTACAATGATATTGTAGCATTCCAATACATTACATAACTGCGTGGCCCAATCAGGGTGTCAAATCACTGGAACTTCATTCTCAAAAAATATTCTTCTTAACTATCTGAAGGGCTTTATCTATATGCGGACAATCATCTTCAAAACTAAATGTCATTATAAATCCATCAACCATCTCTGCCCAACTTGCAGTACCATGTCGTAGTTCTGTTTCCAAATACCAATTTTGAGGAATTGTCTCCAAGGTATGGATGAAGCCATGCACCCATTCTTCTCGTGGAATTTCTTCCCATGTTGTCATACAGAGTTGTATGTGTTCTCTAGGATTAGTTTGACCATCATACTTATCTGCCAGTTTTGTTTCTACTTGACCAAACCTTACCCACATCAATCTTCGACATTGTTGCCAATCTCCTATATTCTTCTTATGTGTACCCCACCATCTAGCAGGAGTAGCTCTTAGGGCTAGATCCAGAGCTAACAACCTATGACATTCTAGCACCTGTCTTTCATAATCTCTAAAGAAAGTATCGACATTACCCAAACCATCATAAAAAGGTAAATCACATACCTCTACTTTCATACAACGTACTGCTTTAGTGATCCTTGTACATCATCATATAGATACTTTATGTAACCTGTTTTTTCAGTTTTATAATTCCTCTTCTGAATCTGAAGTGCAACAATTGTCTTGCTCCCAACCCAATTTTCCATCTATAGTAGGGTTGGTCCATTCTTCTCCTTTTGCTATTATCTGGTAAATGTTGTTGATGTCGTATGCATTGTACTTATCTTTAATAGGTTCAGTATACCTCGCTCCTTTTGATGGATCTAATGGAACAATGACTCTCACATTGTTGCTTTCAAATATCATTTGCCTTTTCTTCAATTTAATGACAGCCATGTTAGCAAATTCCCAGTCCAATCCAAGAAACGAAAGATAGGGATTACTATCATCCACAATTTTGATCACTTCAAAGTCACTAGTAGTGCACACTCCTTCAATGTCTAATATGACATCTGATAACCTTCTTAGAGGAAAAATCTTTTGTTGGTTCACAATCATCAACTAGATCAGTGATGATTGCAACTTCAGTTTAGCCATCAATTCCCAAGTCTGCTTCGGAAATACGTTGGCATTAGATCCTAGATCCAGGATATCCTGATCCAGGATATCCTGATCCATGTCATATTCTCCAATCTGTGTAGTAAGCCTCATTTCTTTTCCAGCCCTCTTCTTGTGTCGATGTAGGTTGTTTACTGCGTGCATCTCACTCTTCGGTCCTTCCTTAGAAGCACAAGATTCTATCAATTTCTACAATCCTTCTACAACTTTCTAGTTTCTTAACAATTTCATGCAAGTCTACAGAAATGAATTTAAAATATCAGGATCCACATCTTGTGTCGGAGCTGGTACTATCTCGATGTTATTCTTTTGTGTTGGTTGCGTAGTAGAGGTTGAAACCCCATCATCCACAAATCTTCGCCTCGCCTCCATGAATACTTGTTTTTCCTTTTGAATATCAAATGCAGGGGCTTTTTCATTAGTTTTTCTTACCCATGTAGCTTCAACTTCCTTTTTCCCACCGGCTTTATAATTTCTAGTCGTAGCTCCACTTCTTATTACAATGATGATGCATGGTTCATACTTCCTTGGCTCAATGGTCATCATTTGAAGTTTTTCTACGGACTATCGGTTCATTTTTTCCTGCATCTTCGCAATAAGGATGGGACATTCTTCTATCACGTGATCAAAATACTTATAGTAGCTATAGGTTGTCGTAGGGTTCTCACAGTCTCTTGTGAAGTGCCCTGCTTATCCACAGTTATAACAGATAATCTAGCCAAATCCTCAACCAGCTCCTCCTCCTCGTCCTTATCCTTGGAAACCTCCTCAACCAACATGCTGGCCTGGCTCCTCATGTGTATGTCCTTCATCTTGCAGTCTATAATCATCAGTAGTGTGCTCCATCATCAAGTCATAACTTCGACAATTTCTCTCATCATGGCCTACTGATTTACAAAAGTTGCAAAACAGATGATTTGGGGTTTGTATGTACTTTTGTAATAAATAACAATCTTCAGAGCAATGTTGGCCTCTCATTCTACAAATATCGTACCACAAACTTGATCCTTGATTTACTGGATTAGGTGCTCCACTTGTCAGATAATCTCTTAGCACCGGGCATTGATCCTTATAATGGCCCTTTGCTTTGCATTTTATACACCATACTTTTGATATGGTTTCTTTACCTTTCTTAAGATCTTGCAATTCCAAGGTCAAATTTTCTAGCTAACTCTGAATTTGTTTTACTCCTACATGAGTATCTCCGATCAGCGAAGCTTCCAAATTCATCGCAATTTCCAATGCTTCATCCTAATTCGCGATCTTCTGTTGCATCAAGGGTAACGTCATATGTGGCAGTAGAGTAGCTATAAACCACTCCTTATGTTTTTTTGGTGGTATGTTAAAGCTTGTCCCATTAATACCTTGAATTGTTGATCCAACTCCCACACAGACTTAGTAGTCGACTGCTTGATTTCCTTCAGCTCCCTAATGCACTGTGATTTTGATTTTGGATTCTTGAATTTTGATACCAAATCTTTCTTACTATCGTCCAACAAAGTAGGCAGTCTAGTCATAGAGTACTGCATGTACCATGTCAATTCTCTTTCTTGTAGCGTGGTGACGACCTACCCCTTCTTTACATCTTCTTCAATGATTTGTCTTGTTTTTCATACTACATCAGCTACAAACTAGTGTTATCAACCATTTTTCTTCTCATGGGGCTAGGTGGAGGGGGATAGGGATGGGGTGTAGGGTAATTATGGGGAGGGGGATGGGGTGTAAGGGGAGTAGATGGATGGGGAATCCCAAAGACACTAAGATTTTTCTCTACTCCTAAATTTGGGGTGCCTTAAAGATGGGAGGGGGAATGCCTCAGGGTTCTGGGATTACTTCCTTCATCTTCACTCTTAGACCCACCTAACAAGGGACTATAGTCAGTCTTAATAAAGTTCTTTGGTCTATGCTCTAATTTATATCGCCTCCCACTTCGTGTAGACCCTGGTCCTGGTTCAAATTTATTCCCTCTTCATCCAAACATTAATCTGAATACATTCATAATACACCCTTTTTAGATAAAATCATTTTAATCCACAACTTTAAAGAGTTTAGGTACTTACCTCGCGGACCCTTGAAAAATCTTCAATCAACTTCGTTGTAAGATATAGTCATTTCTATTGCAAATTTAGTAATAAATCCTCCCAAAATTTTATCAATCCAAAAATCAATAGCTCTTGAGATCCTGTTATTGATGTTCTTGAGTGGTTGTATCAATTCAGGATTCCACTCCTTAGGTTCTTCTCCTTTAAAACAAGTGTTATGCTCGGTCAACTTTGATACCCACTTGTATAGTTCAACATGAAATGAACCAAAGAATATTTCATGTTGTTCTGTATAGAGATACTTCTACAACTAGGCTTCTGTCGACAATCATTGGTTTCTGTTTTCCTTAACTGCAAATTCTTGCCCTTTTTGTTCAACCCACTCCAGGATTTCGTTCTTCCACATATGCCAAAACATATCCCTCAAATAGATCCCGGTAGAAGGAAAGAAACTATTTGTTGGTTTAAGGGGGCTTGGGTCAGGTTCAGAGTGTACTTCGCACCAACAAAACCCTCAACCACTGGCCCTTTCGGAAATAACTTGCAAGAAAATCACCATCTCACCTGAAGCAATTATGGGAGGTTACAGAACCAGGTTTTTGCATCCAGAGAAATATATGCATTGTGGAATCTATGTGTTTACTTATGTTTTATACCTATCTACAACTTCACATACATAAATAACTTCACATTGATGATTTATTTCACAGATTTGCATTTATCACATAAACATATCATAGAATAGTGTAACATGTATTCCTTCACATAGTTCAGTAAAAAACATGCATAACAGTATGTATAAACATAGATAATGAACAAAGATACACAATACTTTGGCAAATCATCTTTGTCTTTATTAAGATAGACCTTCAATACATACAACTTCTTTAACCTACTCACCTAGCTGAAAGTGTTCTGTGCACTCAATTGCAAACTCTTCGAGGCCTCCACACACTCAGTTGCGGGGCCTTCCCTTCTGGCCCAAAAATACAAACTAAAGACATAAAATATCAATGATTCATCTATGACTTGTACTATCCTTGACAAAGTATTACATCTACTTATACAGATTTCATTACTATAAGACCATGGTCCACATACCATGGATCTGACAAAATAATGAACTAACACTCAATACGCATTACAAAATGATGGTATTTGACCCACCCCAAAGCCCTTAAACATCACACAATAAATATAACTTCACGGACTCTTCATACTCCACTCATCAAAATGTGGAGTCTTTGACCAAAATTGGACCAAGTTGGGTTGCACCCAACAAGCCCCCAACACTCACATGCTACTCATCCTAAGTTAATCAACATTTCGTCAATGAGGATCATCGTCCCTAGCCAGAGGCATCCATCATGTCCTAATGCAAGAAGTTGTTTCACACAGGCTGTATTGAATGTGCTCCTTTTGAATTGTGGCACAAGTAACATATTTAGCAAGCCTTCTCTCTGCAATCTTGTATCTCAGCAGTGCGGCTCTAGCCTTGTAACTCCACTATTTGAGTAATATACTTGCTACAGGTATCTTCTTGGCTCAAACTATGGGTATTTTCTCCGATCATTGAAATCCAAGTCCTCCATCTTTAGCTGTGGGATATTCCCCAACACTTCACTATCAAATGACACTTACTCTAGTAGAAATGGAGTGAATGTGCCAAAATTCATATCTTTTGGGTCTTTGACTGGCTTGGCGCTTGTTTTTCTTGGTGTCATGTAAGGTGGGAGCATAGAGGGAATATTTGCACCCTCTGTCTCCATCCGGTGCACCTCATCCTCTTCCTAATTGTCATGAATCTCTTGAGGTACCTTGTATTGCATTGGCTTCCTTACCTTCTGTGCAAGTTTCTTCCCCTTGTCCTCATTGTTCTTTGTTCATATTTACTTCTCTGTCTTCTTCCTCAGGGATGTTCTCAACTCTACCCCAGAGACCTCAGCTGGTCTCTTTTCTTGTTTCTTCTATGTTTGTGCTTCCATGGGTACCTTATTTTGTTGTGACCTCGCGCGCCTTGGGGACATGGGTACACTCATTGCTGCAGTTTGACCAACCTAGCCTTCCATGACTCTTTTCTAGTGCTTTCTTTACAAATTCTTTAGAAATTTCCTCAAAGCTTCTCTCAGACATGCGATAGCTCACTTCTCTCACACTTAGTTACAACTTCTCAAATTCTCCAGACGGAAAAGTGTAAAATGTGGCGTGAGATACGGTTTTTATAATGAATTTGAATTTTAGACTCCATGATTAGCTAATATTTTGCTCATTTGAAGTAGGTATGGTGCTAGATTAAGCCATTTATGCTTCATGAATGTGTTTCTCCCGCACCCTTTAATGACAACTTCCTTTTGACGGTAGCGTTTTACTTCCAATAGTCCTATTTCTGGCCAAGTTCAATGAACCTTCCCTTGTAGCTCAATCATCCTTTATTCATCGCATTTCCTTCAGAATTTGTCATACTCCTAAGTATAGCACAATAATCTCTCCTCAGTGAAGTCCCATTTTGCTGAGTAGTTTATAGTCCCATTCCCACTTTCAACCATAGGTGGCACTAAGAATTTCTTCGCTTCGTTTTTCATTAGGAATTTCCAGGTACAGAGACGTCCCTGTATACTTACAATATGCTACCATTCACTCATCCTGGAATAATCTAACCATTTAACTTCGCAAGCTGAACTGCACCACAATCAGAGATGTCCTTGATTATATATGGCCGTAACCAATGTGTTTTAAATTTTCCTGGGAACTTTGAGAAAATTTTTTCATATAATAGTACAAGATCTCCTTCTCAGAATGTCTTCTTTTTGATGTGCATGTCATGTCAAGTGTTATCCCTTTCTTTCTACACTTGCTGATGGAACCCTACTATGAACCTGCCTTCTTCTAGAACCAGTAAATGTGACATCCTTTCCTTCATAATGTCAAGGTCTTCCATATCTATGAACATTGGAATCCTCAAACTTAGCACAATGTACTCCATAGGCATAATTGCCTCTTGTCCATATACTAACCTAAAAGGTGTCTTCCCTATCAATCTCTTGCATGTTTTCTTGTATGCCCATCACACCCCTGGAATCCTCAAATCCCAGTCATCCCCTATTCACATTTCATACCTTGGTCAATGAATTCTACAAAATCTTATTGAAAGCTTCCACTATTCCATTTTCCTAAGGGTGATAAGGAGTGCTCCTCTAATGGTAAACTTGAAATTTCTCAGTTCATGCTTCAATGGTCTTATTCAAGAAGTGTGTCCCTTGGTCACTTATCAGAATCCTTGGGCAGCCAAATCTGGACAGTATATATTCAAGTATGAACTTCGCAATAGTTTTTGGGATACAATCCGTCACAGGTTGTGCTTCAACCCATCTTGTCAAATAATCAGTTGTAGTGATTATATACCTCGCACAAGTCCTTTTCCGTGGTGGACTAATAGGTCCAACAAAGTCGATAACCCATTTGTCAAAATCCTGCAAAGTTACCTATGGTACTAATGGAAATTCATCATCTCCTAGATGGCTTCCCTATTATTTGGCATACGTCACATGCTTGGTATAATTATTTTGCATCCTTATGTATTGTGGGTCACCATAACCTAGCTCTTAAGATTTTCTACGCGGTGGCCTTTCTTGCATAATTTCCATCTGTGAATCCTCAATGAGATTCTGTCAAAACACTCTATATTTCATGTTGAGGGATGTATCTGTGTAGTATTTCATCCAGCCCCATTTTGTACAAGTGTCGAGAAATCAACGAGAAATTAGTTGCTCTAACTACCAACTCCTTCTTTTTCTTCATAGTGTACTCCATGGGTGCCATTCTTGTAGACAGAAACTAAATAATATCCACGAAGGGATCATCTGTGACTCTGATTATGAATAACTACACATCAGGTAGGTTATCTTCAATACTTTTGGGTTCTTCTCCCGTCTTTATCCTTGATAGATGATCAAGTCTGACATTCAATCTTCTTGGCTTCACTACAACCTCAAATTCATACTCCCGGAACAATAACAACCATCGACAGATTTTCCTCCTAAAATAGGCTTATTCACCAAATATTTCACCGCGAAGTGATCTGTGAACATATTGAAATGTGCTCCCAACAAATAGTGCATGAACTTATGTAATGCATATACCATAGCTAACCCCTCTCTTTCTGTTGTGTTATAGTTCTTCTCTGCCTTGGACAATTTTATGCTTGCAAATGTTATGCAGTGATCAATTTCTCCTAGTCCTAGCTGCACTAGTACTATACTGAATGCTATGCAAGATGCATCAACATGTACATGAATCTCCTTATTCCATCCCAGGAAAACCAGAAAAGGCGCAGTCACCATCTTCTCTTTCAGTACATCCAACATTTTCTTGCACACTTCGCTGCACTGAAAGGTCACGTCTTTCTTTAGCAATTTCTCCATCGGTGCAGTCAAAACTATGATTTGATTTAGTCTAGATCTATGTGTCCAAGACATCCTTGAAGGAGGGCACATGAAATACAAAATAAATTGTATTTTTAAGTGGTTTAGGATTCCTTGTTCAAGTCAACTTCCCTCTCGTAGGTTGGCTCCAAAATAGACGTGGATATTCGAAATAAAACTCTTTATTTTTCTCAAGTCAACCCGAATATAGGGCCCCATCCAAACATGTATATATATGGTAGTAGATGGAATTCATAGAGAATCAACTCAGAGAATATAAGGCAACATCTAATTTGAAGCAATTTTTGAATTAAAAAGAGGAATTTGAGGAATAGAACTGAAGCAAAAAAAGGGAAAATTTCAAGACATGAAGAGCTTAGGAAAAGTTTAAAGGAGTGAAGTTTTAGGTGTCCTTTTTTGTGGATACAAAATCTCTCTGATCATATTTCTTAAGGGAATTCTGCAGTCTATCTATTTAGAGAAATCCATGAAGAAATATTATGAATTGAAGGGTACAAATTAGGGCTAAACGGATCAAATCTTTTTGAGAAATAATTTTTTGTCTGATGCAGACCTTCAACCTTGTTGAGGCTAGTCATGGGGTTGATTCTATCTATGAGAGATCTAGTTTTCTAGGTTTAATTTCATATCCTTCCTTAGGCTTGTTCTTGTGGTTAATTGAAGTTTATTTTGACCTTATCTAAGGAAGCTCCAAGACCAATTATAAACTTATTTTTTGAGTTGTTTTCCATCTAATCAAAAGTAAAATCGATGCATACTTCAAGGCATTCTTGAGGTAGATCCAAGTCTTTTGTTGAGGCTGATCCAAGATATCTTCTGAGAGAGTTTTGTAGTCCTCCATGAAGTAGAGTTAGGTCTTATAGTGAAGTAGTTCAAGATTGTTTTGAGAATCCTTGTTCAAGACAAATTTAAGCTTGGTTTAGTTTCTATTAGAGACAAACTTAAGATTTTTCAACCAACCATTGAAGAAGAATGTATAATGGGGTAGAGTAAGGGAACTGATGTTCTGGGGTATGGAATAGATCTATTCTTTTGATATTGAATTATGTGAGTTAGAAACATATTGCAAATTGAATATGACAAAAATAAAACGTGAAGTAGTAAAGGGCTCAATAAAATCTTTGAAGTAGGCATTGATACTTGGACAATTTTGATAAAGTTTTGATTGATAGAAGTTGATGATATTTATATTATTGTAATTGGGGCATTGTCCCTAGTATAAGTGCCCAAGAATTTTTGTTTTATCTTTTAATTTATAGGTTTTGTTGGATTAAGGGAGCTTGACCCAGGTTCAAAGTGTACTATGCACTAACAAAACCCTCGACCATTGTCCCTTTTGGCAACAACTTGCAAGTGATCACAGTCTCACTCAAAGAGGTTATGGGAGCAGCGAGAGGGATATGTGTATTATGGAATCTGTGTGTTTATGTATGTTTTATACCTATCTACAACTTCACATACATAAATAACTTCGTGCTGATGATTTATTTCACATATTTTCACTTATCACATAAACATATCATAGAATAGTATAACATGTATTCTTTCACATAGAATAGTAAAAATCATGCATAACAATATGTATAAACATAGATAATGAACACAAATACACAAGGATTTGTCAAATCCTCTTCTTATTTATTAAGATAGATCTTCAGCACATACAACTTCTTTGACCTGCACACCTAGCTGCAGGTGGTCTGCTCACTCAACTGCAGACTCTTCAAGGCCTCCATGCACTCAACTGTGGAGCCTTGCCTTCTGACCCAAAAATATAGACTAAAGACAGAAAATATCATTGATTCATCTATGACTTCTTCTATCCTCGACAAAGTAATGCATCTCCTTATATAGATTCATTACTACAAGACCATGGTCCACATACCATGGATCTGAAGAAAAAAATGAACTAACACCCAATACTCGTTACAAAATGAGGGGCTTTGACCCACCCCAAATCCCCTAAACATCATGCGGTAAATATAACTTCGCAGACTCTGCGTGCTCCACTCCTCAAAATGTGGATTCTTTGACCAAAACTGGAGCAATTTGGGCTGCATCCAACATGGTGGTAGGGTGGTGTTAGGGGAGGAAGTTGTAGCTTCCCTTTTAATATATATATATATATATATATATATATATATATTGTGTTCCTTTGATTTGATCTTACGGTTAATGGTTTTGATGCTAAATTGTAAGAAAATTTGAAATAATAACTCACACCCCCGGAGTATTTCCAATAATTGGTTTTATAACAAGTTACCCTTTAATAATATAATCCTCCAACTAATATTGACAAGAAGAAGTTGTTTAGTTGTAATTCAAAATATCTTCAAGCCAACATAGGTGGATTGCGAAGAACTATTAACTCCAAGGTGATGTACTGCACCATAGCCAAAGAAGTTTTGGATAAACTTAAAAATCTCTATAAAGATTATGATAAGGTCAAGCAGGTCAAACTTTAAAAATATAGAACTCAGTTTGAAAACATGAAAATGGATGAAAAAGAAGATATTGCAACCTATTTTCTCAGATTAAAGAAAGTTTTCAACTCCATCAAAGGATTAGGAGAAGAATTTAAAGATCCCTTAATCATACAAAAGGTCCTAAGATTACTTCCCTTGAGATACAATTCCAAGGGTTTGCAATAGAAGAAACCGAGGACTTAACCAAGACAATAATGGAAGAATTAAATAGCACTCTTACAACATACAAAATGAGAATATATTAGAAGATGGACATTCAAAAGGAGAAGTGTCTTTTAAAGCCACAAAAAATACAAGAAATAAATAACTCAAGCTAGAAAACACATAAGGTGATGAATCATATATAGAAGAAGATAATTTCATCAAGGAGCTCAAAAGAGGAACCAAAACAAAGATAAGTTACCTTTTAAATGTTTTTATTGTGGCATAATAGATCACTATGCTAAGAAATGTCATTTTAGGGAAATTAAGATCTCTAATAAGAAAAATATTTATTCTAAAGAAGATTGATGAGCCATGGTATTGCATCAAGGATGTTGCAACTCCCGAAGCTCTCAACTTAAATAATCAACTTGGGGTTCATACAAACTTAGAGGTGACAGTGATATATGCAAAGTAGGTTAAGTTCCACTCATGTCACCCTCATTCATTGGATCAAATCAAGGCATACAGAGACCACTCCTTAAGCTAACTAAAAAGAGAATTTATATGAAAACATATCATAATTGTAAGGAAATAAACATAATTTTAATTTTAGAGATGAAAGTACCATTCATTAAATGTAGAGGATACTTATGACTGAAGGAAAGGAAAAGGCTCCTCTAGTTGCAAAAATAAACCATGCTACTCTATTTGCAAACTAATCAAATAAATTTTCTACTTGCATGAATCATTAATATAATTGCAAATTGCTTGAGAAGAAGAAATTTAGTCTACAACACATAACTAGGGAATTAAAAAAAACTAAGTCTAAGTTACTTGTTGTTTTGTGTTTGCAGTGGATGAAGGATAGGTTTGGAGTGGTCCTGGAGTCTTCCTAATCATGTAATCAAATCTTGGGGGGAATTATTCAACTTCAAAATGGAAAATTCAAGGTCTTAGGGAAAATTTGGTTGAATTTCGACAGTGCTACAGGAAGCCCTATTTTGCTACATGATTGTCATGTTTTGCTACAAGAGTGGGTCCGAGAGATTTCAGAAGGAAGGGAAGGCATTCTAAAGGAAGAAGAATGGGGATGAATGTGGATGAAGGATGTTTGAGGCCTTTTTCCAAGATTAGAACCCATTATATGCCCATCTTGCACAAAATTTCATTCCCATGGTGTCCTTCATTAACCCTGAATAGGTGATCTTGGTGGCAGAGCTTGGGAGTAGTATGAGGTGTCACAGAGAAGGATGGAGATGACAAGGTGGATTTGGATGAGTTTTCCAACCCCTACAAGTCAATTGTAGCTCCTACAAACTAGTAATAAAGTACATACATCAATATTGTAGTGAAATTAATCAAAGTGGAAAGGATGAGTTGAATTTTATTTCTTCAAGATCTATTATATCCTATAACATGCATCTAATCCATTTTCCAAATCACGTTGTTAACTCCTAAGGTGAAAAAACAAAGCATGTAAAAGAATTTCAATCCAAAACCTAGTAGTTTCTAAGAAATCATAAACACATATTTTTGGCTTGTTGTTGTCGACTCTTCAACCACACTTCCCACAAGAAAGGTGGTGATCAAAGCTGCACCAAAATTTTATGCCATATAACGCTTACTTAAACAAGGAAATAAATACAATGAGAGCAGAAGAAGATGAACAAAATTGAAGAGGAGAAGTTGAGAAGATTTGTAGTAGATTTGATAGCAGAAATTGATATCAGGTAACCAAAACTCTTGACTTGGTATTGTGATTGAGAGATTGCAGTATCTTTCAAGTTGTAGCTTGATAAATAATAGGTTGTAGCCTATTTAGGTAGGAGCCTCTTGTCGGTTGTAGCCTGCAAAAATTTGTGGGAGTCTGAGATTCCTGTGAGGTAGGATCCTTCTTGTGTCGATGGAGGTTGTTTACTGCGTGCATCTCACTCTGCGTTACTTCCTTAGAAGCACAAGAGTTTATCAATTTCTGCAATCCTTCTACAACTTTCTAGTTTCTTAAAAATTTCATGCAAGTCTGCAGAAACGATTTTAAAATATCTGGATCCACATCTTGTGTTGTATCTGGTACTATCTCGATGTTATTCTTTTGTGTTGTCTACATAGTAGAGGTCGAAGCCCCATCATCCACAAATATTCGCCTCACCTCCGTGAATACTTGTTTTTCCTTTTGAATATCAAATGCAGGTGCTTTTTCATTATTTTTTCTTACCCATGTAGCTTCAACTTCCTTTTTCCTATTGGCTTTGTAATTTCTAGTCGCAGCTCCGCTTCTTATTACAATGAAGATGCATGGTTCATACTTCCTTGGCTCAACGATCATCATTTCAAGGTTTTCTACGGACTGTTGTTTCCTTTTTTCCTGCATCTTCGTAATAAGGATGGGACATTCTTCTATCACATGATCAAAATACTTACAGTAGCTGTAGGTTGTTGTAGGGTTCTCACAGTCTCTTGTGAAGTGCCCTATGTTAGAAAATTATATATTACGGAGCAATGGAACACATAAAATATTGCAGAAATATAAACACAGAAAACACATAAAACAAGAGAGACACAGATATATGTGGTTCACCCAGTTTGGGCTACGTCCACCCTGAACAGCTAGTCCTTCCTTTCTATTATCCAGCAAAATGAATAGACACAACCTACAGTAGATCCACTGTAATATCCTCTGTTTTCTCTCACAGTCTCACCTCTCTGCTTCTCGCTCAGAGAATACACATCTATTACATAGCCTCAAATACAATGCCCTCATACAAAGAGAGGGGTTGCCTTCTAGGGCAAAAAACCCTAAACTAAACATAAGTTCTACCATCAGATCATCCGCCTAATGAACGGCCCCCCCTGGACCCCCCCTGCAGCGTATATTTTACGGGCAGCATTGCTGCCCCCATTTCGAATTGGGGTCCAATGTGGCGATACCTTTTCATACCGAAGATAATTAGGCTCCACACCCAACAATCTCCCACTTGGAGACTGATTATAGAAACTCCACCGCTGCTTCAATTTGCTGGACAATGACTCCTCTTTGGATCTGGCTGTTTCTCATCTTTGTCGTCATCCTTGAAGACCAATTGAAACTGAGCATATTCTCAGTTTCTCCCTGGTTACAACTTTTGTTAGCATATCTGCAGGATTCCGGCTAGTGTGTATCTTTTCCAGCTTCAACTCTCCATCTTCCAACACTGATCGTATGAAATGGTACTTGAGCTGTATGTGTTTAGTCCTAGAATGAAATGTTGAGTTCTTTGCAAGATGAATGGCACTTTGGCTATCACTGTATAACGTGCCGATATCATGCTCCTTACCCAGTTCACCCATAAACCTTTGTAACCAAATCATTTCTTTATTAGCCTTTGTAGCAACAACATACTCTGCTTCTGTTGTTGAAAGTGTAACAACACTTTGGATTTTTGAAACCCAACTGACAGTTGTTCCACCAACAGTAAATACCTATCCTATAGTGCTCCTCCTGTTATCTCTATCACCTACCATATCTACATCAACATATCCCTGTAGGGAAATGTTTGAACCACCAAAGCATAATGCTTGATTTGTGGTACCTTTCAAATATCTGAGAATCCATTTCACTGCCATCCAATTTTCCTTTCCTGGATTGTTCATGTACCTGCTTACAACTCCCACTGCATGTGCAATATCAGGCCTTATGCAGACCATTGCATACATTAAGCTTCCAACTGCTGATGCATATGGAACTTTAGACATATAATCCTGTCTTCTTAGGTCCTTGGGCACATTTCCTTACTAAGTTTGAAATGGCTAGCAAAAGGTGTACTGACTGGTTTTTCATTGTGCATGTTAAATCTTTTCAACACCTTTTGTATGTACTCATTCTGAGACAATGTTAATTTACGATTTTTCCTGTCTCTAGTTATTCTCATACCAAGGATTTGTTTTGTAGCTCCCAAATCCTTCATTGCAAATGAATTTGCCAATTTTCTTTTGAGCACATTTATTTCCTGCAAGTTAGATCCTACAACAAGCATGTCATCTACATACAATAACAATATAATATAGCTGCCATCATTTTGCTTTTCCAAATAAACACAATGATAAGAGTGACATCTAGTATAACCTTGTTTAGACATAAACTTGTCAAATTTTAGATACCATTGCTTTGGAGCCTGTTTTAAGCCATACAAGCTCTTCTTCAACCTACACACTAGTTTCTCCTTCCCTTTCACTTCATATCCTTTTGGCTACTGCATATATATCTCTTCCTCCAAATCCCCATGGAGAAAGGTTGTCTTTACATCTAAGTGCTCAAGATGCAAATCTTCAACTGCTACTGGACTTAAAAATAGTTTTGATTGAATTCATTTTAACAACAGGAGAAAATATTTCATCAAAATCAATACCTTTCTTTTGTGCAAACCCCTTCACCACAAGTCTAGCTTTGTACCTCTGTTTTCCTCCATCTTCTTCCTTCAACCTATAAACCCATTTATTCTTCAATGTAGTTTTTCCTGCAAGCAACTTGACTAAGTCCCAAGTCTGGTTATGCATTAAGGAGTCCATCTCTTCTTCCATGGCTACCTCCCACTTCTTCCTGCTTTCAACCTGCATTGCTTCTTCATAACATTCGGGTTCACCAGAATCAGTTAACAATAAATAATATAATGAAGGAGAGTATCGTTCAGGGGGTCTACTTATCTTGGTAGATCTTCTAACACCACTTTCAGGTGTTTGGGGTGCCTGTTGTTGTTGTGGTGGTTGTTGTTGTTGTGGTTGTTGATTATTATTATTTTCAGGCACCTTTACTTTTTCAGTGATTTCATCAAGAATTGCATATTCCTTGTTTTCTTTTTCCTGTTTCTTTTCCTACAACTGATTCATATACAAGACCTTTTCATTGAATATTTACATCTCTGCTCCTAATGATTTTGTGATTTTCATAATCATATAAGTGATAACCAAAATCATTAGCACCATATCCAATAAAGGTACATTTCTTTGACTTTGCCTCAAGCTTTGTTCTATTTTCTTTATCAATATGGACAAAGGCCTCACAACCAAAAGGCTTTAAAAAAGATTAGTTTACCTTTTTACCTGTCCATGCTTCCTCGGGAACACCACCATCCAAGGAACTTGAAGGCACTCTGTTTATTAGATAAACAACAGTATCTACAGCATCTGCCCAAAACCATAAAGGCAATCCTGCATGCAATCTCATGCACCTTGCACACTCCATGATTATTCTGTTCATCCTTTCTGACACACCATTTTCTTGTTGTGTTCTTGGAACTGTCTTCTCTCTGCGAATTCCATGCTCTGAACAGTACCTATCAAACTCTTTGCTACAATATTCACCTCCATTGTCTGATCTAAGACACTTCAATTCATTTCCTGTCTCAATCTCAACCAAAGCTTTCCATTTCTTGAAAGTATCAAATACATCAGATTTATTCTTAATACAATAAATCCATGTTTTTCTAGTTGCATCATCAATAAAAGTAACATAATAATGAGAGCCACCAAGCGATGATACCTGAGCAGATCCCCATACATCTGTATGCACAAGCTCTAATTTTTCGCTCTTCTTTTCTTTCCCAACTTTGAGAAATATGACTCTCTTCTGTTTTCCATAAATGCAATTCTCACAGAAGTCCAAATCAACATTCTTCAAACCTGACAACAAATTCCTTGAGTGAAGAATCTTCATCTCCTTTTCACTCATGTGTCTGAGCCTATGATGCCATAATGCTGCATCTGCTCCTTTGGAAGTTAAAGCATTAACAGAGTTAGAAATACCATTGCATAAATACAATGTACCAACCTTTTCACCTTTTGCTATTACTAGGGCTCCTTTGGTAACCTTCCAAGCTTTATCTGTGAAAGTTGTCACACAACCTTCACCGCCTAACTGCCCTGTTGAAATTAGATTTTTCTTTAGATCTAGAACATGCCTTACCTCCTTTAGTAGCCATTGGTTTCCATTCTGCTATTTTACAAGAACCTTACCCATTCCAACAATTTTACAGGGTTTATCATCACCCAAACGAACTTGTCCAAAATCTCCTTGAACATAGTCATGAAAGTATTTCTTATCAGGTGTGGCATGGAATGAGGCCCCTGAATCTACCACCCAGGAATCAGTAATATTTTCAAAAGAAAGAATCAAAGCATCTTGTAACACCTCACCTGTCACATTTGCTTCATGATTGTTTTCTTGTTGTGCATCTCCTTCTTTTCCCTTCTGAGATCTACAGTCTTTCTTTAGGTGTCCTTTCTTTCCGCATTTCCAGCACACTATCCCCGATTTGGACTTGGATCCACGTTTCCTTGATTTACTACGATATCCTGAGCTCTTTCCTCTTTCCATTTTTCTTCCCCTAGACTCTGCACTCAAAGCATTACTCGATGTCTCACTGGAGCTTTTCCATCGCATTTCCTCGCTAAGGATAGCACCGACAACATCATCAAACTTTAAAGTACTAGATCCAGAAATAGAGTTACTAATGGCCATTACCAAACCATTCCAACTTTCTGGTAATGAGCACAAAAATAACAGAGCTCTAACTTCATCATCAAAGTTTACCCCTATAGAACATAACTGACTTGTAACAGTATTAAAATCATTTAAATGGTCTACAACAGATCCTCCTTCCGACATCTTCATATTAAATAACTGTTTCATAAGAAATACCTTGTTTGAGGCCGAAGGTTTTTCATATAGTTTCTCTAACGCCTTAATCAAACCCTCTGTCATTGTTTCCTTCGAAATGTTGAAGGCGACCGACACTGCGAGGCACAACTGTATTGTTCCAAGTGCCTTTCTATCAAGAAGGTTCCATTCTTCATCTTTCATACCTGTCGGCATCTTTGCTTTTCCGCCCAATGGTAGGTATAAATCTATCTGATACAGATAATCTTCCATCTGCGTCTTCCACAGTGACAAGTTTTGGCCGTTAAATTTCTCGACCCTAAACTTACCATCTTCTGCCATTGCTCCCACTCGAATGAGGAACCCTTCTTTCCTACGAGTTTATCAGCCAAATAAACCTTCGGCTCTGATACCAGTTGTTAGAAAATTATATATTACGGAGCAATGAAACACATAAAATATTGCAGAAATATAAACACAGAAAAAGGATAAAATAAGAGAGACACAGATATACGTGGTTCACCCAGTTTGGGCTATGTCCACTCCAAACAGCCAGTCCTTCCTTTCTATTATCCAGCAAAATGAAGAGACACAACCTACAATAGATCCGCTGTAATATCCTCTGTTTTCTCTCACAGTCTCACCTCTCTGCTTCTCGCTCAGAGAATACACATCTATTACACAGCCTCAAATATAATGCCCTCATACAAAGAGAGGGGTTGCCTTCTAGGGAAAAAAACCCTAAACTAAACATAAGTTCTACCGTCAGATCATCCACCTAATGAACGGCCCAGATTGACTAGAAATTACTATACTTTTACAAGGCAATTTTACATCTGTTTTTAGCTTCGGGGGCACTGCAGCATATATTTTACGGGTGGTGTTTCTGCCCCCATTTTGAATTGGGGTCCAATGTGGTGATACCTTTGCATACAGAAGATAATCAGGCTCCACACACAACACCCTACTTATCCACAGTTATAACAGATAATCTACTCGCATCCTCAACCAGCTCCTCCTCCTCGTCCTGATCCTTGGAAACCTCCTCAACCAACATGCTGGCCTGGATCCTCATGTGTATGTCCTTCATCTTGCAGTCTATAAGCATCGATAGTGCACTCCATCATCAAGTCATAACTTCAACAATTTCTCTCATCATGGCCTACTGATTTACAAAAGTTGCAAAACAACTGCTTTGGGGTCTGTATGTACTTCTGTAATAAATAACAATCTTCAGAGCAATGTTAGCCTCTCATTCTACAAATATCGCACCACAAACTTGATCCTTGGTTTACTGGATTAGGTGCTCCACTTGTCAAATAATCTCTTAGCACCGGGCATTGATCCTTATAATGGCCCTTTTCTTTGCATTTTGTAGACCATACTTTTGATATCGTTTCTTTACCTTTCTTGATATCTTGAAATTCCAAGGTCAAATTTTCTAGCTGACTCTGAATTTTTTGTACTCCTGCATGAGTATCTCCAATCAATGAAGTTTCCAACTTCATCGCAATTTCGAATGCTTCATCTTCAGTCGCGATCGTTTGTTCCATCAAGGGTAACCTCATATGTGGTAGTAGAGTAGCTATAAACCACTCCTTATGTTGTTTTGGAGGTATGTTAAGGCTTGTCCAATTAATACCTTGAATTGTTGATCCAACTCCCACACAGACTCAGTAGCCGATTGCTTGATTTCCTTCAGCTCCCTAATGCACTATGATTCTAATTTTGGCTTCTTGAATTTTGATACCAAAGCTTTCTTAATATCATCCAGCAAAGCAGCCAGTCTAGTCACAGAGTACTACATGTACCATGTCAACGCTCTTTCTTGTAGTGTGGTGATGACCTATGCCTTCTTTACATCTTCGTCAGTGATTTGTCTTGCTTTCCATACTACATCAGCTACAAACCAGTGTTATCGACCATTTTTCTTCTCGGGGGGCTAGGTGGAGGGGGACAGGGACAGGGCATAGGGTAATTATGGGGAGGGGGATGGGGGGTAAGGGGAGTATATGGATGGGGAATCCCAAAGGCACCTAGATTTTTCTCAACTCCTAAATTTGACGTGCCTTAAATATGGGAGGGGGAATGCCTCAGGGTTCTGGGATTACTTCCTTCTTCTTCACTCTTAGACCCAAATAACAAGGGACTATAGTCAGTCTTAATAAAGTTCTTTGGTTCATGCTCTACTCTATATCGCTTCCCACTTCGTGTAGACCCTGGTCCTAGTTCAAACTTATTCCCTCTTCATCCAAACATTAATCTGACTACATTCATAGTACACCCTTTTCACATAAAATCATTTTAATCCACAACTTTAAAGAGTTTAGGTACTTACCTCGCGGACCCTTGAAAAATCTTCAATCAACTTCATTGTAAGATATAGTCATGTCTATTGCGAATTCAGTAATAAATCCTCCCAAAATGCTATCGATCCAGAAATCAATAGCTCTTGAGATCCTGTTATTGATGTTCTCGAATCATTGTATCAATTCAAGATTCCACTCCTTAGGTTCATCTCCTTTAAAACAAGTGTTATGCTCGGTCAACTTTGATACCCACTGATATAGTTCAACATGAAATGAACCAAAGAAGATTTCATGTTGTTCTGTATAGAGATACTTCTGCAACAAGGCTTCTGTTGACAATCATTGGTTTCTGTTTTCCTTAACTACAAATTCTTGCCCTTTTTGTTGAACCCACTCCAGGATTTCCTTCTTCTACAGACACCAAAACATATCCCTCAAATAGATCCCGGTAGCAGGAACTAAACTATTTGTTGGTTTAAGGGGGCTTGGGTCAGGTTCAGGGTGTACTTCGCACCAACAAAACCCTCAACCACTGGCCCTTTCGGAAACAACCTACAAGCAAATCACCATCTCACCTAAAGCAGTTATGTGAGGTTGCAGAACCAGGTTTCTGTAGCCAGAGAAATATGTGCATTGTGGAATCTGTGTGTTTACTTATGTTTTACACCTATCTACAACTTCACATACATAAATAACTTCACATTGATGATTTACTTCACAGATTTGCATTTATCACATAAACATTTCATAGAATAGTATAACATGTATTCCTTCACATAGTTCAATAAAAAACATGCATAACAGTATGTATAAACATAGATAATGAACAAAGATACACAATACTTTGCCAAACCATCTTCGTCTTTATTAAGATAGATCTTCAATACATACAACTTCTTTAACCTGCTCACCTAGCTGCAAGTGATTTGTGCACTCAATTGCAGACTCTTCGAGGCCTCCGCGTGCTCAGTTGCAGAGCCTTCCTTTCTCGCCCAAAAATACAAACTAAAGATATAAAATATCAATGATTCATCTATGACTTCTACTATCCTCGACAAGGTATTACATCTACCTACATAGATTTCATTACTATAAGACCATGGTCCACATACAATGGACCTAACAAAACAATGAACTAACACCCAATACGCATTACAAAATGATGGTCTTTGACCCACCCCAAAGCCATTAACATCGTGCGGTAAATATAACTTCGTGGATTCCGCATGCTCCACTCCTCAAAATGTGGAGTCTTTGACAAAAAATGGACCAAGTTGGGTTGCACCCAACAAGCCCCCAACACTCACATGCGCCTCATCCCAAGTTAATCAACATTTCATCTGTGAGGATCATCGTCCCTCGCCAGAGGAATCCATCATGTCCTAATGCAAGAAGTTGTTTCACACAGGCTGTATTGAATGTGCTCCTTCTGAATTGTGGCACAAGTAACATATTTAACAAGCCTTCTCTCTGCAATCTTGTATCTCAATGGCGTGGCTCTAACCTTGTAACTCCACTTTGTAAGTAATATACTTGCTATAGCTATCTACTTGGCTCAAACTGTGTGTATTTTCTTCGATCATTGAAATCCCAATCCTCCATCTTTAACTGTGGGATATTCCCCAACACTTCACTATCAAATGACACTTACTCTAGTAGAAATGGAGTAAATGTGCCAAACTTCACATCTTTTGGGTCTTTGACTGGCTTGGCACTTGGTTTTCTTGGTGTCATGTAAGGTGGGAGCACAGAGGGAATCGTTGCGGCCTTTGTCTCCTTCCGGTGCACCTCATCCTCTTCCTCATTGTCATGAATCTCTTGAGGTACTTTCTATTGCATTGGCTTCCTTACCTTCTATGCAAGTTTCTTCCCCTTGTCCTTTTGTTCTTTGTTCACACTTACTTCTGTGTCTTCTTCCTCCAAGATGTTCACAACTCTACCCCAGAGACCTCAGCTGGCCTCTTTTCTTGTTTCTTCTATGTTTGTGTTTCCGTGGGTACCTTCTTTCACAGTGACCTCGCATGCCTTGGGGACATGGGTACACTCGTTGCTGTAGTTTGACCAAACTAGCCTTCCATGACTACTTGCTAGTGCTTTCTTTGCAAATTCTCTAGAAATTTCCTCAAATCTTCTCTCAAACATGCAGTAGCTCACTTCTCTCACACTTAATTGCAACTTCTCAAATTATCCAGACAGCAAAGTGTAAAATGTGTCGTGGGATATGGTTTTTATAACAAATTTGAATTTTAGACTCCATGATTAGCTAAGATTTTTCTCATTTAAAGCAAGTATGGTGCTAGATTCGGCCAACTATGCTTCATAAATGTGTTTCTCCCATGCCCTTTAACGACAACTTCCTTTTAACGGTAGCGTTTTACTTCCAATAGTCCTATTTCCAGCCAAGTTCAATGAACCTTCCCTTGTAGCACAATCATCCTTTCTTCATCACATTTCCTTTAGAATTTTTCATACTCCTGAGTATCACACAATAATCTCTCCTCGGCGAAGTCCTGTTTTGCTGAGTAGTTTATAGTCCCATTCCCACTTTCAAACACAGGTGGCACTAAGAATTTCTTCGCTTCATTTTTCATTACGAAGTTCCAGGTACAGAGACATCCCTATATACTTACAATATGCTACCATTCACTCATCCTAGAATCATCTAACCATTTAACTTCACAATTTGAACTGCACCACAATCAGAGATGTCCTTGATTATGTATGGCCCTAACTGATGTGTTTTAAATTTTCCTAGGAACTTTGAGAATTTTTTGTCATATAATAGTACAAGATCTCCTTCTCAGAATGTCTTCTTCTTGACGTACATGTCATGTCAAGCGTTATCCATTTCTTTCTACACTTGCTGATGGAACCCTACTATGAACCTACCTTCTTCTAGAACCAGCAAATGCAACATCCTTTTCTTCATAATGTCAAGGTCTTCCATATCTATGAACATTGGAATTCTCAAACTTGGCACAATGTACTCCATAGGCATAATTGCCTCTTATCCATATACCAACCTAAAAGGTGTCTTCCCTGTCAATCTCTTGCATGTTTTCTTATATGCCCATAACACCCATAGAATCCTCAGATCCCAGTCATCCCCTATTCACATTTCATACCTTGGTCAATGAATTCTACAAAATCTTATTGAATGCTTCCACTATTCCATTTTCCTAAGGGTGATAAGAAGTGCTCCTCTAGTGGTAAACTTGAAATTTCTCAGTTCATGCTTCAATGGTCTTATTCAAGAAGTGTGTCCATTGGTCACTCATAAGAATCCTTGGGCAGCCAAATCTGGACAGTATATTTTCAAAGATGAACTTCACAATAGTTTTTGTGATACAATCCTTCACTGGTTGTGCTTCAACCCATCTTATTAAATAATCAGTTGTAGTGATTATATACCTCACACAATTCCTTTTCCCTGGTGGACTGATAGGTCCAACAAAGTCGATAACCCATTTGTCAAAATCCTGCAAAGTTACCTATGGTACTAATGGAAATTCATCTCTCTTAGATGGCTTCCCTGTTATTTGGCATACATCACATGCTTGGTAGAATTCTTTTGCATCCTTATGTATTGTGGGCCACCATAACCCAGCTCTCAAGATTTTCTGCGCGGTGGCCTTTCTTGCATAATTTCCATCTACAAATCCTCCATGAGATTCTGTCAAAACACTCTGCATTTCGTGTTCAGGGATGTATCTGTGCAGTATTTCATCCAGCCCCATTTTGTACAAGTGTCGAGAAATCAATGAGAAATCAGTTGCTCTAACTACCAACTCCTTATTTTGCTTCATAGTGTACTCCATGGGTGATTTACTAGATTAGGTGCTCCACTTGTCAGATAATCTCTTAGCACCGGGTATTGATCCTTATAATGGCCCTTTCCTTTGCATTTTGTATACCATACTTTTGATAGGGTTTCTTTACCTTTCTTGAGATCTTGCAATTCCAAGGTTCAAATTTTCTAGCTGACTCTGAATTTGTTGTACTCCTACATGAGTATCTCTGATCAGTGAAGCTTCCAACTTCATCGCAATTTCCAATGCTTCATCTTGAGTCACGATATTCTGTTGCATCAAGCGTAACCTCATATGTGGCAATAGAGTAGCTATAAACCATTCCTTATGTTCTTTTGGAGGTATGTTAAAGCTTGTCCCATTAATACCTTGAATCCTTGATCCAACTCCCACACAGACCCAATAGCTAACTGTTTGATTTCATTCAGCTCCCTAATGCACTGTGATTTTGATTTTGGCTTCTTGAATTTCGATACCAAAGCTTTCTTAATATCATCCAACAAAGAAGCTAGTCTAGTCACAGAGTACTGCATGTACCATGTCAATGCTCTTTCCTGTAGCGTGGCGACGACCTACGCCTTCTTTACATCTTCGTTAGTGATTTGTCTCACTTTCCATACTACATCAGCTACAAACCAGTGTTATCGACCATTTTTCTTCTCGAGGGGCTAGGTGGAGGGGGATGAGGATGGGGCATAGGGTAATTATGGGGAGGGGGATGGGGGTAAGGGGAGTAGATGGATGGGGAATCCTAAAGACACCTAAATTTTTCTCAACTCCTAATTTTGACGTGCCTCAAAGATGGGAGTGGGAATTTCTCAGGGTTCTGGGATTACTTCCTTCTTCTTCACTCTTAGACCCACCTAACAAGGGACTATAGTCAGTCTTAATAAAGTTCTTTGGTCCGTGCTCTACTCTATATCGCTTCCCACTTCGTGTAGACCCTGGTCCTGGTTCAAACTTATTCCCTCTTCATCCAAACATTAATCTGACTACATTCATAGTACGCCCTTTTTAGATAAAATCATTTTAATCCACATCTTTAAAGAGTTTAGGTACTTACCTCGTGGACCCTTGAAAAATCTTCCATCAACTTCGTTGTAATATATAGTCATGTCTATTGTGAATTCAGTAATAAATCCTCCCAAAATGTTATCGATCCAGAAATCAATAGCTCTTGAGATCCTGTTATTGATGTTCTTGAGTCGTTGTATCAATTCAGGATTCCACTCCTTAGGTTCATCTCCTTTAAAACAAGTGTTATGTTCGGTCAACTTTGATACCCACTTGTATAGTTCAACATGAAATGAACCAAAGAAGATTTCATGTTGTTCTGTATAGAGATACTTCTGCAACTAGGCTTCAGTCGACAATCATTGGTTTCTGTTTTCCTTAACTGCAAATTCTTTCCCTTTATGTTCAACCCACTCCAAGATTTCCTTCTTCTACAGGCGCCAAAACATATCCCTCAAATAGATCTCGGTAGCAGGAACAAAACTATTTGTTGGTTTAAGGGGGCTTGGCTTAGGTTCAGAGTGTACTTCACACCAACAAAACCCTCAACCACAGGTCCTTTCGGAAACAACCTGCAAGCAGATCACCATCTCACCTGAAGCAGTTATGGGAGGTTGCAGAACCAGGTTTTTGCATCTAGAGAAATATACGTGTTGTGGAATCTGTGTGTTTACTTATGTTTTATGCCTATCTACAACTTCACATACATAAATAACTTCACATTGATGATTTACTTCACAGATTTGCATTTATCACATAAACATATCATAGAATAGTATAACATGTATTCCTTTGCATAGTTCAGTAAAAAACATGCATAACAATATGTATAAATGTAGATAATGAACAAAGATACACAATACTTTGCCAAATCATCTTCGTCTTTATTAAGATAGATCTTCAATACATACAACTTCTTTAACTTGCTCACCTAGCTGCAAGTGATCTATGCACTCAATTGCAGACTCTTCGAGGCCTTCGCGCAGTCAGCTGCGGAGCCTTCCCTTCTGGCCCAAAAATAGATTTCATTACTATAATACCATGGTCCACATACCATGGATCTGACAAAACAATGAACTAACACCCAATACGCATTACAAAATGATGGTCTTTGACCCACCCTAACCCACCCTAAAGCGCTTAAACATCGCGTGGTAAATATAACTTCACAGACTCCACATGCTCCACTCATCAAAATGTGGAGTATTTGACCAAAACTGGACCAAGTTGGGTTGCACCCAACAAGCCCCCAACACTCACATGCGACTCATCCCAAGTTAATCAACATTTCATCAATGAGGATCGTCGTCCCTAGCCAGAGGCATCCATCATGTCCTAATGCAAGACGCTGTTTCACACAGGCTGGATTGAATGTGCTCCTTCTGAATTGTGGCACAAGTAACATATTTAACAAGCCTTCTCTCTTCAATCTTGTATTTCAGTGGTATGGCTCTAACCTTGTAACTCCACTTTCTGAGTAATATACTTGCTGCAGGTATCTGCTTGGCTCAAACTATGGGTATTTTCTTCGATCATTGAAATCCTAGTCCTCCATCTTTAACTGTGGGATATTCCCCAACACTTCACTATCAAATGACACTTACTCTAGTATAAATGGAGTGAATGTGCCAAACTTCACATCTTTTGGGTCTTTGACCAGCTTGGCACTTGATTTTCTTGATGTCATGTAAGGTGGGAGAAAAGAGGGAATCTTTGTGCCCTCTGTCTCCATCCGGTGCACCTCGTCCTCTTCCTCATTGTCACAAATCTCTTGAGGTACCTTCTATTGCATTAGCTTCCTTACCTTCTGTGCAAGTTTCTTCCTCTTGTCCTCCTTGTTCTTTGTTCACACTTACTTTTTTGTCTTCTTCCTCAGGGATGTTCTCAACTCTACCATAGAGACCTCAGCTGGCATCTTTTCTTGTTCCTTCTGTGTTTGTGCTTCCTTGGGTACCTTCTTTCGCAGTGACCTCGCACGCCTTGGGGACATGGGTACACTCGTTGTTTTAGTTTGACCAACCTAGCCTTCCATGACTCCTTGCTAGCGCTTTCTTTGCAAATTATCTAGAAATTTCCTCAAAGCTTCTCTCAGACATGCAGTAGCTCACTTCTCTCACACTTAGTTACAACTTCTCAAATTCTCCAGACAACAAAGTGTAAAATGTGGCGTGGGATACGGTTTTTATAACGAATTTGAATTTCAGACTCCATGATTAGATAAGATTTTGCTCATTTAAAGAAGGTATGTTGCTAGATTCGGCCAGCTATGCTTCATGAATGTGTTTCTCCTGCGCCCTTTAACGACAACTTCCTTTTGATGGTAGTGTTTTACTTCCAATAGTCCTATTTCTGGCCAAGTTCGATGAACCTTTCCTTGCAGTGAAATCATCCTTTCTTCATCGCATTTCCTTTAGACTTTGTCATACTCCAGAGTATCGCACAATAATCTCTCCTCAGTTAAGTCCCGTTTTGCTAAGTAGTTTATAGTCCCATTCCCACTTTCAACCGCAGGTGGCACTAAGACTTTCTTCGCTTCGTTTTTCATTATGAAGTTCCAGGTACAGAGACATCCTTGTATACTTACAATATGCTACCATTCACTCATCCTAGAATCATATAACCATTTAACTTCACAAGTTGAACTGCACCACAATCAAAGATGTCCTTGATTATATATGGCCCTAACCAATGTGTTTTAAATTTTCCTAGTAACTTTGAGAATTTTTTGTCATATAATAGTACAAGATTTCCTTCTTAGAATGTCTTCTTCTTGACGTGCATGTCATGTTAGGTGTTATCCCTTTCTTTCTACACTTGCTGATGGAACCCTACTATGAACCTACCTTCTTCTAGAACCAGTAAATGCGACATCCTTTCCTTCATAATATCAAGGTCTTCCATATCTATGAACATTGGAATCCTCAAACTTGTTTTTGTGGTCTTCCATATCTATGTCAAGGTCTTCCTTAAGCTTGTTTTTGTGGTTAATTGAAGTTTATTTTGACCTTATCTAAGGAAGCTCCAAGACCAATTATAAACTTATTTTTTGAGTTGTTTTCCATCTAATCAAAAGTAAAATTGATGCATACTTCAAGGCACTCTTGAGGTAGATCCAAGTATTTTGTTGAGGCTGATCCAAGATATCTTCTGAGAGAGTTTTGTAGTCCTTCATGAAGTAGAGTTAGGCCTTATAGTGAAGTAGTTCAAGATTGTTTTGAGAAGCCTTGTTCAAGACAAATTTAAGCTTGGTTTAGTTTCTATTAGAGATAAACTTAAGATTGTTCAACCAACCATTGAAGAAGAATGTATAATGGGGTAGAGCAAGGGAACTGATGTTCTGGGGTATGGAATAGATCTATTATTTTGATATTGAATTATGTGAGTTAGAAACATATTGCAAACTGAATATGACAAAAATAAAACATGAAGTAGTAAATGGCTCAATAACATCTATGAAGCCGGCATTGATACTTGGACAATTTTGATAAAGTTTTGATTGATAGAAGTTGATGATATTTATTTTGTTGTAATTGGGGCATTGTCCCTGGTATAGGTTCCCAAGAATTTTTGTTTTATCTTTTAATTTATAGGTTATGTTAGTTTAAGGGAGCTTGAACCAGGTTCAAAGTGTGATATGCACTAACAAAACCCTCGACCATTGTCCCTTTCATCAACAACTTGCAAGTGATCATAGTCTCACTCAAAGAGGTTATGGGAGGTTGCAGAACAAGGTTTCTGCAGCCAAAGGGATATGTGTATTGTGGAATCTGTGTGTTTATGTATGTTTTATACCTATCTACAACTTCACATACATAAATAATTTCGTGCTGATGATTTATTTCACATATTTTCACTTATCACATAAACATATCATAGAATAATATAACATGTATTCTTTCACATAGATTAGTAAAAAGCATGCATAAAAATATGTATAAACATAGATAATGAACACAGATACACAAGGATTTTCCAAATCCTCTTCTTATTTATTAAGATAGATCTTCAACACATACAACTTATTTGACCTACGCACCCAGCTGCAGGTGGTGTGCGCACTCAGCTGCAGACTCTTTGAGGCCTCAATGCACTCAACTGCGGAGCCTTCTCTTCCAGCCCAAAAATACAGACTAAAGATAGAAAATATCAATGATTCATCTATGACTTCTGCTATCCTCAACAAAGTATTACATCTCCTTATATAGATTTCATTACTACAAGACCATGGTCCACATACCATGGATCTGAAAAAACAATGAACTAACACCCAATACTCGTTACAAAATGAGGGGCTTTGACCCACCCCAAATCCCCTAAACATCATGTGGTAAATATAACTTCGCAGACTCTGCATGCTCCACTCCTCAAAATGTGGAGTCTTTGACCAAAATTGGACCAATTTGGGTTGCGTCCAACATGGTGGCAAAGTGGTGTTAGGGGAGGAAGTTGTAGCTTCCCTTTTAATATATATATATATATATATATATATATATATATATATATATATATATATATATATATATATATATATATCTTGTGTTCCTTTGATTTGAACTTATGGTTAATGGTTTTGATGCTAAATTGTAAGAAAAATTGAAATAATAACTCACACCCCCCAGAGTATTTCCAACAATTGGTTTTATAACAGGTTACCCTTTAATAATATAATCACTACAGGGAATATTGTCGGCAAGTATGGATCATATGGAAGGAATATCTTGGCGAAAAATTCCAATATTTGATGGAAATGATTATCCACTATGGATCAGTTGCATAGAAACCTACTTTAAGGATATAAGAGTGAATTTTTGGCTATCCATCGTAAATGGCTACAAAGTCCTAAAATCCTCCAACTAATATTGACGAGAAGAAGTTGTTTAGTTGTAATTCAAAATATCTTCAAGCCAACATAGGTGGATTGCGAAGAACCATTAACTCCAAGGTGATGTACTGCACCATAGCCAAAGAAGTTTTGGATAAACTTAAAAATCTTTATAAACGTGATGATAAGGTCAAGCAGGTCAAACTTTAAAAATATAGAACTCAGTTTGAAAACGTGAAAATGGATGAAAAAGAAGATATTGTAGCCTATTTGCTTAGATTAAAGGAAGTTTTCAACTCCAAAGGATTAGGAGAAGAATTTAAATATCCCTTAATCATACAAAAGGTCCTAAGATTACTTCCCTTGAGATACAATGCCAAGGGTTTTGCAATAGAAGAAACCAAGGACTTAACCAAGATGAAAATGGAAGAATTACATAGCACCCTTACAACATAAAAAATGAGAATAGATTAGAAGATGGACATTCAAAAGGAGAAGTGCCTTTTAAAGCCACAAAAAATACAATAAATAAATAAATCAAGCTAGAAGACACACAAGGCGATGAATCATATCTAGAAGAAGATAATTTCATCAAGGAGCTCAAAAGAGGAACCAAAACAAATATAAGTTACCTTTTAAATGTTTTTATTGTGGCATAATAGATCACTATGCTAAGAAATGTCATTTTAGGGAAATTAAGATCTCCAATACGAAAAATATTTATTATAAAGAAGATTGATGAGTGATGGTATTGCATCAAGGATGTTGCAACTCCCAAGGCTCTCAATTTAAATAATCAACTTGGGGTTCATACATAGTGGTGATAGTGATATATGCACAGTAGGTTAAGTTCCACTCATGTCACCCTCATTCATTGGATTAGATCAAGGCATACAGAGACCACTCCTTAGGTTAACTAAAAAGAGAATTTATATGAAAACATATCATAATTGTAAGGAAATAAACATAATTTTAATTGTAGAGATGAAAGTACCATTCATTAAATGTAGAGGATACTTATGACTGAAGGAAAGGAAAAGGCTCCTATAGTTGCAAAAATAAACCATGCTACTCTATTTGTAAACTAATCAAATAAATTTTCTACTTGCATTAATCATTAATATAATTGCAAATTGCTTGAGAAGAAGAAATTTAGTCTACAACACATAACTAGGGAATTAAAAAAAACTAAGTCTAAGTTACTTGTTGTTTTGTGTTTGCAATGGATGAAGGATAGGTTTGGAGTGGTCCTGGAGTCTCCCTAATCATGTAATCAAATCTTGGGTGGAATTATTCAACTTCAAAATGAAAAATTGAAGGTCTTAGGGAAAATTTGGTTGAATTTAGGCAGTGCTATAGGAAGCCCTGTTTTGCTACAGGATTGTCATGTTTTGCTACAAGAGTGCGTCTAAGAGATTTCAGAAGGAAGGGAAGGTGTTCTGAAGGTAGAAGAATGGGGATGAATGTGGATGAAGGATGTTTGAGGCCTTTTTCCAAGATTAGCACCCGTTAGATGCCCATCTTGCACAAAATTTCATGCCCATGGTGTCCTTCATTAACCCTAAAAAGGTGATCTCAGTGGTAGAGATTGGGAGTAGTATGAGGTGTCATAGAGAAGGATGGAGATGACAAGGTGGATTCGGAGGAGTTTTCCAACCCCTGCAAGTCACTGGTAGCTCCTACAAACTAGTAATAAAGTACATACATCAATATTGTAGTGAAATTAATCAAAGTGAAAAGGATGAGTTGAATTTTATTTCTTCAATATCTATTATATCCTACAATATGCATCTAATCCATTTTCCAAATCACGTTGTTAACTCCTAAGGTGAAGAAACAAAGCATGTAAAAGAATTTCAATCCAAAACCTAGCAGTTTCCAAGAAATCATAAACACATATTTTTGGCTTGTTGTTGTAGACTCTTCAACCACACTTCCCACAAGAAAGGTGGTGATCAAAGCTGCACCAAAATTTTGTGCGATATAATGCCTACTTAAACAAGAAAATAAATACAATGAATTGAACAAAAATAAGGAAATAATAAATGAGAGGGACTAAAGCCTCTGGTTTGGGTCCAAACCCAAAGGTTTCAGCCCTCCAAAGTTAACTCAGATGTAGACCAACGGTAAGCTTTCCATTAACAAAAAATAATATTCACATACATCATATCAAAGATGAAAATAATAGTATCAATCCATTGATTTTCAATAGATACTCCTATCTCCAACAAAATTTTGAATACTAAGGAGCACTTAGGCTTATTTATTTATACAAAAGGTGACTGAGGGGAAACTCCCTTGAGAGGAGGATTGCTTCCCTCCAAAATCTCGAAATTGGTGGATCTAGTTCCCTTGGATCTTCACATGCACTTGAGTTCCTCGACTACCAGTGGAATTTGAGTTGTTGGTGAGGAATCTTGGGACTCAAGTCAAGTTGGAGAGTTAATGTAGTGGACAAGCCTCGTACATTCTCTCTAGATACCTCCAACGTGCCCCTGAATAGTAAATATCTCCAAAAATGCTTCTTTTTCCTGCATATTAACCACATTATGCCATGAAATATGACAATCACCCTTTAGTCTTCCTACTAAACACATTATGGAAAATAAATGTAAATTAATGTGAGAAAAATATAATCTAAGGGCTAAAGAATAACACAATGGGCCTCAAAATGTACCAATTGATGGGACCCATCAAAGATAATAGTTCTTTAGATGAAAGCGACACACAAGAAGGGATGCAAGAGAAGTTATTTTCATAGCCCAAGAAAATCAAGATAATGATCATGATGATGAAGAGGTCAATGATTAATATAATGAAGAACCAAATATGAGAATAGATACTTCCTAGGGACTCAAAAATGATTTAGAGACCGAATAAGAAGATGAATATCTTCAAGAAAAATTGAAGAATAATGAAAAATAAAATAGCAAGCTCAGAAAAAAAATTAAAGTGTTGAGAAGTCTATTTGAAAAATGCAATGAAGAAATTATCTCCTTAAAGGTTTACTGACGGTGCTGGGAAACTGCCAACATGATGTGGTCTCCCCGGTATGAGGTCATACTTAGACCTCACACTATTTTGGATAGGAGCCCCATCTAGGAAATGGACCCACTTTCCATTATATTGAACTTAAATATTTTCCTTTGCTACAAATAACAACATAAGAGAGAACACATATAACTTTTAAGAAAAGAAAGCAATGCTAGATTTATGAAACATACAATTGTAATGTGTATAAAGTACTTTCATGAAAAAAAGAACATGAAGTGAGCCGTTAGAATAATAATAGTACTGCTCTAATAAAGACATATATATATATATATATATATATATATATATATATATATATATATATATATAGATAGATATAATCATTAATTAATTTGAAAAGCAGCTCTCAAAATAACATCGATCATGAAAGCAAGTAAGACACATGATTCAATTCAGTCATGCAATAAAGCTAATGTAATATTTCATTTTCTTGAATACATATAAACATAAACATATATCGAAAACATCAAAATAAAATACTTACAATATTCCCAATATATGCATGGAAGTACGTCCAGCTCTGACAGCCTCAAAATATTAAGTGAAACTGTTAAGATACACAATTACAAAGATGTCTCACTTGTTCCAATAGTGGAACATGAAGCCACAATTTTCTCCTTAAAATAATGATCTCTCTCTCCTATGCTTAGCTAGAGAAGCCAAGGCTAAAAGTCCTTTACTTGAGGCATGAGGGTTTATTTATAACGAATGAGGTAACCTTTCACCTCCCATGTGACTCTTGATCTCCCTGATGACTCTTGAGTTCCCATGTGGCTCTTGAGATCCTCTATGACCTTTGCACTTCCTAGTGACTCTTCACATTCCACATGTGATTTTTGGACTTCCACACACATTTACAATTTTTATAGTTTCCAAATACAAAATTACATTTAACAAAATTGTGGCAAAAGTAATAAAACAAAGTAGATATATTTCATGCACATTAGGGAAATTGTATTTTGGATATTGTGAGATGTAGCTCCGTTGTGCTATATTAGTACCAAGATTTATAATTTTCTACTATGTCTCTAAACGTTTGTGGTAAATCTAGATTGTACCTAAACATTCCCTCCAAAGCATCTAGATATATAGTTTTGGAGCCAGAATTTACATTGTTCCACAACATGTGTAGCTTCATACGTAACTTGATTAGATTAGATACATATTGTAGAAAAGAGTCTTTAGTCAGCTCCAAGTCATCTTGGGTGGCTGCGTGTGTGATGTGGTCCAAGAATTCTTCTAGCTCCTACCTAATAGTATTCTTGTGTTTTATCTCCCCAACAACACCTATAGAAGGTATTATGTACATGCAACAACGATTCCAATCAATTTTACAACCACGTAAATGTTTTCATAAGAATAAATGTTAACCACATTTTTTCTTATGAATGATATTTCCCTGTAGGTTAACTCTATTGTTGGCAATATAAGGATTGATAGGCTGGATTTTGCAATCACATGGCCGGCTTTTACAGTTGCAACTCATTAGGTTATAATGTGCATTTTAAGAATCTGTGAGATTTGTGTCGGGGTTATTGTTGCTGAGTAACACAGTGTTCAAGGGGTTATTAATTCTTGTGTATGCCTCAGCCTCCGAGTTGTCAAACTTCAAGGAAGTTTGAACTACATGACCTTTTCTCATGGTTAACGCAGCATCAGAGTGAATGATGGTTATTTTTCTCTATTTTCTCTATTCTTCTCATTTTTCCTTTATGTTTCTATCCTCTTTTAATTTTATTTAATTTTCTTTTGTTTGGTTTCTTATTATTTTCTTTTAATTTAATTTATTTTAGTCTCCTATATTTATTATTTTATCTTGCTTTCTTCTCTTTATCTGTTCCTCATATTTTTGTTTACTTCTTATGATTATTCTCTTAGTTTAACATTTTATTATTGTTTTTGTTTTTATTTTATTTTTTTGTTTTTTGTTTTTTTTATTTTTTAAATTTTTTTTTATTTTATTTTTAATTTTATTATTCTTACTACTTTTATGTTTTATTTTTATTATTATTCTTAGTACTTTTATGTTTTATTATTTTTATGTTTATGTTTATTTTATTTTTATTCTTATTGTTTTCAGAAGTCGACTTATTTCTTCCTTTCATTTCATTTCTCTTGCTTTCTTTTGTATTTATTTAATCCATTTACATTTACTTCTCCTATTATACTGATGATGGGTCCTGATTATGACTCGAAACGTCGATTCAAAATGCATATTGTGGGTTCATCTCTGAATCTCAATTCTTCAAAACTCGTCCACAGAAATCTCCAAACAGTTTTCTATATTTTTATAGGCTAACTTTAATATCTTGAAGCTTTCCTATAATCCTTTCCAAACATCATATAAAGGTGTCATTTCCTTATGAAAATTGATCATCTATTCATACACTTGCTTCATTGTGTCTTCTAGTGGTTTGATTTTGTCAAGTATAGCTTCTTTTAATCCCTCTTAGCTAGCACTGGTGGAAGACATCCTTTGATTTTCAGAAAGGAGGTGAGAAATTTGTTTCTTTGAACTAACCAATAATTCTCCAAGTGTTACTTATTTTTCATCATAAAAGCAATGTTCTTCTTTATGGCTATTGCAAAGGTTGCATTTACTAAATCGACTTCTTTAGGATTGGTCTTAATGTTTGAAACAATAACCCTTTCTGTATTGATGGAAACTTTATGATCAAGATCACTTGGGAATTACTTCCTTATTTTATGTATGATTTTTTTTTTTAGCTCATCAAAGTTGAAATTAGAGATATCCACGACCCTATCATCAAGTGGAGGATGAATCCCCATCTTACTAAAAGGAAAATGCCCACCAGACATAGGATACGTGGGTCAAATGTTCATAGGTGCTACAATTGGCTCAATGTATATTGCCCGGTTATCCTCTTTTTCTTCATAATTTGTATTATGGGCCTCCAAATCCTCCTCTAACTTCCTTTCAAATTTCTCTCTCTGTTTCCTCTTGTTTTCTTCTCTTCAGTTCTTCTTTCTTATTCTGCATGTCCTCTCGCTTATTATTTTCTTACTCTTCTTTCTACTTGCGCTCTTCCTCTTGTTTCCTTTTCCTGGCTTCTTCAAATTCCTTCCTTTTCTTTTTTGCCTAGATTTTTCCTTTAGTGCATAGATCAGCCTTGAATTTATTACTCCTCTCTTATTCAAAAACATGTCCCTGCTTTCTCTTTGACTCAACATTAACCTGAGAAATCACTTCATGTTGGGTCCTTCTTCATTAGTATCTAGCACATCTACTATGAGAGAATGGACTGCTTCATCGCCCAATCCAACTACACTAGAGGCATTATGCCAATTCTTGATTTTATCTTCATCTTCCCAGGAAACGAAATCACATGTCTAGGTGTATCTTAGATTTACATAGTGTATCTTGCATACACCTCTAGGGTCATATCGGTGGAATCTCATCTCACATAATTTGAGGTAGTTAATCTCTTCAATCTCTACTTTTGTTGCCTTCATATTTTTTAATTCATACGACCTACCTATAAAGGGAATATAGGCCATGGTGACTTCTTCGACTTCTACAATTTCTATGACAATCTTATGCATATTGCATGACTACTTTGTCTGTCACATACTTTGGCATAAGAGGTAAAGGCTTATATGCTCTGCAGACTCTGATAAATGTGCCTTGAGAAGATGTAAACCAATCTGCAACTTCAGAAACAACTTCTCTAGCCCTCTTAGTCATGCAAGGTTCCTCAACCTCGAATATCATCTAATATAGCACTACAATTTTGAATTCAAGTATTACTTTGGTTTTGGTAACTTGTAATAAGAGTGAATATCATGGGGTTGATGTGTAGCGAGATCTCACACACTTGCACTACTGAGAATCACATTCTTAGTGTCAATATGTTTTAGTATCCATCCTATCACTTCTACACAAGGTAAAATTGGATACCTCCTAGCAATCCTATAAAATTTATACCTTTTGGCATTGGCATACACCTCCCTATACTCTAGGTCTTCTACGAACTCATCCTTAATAGATTCTTTAAATATCATCTACCATGATAAGGTGGTGTACTTTTCAATGAAGCATTTTGTGTATGACAGAAAGTGTATTTTAGCTCGCGAACTTTCCAAAACACCTTCGATATTGCTTACAATAGCCTCTCTTGTTGGTCCTTGGCATGTAACAGGAGCCATAGTATCAGTGGAAGATGATAAATAATAGGGTCCAGATTTGCAGTACTTGGAAATTGGATCACTCATTGCAAATACACAATCAGTCCCAAAAAATCACCTATTCTATCGTGTTTATTTATGAAAAATAAATTCACTATGAAGGGATAGTGCACTGTTTCTGAGAACAAGAGACCAAGCTTAAGGCAATGGTGGTCACACTGGTCATTGGAAGTGTGCTTTGCACTAGGCTATAAGAGAGACTAGATTGAGTGTTGTTCACATTAGCAGGAGGAAGTGATTGGAGGCTTAGGATCTATAGATGTGCAGTGTGCTCATGATGGAAGAGAGGCTCCTTCTTGTGTGCAGGATGCATCGACATTAGATAGAAGTTGCATGTTTGTCAACTAGAAGTGTGCTCTATACAACTCAAGGCATGAAGGCTGGTGAAGGGCATATGCCACATCATCAGTGGATAGAGGACTGATTACTCTGATATAGAAGTATTGGTAATATTGGCATTGATGTCATTGATCACATTGGTGATAATCTAAGTTGAATGCGAAGTGCACATGAATGTTAAATGATTGAATAAAAAAGGTTGAAAGTGATGTGAAGTGCAAAGGTAAAACATTGATAAATATATTGATTGAATTGGAAAATGTCTTATGACATAGTTGTTTGGAAAATGTATGATTTTATTAATCATTAATAAGTTTCAAGATTTGTCTTAGACAACCATTGTTGCTGGTCCATTTTATTGCAACTCTATTTCATATTACAAAATTTTGATTTTCATCTTTTAAAATGAAGAGACAAATTGTAAATAGTCTGGGAAGACCAAGAGACAACTTCTCATTTCATATTCCTATAAAGAATACAAACATCTAACAATCCATGCTTATAAAACATACATTTCTGAATGGAAAGAGGAATTTTTTTATGTTAAGCAGATTGTATGAGAGCAGAAGAAGATGAACAAAATTGAAGAGGAGAAGTTTAGAAGATGTGTAGTAGATTTGATAGCAGAAATTCATATCAAGTAACCAAAACTCTTAACTTGGTATTGTGATTGAGATATTGTAGTCTCTTTCAAGTTGTAGCTTAATAAAGAATAGGTTGTAGCTTGTTGAGGTAGGAGTCTCTTGTGGGTTGTAGCCTACAGAAATTTGTGGGAGTCCGAGATTCCTGTGAGGTAGGATCCTTCTTGTGTCGATGTAGGTTGTTTACTGCATGCATCTCACTCTGTGGTACTTCCTTAGAAGCACAAGAGTCTATCAATTTCTACAATCCTTCTACAACTTTCTAGTTCCTTAACAATTTCATGCAAGTTTGCAGAAACGACTTTAAAATATCTGGATCCACATCTTGTGTCGCAGCTGGTACTATCTCGATGTTATTCTTTTGTGTTGGCTGTGTAGTAGAGGTCGAAGCCCCATCATCCACAAATCTTCACCTCGCCTCCATGAATACTTGTTTTTCCTTTTGAATATCAAATGCAAGGGCTTTTTCATTAGTTTTTCTTACCCATGTAGCTTCAACTTCCTTTTTCCCATCGACTTTATAATTTCTAATCGCAGCTCCACTTCATATTACAATGATGGTGCATGGTTCATACTTCCTTGGCTCAACGGTCATCATTTGAATATTTTATACGGACTATCGGTTCCTTTTTTCCTGCATCTTCGCAATAAGGATGGGACATTCTTCTATCACGTGATCAAAATACTTATAGTAGTTGTAGGTTGTCGTAGGGTTCTCACAGTCTCTTGTGAAGTGCCCTGCTTATCCATAGTTATAACAGATAATCTAGCCGCATCCTCAACCAGCTCCTCCTCCTCGTCCTTATTCTTGGAAATCTTGTCAACCAACATGCTGGCCTAGCTCCTCATGTGTATGTCCTTCATCTTGCAGTCTATAAGCATCAGTAGTGCGCTCCATCATCAAGTCATAACTTCAACAATTTCTCTCATCATGGCCTACTGATTTACAAAAGTTGCAAAATAGATGCTTTAGGGTCTGTATGTACTTCTGTAATAAATAACAATCTTCAGAGCAATGTTGGCCTCTCGTTCTACAAATATCGCACCACAAACTTGATCCTTGATTTACTGGATTAGGTGCTCCACTTGTCAGATAATCTCTTAGCACCGGGCATTGATCCTTATAATGGCCCTTTTCTTTGCATTTTGTACACCATACTTTTGATATGGTTTCTTTACCTTTCTTGAGATCTTGCAATTCCAAGGTCAAATTTTCTAGCTGACTCTGAATTTGTTGTACTCCTGCATGAGTATCTCTGATCAGCGAAGCTTCCAACTTCATCGCAATTTCCAATGCTTCATCTTCAGTCACAATCTTTTGTTGCATCAAGGGTAACCTCATATGTGGTAGTAGAGTAGCTATAAACCACTCCTTATGTTGTTTTGGAGGTATGTTAAGGCTTGTCCAATTAATACCTTGAATTGTTGATCCAACTCCCACACAGAGTCAGTAGTCGACTACTTGATTTCGTTCAGCTCCCTAATGCACTATGATTCTGATTTTGGCTTCTTGCATTTTGATACCAAAGCTTTCTTAATATCATCCAACAAAGCAGCCAGTCTAGTCACAGAGTACTACATGTACCATGTCAACGCTCTTTCTTGTAGCCTGGTGATGACCTACGCCTTCTTTACATCTTCGTCAGTGATTTGTCTTGCTTTCCATACTACATCAGCTACAAACCAGTGTTATCAACCATTTTTCTTCTCGAGGGGCTAGGTGGAGGGGGATGGGGGGTAAGGGGAGTATATGGATGGGGAATCCCAAAGACACCTAGATTTTTCTCAACTCCTAAATTTGACATGCCTTAAAGATGGGAGGGGGAATTCCTCAGGGTTCTAGGATTACTTCCTTCTTCTTCACTCTTAGACCCACCTAACAAGGGACTATAGTTAGTCTTAATAAAGTTCTTTGGTTCGTGCTCTACTCTATAGAGCTTCCCACTTCGTGTAGACCCTGGTCCTAGTTCAAACTTGTTCCCTCTTCATCCAAACATTAATCTGACTACATTCATAGTGCACCCTTTTCAGATAAAATCATTTTAATCCACAACTTTAAAGAGTTTAGGTACTTACCTCACGGACCCTTGAAAAATCTTCAATCAACTTCATTGTAAGATATAGTCATGTCTATTGTGAATTCAGTAATAAATCCTCCCAAAATGCTATTGATCCAGAAATCAATAGCTCTTGAGATCCTGTTATTGATGTTCTTGAATCGTTGTATCAATTCAAGATTCCACTCCTTAGGTTCGTCTCCTTTAAAACAAGTGTTATGCTCAGTCAACTTTGATACCCACACATATAGTTCAACATGAAATGAACCAAAGAAGATTTCATGTTGTTCTGTATAGAGATACTTCTGCAACTAGGCTTCAGTCGACAATCATTAGTTTCTGTTTTCCTTAACTACAAATTCTTTCCCTTTTTGTTGAACCCACTCCAGGATTTCGTTCTTCCATAGACACCAAAACATATCCATCAAATAGATCCCGGTAGCAGGAACTAAACTATTTTTTGGTTTAAGGGGGCTTGTCTCAGGTTCAGAGTGTACTTCGCACCAACAAAACCCTCAACCACTAGCCCTTTTGGAAACAACTTACAAGCAAATCACCATCTCACCTGAAGCAGTTATGGGAGGTTGTAGAACCAGGTTTTTGCAGCCAGAGAAATATGTGTGTTGTGGAATCTGTGTGTTTACTTATGTTTTATACCTATCTACAACTTCACATTGATGATTTACTTCACAGATTTGCATTTATCACATAAACATATCATAGAATAGTATAACATGTATTCCTTCGCATAGTTCAATAAAAAACATGCATAACAGTATGTATAAACATAGATAATGAACAAAGATACACAATACTTTGCCAAACCATCTTCATATTTATTAAGATAGATCTTCAATACATACAACTTATTTAACCTGCTCACCTAGCTGCAAGTGATCTATGCACTCAATTGTAGACTCTTCGAGGCCTCCGCGCACTTAGCTGCGGAGCCTTCCTTTCTTGCCCAAAAATACAAAATAAAGATATAAAATATCAATGATTCATCTATGACTTCTACTATCCTCGAAAAGGTATTACATCTACTTATATAGATTTCATTACTATAAGACCATGGTCCACATATCATGGATCTGACAAAACAATGAACTAACACCCAATACACATTACAAAATGATGGTCTTTGACCCACCCCAAAGCCATTAAACATCGCGCGGTAAATATAACTACGCGAACTCCGCATGCTCCACTCCTCAAAATGTGGAGTCTTTGACAAAAAATGGACCAAGTTGGGTTGCACCCAACAAGTCCCCAACACTCACATGTGACTCATCCCAAGTTAATCAACATTTCATCCATGAGGATCGTCATCCCTAGCCAGAGGCATCCATCATGTCCTAATACAAGAAGCTGTTTCACACAGGCTGTATTGAATGTGCTCCTTTTGAATTGTGGCACAAGTAACATATTTAACAAGCCTTCTCTCTGCAATCTTGTATCTCAGCGGCGTGGCTCTAACCTTGTAACTCCACTTTCTAAGTAATATACTTGCTGTAGGTATCTGCTTGGCTCAAACTGTGTGTATTTTCTCCGATCATTGAAATCCCAGTCCTCCATCTTTAACTATGGGATATTCCCCAACACTTCACTATCAAATGACACTTACTCTAGTAGAGATGGAGTGAATGTGCCAAAATTCACATCTTTTGGGTCTTTGACTGGCTTGGCACTTGGTTTTCTTGGTGTCATGTAAGGTGGGAGCACAGAGGGAATCGTTGCGGCCTCTGTCTCCTTGCGGTGCACCTCATCCTCTTCCTCATTGTCATGAATCCCTTGAGGCACCTTCTATTGCATTGGCTTCCTTACCTTCTGTGCAAGTTTCTTCCCCTTGTCCTCCTTGTTCTTTGTTCACACTTACTTCTGTGTCTTCTTCCTCCGGGATGTTCACAACTCTACCCCAGAGACCTCAGTTGGCCTCTTTTCTTGTTTCAACAATGTAAACTTTGAAAGGGGAACTATAAACTCAAAACGGGAACTCTGGCCAAAAAACCCCAAAAAAACATCAAAAACAGTGCTAAAAACGAAAAGTGTGTATACTGGAACGATGTTTTTTTTTTAGGCGTTAATTTTGAACATGTTTTAAAATTGGCAGTGACTACGAAATTTACTATGAAATTTTCGTACAAAATATAGCTTCAAAATGAAAGTGATGATACTGGAATAATGATTTTTTTTAGGGTCAATTTTCAAAATTTTTAAAAAATGCTAATAAAACCAATTTTTTATGTGTCAAACAAAGTTGTTTATGAGGAAAAAAACACATTAATGTTTTTGGTAGAATATCATTTTTCTTTCCTAAGTATAAATTTAACATGTTTTCAACCATAACATGCTAGATACAAAAGAAATTGAAATTTTTTCAACTATAAAATTAAAAAACCATGACATTATGAACAAATTACATCACTAAATGAATTCAAAAGTCATTATTTGTATATTGAGTACATTATATCTCTAATTTAATATTGCATTGTAGATATTTTTAAAAATAAAATTTATCATAATTAAGACATATAATCCAACAACATAAAAATGCCTCAAAACTTCTCATTTAACACCATATGGGAAAAGATACGATGCATACATCAGTGATATAAACTGTCATAAACAATTATTCAAAATCACTCATATTTTCTTTCACACCATCAGAATTCACATCTTCAGATGACTGACTGGATGCTGACGAAGATGTTCCACATTCTTCTCTTTCATCAACTAGTGCCCCATCTGAGTCCACATGCATGCCCAACATTTCAGGTTTCAAAATTCTTCTAGATCTACAACTGGTTTCAGCAGACTCCCATGTCAACATTGTTCCTTCTGGTAACAACCTTTTTAGAATCTCTATCATCTTGAAGTGAAGAGTTCCTCTCTTTGTTAAATTGAAGTCATAAACAAGTATGTCAACATCCTCTAATTTTAATATGTCTGTGCAGCGTCAATTTATATTTGTACCCTTTCCTTTTCTTTTTCCGCCATTTTTTTTGTCAACTACCATCTTTGGCTTATACACACCATTAAATGGGTGTGTATTTGTGGCATACCAATGTACTTCAACACTTGTAACATCCTCATTTTCTGTAAAGACCTTTATAACTTTAGCAACCCAAAATGGATAGCCATTGGGATCTCCGTCTGCTAGCACGGCAATCATGAAACCCTCCTTAATATCCTGTACTGAACCCCTCTAAAGGTATTCCATGGCTTCACGTTGTGCACGAGATCTTATGGAACCAATATACATCTCTCTTTTCGCTGCCTGTGAAGAATTAATAATACCTTGAGATTGTTGTTGTTCAACAATGTTTACTTCCTCATGTTCATTCGACACATTTTGTGGCCAAATAAATGGATTTTTCAAAGGTATATCTTCATTTGTTGTTGTTGAAATGAGATCACTTTGATTATTGAAAAATGACTCCCATCAAACTGAATCAGCAATGTCAAAGTACTCATATTTATATCCAATACATTTTTTAATTTCTTCCAGGCAATCAGAATAATTTATATCTCTGTTCTGTCTGCGTGCATTCTGAACTTCACCAATTGATTGTAATAACAATATTTTTGATGCAAATATTGGATGATCTGGAATGAACTTCAAAAATTTCAAACCTGATGACAGTGCCCATTCTGCAGTAGTTGAATACTTCTTGCCCCATATTAGTGTTTTCCCATCAATTTTTTTGATACGAAATTGATGTTGGAAGCTAATGTCATTAAGTTGTTCAATGCATTTCCCCTCACCATATGATCCCAGAATAAACCTTCGCATGTCAATAGTTTCTTCCAACACATCAAAAGTAGGCTCTGGCATGTATGATTTCTTAATACATTCAATTAGTGATGGCAAGCTCCCAACTTCCTTCCTCCTCAATGTGACTGAAAAACGACTGAACATCTGATCAATATGGTCATGAGTGTGCCCAACAAGAAGGAAACCAACCTTTACCTTTTGAAAAATTCTCAATTCAACAAGCATGTTTAGATATCGAAAAACAACCTGATTTTTGTTTTCACGGCAAGTGTTGTCCAATTGTAGATACAAAACTTCAGGAAGATTACCAGACCAATGAGAAATCACATCATGAATTATGGTTATGGTCAGATTTGCATCATTATGAATATTTGGAGCTATGAAGTACACCCTTGGCAACATTTTCCCATTGAAGACCATACAACCAACCAAGTGAAACTGAATAAAATTTTCCACTTGTAAATTTTTGGGTGTGCGAACAAAATGTGGTAAAAGTGTTTTCTTCTGGTCCATACCATCAATTATCAAACCCAAATATTTATTCGGATTATCATAACACTTCTTTCCATGCTTGTACAACTTCTTCCTTTAGTTTGTTTTTAGTGATGCTCTTGAAGTTCTTTGACAATTAAATCTACACAACATAAAAGAAATTCATTAAGAAATATGTTTTCATAGTTGATGACTATACAATTTTAAAAGTTAAAGTTATGAACGCTTACCTCTTTCTGAGCCTTCACATTTGTCCCTTTTTGATTTAAGAGAAGCACATGTACTGAAAATCCCCATCCTTGTCTTCTTAGGAATACGGACATTGTTGAATTCTTTCTTCCATACCTTCACAAAATATTGATATGTAATAAACTGGCCATGTCCCTCGGCACCTTCTACATATTCTTTGTATAAGTTGTAGATTTCTTGTCTTGAAAAATTATCTGGAATATGTATTGTCTCTCTATTTGGCATACACTCTCCATGCTTTTAAAAGAAATCTTTCATCCATGATATTGCAATATTTGATAATGGCCCAAACTGCCTTTTATGACGTACTTTTGAATAAAATGTGGGATCCTTTTCCAAATTTTCTTGAATTCTCGAGAGACGAAAATTCCCAATGGAATGAAACATTTTGAAACCTTTTCTAGAGATAAATAAAGTCCCAATATGGTAATCATAACCTGACAATGTAGATTGCATGCACCCAACTAAATATGAATTTTGCATGCTTTTATTCATTGACAAATATCTCTTCCTTCCTTATAATGCAAATTTGAAATCCATATGTTTCAAGCAATCTTTTTGGCAACATTCACTTGAAATGAGAGCACTGATAGAACTTCTTCTCGTCAGATATTATGCTCTACCCCTTGTATAACTAGAATAGCTTACATTGATATGAAAAGGTCTGCTCCTACTCCTCAATACAATATTTCTTGGCAACATCTCCATCATTGGATCATCATTTGTATAAGGCTTTTCATCATCATTAAGAGGAATGTTATCCACACTATGATCAGCTCTACTTTTCAAATATTGACTTGGAGGATAATCTTCATCTTCTGCTTCTTCAGTGCTACTGTCGTAGTCCTTAGAATTTGGACTGAATGGAAAATCTGACTCGATGTTTAATGGATATTCTTCCTCATGTGCATTGTCAGTGCTACTCTCATAGTCCATAGAATTAGGACTACGTCGAAAATGTGACTGTTTACTTATTGAAGATGCTACATCCTGTCCTTTGTCACTGCTAACTTTATACTCATTACAATTAGGACTAAGTGCATCATCCTGTCCTTCATCACTGCTGCTCTCATAGTCCTTAGAATTAGGACTAAGAGGATACAGTGACAGTCCATTCTTTTGAAATTCATCATCACGCTCTTCATAACTATTGCTCTCATAGTCAAGAGAATTAGGACTAAGTGGACACTGTGACACTCCAATCTTTTGAAATTCATCATCCGACTCTTCATCACTGCCGCTCTCATAGTCCTTAGAATTAGGACTAACTGGACACCGTGACACTCCATACTTTTGAAATTCAACATCATGCTTTTCATCACTATTGCTCTCATAGTCCTTAGAATTAGGACTAAGTGGACACTTTGACACTCCATTCTTTTGAAAATCGTTATCATGCTCTTGATCACTACTGCTCTCATAGTCCTTAGAATCTGGACTAAGTGGACACTTTGACACTCCATTCTTTTGAAAATAATTATCACGCTCTTCATCACTACTACTCTCATAGTCCTTAGAATTAGGACTAAGTGACACTGTGACACTCCATTTTTTTGAAATTTTCCATCATGCTCTTCAAAACTGCTACTCTCATAGTCCTCAGAATTAGGACTAAGTGGACACCGTGACACTTTGTTCTTTTGAACTTCACCATCATGCTCTTCAAAACTGCTGCTCTCATAGTCCTCAGAATTAGGACTAAGTGGACATCGTGACACTCCATTCTTTTGAACTTCACCATCATGCTCTTCAAAACTGCTGCTTTCATAGTCCTCAGAATTAGGACTAAGTGGACATCATGACACTCTGTTCTTTTGAACTTCACCATGAAGCTCTTCGTCACTGCGGCTTTCATAGTCCTTAGAATTAGGACTAAGTGGAATCTGTGACTCTTTATTTATTTGAAATTCTTCATCCCCTCTTTCATCAGTGTTGCTCTCATAGTCCTTAGAATCAGGACTAAGTGGAAGAATTGACTTTCTATTCATAGTGGAAGAATTCCCGCTATATTCATCGATATGAATAGAGTTGTTATGCGATGAAGATGTTGATGGTGTATAAATCGAAACTTCACTATCAGAACAATCCATCCCTTTCAAATAGAAGATGTTGAATGATACAAATGGAGAGTCCCCTAAAGATATTATATAGCTTAAAGAATGAAATTTTCCCTCCAAAAAGTTTCGCGAAAATATTTCCCTCCAAAAATTTTCACGTAAATATTTCCCTCCAAAAAGTTTGTTAGATTTATTTACCTTCATTATTTTGTTCTACAATTTATTGAAAAATGTAAACTAAATTTTTTTATGAAATAAATCATTAAAATTAAAATTGTAAACTACAACTTCTACATTAATTATTTTAATAGTTAAAGTATATAATATTTACCAAACAATTGAACTTTTATTTTTTAGATTTTTATAATATAGTCTAAAACAAATTATCCCACATTCAACCCGTTGTAAAACAATTTTACAATATTCGCTTTATAATATTTTAAAACAAATTAGCCCACATTAACCATATGGTAAAACATCTCCGTAATTTCACTTATATATTAAAATTTCATTATCACTATTACTCACATCACATCCAAGCTTTCTCAAAAACGTTGAAAGACTCATGAATTTGTGGAGTAGCTACATCGCTATCAACAACATATTCAACGAAGAATTCTCACAATTGAAAGGTAAGTTAAATTTTTTTCCTCAAACATTTTTTTTTAAATTAATAATTTTTTTGAGCCAAAATAACAATTACATCCGTCGTAATCATGGTGGGCGCGATCAAACTCAATCGCCCAATACTCTTGGGTGGACCACCGTGGTGTCATGGGGGCGGAGAGGTCGGGCGGGGTGTGAGGGCGTGGGGGGGGGGATAGGGGGTGTGGGGGCGGCCTAGCAGCTCGCCCGCCTGTCGTGGGGTTGGGCGATTCTCAGAATCGCCCAATCCCCGCGGCGGGCAAGTGAGCTGCTAGGGTGGGCGCCACAGCCCGACTCGTCCCCTACCTCCAACCCCCTTCCCAACACCCTCACTACCTTCACCCACACCCTGCGCCCCTGCCCCCTTAATCCCTACCAACCCAACCCACTGCCCGCCCGAGCGCCCTCACCCTTCCCCTTGCTCGGCCCGGGCACCCTCACAACCCCTCGCGCCCCAACCCTCCCTAACCCCCCTGCCGGCATGAGCGTCGTGCTAACCCCCCCCCCCCCCCCCCCGCCCGGGTGCCCACACAACCCCCCACGCCCCAACCCTCTCAACCACCCCCCCGGCCCAGGCACCCTCACCCGCCCCCCGGCCTCGATGCCCTGACCCACCACACGGCCCGGGCACCCTCACCCATCCTCACCCGCCACCCCACCCAGCCCGGGCCCCCTCACCCACCCTCAACCGCACCCCCACCTGGCTCGAGCACCCTCACCCACCCGCCCGCCTGCCCGGCGCCCTCACCCGCCCACCCAGCGCCCTCACTCGCCCTCACCCACCTCACCCGCCTGGGTGCCCTCACCTGCTTACCCACCTGGCATCCTCGCTCGCCTCACCCCCTCGGCGCCCCCACCCATCTGCCCGTCAGCTCGCCTCACCCGCCCGCCCGGCGCCCTCGCCCGCCCAGTGCCCTCACCTGCTCGCCCGCCCGCCCACCCGCCCGCCCGGCGCCCTCACCCGCCTGCCCGCCCGGCGCCCTCACCCGCCTCACCCGCCTGCCCGCCTTGCCTACCCGCCCACCCAGCGCCCTCACCCGCTTGCCTCCCCGCCCGGGCGCCCTCACTCGCTCGCCCTCTCCGGCGGCCTGACCCACCCTCCCTCGGCCGTGCCACACGGGCCGCCCTTGCCCCCGTCCGGCAGGTGGCAGGGTGATTCCGGGAATCATCCTGCCGCCTGTCAGGTGGGGGCGAGGGCCGCTCGGGTGGCATGGCCGAGGTCTGGGAGAGGGTGGCACGGCTGAGGCAGGCACCACCCGCCCGGGTCACGCAGGCCTCGGCCGCGCCACCCAAGCGGCCCTCGCCCCCGCTCGGCAGGCGGCAGGGCGATTCCGGGAATCGCCCTACCGCCTGTTGGGCGGGGGCAAGGGCCGCCCGGGTGGCGCTGGACTCGGCCGCGCCACCCAGGCGGCCCTTGCCCCCGCCCGGCAGGCGGCAAGGCAATTCCGGGAATCGCCCTACCACCTGCCGGGCAGGGGTGCGGCCGAGGGAGGGTGGGTGAGGGCAGGAGGGTGAGGGCGCCCAGGCGAGGGGGCAGGTGGGTCAGGGCGCTGGGTGGGTGAGGGCGCCGGGCGGGGAGGCAGGTGAGGGTGCTGGGCGGGGGTCGGGTGAGGGCACCTAGGCGGGCGAGGGTGCCGGGCGGGCGGGTAGGTGAGGGCGCTGGGTGGGTGAGCCGGGTGAGCGGGCGAGGGCACCGGGCGGGCGGGTTGAGTGGGCTAGGGCGTCGCGTGGGGCAGGCGGGCGAGGGCACCGGGCGGGTGAGGCGGGCGAGGGTGCCGGGAGGGTGAGCGGGCGGGCGACGGCACCCGGGCGGGGTGGGCGGGCGAGGGCCCCGGGTGGGGTGGGCGGGCGGGGCGGGCAGGCGAGGGCGCCGGGCGGGTGAGGCGGGCGAGGCGAGCGAGGGCGCCGGGTGGGTCGTGCGGGCGAGGGCACCAGGCGGGAGAGCGGGTGAGGGTGCCCGGGCGGGGGAGGCGGGCAGGCGAGTGAGGCAAGAAAGGTGGGCGAGGGTGCCCGGGCAAGGCGGGCGAGGGCACCGGGCGGGTGAGGCGGGCGAGAACGCCGGGCGGGTCGGTTGGGAGAGGGCACCGAGCAGGTTGAGTGGGCGAGGGTGCCGGGCGGGTCAAGCGGGCGAGGGCGCTGGGTGGGCAAGCTGGTGAGGGTGCCCGGGTGGGGGAGGTGGGCGGGTGGGTGAGGGCGCCCCGGCGGGTGAGGTAGGTGAAGGCACCGGGCAGGCGGGTTGGCGAGGGCGCCCAGGCCGAGGGTTGGGGGGAAGGATTGGGCTGGTTGGGGGGGGGGGGGCGTTGTGGGTGAGGGCACCCAGGCCGCGGGGGGGGGTTGGGGGGGTTGGGGTGGGGGTGTAGGGGGGGTGTGGGCACCCGCACTGGGCAGAGGTGGTTGGGTAGGTGGCGCTTGGGCCGTCGGGGGGGGGGGGGGGGGTTGGGAGGGTTGGGGTGAGCGGGTGGCTAAGGCCGCCCGCGCCGGCTGGGGGGGTTGCGAGGGCACCCGGGCGGGGTGGCGGGTGAGGGTGCCCGGGCTGGGCAGGGGGGGGGGGGGGTTTGGGAGGGTTGGGGCGCATGGGGTTGTGAGGATGCCCAGGCGAGGGGTTGGGTGAGGTCGCCTGAGGGTGTGGTGGGAGAGTTGGGCCGCAGGGGCACCGACGGGGGGGGGGGGCCGCGTGGGCACCCACAGGGGGGCCTGGGTGGGCGCGCCTGAGGCACTGAGGGGTGGGGGTGATGTGCCATTACATATTTTTTTTGTACTTATTAAAAAAAATTGACATTTCATATATATATATATATATATATATATATATCTTTATATATATATATATATATATATATATATATATAGTTAATTTTGAAATGTTTTATTTGTGATTTACCTTTTTTACACTAGAATGTTAATGCATGCCCTTTTGGAATGTGAGGGGCGGTCGGTGGAGCGATTGTTGATCATAAAAATAAAAAATTTATGATATATTTTCGTTGTTAATTTAAGTTAATATGTTTTTATTATTTACTGATTTATATGTTTCTATTTTTCAGGAAAATGGCATCAAAGAGAATTTCAGTGAATCTTTCTGGACCAAAGACTCTTAAAGGTGCATCTTCAAGAAACATTGGTGAACGAACTCCACCTGAGCTCATGACTACAAATCTTTCAAGTGATAAGAAGATGATTTCAGACTGGAAGAATTCGAAAGAAGTGAAATTTCCATCAAGAATTTGGTATGTGAAAGAAAAAGAAAGGACAAATGTGAATATATATCTATATATTGATATACAGAATGATAATGGAATTTTTGAGGTGATGGGAAGAGTCATAGATATGTGTTCGGTACTGGACACTGAAGTTGTTTACATACTTACAAAGGCTCCCAAGTCACATGAAAGGATTAAATACCGACTATCATATTCATTGTATGACACGAGAGAGGTATCTACAAAGTTGTGTAAACAAATCGTAAATGAGATGACACAAAACATCATAAGTATTGTTATTTATATTTGTATTTTGCATTCGTGAAAGTGTCTCGCTATATTTTTTTAGCTTTGTTTTTTATTGACATATGATATTTTGTTTGGCAGAATTTTGTTGAAAGTTGTTCAATTAGGTTGGGAGGCATTCATTTCATAGAGCATGATATCATGAAAGTTTTCAGCAGTTTTTACTCAATGTCAGAAGAAGATATGGAAAATAGGCAAAATGTAGTAATTGATGATGCTACAAAACTACATCCAAAGAATCAGAAAAAAAAGGCCTCTGGTGGATAAATCTAGCAAGGGTAAACAAGTTACTTTTGAGAACGATGAAGTTGAAATTGACAGTGAAGCATATGTTGTCATTACTGAAGATGACATTGGAACTTAGAAGAGCCATAAAAAACCAAAAGTAACAATGCCCATGAATAAATCTGTTGGGAATGTTATGACCAAGAAAAGTAACGCTAAAAATTTTGAAGCAGTCATTACCAGCAGTCAAGAACCTAGTGAAACTTCAAAAGAAAGCAGAGAAATCATTACACCAGGAGCTGATTTAGAGGATGGCATTATCAAAACAAAACAAAATGTCATTCGAGAGAATTTGAAAAAGAGAAACTTAATTGATGGTGGTTGCACATTTCAGCGTAATGTCAGGCAAACCTATAAAGCAAGTGAAGGACAATGTCAATATCAAGTTAGAAAGCCACATCATCTACATGTTCACAACTTGAAGACATTGATGAGGTACAATCCATATGCTCATGTGGTTAGTTATGTGCTTCTTGTTGATCCATTGTTGATCCACTTCAAGTTCCCAACAAAGAAGCATTTGATAAGTCAAAATGTTTTGAATACAATTATTATGTGCTTGGGGGGAACCATTCTGTAGAAGCTCAAAGACAATTGATGGATGAATATCCTAAAAACCCACATTTTGAAACAATGAAATGTATCATTTACACTGGTTTATCAGATACAGAAGCAAAGTTAGTGGCATGGGATCATAATTCAGATAATGAATATAGGATGTCTATGACTTTCATCCAAAGGGTTAGATTTATTCATAGTGAATTTGAAGAAAAATGTGGTGGGGATAGGATAAATGTTACTGCAGATTTCCGAAAGGAATGTTGTATGGAAATAGGATATCAAATTGAAGAGAAAACAAATTCAAAAGGTGGAAAAGGAAACAAAAATAGTGATTTATTCAGAGGTGTTGATTACATTTTCCAATTGGAATTTAGAACTGGAGATGTTTGGAAGTTGATTGATGAGATTTTTAGCATGTGGGAAGACATTGCCATTAAAAACCAGAAGGTAAAAAATTCTAAGCCATTGATATGTGGCAATAGTAAATTAGCTCCTGAAATGAAGCAGCTTCCAGACGATATGATTATCACACCTTGGAGGGCGATGCAAGGAGTGAAAGATGATAAAATTGTCAAAACAATATTATCACGTGTGAGATCAGGGGAATTATCATTGGAGGAAATGTCTGAAGAATTTCAAAAGTAAGTTTGTTGAATTATTTTTATTTATTTCTAGATTGTAATTATATTTTAAATAAAACATGTTGTTCTTGGTAGTACTAGTTATACATATCATTATATTAACTTTTTGTTACTTTATCTATGCAGTCACAAAGTTTATATGAAAATTCAAGAACAAATGATTAGATTGTTGAATGAAGATAGTTGGGATGATGTTATACGCAACTATCCAGATTCAAGTTCTACATCAACATTGAAAGCTTTTTATCTTGCCTTTAAAAAGGTATCTTGATTTATACATTCATTTTTATTCACCTATGTACTATTTTTAATTTATAACTTACACATATATTTGTTTATTTTATAAAAGATGAGGAAGGATGATAATGGAGCGCCAGATAGTTTCAAAACCTTTATTGAAAAAATAAAGATCGAAAGAATCAAAAAGCAACGTATTAAGAATGTTCAACTTGATCCAAGTCTTAATCATTTCATTTGGAATGGGCTAGACACTATTCAATATCAAGTAATACAAGGCAACTGTGAAGACATTGCTAAACTCATACCTAAAATGGATTACGCCCTAGTCATTGCAGATATTCCCCATGGTTTCAATATTCCAAACATTGACTATGATAGTGACCTTTATACCTATCAAGCTTTTAGTAAAGTGGTTGCGGGATTTGTAGAAGTCACGTCATCACCATTATGGAGATTTGTGACATTTCATTCAGACACACAATTGGCATTGATATTGTCAAGCTTCAAGGGGAAAACAAATTCAAGGATGCAGCTTACATGGTAAGACGTTTAAAATGTATATTTGATTAATGCTGAAAAATTTATTTATGTACAAGTTAATTGAACTTTTACTATTTCATGTTATAGGAAAAAGCCAAATCTTCTTAACAATGAAGATCAACAATTTATAAATGATTGTGAGTTCATTCATATTGATAGTTGGGCAAAAGATGATAGCCATATGTCTATGATTTTTAATTGGGTAGACAGAAAGAGTCATAGCCAAATACTAACTTATGATGATGTTGTGAGAAAACTAACGTATGAAGACAAAGAAGCAAAAGGAGAGATAGTTAACATTTATTAAAAACAACAATTATTGATTAACTATCTTATAGACATTTGTTCGGATGAAGGAGATTGGGTTCTGGATTTATTTTCTGGCTCAGGTAAGTTTTATTATATGGAATTGAATTTCAATATGTTATTTTTTAATTAATATGTCATTGTACTAATTTAGTTCATTATTTATTTTGTGCTTGATAATTAGGTACAACACTAGCATGTTGCCTTCAAAAAGGAAGAAATTGCATTGCAATTGAAAAAGATCCAGTATAGTGCAATTTCATTCAGCAAAGAATTAATGCTCTTCAATTTCTTCAAGATGCAATGCAAGAAATTGGGTTGAAGAAAAGGGACTTTAGTGAATCACATGTGGCAAGAAAGGCAAAGGAACCCCAACCACCATTACATGGAATGTTTGGAAAGACATACATCGGGAGATTCGCAGACATCAAAGACCCATTAGAAGAGGAATATGAGGAAAATGAAATAGAAAATATTGTGGAAGAAGACAATGATGAAACTCTAGATGATGAAGAGTTTGGATTACGTGACATTGTTGATTAAATTTAAGTTATGCTTGTAAATCAAGCTTTGCAATGTTTTGACTTTGACATTTTATGAGAAGAATAAACACTCAATTAGGGTTGTTATACGTTCAATATTTGTAATATGTGATTTTCACATTGATTTTTAAGTTTATCATTATTTTTTGAAAAAAAAAGGTGATTATTATTATTTTTTTGACATGAAATTCATAAAAAAGCCTATTATTTTACCATTTTTAGTTAAAATTATCGTATAAAAATTGTGATTTTGACATGTCAATTCTAGTAAAAAATTATCAAAACGTATAGTTTTTTAGTTATATTTATGTTAAAAATGGTTATTTTTATGTCCATTGTTAAAAACTATTGTTTTTTAGAAACAATTATTTCATGTGGATTGAAAAATTAATTAAGGATGTATAAATATGTAGAATATCGAAAATTCTAAATATTGACCTCCTAATTTAAAAATGCAAAACAATAAAAACCTCACTAAAAAAAAGTTAAAATTAAAATAAAAAACAAGAAAATGTGAAGAAAACGACCACTTCAAAAATGATCAAATTTACAAAATAATTATTTACATTTTATACATTAGAAAATTTAACGCCAAAAAACAGGCTTTTAAAAAAAAGGGGGTGATGCAGAATACTCACTTTTTTAAATCAACATGAAAATCACTACCATTTTAAAATGATTCTAAAATGTAATGTACATAAAAAAATTAAAGTGCCAAAAACTATGCTAAAAAAAAACATGTTCATTCTGCATCACCCCTTTTCAAAATCAGGTCACTTTTTTGCTATCTCTACGAAATGGGTAACAGTATCAGTTCCCATTTCAAAGTTTACATTGTTTTTCTTTTGTGTTTGTGCTTCCGTGGGTACCTTCTTTCGCAGTGACCTCGCACGCCTTGGGGACATGGGTACACTTGTTGCTGCAGTTTGACCAAACTAACCTTCCATGACTACTTGCTAGCGCTTTCTTTGCAAATTCTCTAGAAATTTCCTCAAATATTCTCTCAAACATGCAGTAGCTCACTTCTCTCACACTTATTTGCAACTTCTCAAATTATCCAGACAGCAAAGTGTAAAATGTGGCGTGGGATACGGTTTTTATGACAAATTTGAATTTTAGACTCCATGATTAGCTAAGATTTTTCTCATTTAAAGCAAGTATGGTGCTAGATTCGGCCAACTATGCTTCATAAATGTGTTTCTCCCATGCCCTTTAACGACAACTTCCTTTTGACGGTAGCATTTTACTTCCAATAGTCCTATTTCTGGCCAAGTTCGACGAACCTTCCCTTGTAGCGCAATCATCCTTTCTTCATCACATTTCCTTTAGAATTTGTCATACTCCTAAGTATCACACAATAATCTCTCCTCGGTGAAGTCCTGTTTTGCTGAGTAGTTTATAGTCCCATTCCCACTTTCAACCGCAGGTCGCACTAAGACTTTCTTCGCTTCATTTTCATTACGGAGTTCTAGGTATAGAGACGTCCCTGTATACTTACAATATGCTACCATTTACTCATCCTGGAATCATCTAACCATTTAACTTCACAATCTGAACTGCAGCACAATCAGAGATGTCCTCGATTATGTATGGCCCTAACCAATGTGTTTTAAATTTTCTTGGGAACTTTGAGAATTTTTTGTCATATAATAGTACAAGATCTCCTTCTCAGAATGTCTTCTTATTGACGTACATGTCATGTCAGGCGTTATCCATTTCTTTCTACCCTTGCTGATGGAACCCTACTATGAACATACTTTCTTCTAGAACCAGCAAATCCAACATCCTTTTCTTCATAATGTCAAGGTCTTCCATATCTATGAACATTGGAATTCTCAAACTTGGCACAATGTACTCCATAGGCATAATTACCTCTTGTCCATATACCAACCTAAAAGGTGTCTTCCCTGTCAATCTCTTGCATGTTTTCTTATATGCCCATAACACCCCTGGAATCCTCAGACCCCAGTCATCCCCTATTCACATTTCATACCTTGGTCAGTGAATTCTACAAAATCTTATTGAATGCTTCTACTATTCCATTTTCCTAAGGATGATAAGGAGTGCTCCTCTAGTGGTAAACCTAAAATTTCTCAGTTCATGCTTCAATGGTCTTATTCAAGAAGTGTGTCCATTGGTCACTCACCAGAATCCTTGGGTAGCCAAATCTGGACAGTATATATTCAAAGATGAACTTCGCAATAGTTTTTGTGCTACAATCCTTCACTGGTTGTGCTTCAACCCATCTTGTTAAATAATCAGTTGTAGTGCTTATATACCTTGCACAATTCCTTTTCCCTGGTGGACTGATAGGTCCAACAAAGTCAATAACCCATTTGTCAAAATCCCGCAAAGTTACCTATGGTACTAATGGAAATTCATCTCTCTTAGATGGCTTCCCTGTTATTTGGCATACATCACATGCTTGGTAGAATTCTTTTGCATCCTTATGTATTGTGGGCCACCATAACCTAGCTCTCGAGATTTTCTGCGCAGTGGCCTTTCTTGCATAATTTCCATCTACGAATCCTCCATGAGATTCTGTCAAAACACTTTGTATTTCATGTTCAGGGATGTATCTATGCAGTATTTCATCCAGCCCCATTTTGTACAAGTGTCGGGAAATCAACAAGAAATCAGTTGCTCTGACTACCAACTCCTTATTTGTCTTCATAGTGTACTCCATGGGTGCCATTCTTGTAGCCAGAAACTAAATAATATCCATGAAGGGATCATCTGCACCTCTGATTGTGAATAACTACGCATCAGGTAGGTTATCTTCAATACTTTTGGGTTCTTCTCCCATCTTTATGCTTGATAGATGATCAGGCCTGACATTCAATCTTCTTGGCTTCACTACAACCTCAAATTCATACTCCCAGAACAATAACAACCATCGACATATTTTTCCTCCTAAAATAGGCTTATTCACCAAATATTTTAGCGAGAAGTTGTCGGTGAACATCTTGAAATGTGCTCTCAACAAATAGTGCATGAACTTATGTAATGCATATACCATAGCTAACCCCTCTCTTTCTATTGTGCTATAGTTTTTCTCTGCCTTGGACAATTTTATGCTTGCAAATGTTATGCGGTGATCAATTTCTCCTACTCCTGGTTGTGCTAGTACTTTACCCAATGCTATGCAAGATGCATCAACATGTACATGAATCTCCTTATTCCTATCTGGGAAAACCAGAATAGGCGCAGTCACCATCTTCTCTTTCAGTACATCCAACATTTTCTCGCACTCTTCGCTCCACTGAAAGGTCACGTCTTTCTTTAGCAATTTCTCCATCGGTGCAGTCAAACTATGATTTGATTTAGTGTAGGTCTATGTGTCCAAGACATCCTTGAAGGAGGGCGCATGAAATACAAAATAAATTTCATTTTTAAGTGGTTTATGATTCCTTGTTCAACTCAACTTCCCTCTCTTAGGTTGGCTCCAAAATAGACGTGGATATTCGAAATAAAACTCTTTATTTTTGTCAAGTCAACCCCAATTTAGGGCCCCCTCCAAACATGTATATATATGGTAGTCGATGGAATTCCTAGAGAATCAGCTCGGAGAATATAAGGTAGCATCTAATCTGAAGCAATTTGTGAATTAAAGACAGGAATTTGAGGAACAGAATTGAAGCCAAAAAAGGGAAAATTTCAAGACATGAAGAGCTTAGGAAATGTTTAAAGGAGTGAAGTTTTAGGTGTCCTTTTTTGTGGATACAAAATCTCTCTGATCATATTTCTTAATGGAATTCTGGCATCTATCTACTTAGAGAAATCCATGAAGAAATATTGTGAATTGAAGGGTACAAATCAAGGCTAAACAGATCAAATCTTTTTGAGAAATAATTTTTTGTCTGACACAGACCTTCAACCTTGTTGAGGCTAGTCATGAGGTTGATTCCATCTATGAGAGATCTAGTTTTCTAGGTTTAATTTTATATCCTTCCTTAGGCTTGTTTTTGTGGTTAATTGAAGTTTATTTTGACCTTATCTAAGGAAGCTCCAAGACCAATTATAAACTTATTTTTTGAGTTGTTTTCCATCTATTCAAAAGTAAAATTGATGCATACTTCAAGGCACTCTTGAGGTAGATCCAAGTCTTTTGTTGAGGCTGATCCAAGATATCTTCAGAGAGAGTTTTGTAGTCCTTCTTGAAGTAGATTTAGGCCTTATAGTGAAGTAGTTCAAGATTGTTTTGAGAAGCCTTGTTCAAGACAAACTTAAGGTTGGTTTATTTTCTATTAGAGACAAACTTACGATTGTTCAACCAACCATTGAAGAAGAATGTATAATGGGGTAGAGTAAGGGAACTGATGTTCTGGGGTATGGAATAGATCTATTCTTTTGATATTGAATTATGTGAGTTAGAAACATATTGCAAATTGAATATGACAAAAATAAAACATGAACTAGTAAAGGGCTCAATAACATCTATGAAGTAGGCATTGATACTTGGAGAATTTTGATAAAGTTTTGATTGATAGAAGTTGATGATATTTATATTATTGTAATTGGGTCATTGTCCCTAGTATAGCTGCCCAAGAATGTTTGTTTTATCTTTTAATTTATAGGTTGTGTTGGTTTAAGGGAGCTTGACCGAGGTTCAAAGTGTACTATTCACTAACAAAACCCTCGACCATTGTCCCTTTTGGCAACAACTTGCAAGTGATCATAGTCTCACTCAAAGAGGTTATGGGAGGTTTCAGAACAAGGTTTCTGCAGCCAGAGGGATATGTGTATTGTGGAATCTGTGTGTTTATGTATGTTTTATACCTATATACAACTTCACATACATAAATAACTTCGTGTTGATGATTTATTTCACATATTTTCACTTATCACATAAACATATCATAGAATAGTATAACATGTATTCTTTCACGTAGATTAGTAAAAAGCACGCACAACAATATGTATAAACATAGATAATGAACACAGATAAACAAGGATTTTCGAAATCCTCTTCTTATTTATTAAGATAGATCTTCAACACATACAACTTCTTTGACCTGTGCACCCAGCTACAGGGGGTCTGCGCACTCAGCTGCAGACTCTTCGAGGCCTCCACGCACTCAACTATGGATCCTTCCCTTCTGGCCCAAAAAGACAGACTAAAGACAAAAAATATCAATGATTCATTTATGACTTCTGCTATCCTTGACAAAGTATTGCATCTCCTAATATAGATTTCATTACTACAAGACCATGGTCCACATACCATGGATTTGAAAAAACAATGAACTAACACCCAATACTCGTTACAAAATGAGGGGCTTTGTCCCACCCCAAATCCCCTAACCATCACGTGGTAAACATAACTTCACAGACTCTGCGTGCTCCACTCCTCAAAATGTGGAGTCTTTGACCAAAACTAGACCAATATGGGTTGCGTCCAACATGGTGGCAGGGTGGTGTTAGGGGAGGAAGTTGTAGCTTCCCTTTTATATATATATATATATATATATATATATATATATATATATATATATATATATATATATATATATATCTTATGTTCCTTTGATTTGATTTTGATGCTAAATTGTACGAAAAATTGAAATAATAACTCACACCCCCCGGAGTATTTCCAACAATTGGTTTTATAGCAGGTTACCCTTTAATAATATAATCACTACAGGGAATATTGTCGGCAAGTATGGAACATATGGAAGGAATATGTTTGCGAAAAGTTCCAATATTTGATGGAAATGATTATCCACTATGGATTAGTTGCATAGAAACCTACTTTAAGGATATAGGAGTGAATTTTTGGCTATCCATTGTAAATGGCTACAAATTCCTAAAATCCTCCAACTAATATTGACAAGAAGAAGTTGTTTAGTTGTAATTCAAATATCTTCAAGCCAACATAGGTGGATTGCAAAGAAATATTAACTCCAAGGTGATGTACTGCACCGTAGCCAAAGAAGTTTTGGATAAACTTAAAAATCTCTATAAAGGTGATGATAAGGTCAAGCAGGTCAAACTTTAAAAATATAGAACTCAGTTTGAAAACGTGAAAATGGATGAAAAAGAAGATATTGCAGCCTATTTGCTCAGATTAAAGGATGTTTTCAACTTCAAAGGATTAGGAGAAGAATTTAGAGATCCTGTAATCATACAAAAGGTCATAAGATTACTTCCCTTGAGATACAATGCCAAGGGTTTTGCGATAGAAGAAACCAAGGACTTAACCAAGATGATAATGGAAGAATTACATAGCACTCTTACAACATACAAAATGAGAATAGATTAGAAGATGGACATTCAAAAGGAGAAGTGTCTTTTAAAGCCACAAAAAATACAAGAAATAAATAACTCAAGCTAGAAGACACACAAGGCGATGAATCATCTATAGAAGAAGATAATTTCATCAAGGAGCTCAAACGAGGAACCAAAACAAAGATAAGTTACCTTTTAAATGTTTTTATTTTGGCATAATAGATCATTATGCTAAGAAATGTCATTTTAGGGAAATTAAGATCTCTAATAAGAAAAATATTTATTCTAAAGAATATTGATGAGCCATGGTATTGCATCAAGGATGTTGCAACTCCCGAGGCTCTCGACTTAAATAATCAACTTGGGGTTCATAAAAACTTAGAGGTGATACTGATATATGCACAGTAGGTTAAGTTCCACTCATGTCACCCTCATTCATTGGATCAGATCAAGGCATACAGAGACCACTCCTTAAGATAACTAAAAGGAGAATTTATATGAAAACATATCATAATTGTAAGGAAATAAACATAATTTTAATTGTAGAGATGAAAGTACCATCCATTAAATATAAAGGATACTTATGACTGAAGGAAAGGAAAAGGCTCCTCTAGTTGCAAAAATAAACCATGCTACTCTATTTGCAAACTAATCAAATAAATTTTCTACTTGCATGAATCATTAATATAATTGCAAATTGCTTGAGAAGAAGAAATTTAGTCTACAACACATAACTAGGGAATTAAAAAAAAACTAAGTCTAATTTACTTATTGTTTTGTGTTTGTAGTGGATGAATGATAGGTTTGGAGTGGTCTTGGAGTCTCCCTAATCATATAATCAAATCTTGGGGGTCATTGTTCAACTTCAAAATGAAAAATTCATGGTCTTAGGGAAAATTTGGTTGAATTTAGACAGTGCTACAGGAAGCCCTGTTTTGCTACAAGATTGTCATGTTTTGCTACAAGAGTGGGTCCAAGAGATTTCAGAAGGAAGGGAAGGTGTTTTGAAGGTAGAAGAATGTGGATGAATGTGGATGAAGGATGTTTAAGGCCTTTTTCCAAGATTAGCACCCGTTAGATGCCCATCTTGCACAAAATTTCATGCCCACGGTGTCCTTCATTAACCCTAAAAAGGTGATCTTAGTGGCAGAGCTTGGGAGCCGTATGAGGTGTCACAGAGAAGGATGGAAATGACAAGGTGGATTTGGATGAGTTTTCCAACCCCTAAAAGTCATTGGTAGCTCCTGCAAACTAGTAATAAAGTACATACATCAATATTGTAGTGAAATTAATCAAAGTGGAAAGGATGAGTTGAATTTTATTTCTTCAAGATCTATTATATCCTACAACACGCATCTAATCCATTTTCCAAATCACGTTGTTAACTCCTAAGGTGAAAAAACAAAGCATGCAAAAGAATTTCAATCCAAAACCTAGCAATTTCCAAGAAATCATAAACACATATTTTTGGCTTGTTGTTGTAGACTCTTCAATGACACTTCCCACAAGAAAGGTGGTGATCAAAGCTACACCAAAATTTTGTGCCATATAATGCGTAGTTAAACAAGGAAATAAATACAATGACTTGAACAAAAATAAGGAAATAATAAATGAGAGGGACTAAAGCCTCTGGTTTGGGCTCAAACCCAAAGGTTTCAGCCCTCCAAAGTTAACTCAGATGTAGACCAACAGTAAGCTTTCCATTAACAGAAAATAAGATTCACATACATCATATCAAAGATGAAAATAATAGTATCAATCCCTTGATTTTCAATAGATACTCCTATCTCCAACAAAATTTTGAATACTAAGGAGCACTTAGGCTTATTTATTTATACAAAAAGTGACTGAGGGGAAACTCTCTTGAGAGGAGGATTGCCTACCTCCAAAATCTCGAAATTGGTGGATCTAGTTCCCTTGGATCTTCACATGCACTTGAGTTCCTTGAATACCAGTGGAATTTGAGTTGTTGGTGAGGAATCTTGAGACTCAAGTCAAGTTGGAGAGTTAATGTAGTGGACAAGCCTCCTACATTCTCTCTAGATGCCTCCAACGTGCCCCTGAATAGTAAATATCTCCAAAAATGCTTCTTTTTCCTACATATTAACCATATTATGCCATGAAATATGACAATCACCCTTTAGTCTTCCTACTAAACACATTATGGAAAATAAATGTAAATTAATGTGAGAAAAATATAATTTAAGGGCTAAAGAATAGCACAATGGGCCTCAAAATGTACCAATTGATGGGACCCATCAAAGATAGTAGTTCTTTAGATGAAAGTGACACACAAGAAGGGATGCAAGAGAAGTTATTTTCATAGCCCAAGAAAATCAAGATAATGATCATGATGATGAAGAGGTCAATGATTCATATAATGAAGAACCAAATATGAGAATAGATACTTTCTAGGGACTCAAAAACAATTTAGAGACCGAACAAGAAGATGAATATCTTCAAGAAAAATTGAAGAATAATGAAAAGGAAAATAGCAAGCTTAGAAAAAAAATTAAATTGTTGAGAAGTTTGTTTGAAAAATGCAATGAAGAAATTATCTCCTTAAAGGTTTACTAACAGTGCTGGGAAACCGCCAACATGATGTGGTCTCCCCGGTATGAGGTTCCAATTAGACCTCACACTACTTTGGATAGGAGCCCCATCCAGGAAATGGACCCACCTTCCATTATAATGAACTTAAATATTTTCCTTTGCTACAAATAACAACATAAGAGAGAACACATATAACTTTTAAGAAAAGAAAGCAATGCTAGCTTTGTGAAACATACAATTGTAATGTGTATAAAGTACTTTCACGAAAAAAAGAACATGAAGTGATCTGTTAGAAGAATAATAATATTAACGCTCTAATAAAGACATACAAATATATCTATATATATATATTATATATATATATATATATATATATATATATATATATATATATATATATATATATCTATATATATATATATATATATATATATATATATATATATATATATATATATATATATATATATATATATATATAGATAGATAGATAGATAGATATATAATTATTAATTAATTTGAAAAGTAGCTCTCAAAATAACAACGATCATGAAAGAAAGTAAGACACATGTTTCAATTAAGACGTACAATAAAGCTAATGGAATATTTCATTTTCTTTAATACATATATCAAAAACATCAAAATAAAATACTTACAATATTCCCAATACATGCATGGAAGTACGTCCAGCTCTGAGAGCCTCAAAATATTAAGTGAAACTGTTAAGATACACAATTACAAAGATGTCTCACTTGTTCCAATAGTGGAACATGAAGCCACAACTTTCTCCTTAAAAGAATGATCTCTCTCTCCTATGCTTAGCTAGAGAATCCAAGGCTAAAAGTCCTTTACTTGAGGCATGAGGGTTTATTTATAACGAATGAGGTAATCTTTCACCTCCCATGGACTCTTGATCTCCCTGATGACTCCTGAGTTCCCATGCAGCTCTTGAGATCCTCTATGACCTTTGGACTTCCTAGTGACTCTTCACATTCCACATGTGATTTTTGGACTTCCACACACATTTACAATTTTTATAGTTTCCAAATACAAAATTACATTTAACAAAATTGTGGCAAAATTAATAAAGCAAAGTAGATATATTGCATTCACATTAGGGAAATTGTATTTTGGAGATTGTGAGATGTAGCTCCATTGTGCTATACTAGTACCAAGATTTATAATTTGCTACTATGTCTCTAAATGTTTGTGGTAGATCTAGATTGTACCTAAACATTCCCTCCAATGCATCTAGATATATAGTTTTGGAGCTAGAATGTACATTGTTCCACAACATGAGTAGCTTCATACGTAACTTGATCAGATTAGATACATATTGTAAAAAAGAGTCTTTAGTCACCTCCAAGTCATCTTGGGTGGCTGTGTGTGTGATGTGGTCCAAGAATTCTTCTAGCTTCTACCTGATAGTATTCTTGTGTTTTATCTCCCCAACAACACCTATAGAAGGTATTATGTACATGCAAGAACGATTCCAATCCATTGTACAACCACGTAAATGTTTTCATAGGAATAAATGTTAACCACATTTTTTCTTATCAACGATATTTACCTGTAGGTTAACGCTATTGTTGGCAATATAAGGATTGATAGGTTGGATTTTGCAGTCACATGGCCAACTTTTACAGTTGCAACTCATTAGGTTATAATGTGCGTTTTAAGAATCTGTGAGAGTTGTGTCGGGGTTATTATTGCTGAGTAACACAATGTTCAAGGGGTTATTAATTCTTATGTATGCCTCGGCCTCCGAGTTGTCAAACTTCAAGGAGGTTTGAACTACATGACCTTTTCTCATGGTTAACGTAGCATCTGAGTGAATGATGGTTATGTTTCTCTATTTTCTCTATTCTTCTCATTTTTCCTTTTATGTTTCTATCCTCTTTTAATTTTATTTAATTTTCTTTTGTTTGGTTTCTTATTATTTTCTTTTAATTTAATTTATTTTAGTCTCCACATTTACTTCTCCTATTATCCTAATGATGGGTCCTAATTGTGACTCGAAACGTTGATTCAAAATGCATATTGTGGGTTCATCTCTGAATCTCAATTCTTCAAAACTCATCCACATAAATCTCCAAACAATTTTCTATATTTTTATAAGCTAACTTTAATATCTTGAAGCTTTCCTGTGATTGTTTCCAAACATCATATAAAGGTGTCATTTCCTTATGAAAATTGATCATCTCTTCATACACTTGCTTCATTGTGTCTTCTAGTGGCTTGATTTTGTCAAGTATAGCTTCTCGTAATCCCTATCAGCTAGCATTGGTGGAAGACATCCTTTGATTTTCGGAAAGGAGGTGAGAAATTTGTTTCTTTGAACTAACCAATAATTCTCCAATTGTTCCTTATTTTTCATCATAAAATCAATGTTCTTCTTTGTGGCTATTGCAAAGTTTGCATTTACTAAAGTGACTTCTTTAGGATAGGTCTTAATGTTTAAAACAATAACCCTTTCTGTATTGATGGAAACTTGATGATCAAGATCATTTGGGAATTACTTCCTTATTTTATGTATGATCTTGTTTTTTAGCTCATCAAAGTTGAAATTAGAGATATCCACGACCCTATCATCAAGTGGAGGATGAATCCCCATCTTACTGAAAGGGAAATGCCCACCAGTCATAGGATACCTGGGTCAAATGTTCATAGATACTACAATTGGCTCAATGTATATTGCCCGGTTATCTTCTTTTTCTTCATAATTTGTATTATGGGCCTCCAATTCCTCCTCTAACTTCCTTGCAAATTTCTCTCTTTGTTTCCTCTTGTTTTCTTCTCTTCAGTGCTTCTTTCTTATTCCACATGTCCTTTCACTAATTATTTTCTTACTCTTATTTCTGCTTGTGCACTTCCTCTTGTTTCCTTTTCCTGGCTTCTTCAAGTTCCTTCCTTTTCTTTTTTGCCTAGATTTTTCCTTTAGTGCATAGATCAGCCTTGAATTTATTACTCCTCTCTTATTCAACAACATGTCCCTGCTTTCTCTTTGACTCAACATTAACCTGAGAAATCACTTCATGTTGGGTCCCTTCTTGATTAGTATCTAGCACATCTACTATGAAAGAATGGACTGCTTCATTGCCCAATCCAACTATACTATAGGTATTATACCAATTCTTGATTTTATCTTCATCTTCCCAGGAAACGAAATCACATGTCCAGGTGTATTTTAGATTTACATAGTGTTTCTTGCATACACCTCTAGGGTCATATCGGTGGAATCTCATCTCACATAATTTGAGGTAGTTAATCTCTTCAATCTCTACTTTTGTTGCATTCATATTCTTTAATTCATACGACCCTACCTACAGAGGGAATATAGGCCATGGTGACTTCTTCGACTTCTGCAATTTCTATGATAGTCTTATGCATATTGCATGACTACTTTTTCTGTCACATACTGTGGCATAAGAGGTAAAGGCTTATATGCTCTGCAGACCCTGATAAATGTGCCTTGAGAAGATGTAAACCAATCTGTAACTTCATAAACAACTTCTCTAGCCCTCTTAGTCATGCAAGGTTCCTCAACCTCGAATATCATCTGATATAGCACTACAATTTCGAATTCAAGTATTACTTTGGTTTTGGTAACTTGTAATAAGAGTGAATATCATGGGGTTGATGTGTAGCAAGATCTCACGCACTTGCACTACTGAGAATCACATTCTTAGTGTCAATATGTTTCAGTATCCATCCTATCACTTCTACACAAGGTAAAATTGGATACCTCCTAGCAATCGTATAAAATTTATACCTTTTGGCATTGGCATACACATCCCTATACTCTAGGTCTTCTACGAACTCATCCTTAATAAATTCTTTAAATATCATCTACCATGATAAGGTGGTGTACTTTTCAATGAAGCATTTTGTGTATGACAGAATGTGTATTTTAGCTCACAGACTTTCCAAAACACCTTCGATATTGCTTACAATAGCCTCTCTTGTTGGTCCTTGGCATGTAATAGGAGCCATAGTATTGGTGGAAGATGATAAATAATAGGGTCCAGATTTGCAATACCTGGGAATTGGATCACTCATTGAAAATACACAATGAGTCCCAAAAAATTACCTTTTATATCTTGTTTATTTATGAAAAATAAATTCACTATGAAGGTATAGTGCACTGGTTCTGAGAACAAGAGAAAAAGCTTGAGGCAAGGGTGGTCACACCGGTCATTAGAAGTGTGCTTTGCGATAGGCTACCGGAGAGACTAGATTGAGTGTCATTCACATTAGCAGGAGGAAGTGATTGGAGGCTTAGGATCTATAGATGTGCAGTGTGCTCATGATGGAAGAGAGGCTCCTTCTTGTGTGCAGGATGCATCGACATTAGATAGAGGTTGCATGTTTGTCAACTAGAAGTGTGCTCTATACAACTCAAGGCATGAAGGCTGGTGAAGGGCATAGGCCACATCATCAGTGGATAGAGGACTGATTACTCTGATATAGAAGTGTTGGTAACATTGGCATTGATCTCATTGATCACATTGGTGATAATCTAAGTTGAATGTGAAGTGCACATGAATGTTAAATGATTGAATAAAAAAGGTTGAAAGTGATGTGAAGTGCAAAGGATAAAACATTGATAAATATCTTGATTGAATTGGAAAATGGCTCATGACATAGTTTTTTGGAAAATGTATGCTTTTATTAATCATTAACAAGTTTCAAGATTAGTCTTAGACAACCATTGTTGCTGGTCCATTTTATTGCAATCTATTTCATATTACAAAAGTCTGATTTTCATCTTTGAAAATGAAGAGACAAATTGTAAATAGTCTTGGAATACCAAGAGACAACTTCTCATTTCATATTCCTCTAAAGAATACAAACATCTAACAATCCATGCTTATAAAACATACATTTCTGAATGGAAATAGGACCATTTTTATGTTAAGAAGATTGTATGAGAGCAGAAGAAGATGAACAAAATTGAGGAGGAGAAGTTGAGAAGATGTGTAGTAGATTTGATAGCATAAATTCATATCAGGTAACCAAAACTCTTGACTTTGTATTGTGATTGAGAGATTGCAATCTCTTTCAAGTTGTAGCTAGATAAAGAATAGGTTGTAGCATGTTGAGGTATGAGCCTCTTGTGAGTTGTAGCCTGCAGAAATTTGTGGGAGTCCAAGATTCCTATGAGGTAGGATCCTCTTGTGGATTAGAGCCTACAAAAATCTGATGTAATGAGGAATTAGGATTTTTCCTTCAAATCACTTTTAGCCAAAAATTTGTTGTTTTCTCCCTAATGGATTTCCACTTATATCTAGTGTCTCCATATGTTGTTTCTTGAATATTGTGTGAATGCTCTTGAATTCTGAATAAGTATGTCTGCAAATATCTCTCTCTTGTAACTACAAAAGGAAATCATTAATAATTGAATGTATACATAAATCATTAGTGCATAAGAAGAAAGTTCTGCTGAGAAAAAATTAAGTTTAAAATTACTAATTCACCCCCCCCCAGTAATTTCCAAACATAAATATTAATTGGTATCATAGCTATGTTCCTTCAGTACAAGTCTAACAACTAGAACGAGGTCATAAGTTAGTAAAATGGCTAGTCAAGAAGGATGTTGTGACAAATAAAGCCCCTCTATTTACTAGTATGAACTATGTCATCTAGAAAATGAGAATGAAGACAAATTTAATGTCTCTTGGAATAGAAGTATGGGTTGTTGTGATGGTAGGATATGAAGAACCAAAGGAAACAACTAGTAATAAATATGCCAAACTCGATTTTATAGCTAGAGAAAAAACTATGAATGCACTTTTGAGTGGACTATGTCAATCTAAATTTATTAAAGTAATGCACTGTGAGACAACCAAACATATCTGGGTTAAGTTATACAATATTCATGAAGGAGATAAAGAGGTAAAGATGGACAAATTACAAGTATATAGAATGCAGTTTGATACTTTAAAAATGAATGAACATGAATATATAGCTAAATTGTTTTCAAGAGTTGATGAAGTCATAAATGCCATGATGGGTCTAGGAGAAACAATCAAATAAACTGTAATAGTTCAGAAAATATTGAGGTCATTATCATCTAAGTTCAATCCTAAGGTTTTAGCCATAGAAGAGACAACAAAATTTGACACTTTGAATAGGGACCAACTACTTGGTTCCTTAACAGCATATGAGATGATAATTCCAAGTGGAAAGTTAGTCACTATAGAGGTAAATTTCAAGGAAAACAAATCCATGTAACACCCTCCTCCCACATCTACCCAAGCAATCAGCCAGCTAGGGTAAACATGCGATGAGAGGCTACTATGATATGATTCAACCTCCTAGATGACCTTAAGGAAATGGAATCGATGGAAAGACAACACATAGACCTCCCTTAGGTGCTTGATGATTCCCAGGAGTGAATCCACCACTCCAGGTGCCCAACCCCTAAGTTAACCTAACATTTAGATGATGAAACCCAAAGTTTCTCCCATCAAAAGGCATGCATGCGACTGTAACCCTGTAGTTTCTCTTATAGGCCTGCCTTCCAGTGACCAGAGATCCAAATTGTCAGTGCTAAACCAGCGACTCCAGGATTTGCGCCACTTTTTTTCAAGCCTAAAGCCCAAGTCACTGCCTAGAATTGAACCATATCTTCAAATGAGTAAAATAAAATGGAAATGACAGTACTAAATCTAATGTTTTTTCAAGACCTTGACTGGACGCCTACTAGCCACGATGGGCATTTTGTCAAACACTTAGTAAATATGCAACCTACAGCTGTAAATAACATATCTGAGCATAGGGGTCTCATACTTATCTACGATTCTCTATGAATCATTGTATCCTTATCACATAGATGTCATTTCATCCATTAGGTCATAGATAAATTGATCATTCAATAAAAAGTAATAAAATGATGAGAGCCACTCATGGCTACTATCATAAAACATGTAAATAACCAACGTAATAGGGGCAGAAATACCAATGAAATCATAGCCATATAAACCACATATAATCCAACTTAATGCGCATATAAATACAAGGAGATATCACTTTCATTAATGATACAAAATACGAACCTGCGATGGGACTTCCACGTTCCACCCGACCATAGAATGGTTGAGCCAAATCTCTCTTCATCCATTCATCCCCATGCCATATTCCAAGCATGAATGTGGGATCTCATAGAACACATCAATAAAAACTCATCTAGGGCTTCTAGAGGCCATCCACTTCAACCCATAAAATAGTGATTCCACCTCATGGTCAAACATCATAAAACCAACATCAGATTGGTCTCTATGCTAGCCTTCCAGGGCTCGAGAGTGTTTGTTCCAACTCGGCTCCCAAGACTAGTAACTCAACCCACAGATTACATCGAGCTGGAGAGCATTTGTCTAAAAAACACTCCAAGACTAGTAACTCAACCCACAACTTTTACCAAGATCGAGAGCATTTGTCCAACCAAGGCTCCAAGACTAGTAACTCAACCCACCAAGGGCTCTAGAGAATTTGTCCAACCAAGGCTATGGGACTAGTAACTCAACTTGTTGGATAGCGGAGGTCCCGCGTAATGGTTTTGGGGCAAAAAGCCCAAAAAGTAGGATTATTATTGTAAAAAATCCAAAGTATGTGGAGCGCGAATTATAATAAGATTGAGTCAAAGGGTAGTCCACCCGAAAATAATGTAAAGAAATGTAAATAGAGTCAGTTCATGCAGGGATCGTGGGCCAAGGAAGGGTATAAATGGAACGTGGCTCTATGAGGGAAAGGCGGTTCTTTTTGAATAAAAAATGTAATGGGTTTTTAGAGCAAATAGTCTGAAAGCATCTGTAAGTCTGAGTTGAGGGTTGGGGTGGTAGGTAGAGGCTTTGCAGTTGTGTGCACAGAGGCCTGGAAGGTCTGCAGCTGTGTGCGCAGACCCCTGCAGTTGAGTGCGCAAGGTAGATCTGGATGTGTTGGTGAAGAATAATAATAAAGATAAGTTGCTTCTGTAATTTTGTGTTATTGCGCATCTGACTTTATGATTTACCTTTCTATATCTGTTTAAATGCGAATGTGATGAATGTATGTGAATCTGGGTTCATTTTAAGTGCGCGAATGGTTAAACTTGTTAAATGTTTGCTTAAAGACCCTGCTAAGAAAATCTGATACGCTCCATTAATTAGATTAGATCAGTAATCAGCACAGTAATAGAAAGTGGAAGTTGCTCCGGGTCCGGATCTGCGCGACTGCAGAGCAGCGCGAAGCAGTAGAAGGGTGCGTGAGTCCCCTAAACCACATCTTGATAGCCCAAGGGTGCAGAAACCTGGTTCCAGCACCCTCCCCTACTACCTCGGGTGAGACCTCAGTTCGCGCTCCGCGGGCTGTTGCCGAAAGGGCTGGTAGCTGCAGGATTTGTTTGGCTAAATAACTCTTCTGAACCTGGGTTAGGCCCATATAAGCCAACAAATGGTTCTGTTTCTAGGACCGGGATCTGCCTAAGGGGTGTCTGGTGTGGAACGCGGGGACTCTATAGAAAAGAATGTTGAAAAATCAAAAGGATCAGGGATGGTAGTAGAGAAAGGGTAACTATGGCGAACGCAATTCAGTTACTAGTGTTCAAAGGAGTAGGAAGCGAAGACCCAGAACAATTTGGTTTTTGCTAACATCAGTATGGAATGCACAGCAAGTCGCGGATGATAACATCAAGAAAGCCATATTAGTCAGTGCATTGCAGGACCGAGCGCTAACATGGTACATGAAGTATTCAAGCATTAACCCAACAGCGGGGATAGCAGACATCCATATTGAATTAAAAAAGGAGTTTAGCTGGCCAAAGTCAGAAGCGTAGTTAGTCATAGGATTCAAAGAGATCACGATGATGCCTGGTGAGACCCCATGGGATTTGGATTAGAGGTTGAAAAGCACCATTCGCGAGGCCAACATGACCCTGACGGATGCACAACACCGCGCTTGGTTCATCACATCATTAATGCCATATCTGAAGTCAACTTTGTCACAACATAAGATCTCAACCCAAGCGGAAACACTAGAGGCAGCAATGCGACTGCATGAAACCCTGGTACAGGACCCAGGGTTGGGAGTTCAGCAAATCCAAGCATAGGTCCAAATTTGTGTTTGGAAATACAGAAGTTAAAACAAGAACAGACACCGCGCTCAGAAGTCTGGGAGGAAGTATGGTGTATAAAGTGCAGGAGCCAGGGACACGATAAAGATCACTGTTCGGTCTCGGTGAATTTCGCGGTAACGGGGGGACCGACACCATTGTGACCAGAGGTACAAGTAGGGCCGAGCATGATCACCCCGCTCTGGTGCACAATTTTCCAAGTAGGAGGAAAGCACAACACTGATAACTGCCATCTACTGCCAAAATACAACCAGACCCCCAGCAGCTCTTTTGTAACTTTTGTAGATCAGTGGGACATGAAGAAAGAGATTGTCGTAGCTATCGAATGTTGATGGACCACGCACTTGCCTACAGAATGCATACTGAGGTGCGAGGTCAGGATCCAACCACGACGATTGCGCGCGGTGGGTTCCCAGGACGCGGTCGAGGATGGGGCAAAATGGGACCAAGAAGGGGTCGCAGGCAGCTAATCTATTACAACTGTGGAGGACCAGGAAATTACGCATGGGATAGTACCAATCCAACCCAAGTATCATGTCCTTATTGTGAGCAATTCGATCATGAGCTGTTAGATTGCCCCATGCTGATAGAATAGATTCACGAAAAAAAGGCAGCGCCTCCTACAACAATGCAAAACGTGCAGATGATGATATCTGAACCACGCGACGATGAACCCAAGGTAAACATGCTATTATGGAGTGGCACAACCATTGAAGAGGTCAATGGGGAGATCAATACAAAAGCTAGGGAAAGCTTGACGGGCGTCTCTACCCGAGGTAGTAGGGATCGGCCTGAGCCGGATAGGGATCCCTCAATGTTGACTACCTTCTTAGAGACATGCATAAAACTGCTTCGCGACAACAGGGCAGTTAAAGGGTTACATGAAGTGATTAATAGATGTGTAGGGTGGGATTAACCTTGCACAGTCCGGAAACTAGGAAGACACACATTGCGGACGGGTCGGGAGATGTGGTTAACGACACATATTGGCAACTACGAGATGGATCAGGTCATTCTAGACCTAGGTTCGGATGCAAACGTATTACCTAAACAGACTTGGGAGCACATGGGTAAGCCTACACTACAATGGTCTCCTATCCAATTGTGGATGGCCAATCAACAGAAGATCTTGCCCATGGGGAGGCTGTAAGGAATTACAGTAGATATTGATGGTGCAAGTACCCGGACGGACTTCAAAGTTATTGAAATCATGGATTTCAAAGTTATAGGGCTCCAAAGAGTTTCTCTATCCAAGACTCTAGGACTAGTAACTCAACCCAAGTTATTATAGGGCTCCAGAGCATTTGTCCAACCAAGGCTCTAGGACTTGTAACTCAACCCAAGATGAGGAAACATGAGAACCAACCAAAACCACAACAAGGAAATAAACCCACAGTCACCATGGCTATCCAGGAAATGGCAAGGCTAGGAAATCCACTATCGATCCTGACCATCGTCCATGTCAATCATATATCATGACCAAGAAACCACATGCATGTGCCATGCATGCCAAAAGTAGTGAAGATATCATACATGAAATTCAGTACCTGCAAGAAAATCTTATGTAGTTGTTGATCCCAATGCCTTCTTTCATTTTCCTACTCTTCCTTTTCCTTCTTGCTCCAAAAATCCAATTATTCCACACCCTCCAAGAGTGCTCCAAGAAAACTCTAAGTACCCAAGAGTATGAGAGAGAGAGAGAGAATAATGAAAGAGCTCCAAAACTGAACTGGCCAAGTCATAACATTGACTAATCCTGTCAACTGATCCTGAGAAGCCTTTTTATTAATGAGGCCTCTATTTTCTTTATATTCCATTATTTTCCTTCAATTTCCTCCTCACATGAAAGTTGTGACGTTTCACCTCCCTTTTCTCCTAATTTCCATTATTTTCATAAATAATATGCCAATTAATGCCTCTTGCCTTTCCAAAGCCTTAGCCATTGCCTTTGCCAATTTCCTTGGCCATAATAAACCGAATCAACACCCACTAGGATGTTCCCCCACTATTTAGCCTGGAACACATGTCCCATCATCCATGGTATTTATATATTTTTACATGTAATTTTCACTAGGGATATTACTGAACCTCCCCCCTTGGGGGAACACCATCCTTGGTGTTTAATGACACCTATAACCAACAATACTATTGAAAAAAGAAACATACTACCCATGGAGCTTTCTAACATAGCTCATTGCAATATTTTTAATGACCATCTGCTAAAACAAAACATCGTGACAACATGAAAACATACTGCAAAGTGGAGCTTTATAACACAACTCATTAAAGTATTTACAATAATCACATATACACATACACATTTTCTTCAACCATCAAATAACCATACTATCTATGGAGCTTTATAAATCTAGATCGATACAATATTTACAATAATATACACATATACACATTTTTTCAACCAACAAATAAAAAGATATGATGCTTGCATCCACAATAAGGGAATCTAGAGGCTCACACCTGCACCCTCAAGTAATACCCGGATTCACCTCCTTCCTAGGAAGTCTAGAATCCACTGCCATATTCAAATTGCATCCAATGTCTAGCACTATAATCCTGTGCCACTTATCCTCTCAGTGAACAGTTACCGACTCATTGTTCCAGGGTGCACTCCCAATGTGCATTTGATTCCAACTGGAAATGCTCATGACCAAAACAAATCCATCCTTGGCTTTGCCTTCTCTGCTACATAGTCCCTCGAGCAATCTGGTAAACCCTTCCATGCAGTCACTCACCTTCCAAGTTCCGCTGGCACTCACACCGTGCGCAGTCCATCCCGTGGCAAGGCTTCCTCGCATCGAAGGATACAATAACCAAGGCATATACCTACCTCAAAACCATCATACCAGGAATAACATTCTCATGGAAATCAATGGACACGATTGGGTACCAGTGTCCCACAATGGCCCTACTCCTGAAGTTCTTTACAAGCATACTGTTGAATTTTCAAATTCCTTTTACTGACGTTGTTAATTCTTGCAGTCTATTTCAACCACCCAACAGAGCATGTTCATGCATCCCTATTCCAAGAACATAACTTCCATTAGATTTAAAATAAATTGAAATAAATTCACATCATACCACATTAGTAGTTCATTAATAAGGTACATTTGCAATCATGTTCTCTTCCTGTCACAACAAGTCAAACTAGCATATTTGACCAAATCAACATGTATAAAAATATCACATTAGGTTAGCTAAAAACATAACCATCATAGATCAAAATCATAAATCATATGCATAATAAATCTGAAATAAAATATCGATACTTATCCTTTAATCGATCCTTAGCTTCTACCTTGTCTCTATTCTGTACGCACTCTGGATCGATTGTTGGAACCGAAAAACATCAACTTATTTCTCCTCAACCATGTACACACACATAATGTAAATCCCACATAGACAACCAGACACGACATACCACACCATGCAATACATGCATCTACACCTACCGTACAACACAACACATACTCCTACATCCGATGTACAACACAACACATCACGTATATGTACACAATGTACATCACAATAAATGCATCCACACACAACGTATGACACCACAAACACATACACATACACCCGATATACAACACAACTCATACTTCTATACCCTATGTACAACACCACACAATACATGTACTTGCACCTACGTACAACACAACAAAATACCTGTACTACATAGAGTACAACATAACGAGCATTCATGTCAAGATACCACCACTACATAATACACATACATAGTAACGCATGTACAAAACAAAACACACACAATACCACATGTGCACCAGTACCATAGGTACAAAATGTACACAGTACCACCTGTACAAAGCAACACTTGCATAATGTGTGCTCAACATCACATGTACACGGCACCACCTGCACAACGTGAACAAAATGCCACATGCACATCATACCACATGTACAATGTGTAGACAATACGACCTGTACAAAATACTGCACGCACGATATGTACACGACACCACATGTACACAATACTACATGCAAGACATGTACACAACACCACCTGCACACAACACCATTTGTACAACATGTACACAACACCACATGCACACCACACCATATGTACAACATGCACGCAACACCACTTGTACATGGTATTGCATATCCAACATGTACATAGCACCATCTATACCCAGAACTGAATATGCAACATTCATACAACACTATCTATACTACACCATGTACATAAAATTACATAATCAATATGTACACACACAAAGATACACCACACCGCATGCACACAACATCATAGGTGAAACAAGTACAACATATACGACATATGCATAATAGTCATAACACATCAAAAACCACACTAAATCTTTACCAACTAACCTTGCTTCCAGTGTCTTATCCATGGTTGTCTTAGCATGCCACAGACCACACTGCTTTCACTTTGTTGATATATCCCTAGGTATAACCTGTCCATAACATAAGCATAGGCATAATACAATCATACAATATAAATTCATATTCACATGACACTAACCTCATATGTTTTTCATGACTACTCTTCCCACTTGATTCCTCATAGACCGGGAACCTCTTCATGTCATTTGCCCACGTAAGCAATCATTCCTCCACAAGAATCATTCGTGATGACCCTATTAGATAGTGACATAGATACATGTACAGATACATACAACATAAACCAATAATGATCTCAGCAGTCAATGTCATACATACATACAAATGTACATATAAACATTAACATAAAATATTCATGATTCATGATCACCCTGTCAAACATGACATACATACACATATGCATATAATCATTAGCATAAAGCAACCATGATCACAACATAAATACTAAATATCAAGGTCAAGGTTAAGAGAACTACCTTTATTCATGCACAACATGCACGACATTGAGAACAATAGTTCCTAACATAGCCAAGGCATCTGACACCTCAGATCCACATACTTTACCATTTCTGGTTACCTTTCTCATGTTTGTACCGCCACCATATGTTTACCACAATGGACCCAACCAATCCAACCGACTGTCATAATCTTATCTTCCGTTGCGCTTACTCATGCACAGAGCTTCATTTGAGTTCTTACATTACCTGTTGGGTACCACACAGCTCTCCTTGATCCATTAACTTTCCTCTTTCCCAAACAATTCCCAAGACACTCAAAACATAAAAGGAAATGCCAAGAAACAAACAAGAAGCAAGACCATGAAAACCAATAACAACATGACACCACAACAAAGTGATATAGATATGCACCACACACAATCAAAATTGCAAATAAAGTGCAACAATCGCAAAATACCAAAGGAAAATACTAACAACAGATACCATGACTCAATCCCCATGGTTCCCAAGGAAACTCAATCAGAACCTTTTTCAAGGTTTCATGGCAACCTCTCTTGCCATGCAACTCCTTGCATTATACTTCCATAAACACAAAATCTCAGTGCATAAATAAACATAACAATACATTGGTAACCTTACCTTGTTGTGCCAAGCATGTTTCTTGCAATTGAACACATCCACGCTATCTCTCAAGGGACTCCAATCCTTTGATATATCAACCCGTAACTAAAAACTAGCTAATATACCTGTCAAGTACATGTTCATGAATCTATCCAATATCCACATAATGTCAAAAAAAATCAAGGTTAAGAAGACTCCTTGTATGAAAAGCACTCATTCATTTAAAATTGAGGTTTCCAAACATAGCCAAAGGAATTCTTGCCTGATTCCTTTATTTTACCTTTACCCTGCTGCAATTGAGTCTTACTATATATTGTCACGTCACCCAATTATTATTTATATAAATACATCAATTATTACCTCGTCACGCTAATACCAATCATGTTTCCTGCAACTTCTCACACATGTCAACCACATGTTCCAAATATCAAGACAAGCTTATCTATCAATTTGAAATCAATCGTTACCAAGACTAACAATCATGTCATAATCCATAGTCAACTCATAGCCATTAGACATAATGCTACAACTATCAACTACAGTCAAGTACATATCAACTGTCTCAACACATATATGTTAGTAAAAAATCATTTGAACACATACTCATATTATGCAATTCATCAAACATTACACCAACTTGAAACATACCATGTTAAATAAATCAACCAGACACAAAACACGTAAACACCAAATAGATGTCATAATCAAACAGTCAAGCACAAGGTAGATGATATAAGAAAGTTCATATCTTAATGTGTCTCAGGGGAGGATATCTTGTCTGCATAATCAAACTAGTTAACACGATATAAATTCTCAACACATCAGCTTAACATAAATAATATGATGTTATCCATAACAATCACTAACTAACATGTTCACATCCTAGCTCATAAAAAATCATCATTTATGCATAACCTCCATCATCTACGCATAATAATCACATATGTACGATAGGTCTAAATTAGTACGAAGCCATGTCACAAATATGTCAGTTCATACCTGAATATCACAACCATAACCATATGCATAGGTCAAACCAGGTTAACGCAATACATATAACATCAATAACTTCAATGCAATGATCATAACCATCACACATATGACCAATCCAAATTACAACATCAAGCTCTCAATGAAATAACCCTAATCATCAAGTTAATTGCATATGACAACATTAGGCCATATATCATGCTCATCAACAATATATAACATAATCATCTAGTTATCTAACATAAAACAACAATAGCAATGGATACAACTACAGGTTACTGTCATTCTTGATTATCTGACACATGTGCATATGACTATACTAATCAAATATCATCTATCATCTATCATGTATGTAACCATAATATCAAAATACATGTACATAAACCTAAGGTATATAACCCTAATGCATATAACAATTCTTAACCTACATACCTGCATGCCCAACATCCAAACTTGTATGACGATCTACTCTTATCCCAAAGTTTACAGTTGCAACCTAATTATGATGATTTGCATCTCCTGCTCTATCTCAGCCAACACATTAGCGTCATAACAACCAATAGCATCATGATGACCTAAAGTTCATACCATAGCTTCACAAGGGATGTTTGACCTATTATTCATGCATAACTATAACCAAGACCATACACGCATAACAACTGCATATAGACATATAACACATGAGTACGAAACCATATACACATCATTCTAGCTAGAGTGTAGTCATCAATGCATGACCATATCAACTACATAAACCATGACCTCATGCACGACAACAACAACTATATCATGTGCGCTTGATCATATGTGAACACAGACGTGCATACCAATGCATAATCAACCATACACACACGAAGACATACTCCAAAACAGCACCTTCAACCTTCACGTGGCGACATCACTACAACCATGATCAGCACAATGCAAATGAAACAAGCACATGGAATACATGCATAAGGAACACAAATGCAACCAACATGAATGCATGACCAACACATAGCCCAAGGAGAGCATAACCATGCTCTGATACCACTCTATAACACCCTTCTCCCACATCTACCCAAGCAACCGACCAGCTGGGGTAAACATGTGATGAGAGGCTACTATGTTATGATTCAACCTCCTAGGTGACTTTAAGGAAATGGAGTCGATAGAAAGACAACACATAGACCTTCCTTAGGTGCTTCATGACCCCCAGGATCTAATCCACCACTCTAGGTGCCCAACCCCTGAGTTAACCTAGCATTTAGATGAATTAAGCACAAAGTTGCTCCCATGACAAGGCATGCATGCGACTGTAACCCTATAGTCGCTCTCATAGGTCTGCTTGCCAGCAACTAGAGATCCAATTTTTCAGTGCTATGCAAGTGACTCCAGGATTTGAGCTATGTTTCTTTAGGAACCAACCCAAAATTGAACCTGTTAGGGTCTTATAATTATAGGAAATTTGATGATTTAGATATTATTTGTTGCTCTCATGATGAAGCTTTTGGCTTGCTGACTCACCCCGCTTCCTCTCCATTTTGCATCATCCTTTACTCAGTTTCCTGCTTTATCACCCACTTTCCTTGTTAATTCATCTGAATATTACCCCGCATAAGCCGAATACCTGCTTTCAAATCATTAATAATAGGTTTATGTGATAAAAAGGTCATATATTGCAGAGCTTCTGGTTTTAAAGCCTTGAATTTTATTGAAATTTGCATAAAAAATAAGCCTGAAAGCTTAGCTCTCGCTCCATCTCCATGCGACCTGCATTCACAATACCTAAGCCTAGCACACCTAACACCAAGCACAAGTGGGTAGCGTTGGGCTTATTTTGTCGAAAAATAATGTAACTATGGGCTTATATAAACCATCATGAAGAATGTTCCGTCGTGAATGTGGGATAAATCCCATAAAGTAAATATATATATATATATATAATATCCATTTTTAAGGTCACAACCAGACACCAAATTGGTGTAAGAGACCCCCTTGTTTGTGGGACAAGGGACCCACCTCCGCGTAGTGATTTGACTGCTAAGTCTACGAAGGCATACATACTCTACCCCCCTCTGGTAAGCTGTGACCTTTTAGGAGGAAACACATGCTCTTAACCATTAGGCGCAATATATATATATATATATATATATATATATATATATATATATATATATATATATATATAGATAATCCATCTTTTTACCCCTTACTTCACAAAACCCTATTAATATAAAGTTTTGGACTTTATATTAATTTCTCCCCGCAAGCCTATACTACCTCTTCGCCCTACAAAGTCAACCAATGGCCCACCCCACACTAAGAATTAAACCCCCTTGATTTTTATTTGCCTCGAGATTCGTAGAAAGTAGTTTTCCTGCCCGCTTTTTTCTACGTGGCAGCCCCAAGTTATATGGCATCCTCCAAAATAATACCATCTACCACTTTAAAGTGGTGCTTTTTTGGTTTTGAATCTTATAAATGCTATGGGAATATAGGGTGGATTAATTTCGAGCGAAATACAGGAATATGAGAATGTGGTAATATTCGAGAGCTACGGGTGAAACCATACTTGAGGTAAAATTATATAGCTACAAGCAATATGAGACTAAGGTTGTAAAATGAGATTCAAAAGTAAAATGGTTTTAGAGCGACACATGAAATAAAATTCACGGATACCATGAATTTATTAGAGAAAATAAAAGGGAAGATTTCACATGAAATTAATTTAGAGGAGAACAAAGATAGCATTCATGTAAATGCATTTCACCATAGAAGATTAAGGTGAAATCAATTTACAAGTGTAAAAAGAGTAAAGTGAGAATACTCTTCCAATACATATCAACACATGGTTTTGCAGAACAAAGATAGCATTCATGTAAATGCATTTCACGATAGAAGATTAAGGTGAAATCAATTTACAGGAATGGTGAAATTAATTTACAGGTGTAAAATCATGTTGCAGGTGAAAGTAAAAGAGTAAAGTGAGAATACACATGGTTTTGCAAAACCATCTAGGTATTCTACAAGGGTAAAAGGAATTTACATAGAGATAAAATGAATTTACAGAGGAAGGAGTAATAGGAACAAAACTACACATGGTTTTGTGAATTCATGGAAAGAGAAAACAAAACCACAGATTGGAAACAACACATAGTTTTGTAGAAATTTAATTATAAATTTCATTTAAAATATTTTGGAAATATTATTCAAATATATATATTATTATATATTTTCCAAAATATTTTGTGACACTAATGGATGATAAAACAACACGACAATCACAGATCAGCCATCACTAAGATCAGCCATTAGTGAGGGAAGTCTCAGATTATCAAGTCAGAGGATCAACAAGCAGTTGAGTGAATTACTAAGAAAAAGAGAGATACATCTACATCTGCTAGTTCATCTACCAGCACAACCACAAATTTCGGTCCACATCCTACCTGCTCCCACTTCCACAGCAACAACATTTTCACAACACATTCCACCAGAACTATTAATTTGCAGCAGTTAGAGCTTTTTAGTTCATCTATAGTCTAAAAATGTCTTGTCTATTAGAGACAACATTTATTGTAAACAATTTGTAAATTTTGTATAAATACTTCTGCTTTTGAAGTATTAGGTGTGGATTGTTTGAGATCAGAAATATTAGTGATTTGTTGGAGAATTGTAAGTTTTTTTTAAAGCACTGGAGCATCAATACTAAGCAGACCATTCATAGGATTCTTGTGGCTTAAATACTGGTGATGTTTTTCTTATGTTAAAGTGTTTCACTATCATCTCTTCACTATAATCATCTAAATTCCAAATTGCAAAACATAAATGTGATGAATAGGATTTACTTTTGAGTACCTTATTCTGGTTGCTTTTGCAATCTATATGTTTTCTACTGAAGGCCACACTAAAGAATTCTTGACTTCTCTTTAGTTCTGCCTGATTGACTGAATGCCACACTAAAGAATTCTTAATTTCTCTTTAGTTATGTTGAAGGTTTGACTGAATTCCACACCAAAGAATTCTTAATTTCTCTTTAGTTATGTTGAAGGTTTTCATTGTTCTGCCATCATCCACTTATTATTCTAAAAGATCCAGTAAATATTCCTAACTTGCATCGAGTTTACTCTATGAAAAATTGATGCAACCATCCAGTTTACCTTTTCACTCCATTTCCCAATAGATGCTAACTAAATTGAATGCAACTAGTCTTCCAAAACTCAAAACCCAAGTACAATCATAACTAGCCTAAGATTTTCAAGCAACAAAGATAAATTTTACAGAGAGAGTCCTCTCTGTGATTGGAAGGGCTAGATTCCCATCCCGAAGTTGGTTTGATGTTACATTCTTGTGATTTGTCCTACAACCTTCAAATTACAGGGTGATAACATAGTGGCGACCATACTGGGGAAAGAACGTTTTATCTTCCTCAGAAAAGTGCATCAAAGTTCAGATCTGATTGTTGATGGTGAACAACGATTAGACACCAGAAGGTTGTACCTTTCACCTGGCGACTCCATTGTTCAAGATCCAGAGCTTCAAAGTTCAGAGCGATTCCATAACCAAAGAATCCATATTCCAAAGCATTAATGGTGATACAGGATGACAGGGTTTGTGGCAAACCTTTCATTTCATGAAAATTTAAATGAATTCAGGGATGGGTTATCAGAATTTCAGCTTGATGAAGATTTTTTAAGAGTTGTGTTTCTTATTTTCAAATCAAGAAAATTTTCTCCTAAAGTTAAAATATGTGTTCTTGAGTTAGTTGCTAAAAAATATGAAAATGGCATTAAACTTTTGCATTCTCAAATTCAGTCATATAATTTCCGAGATCCTAAAGAATTCTTGGAAAATCTTCCTTCTCCAAAGCAAGAGGAAATTGTACTACCTTTTGACTGGAAGATTGAAGATGATTATGCTTTCAAGTACAAGAATAAAGAAGTAGTTTCAAGGTTTAATATTAAGGATACAACTGATCAATTAGTCATTGAAGGCCTAGAAGCAAATATCATACATTATGATTTTGTTGATCCTATAGCAGATTACATGGAGGTTCTTTTCAGCTCAAGTTTTCAAACATGTTTTCTCTATAAGGACCAAATACATCAGAAATTTCCATTATATATCACAACTTTGATTATGTGGACACATGATAAAATTATACTTCTGAGTTTACTGACAATGAGTCAAGCAGTCCATTTGTTTCTGCAACTACTTGACTGGATTCATTGGCATTTTTGTATTATTTAAATCAGCCTGATTTTCAACAATATAGGGTAGGTAGCAGGGTGAAAATAAGCTCAGGACTCTGAGCCCTTTTTTAGTTTCAAATTCAGTTTGCCTCTCAACTTTCAATTCAGTGTGTAGTTCAATGTTCAGTGTGCAAAGTGGCTTTGATTTCGGTTTGAGAGTTGGCAGAACAGGTTGCAGATTTGGGAACAACCCAATGGAGAAGGAACTGATCTATAAACTCAGAGATCTGTGGTTCTTGGAACCTCCAAGGAGACTACCATCCCCAAGATGGATCCGATGTTAGGGTCCTATAATTATAGGAAATCTAATGATTCAGATATTTTTTGTTGCTCTCATGATGAAGCTTTTGGCTTACTGACTCGCCTTGCTTCCTCTCCATTTTGCATCATCCTTTACTCAACTTCCTGCTTTATCACCCACTTTCCTTGTTAATTCATCTTAATATTACCCCAAAATAGGCTGGATACCTGCTTTCAAATCATTAAGAATAGGTTTGTGTGACAAAAAGGTTATATATTGCAGAGCTTCTAGTTTTAAAGTCTTGAATTTTATTGAAATTTGCATAAAAAGTAAGCTTGAAAGATTAGCTCTTGCTCCATATCCATGCGACCTGCATTCACAATACCTAAACCTAACACACCTAACACCAAACACAAGTGGGTAGCATTAGGCTTATTTTGTCCAAACACAATGTAACTATGGGCTTATATAAACCATGATGAAGAATGTTCCCTTGTGAATGTGGGATAAATCCCATAAAGTAAAAGTAAAATATATATATATATATATATATATATATATATATATATAATCCCTCTTTTTACCCCTTACTTCACAAAACCCTATTAATATAAAGTTTTGGACTTTATATTAATTTCTCCCCGCAAGCCTATACTACCTCTTCCCCCTGCAAAATCAACCAATGGCCCACCCCGCACTAAGAATTAAACCTTCTTCTTTTTTATTCACCTCCAAATTCGTAGAAATAAATGAATGTTTAAAATTCCATATCGCACACTCAGCTCATCCAACACTTAACACTCAAAAAGCAAGCGAGATTAGTGGTTTTCCACACCTGCCTTTTTGCTACGTGGTAGCCCCACGTTATATCGCGTCCTCCAAAATAATACCACCTACCACTTTAAAGCGGTGCAATAAACCATTAACTGTTTTGGTTTTGAATCTTATAAATGTTACGGGAATATAGGGTGGATTAATTTCAAGTGAAATATAAAGATATGAGAATGTGGTAATATTTCAGAGCTACGGGTGAAACCATACTTGAGGTAAAATTATATAGCTACAGGAAATATGAGACTAAGGTTGTGGAATGAGATTCAAAGGTAAAATGGTTTTACAATGACACATGAAATAAAATTCACGGATTCCATGAATTTATCAGAGAAAATAAAAGGGAAAATTTCACATGAAATTAATGTACAGTAGAGCAAAGATAACATTCATGTAAATGCATTTCACGATAGCAAAGATAACATTCATGTAAATGCATTTAACGATAGAAGATTAAGGTGAAACCAATTTACAGGCATGGTGAAATTAATTTACAGCTCTAAAACCATGTTGCAGGTGAAAGTAAAAGAGTAAAGTGAGAATACTATTCCAACCATACAAATCAACACATTGTTTTGCAAAACCATCCAGGTATTCTACAAGGGTAAAATGAATTTACATACAGATAAAATGAATTTACAAAGGAAGGAGTAATAGGAACAAAACTACACATGGTTTTGTGAATTCATGGAAAGAGAAAACAAAACCACAGATTCGAAAAAACACAGTTTTGTAGAAATTTAATTATAAATTTCATTTAAAATATTTTGGAAATATTATTCAAATATATATATTATTATATATTTTCTAAAATATTTTGTGACACTAATGAATGATTATACAACAGGACAATCACAGGATTAGCGATTAGTGAGGGAAGTCTCAGATTATCAAGTTAGAGGATCAGCAAGTAGTTGAGTGAATTACTAAGAAAAGGAGAAATACATCTGCATCCGCTAGTTCATGTGCCAGCACAACCACAAATTTGGGTCCACATCCTACTTTCTCACACTTCCACAGCAACAACATTTGCACAACACATTCCACCAGAACTATTAATTTGCATCATTTAGAGCTTTTTAGTTCATCTATAGTCTAAAAATGTCCTGTCTGTTAGAGACAACATTTATTGTAAACATTTTTTAAATTTTGTATAAATACTTCTACTTTTGAAGTATTAGGTGTGGATTGTTTGAGATCAGAAATATTAGTGATTTGTTGGAGCATTGTAAGTTTTTTTTAAAGCACTGGAGCATCAATACTAAGCAGACCATTCATAGGATTCTTGTGGCTTAAATACTGGTGATTTTTTTCTTATGTTAAAGTGTTTCAGTGTCATCTCTTCACTATAATCATCTAAATTCCAAATTGCAAAACATAAATGTGATGAATACGATTTACTTTTGAGTACCTTATTCTGGCTGCTTTTGCAATCTGTATGTTTTCTACTGAAGGCCACACTAAAGAATTCTTGACTACTCTTTAGTTATGCCTGATTGACTGAATGCCACACTAAAGAATTCTTAATTTCTCTTTAGTTCTGTTGAAGGTTTTCATTATTCTGCCATCATCCACTTATTATTCTGAAAGATCCAGTAAATATTCCTAACTTGCCCTGAGTTTACACTGTGAAAAATTGATGCAACCATCCAGTTGACATTTTGACTCCATTACCCAATAGATGCTAATTAAAATGAATGCAATTAGCCTTCCAAAACCCAAAACCCAAGTACAATCATAACTAGTCTAATATTTTCAAGCAACAAAGATAAATTTTACGAAGAGAGCCCTCTCTGGGATTGGAAGGGCTAGATTCCCATCCTGAAGTTGGTTTGATTTTACATTCTTGTGATTTGTCCTACAGCCTTCAAATTACACGTGATAACAGAACCATCTCTTAAAATGAGAAAAATAACATGGAAATGACAGTATTAAAGCAAATGCTTGTTCAAGATGTTAACTAGACACCTACAAGCCATTACAGGCATTTTGTCAAACACTTATTAAATATGCAACCTACATGTGTAAATAATAGATCTGAGCATAGGGGTCTCATACTTATCTAAGATTCGCTATGAAGAATTGTTTGCTTATCATATTAGCTATCATTTCATCCATTAGGTCATAGATACATTGATCATTTAATAACAAGTAAGAACATGATGAGAGCCACTCATGGCTACTATCATAAAGCATGTAAATAACTAGCATAATAGGGATAGAAATACCAATGAAATCAAAACCATATAAACCACATATAATCCAACTTAATGCTCATAGAAATACAAGGAGATATCACCTTTCATTAATCATACAAAATCCAAACCTGGGATGGGACTTCCACATTCCACCCAACCATAGAATGGTTGAGCCAAATCTCTCTTTATCCATTCACCTACATGCCATATTCCAATCATCAATGTGGGATCGCATAGAACACATCAATCAAAACTCATCCAGGACTTCCAGTGGCCATCCACCTCAACCCATCAAACAGTGATTCCACCTCACAGTCAGACATCACAAAACCAACATCAGATCGATCTCTATCCCAGCCTTCCAAGGCTCTAGAGTGTTTGTTCCAACCCAACTCCCAAGACTAGTAATTCAACCCAAAACTTACACTGGGCTTTAGAGCAGTTGTCCAACCAAAGCTCTGGGACTAGTAACTCAACCCACAACTTTTACCGGGCTCCAGATCATTTGTCCAACCAAGGCTCCAGGACTAATAAATCAACCCACAACAATGTAAACTTTGAAATGGGAACTAATACGATTACCCATTTCATAGAGATAGCAAAAAAATGACCTGATTTTGAAAGGGGTGATGCAGAACACACATATTTTTTTTAGAGCATAGTTTTTGGCACTTTAATTTTTTTGATGTACATTACGTTTTAGAATGTTAGTGATTTTCATGCTGGTTTAAAAAAGTGGTCATTCTGCATCAGGCCCTTTTTTTAAAAGACCTATTTTTTGACTTTAAATTTTCTAATGTATGAAATGTAAATAATTATTTTCTAAATTAAACAATTTTTGAAGTGGTTTTCTTCTTCATATTTTCTATTATTTTTTTTTGTAGTGAGGTTTTTATTGTTTTGCATATTTAAAGAAGGTCAATATTTTGAAGTTTTGGTATTCTAAATATTTATACATCGTTAATTAATTTTTCAATGCACATGAAATAATTGTCTCTAGAAAACAATAATTTTTAATAATTGTCATAAAAATAACCATTTTCAACATAAATATAACTAAAAAATTACACATTTTGATAATTTTTTGCTAGAAATGACATGTCAAAATCACAATTTTTATAGGAAAACTTTAACTAAAATGGTTAAATAATAGTAATTTTTATGAATTTCATGTCAAAAAAATAATAATAATCATTGTTTTTTTCAAAAAATAATGATTAACATAAAAATTAATGCGAAAATCACATAAGACAAATATTGAACACATAACAACATTAATTGAATTCTTATTCTTCTCATAAAATGTCAAATTCAAAACATTACAAATATAACTAATTAACAGTTACAAAAATTGAGCTTGATTTCCAAGCATAACTTAAATTTAATCAACAATATCACGTAATCCAAACTCTTCATCCTCTAGAGTTTCATCATTGTTTTCTTCCACAATATTTTCTGATTCATTTTCCTCTTCTAATGGATCTTTGATCTCTGCGAATCTCCCAATATATGCCTTTCCAATCATTCCATGTAATGGTGGTTGAGGTTCCTTTGCCTTTTTTGCCACACGTGATTCACTAAAGTCCCCTTTCTTCAACCCAATTTCTTGCATTGCATCTGGAAGAAATTGAAGAGCATTAATTATTTGTTGAATAAAATTGCACTGTACTGGATCTTTTTCAATGGCAATGCAATTTCTTCCTTTTTGAAGGCAACATGCTAGTGTTGTACCTAATTATCAAGCACAAAATAATTAATGAAGTAAATTAGTACAATGACATATAAATTGAGAAATAAGATATTGAAATTCAATTCTATATAATAAAACTTACTTGAGCCAGAAAATAAATCCAGAATCTAATCTCCTTCTTTTGAGCATATGTCTATAAGATAGTTAATCAATAACTATGGTTTTTGATAAATGTTAACTATCTCTCCTTTTGCTTCTTTGTCTTCATATGTTAGTTTTCTCACAACAACATCATAAGCCAGTACTTGGCTATGACTCTTTCCATCTACCCGATTAAAAATCATAGACATATAGCTATCATCTTTTTCCCAACTATTAATATGGATGAACTCACAATCATTTATAAATAATTGATCGTCACGGTTAAGAAGATTTGACTTTTGCCTGTAACATGAAATAGTAAAAGTTCAATTAACTTGACATAAATGAACTTTTTAACATTAATGAAATATACATTTTCAACCTCTTACCATGTAAGCTACATCCTTGAGTTTGTTTTCCCCTTGAAGCTTGACAATAACATTGCCAATTGTGTGTCTAAATGAAATGTCATAAATCTCCATAATGGTTATGATGTGACTTCTAGACATCCCACAACCACTTTACTAAGAGCTTGATAAGTATAAGGGTCACTATCATAGTCAATGTTTGGAATACTGAAACCATGGGGAATATCTGCAATAACTAGGCCATAATCCCTTTTAGGTATGAGTTTAGCAATGTCTTCATAGTCAACTTGTATTACTTGATATTGAATAGTGTCAAGCCCATTCCAAATGAAATGAGTAAGAATTGAATCAAGTTCAACATTCCTAAGATGTTGCTTCTTCAGTATTTCGATCTTAATTTTTTAAATAAAGGTTCTGAAACTATCTGGTCGCTCCATTTGCATCCTTCCTCATCTTTAATAAAATCAACAAATATATGTATAAGTTTATACAAATGAATAAAAATGAATGTATAAATCAACATACCTTTTTAAATGCAAGATAAAAAAAATAGTGTTGATGTAGAATTTGAATCTGGATAGTTGCGTACAACATCATTCCAACTATCTTCATTCAAAAATTTAACCATTTGTTCTTGTATTTTCATGTAAACTTTGTGACTGCATAGATAAAGTAAAAAAAGTTAATATAATGATATGTATAACAAATACTACCAAGAACAATATGTTATATTTAAAAGAAAATTATAATCTAGAAATAAGTAAAAATAATTGAACAAACTTACTTTTTAAATTCCTCAAACATTTCCTCCAATGATAATTTCCCTGACTTCACATGAGATAATATTGCTTTCACAAGTTTTTCATCCTTCACTCCTTGCAATGCTCTCCAAGGTGTGATAGTCATATCTTCTGCAAGTTGCTTCATTTCAAGACCTGATTTACTGTTGCTACATATCAATGGTTTAGACCTTTTGGTCTTCTGGTTTTTAATGCTAATGTTCTCCCACATGTTAAAAATCTCATTAATCAATTCCCATATCTCTCCAGTTCTAAATGCCAATTGAAACATTTATCAATAGCTATGAATAAATCAGTATTTACTCTGCCGCCTTTTGATTTGATTTTCTCCTCAATTTGATAGTCTATTTCCATACAACATTCCTTTCAGAAATCTACAGTAAAATTTATCTTATCCCCACCACATTTTTCTTCAAACTCACTATGAATAAATCTAACCCTTTGGATTAAAGTCATAGACATCCTATATTCATTATCTGAATTATGATCCCATGCCGCTAAATTTTCTTCTATATCTAATAAACCAACATAAATGATACATTTCATTATTTCAAAACGTGGGTTATTGGAATATTCCTCCTTCAATTGTCTTTGATATTCTACAGAATGGTTCCCCCCAAGCACATAATAATTGTATTCAAAACATTTTGACTTATCAAATGCTTCTTTGTTGGGAACTTGAACTAGATCAACAAGAAGCACATAATTAACCACATGAGCATATGGATTGTACCTCATCAATGTCTTCAAGTTGTGAACATGTAGGTGGTGTGGCTTTCTGATTTGATATTTACATTGTCCTTCACTTTCCTTATAGATTTGTCTCACATTAAGCTGAAATGTACAACCACCCTCAATTAAGTTGGTCTTTGTCAAGATTTGTTGAATGGAATTTTGTTTTTTTTTAATACTGCCATCCCTTAAATCAGCTCCCAGTGTAATGATTTCTCTACTTTCTTTTGAAGTTTCACTAGGATCGTCACTGTTGGTAATAACTACTTGAGAATATTCAACTTTACTTTTCTTCCTCATAACATTCTCATCATTAACTAGAATAGATTTATTCTTGGGCATTGTTACTTTTGGTCTTTTACGACTATTCTCCTTTCTAACATTAGTTCTTGTTAGGTAAACTTGACTCAGGATAGAGTCAAAGTTGACCAGGTTAAACAATGATGGTTTGGGGCACATGGTATTGTGCACCTATAGTACTCTGCTCATGGTATTATATGTAATGGAGCTTATAAAAGGCTGGAAGGACTTCATTGTAATGCAAGACCTGGAGGTGAGTGGTGAAGGCTCACTTGGTCGGATTCGCCAGGGTTTTGGCCAATGCTAATGAGATCTTATTAGGTTGGGTTTTTCCCCAGATTTGGGGTTTTCCCGGATAAACATTTGTGTTTATGTGTTTATGGTTGTTGCTAGTTATTTTCTTATATATATTGGACTCTCGGTAATTATTTATGTTATGCAGTAAATTTCTTAACAACTGGTATCAGAGCTAGATATTGGCTTCAAAAGGATTTTTTGATGCCAGGGGTTTATAGTGCCCGATGAGATCAATGCAGCCTTTTTACAGATCTAGGTCTGAAAATAATGGTGGAACAATCGTACACAGAAGAACCTCGAGGAGAATGTGCAGAAGATAGTGCCGTAACTGCCAGGGATCACAGTGCATTTGTGATATTTACCGGGCTGGAGCATGCTGACGAGTTGTTCGAGATTCATGCGACTATTTAAAGAAGGTCAGCAGAAGAAAATTATTCATGGGGCTTCGAAAATTGTTCATTTTCTGCTACGTGAGGCCACCGGTGCTGGAATCTACAAGGTTCTCATCGGGCTTGCAGTTGGAGCAGTTTGATAGAAGCTTTTGAGCAAATCAAATTGAGAGAGGATGGATCAGAATCATAGCAACAATAAACAAAAAAAAAATTAATGAAGTCAAAATTATTGCATGTAAATGGGCATACTACTGTAAGACCTGGTAAGGCATCTGTACCCCTTGGTGATCACCAGTAAAGTCTGGGTTAGACCTAGGTGATAGGGGGGATGTTGGGTTAACAATACCCCAGGTAAAAACTCTGAGGGGGGTAAGAGCTAGAGTGAGCAGGATTGTCTCACTTAGCAGGTTTGGCTGGAGTTAGTCAAGGAATCCCATGTCAAGTTTAAGGGGGGAATTGTTAGGTAAACTTGACTCAAGATAGAGTCAAAGTTGACCAGGTTAAACAGTGATGGTTTTGGGGCACATGGTATTGTTCACCCATAGTATTCTGCCCATGGTATTATATGTAATGGAGCTTATAAAAGGCTGGAAGGACTTCACTGTAATGCAAGACCTGGAGGTGAGCGGTGAAGGCTCACTTGGTCGGATTGGCCAGGGTTTTCCCAATGCTAATGAGATCTTATTAGGTTGGGTTTTTCCCTGGATTTGGGGTTTTCCCGGATAAACATTTGTGTTTATGTGTTTATGGTTGTTGCTGGTTATTTTCTTATATATATTTCTCTCGGTAATTATTTATGTTATGCAATAAATTTCTTAACAGTTCCAATGTCATCCTCAATAACGACAACATATTCTTCAGTGTTAGTTTCAACTTCCTCATCTTCAAAAGTAACCTATCTACCTTTGTTAGATTTATCCACAAGAGGCATTTTTTTTATCCCTTAGATGTAGTTTTGTAGCATCATGAATAACTACCTTTTTCTTGTTTGCCATATCTTCTTTTGACACTGAGTAGAAACTGCTGACAACATTCATAATATCATGCTCGATGAAATGAATGCCTCCCAACATAATTGAAACACTTTCAACAAAATTCTGTCAAACAAAATATCACATGTCAATAAAAACTAAGTTATAAAAATATAATGAGACAGTTACAATAACACAAAACACAAATATAAATAACAATACTTACGATATTTTGTGTCATCTCATTTATGATTTGTTTACACAACTTTGTAGATACCTCTCTCGTGTCATACAATGAATATAACAACTAATACTTAATCCTTTCATGTGACTTGGGTGGTTTTGTAAGTATATAAACAACTTCACTGTCCGGTACCGAACACATGTCTATGACCTTTCCCAACACCTCATAAATTCCACTATCGTTAGGTATATCAACATATAGATATATCTACACATCTTCGCTTTCTCTTTCTTTCACATACCATACATTTTCTAGAAGTTTCACTTCTTTTGATTTCTTCCAGAAAGATTCATAGAAATCTTCTTTGATGCCATTTTCCTGCAAAAAAAGACACACATATAAATCAGTAAATAAAAAATAATAATAGCTTAAATTAACAAACAAAACAATAAATGATAATTAATTTTTTAAACATAACAATTTAAAAATGAATTAAAACTAAATAAGAAATTTAAAAAATACAGCCCCCTATCATGCCAACCCGGAAATCAGCTCGCCAGGGTGGGGCAAGGGGTCGGGTGCCAGCCCCCCTACCCCACCCTGGCAGCCCAATGACCACTCCACCTCCCCCTCCCCATCCCCCCCGCCCCACCCCGTCAGGCCGTTGGGCCATCGGGCTGGGGCAGGGGCTAGCGGCCACCCCCCCGCTCATCCCCCACGGGCCCGTTTGGTCGCTGGGATAATGACTGGGCCCACCATGCCGACTTTGGACGTAGTGGGTAAATTTGTATCATTGAAACTTTTAATTTCTAAAAAAAAAAATTCATTAAACTTATATAATTTTAAAATTTGCACAAAGCAAAAAAAAAAGAACTAACCTTTCAAATGCAATAATCCTCTATTGAATATGTTGTTGATAGCAATGTAGTTGCTCCACAAACTCGCTCCAAGTCTTTTAACGAACCTTCAAAAACCTTGATATGATGTGAAGAATAGTGATAATGAGATTTATTATATAGCAGAAATTACGGAATTGTTTTAACATACGGTTAATGCTGGATTAATTTGTTTTTATCAATTTTAAGATGTAAATTTTGTTATGGTGAAATAGGGAACTATGATAAAGCGAACATTACATAATTGTTTTACAGCACAGTGAATGTGGGATTAATTTGTTTTAGAAAGTATAATAAAAACTAAAAAAACATTCAATTGTCTAGTAAATATTATATAGTTTAAGTAATAAATTAAGTTAGGTAAAAGATTTAGTTTACAATTTTAATTTAAAAGATTTATTTCATTAGAAAAATTTAGTTAAAATGTCTTAATAAATTGTAAAAAGAAATTATGGAGGGAAATACATGAAACAAAATTTTTGGAGGGAATTTTTCATTCTTTAAGCTATATATTATCATTAGGAGAGTATGCATTTGTATCATTCAACCTCTTCTATTTGAAAGGCATGGATTCTTCTGATAGTGAAGTTTTGCTTTGTGAAGCATCAATATCTTCATTGCATAACAACTCTATTCATAATGATGAATATAACGGAAATTATTCCACTGTGAATAGAGAGTCAATTCTTTCACTTAGTCCTAATCCTAAGGACTATGAGAGCAGCATTGATGAAGAGCATGATGGAGAATCTCAAAAGAATGAAACGTCATGATGTTCACTTAGTCCTAATCCTATGGACTATGAGAGCAACAGTGATGAAGAGCATGATGACGAATTTCAAAAGAATGGAGTGCCACGGTGTCCAGTTAGTCCTAATCCTATAGACTATGAGAGCAGCAGTGATGAAGAGCATGATGAAGAATTTCAAAAGAATGGAGTGTCATGGTATCCACTTAGTCCTAATCCTATGGACTATGAGAGCAATGGTGATGAAGAGCATGATGAAGAATTTCAAATGAATAGAGTGTCACAGTTTCCATTTAGTGCTAATCCTATGGACTATGAAAGCAGCAATGATGAAGAACATGATGAAGAATTTCAAAAGAATGAAGTGTCACAGTGTCTACTTAGTCTTAATCCTATGGAATATGAGAGAAATAGTGATGAAGAGCATGATGAAGAATTTCAAATGAATAGATTGTCCCAGTGTCCAGTTAGTCGTAATCCTATGGACTATGAAAGAAGTAGTGATGAAGAACATGATGAAGAATTTCAAATGAATAGAGTGTCACAGTGTCCAGTTAGTCCTAATCCTATGGACTATGAGAGAAGTAGTGATGAAGAACATGATGAATATTTTCAAATAAATAAAGAGTTGCAGTTTCCACTTAGTCCTAATCCTAAGGACTATGAGAGCAGTAGTGACGAAGGACATGATGAAGCACTTAGTCCTAATCCTAAGGACTATGAGAGTAGTAGTGACAAAGGGCGGGATGTAGAACTTTCAGTAAGTAAATAGTCACATTTTTTATGTAGTCCTAATCCTATGGACTATGAGAGCATCACTGACAATGCACATGAGGAAGAATATACAATAAACATCAAGTCAAATTTTCCTTTTAGTCCTAATTCTAAGGACTATGATAGTAGAACAGAAGAAGGGGAAGATGAAGAATATCGTCCAAGTCAGTATTTCAAAAGCACAAATGATCATAGTGAGGATAACATTCCTCATAATGATGATGAAAATGCTTATACAAATGATGATCCAATGATGGAGATGTTGCTAGGAAATATTGTATCGAGGAGTAGGAGTAGACATTTTCGTATCAATCTAAGATGTTCTAGTTATACAAGGGGTAGAGTAGAATATCTGACAAGAAGAAGTTCTATCAGCGCTCTCATTTCAAGTGAATGTTGTCAAAAAGATTGCTTGAAACATATGGATTTCAAGTTTTCATTAGAGAAAAGGAAGAGATATTTGTCAATGAATAAAAGCATGCAAAATTCATATTTAGTGGGGTGCATGCAATCTACATTATCAGGTTATGATTATCATATTGGGTCTTTATTTATCTATAGAAAGGCTTTCAAAATGTTTCATTCAATGGGTAATTTTCTTCTGTCAAGAATCCAAGAAAATTTGGAAAATGATCCCACATTTTATTCAGAAGTACATCATAAACGATAGTTTGGGCCATTATCAAATACTGCAATGTCATGGATGAAAGATTTATTTTCAAAGCATGGAGAATGTATGCCAAATAGAGAGACAATACATATTCCAGATAATTTCTCAAGACGAGAAATCTACAACTTATACAAAGAATATGCAGAAGATGCTGAGGGACATGGTCGATTTATTACATATCAATATTTTGTGAAGGTATGGAAGAAAGAATTCAACAATGTCCATATTTGTAAGAAGACAAGGATGGGGAATTGCTGTACATGTGCTTATCTTAAATAAAAAAGGGATAAATGTGAAGGGTCAGAAAGAGGTAATCATTCATAAATTTAACTTTTAAAATTGTATAGTCATCAACTATGAAAACGTATTTCTTAATGAATTTTTTTTATGTTTTGTAGATTCCATTTTCGAAGAACTTCAGGAGCATCGCGAAAAACAAACAAGTGAAAGGAAAAAGTTGTGCAAACATCGAAAGAAGTGTTATGATAATTCGAATACATATTTGGGTTTGATAATTGATGGTATGGACCAGAAGAAAACACTTTTACTACATTTTGTTTGCACACCCAAAAATTTACAAGAGAAAAATTTTATTCAGTATCACTTGGTTGGTTGTATGGTATTTAATGGGAAAATGGTGCCAAAGGTGTACTTCACAACTCCAAATATTCATAATGATGCAAATCTAACAATAACCATAATTCATGATGTGCTTTCTCATTGGTCTGGCAATCTTCCTGAAGCTTTGTATCTACAATTGGACAACACTTTCTGTGAAAACAAAAATCATATTGTTTTTGGATATCTAAACATGCTTGTTGAATTGAGAATTTTTTAGAAGGTAAAGGTTAGTTTCCTTCTTGTTGGGCACACTCATGACCATATTGATCATATGTTTAGTCGTTTTTCAGTCACATTGAGGAGGAAGGAAGTTGGGAGCTTTCCATCATTAATTGAATGTATTAAGAAACCATACATGTCAGAGCCTACTTTTGATGTGTTGGAAGAAACTGTTGACATGCGAAGGTTTATTCTGGGATCGAATGGTGAGGAGAAATGCATTGAACAACGTAATGACATTAGCTTCCAACATCAATTTTGTATCAAAAAAATTGATGGGAAAACAATAATATGGGGCAAGAAGTATCAACTACTACAGAATGGGCACCATCATCAGGTTTTGAATTTTTGAAGTTCATTCCAAATCATCTAATATTTGCATCAAATATATTGTTATTACAATCACTTGCTGAAGTTCATAATGCACGTAGACATAATAGAGATATAAATTATTCTGATTGTCTAGAAGAAATTAAAAAATGTATTAGATATACATATGAGTACTTTGACATTGTTGATTCAGTTTGGTGGGAGTCCTTTTTCAATAATCAAAGTGATATCATTTCAAGAACAACAAATGAAGATATACCTTTGAAAAATCCATTTATTTGGCCACAAAATGTGTCAAATGAACATCTGGAAAGAAACATTGTTGAACGACAACAATTTCAAGGTATTATTAATTCTTCATAGGCAGAGGAAAGAGAGATGTATATTGGTTCCAGAAGATCTCATGCACAATGTGAAGCCATGGAAGAAATTTACAGGGGTTCAATACAGGATATTAAGGAGGGTTGCATGATCACAGTGCTAGCAGATGGAGATCCTAAGGGCTATCCATTCTCAGTTGCTAAGGTTATAAATGTCATTACAGAAAATGAAGATGTTACATGTGTTAAAGTACATTAGTATGCCACAAATACACACCCATTCAATGGTGTGTATAAGCCAGAGATGGTAGTTGATAAAATTATTCGCGGAAAGAGAAAAAGAAAGTGTACAAATATAAATCGTCGCTGCACAGACCTCTTCAAATTGGAGGATGTTGACATACTTGTTTATGACTTCAATTTAACAAAGAGAGGAACTCTTCGCTTCAAGATGAAAAAGATTATGAAAAGGTTGTTACCAGAAGGAACAGTGTTGAGATGGGAGTCTCCTAAAACTAGTCGTAGATCCAGAAGAATTTTGAAACCTGAAGTGGTGGGCACGCATGTGGACTCAGATGGGGCACTAGTTGATGAAAGAGAAGAATATGGAATATCTTCATCTGCATCCAGTCATTCATCTGAAGATGTGAATTTTGATGGTGTGAAAGAAAATATGAGTGATTTTGAATAATTGTCTAAGACAGTTTATATAACTGATGTTTGCATCGTATCTTGAAATAAAAAATTTGATTTCCATATGGTGTTAAATCAAAAGTTATGAGCCATTTTTATGTTGTTGGATTATATGTTTTAATTATGATGATTTTTATTGTTTAGAATATCTACAATGCAACAATAAATTACAGATATAATGTAGTTTCATTCAATCTACAAATAATGTCAATTTGATTAATTTAGTCATGTAATTTGTTCATAATGTCATGGTTTTTTAATTTTATGGTTGAAAATTTTCCAATTTTTTTGTATCTTTAATGTTATGGTTGAAAACAATTAGAATTTTAGCGATCTTTAGTGTCATGTTATTATATGTTTAACAACATGGATGAAAACTAATAGAATTTTAATGTGTTTCAGATCCCATTATTTTATCTTTATTTTCATTACTAAAACATGTTGAAATTATACTTAGGAAAGAAAATCGTTATTCTAGAAAAAAACATTAGTGTGTTTTTTCTTCAAAAACAATTGTTTTTTTGCACATAAAAATTTGGTTTTACTGACATTTTTTAAAAATGTTGAAAATTGACCCTAAAAAGAAAAAAACAATATTATAGTATACACACTTTTCGTTTTTAGCACTGATTTTCATGTTTTTTGGGGGTTTTTTGGCCAGAGTTCCCGTTTCAAAGTTTACATTGTTCCACCAAGGGCTCCAGAGAATTTGTCCAACCAAGGTTATGGGACTAGTAACTCAACCCAAGCTATTATATGGCTCCAAAGCATTTGTCCAACCAAGGCTCTAGGACTAGTAACTCAACCCAAGTTGTTACAGAGCTCTAGAGCCTTTGTCCAACCAAGGCTCCAGGACCAGTAACTCAACCCAAGTTGAGGAAACATGAGAACCAACCAAAAACACAATAAGGAAATAAACCCACAATCACCATGGCTATCCAGGAAATGGCAAGACTAAGAAATCCAATGTCAATCTCGGCCATCCTCTAGGCCAATGACAAATCATGACCAAGAAACCACATGCATGTGCCATGCATGCCAAAACTAGTGAAGAAATGATACATGTAACTCAGTACCTACAAACAAATTTGATGTAGTTGTTGATCTCGATGCCCTCTTGCACTTTCCTACTCTTCCTTTGCCTTCTTGCTCCAAAACTCCAAGTTTTCCACACCCTCCAAGAGTGCTCCAGGAAAATGCTAAGTACCCAAGAGTATGAGAGAGAGAGAGAGAGAGAATAATGAAAGAGCTCCAAAATTGAACTGACCAAATCTTAACACTAACTAATATTTCCAACTGATCCTCAGAAACCTTTTTATTAATGAGGCCTCTATTTTCTTTAAACAAGTCTAACAAACTACAGAAAGAGAAAAAGTTTAAAAGGAAAAGCTTCTATGTTCAAGAAGATAGCAATGTATCTAAAAATTCCATTGAATTCTCTAGTGAAGATGGGACCAATTAATTCATGTTGATGGCCTTGGAATAACTTGAAAAATATTGTGAATATGAAGAAGAAGAGGAAGGATAGGTAGACCTTGAGGGAGATTTGATCAGTGTACTGGATGAAATAGAAACGAATAAACAAAAGAATATAAAGTAGAAAGAGATCCTATTTAAATATGTAAAAGAAGAATCAAATTCAAAAGAAAATATCAAGCTAAAAGTTGAACTTGAATAAGAAAAGAAGGTGGAATACATTTTGATGCAGCAAATAAAAGCGAAAATTTAGGAGTGTGAAAGGTTGGAAGAAGAGGTGGTAAGTTTGAAGAAGAGGCTAGAGAAGGCACAAACTGAATTAAACATGAATATTCAGAATATTAAAGGGTCTAAAAAACGGGATTTGATATTAAATGCTTAGAGGTATCCACTCATAAATGCTAGGTTAGGCTATGAAGGAGAATCCAGTGAAGCCAAGGCAGAAGATAAAAAGACAATCACTTTTGTAAAAGTTGTCAAGGGAGACAATGATAGTTCACATCAATCTAAGAACAAAAACTTGAGCAACACTTTAACATCAAATGAACAACTACAAAGAAACATTGTCATAAAAGTATAGAAGACAAAAGGAATGGACAATCAAACAACAAACTATCAGAGACCATACTTCTTAAGGAGACACGATTGTTGGGTGCAGGAATTGCACTTAAGCAACTCCTCAACACTTAATTGTCAACCCAAGGAATCCATAAACTTAGAGACGAAGCACAGGAAATGCCAGAGAGGGTATGAACCTTTCTGATGTAAATTCCTACCTTCTTAAATGGGAACTTGTAGAATCGAATTGGAAAGAGTAAAAGACAATTGAATCATCAAAGTAATCTAGTGTTGGAGCAAGAAAGAATGCATTTGCAAAGGAATCAAAATAAAAAGACAATCACTCCAACTGATCAATGTTTAATCACTGAGTATATGCTTATATTTCACATTAGTAGAAACACGTTAGCAGTCTCATAAAGTGGCCCTTAAACCTGCTTTCTTAAATATTTCCTTCTTGCACTAATCAGCCCTGCACTTATCGCAATCTGCTTGCACTAGTGCAGGCACAAAGATTTATGTGAGAGGTATAAGTTGTGTCTTACCAAAGATTCTTGACTTCATGCAAGGGCTCAAACCTCAAGGGTTCTGAGCACTCGAATCCTGTGATAAGAAACCAGTTCTTGCACTTGAGTAGAGCTCCTTGCACTTCATTATCGGTTCTCAAAATAAGCGTTAACTATTGCAAATGAAACTTAATTGCAAAAATAATTTGCACATGTAGATGTTTCCAATCTTAACTGTATGTAGAATAAAAGTAAATAACCATAATTGGAAACAACCACTAAAGAATCAACCTGCCATCTGCATATATATATATATATATATATATATATATATTACTTAGGAGAACGGAAAAGAAACATTGCATGAAAGAGACTAGAAATACTTGCTGCAACACACCAACGTGCACTGGTGTAGGTTCATTTCTCCTGCTTGGACCAGGCGAGGAAAACCAACTGAAATAAATCGCATGAAAGGAAATTGCAGGAAAGGATTAATCACACCAACGTGCACTGGTGCAGGTTCATTTCTCCTGCTTGGACCAGGCGGGGAAAACCAACTGAAATAAATCACATGAAAGGAAATTTTAGGAAAGGATTAATCACACCAACGTGCACTAGTGCAGGTTCATTTCTCCTGCTTGGACCAGGTGGGGAAAACCAACTGAAATAAATTGCATGAAAGGAAATTGCAGGAAAGTAAATCTAACTAATTCACACGACGGATCCGCTCACACTTTGGCAGGAATATATGTGCATGGAAATAGAATTCAATTAAATCACACTTTAACAATAAGAACACATAAATAAATATGAAACCAAAAATAGGGTAAACGAGCTGGGTTGGTTGGGCCCTAGCCAACCAGCTCGTTTCCCGTCTAAGAAACGATGCTACTTAGTAATTCAGATCAGACTCATTGGCTTAAAAGAACAGATAAGATTTGAAAAACATGAGGTGGAGCTCCTTCTTTCTATTAATTCGCAAAGGAAAAGTACATCATGGAATACAAAGTCCAGCCCAGATTTGGGCGATAACAAAAATATACAATACGCTTGGAACACAGTGTTGTTATCTCCTCTATCTACTAATCTCCTAATTCTATTTACATTCTGTGATTTATAGACCGTCAGCCCAAGGCTGTAACTACTAAACTTAGTATAGGCCATTCGGTCAACCATTTACATAAAAAAATGTAGATTTTAGCCTCTCGGCTTTTAAATATAGACAATTGAACTTGTTGGCCATGGGCCAAATCTTCAGCTTTCATTCAAGAAATCTGAAACTTCAGTCTTGTCTTTGGCTGATATGGTCTTTGTGGCCAATGATGCACAAAACGTGGCGGTGGTTAGGGAAGTCCGGATCTGCTATGTGGATTCGCTGCACTAGCAATAGTGCGAGATCCAATCCTGCACTTAAATCAGCAGTCATGTTAAGTGGCTTTATTTACCAAGTATTTATCGGAGATAAGGATAAGTTACAAAAGTGCATTAAAAGTAAGAAATCTGAATTAAATAATTAATTAAATGTTAAATTGAAATAAAATATGAAAAATAAAGTACATGTGAAATATATCACCATGCTTGGACTAGTGCAGGATGAGGGTATATGAAAAGGGTAAAACATAGGTAAAAGGTTGTGGTTTAGAAAGGGAAAAAGGACAAGAATGGGGACAATTTAGGGGACTAACCTCCGCCCATCCCTAAGTTGTTGTGTGTCCTCACACAAATTTTTACCTGTTTCAAAGAAAACTCAAAAATTTGGGTGCTTCACTTCAATCCTATACTGTAATATTGATGCCAGCCTGCATTGTTTTGGACTTCTTCTCTTTGATCTTCAATTTCTTTGTCACCTTCTTGAGACACTTAAAACACTGCAAAGCTCGATACTTCCACACCCTGACTTCTCTTTTCTTCCTCTTAACCTCTGCAGTCAATTATCCCTTACTATGTTGCTTATCATCTTGCTCTTTAACCATAAGCTCTTCTAAATCCCGAACTTGGTGTTCCAGCTTGGCTATACGACTACTAAGATGAGAGATTTGTGTCTCCGACTCGTTGAGTGGAATCATTTCAGTACCCTATGCCTCCTTCTTTTTAACTGCTATGGCAGGGGATTCAGTACCCTATGCTTCCTTCTCTTTAACTATTGTGGCAGGGGATTCAGTACCTTATGCTTCCTTCTCTTTAACTGTTGTGGCAGGGGATTCAGTACCCTGTCGAAATGGGGACTGTGCCATATTAGCATCTGACCCTCCAACCAAATTATTTCTTGCACTCGATGCTTCTTTCTTCTTCTGAGGTTTCCAGATAAAATTATCTAGCAAAGGCATCATCTTCTATTTCTTCAAATTTTGTTTCTTTGGAGTGGATCGCCGCGTCCACAAGGACTGACAAATTATGCCCTTCAAAGGCACTTGTATGCGCTAGAGAGGTAGTTTGAGGGGAGGGGTACTTCTCAACGGAGGCGCTGGTCACCTTCTCCGTCAGAGATGGGGCTTCCTCTTCCACTGTCTCTATGGGTCTCTTTCTTTTTGTACCAGTGTGAAAAGAACCTCCCACGTTGTTTTTAACCAAACCCCTGCTTGTACTTGGACTAGTAGGGTCTTTTATCCTTTTCCCGGTGGGTGTCTCTTTGTGTAACTACTCTAATAATGCTGCCTAGGTCATGCCTTTGGCTTCCAACTCCTTCTTGACCAAGATCTTGATTAACCCATGATGGTATAATTTTCGGTCAACCTGGTCTTCTCATACAGTTTGCATGCCCTTGGCCATCCTCTCTAAACTCTTGAGCAAGAAGTGGGGGAAATTGATTTTCCACCGGAGGTGTCAGCCTGCTTCGAAATGTAGCAATATTCTGAAATGGTAAACAAATGTGAAGGAATAGTGTCCCTCACAGGTCAAAAACTTCTGCAAAATATAAAGGAGATCTCGCCATTGATCTAGTAAGGCGCTATGGGGGATGTCGTTCTTCCAATTCACCTGCATTTTCTTGTCAACGACAAATTGGCGCCACCGCTTATTCTCTAACTTCTGATTCTTGAACCATTGCTCGCCAATGTTATCTAACCCTGTGGCCTCTAAGATGAATTCTTCTATGACCTTGAACCTCAAGGGGCCAATTTTGACTCGGCCATCCTTAAAACTCTTGGCAAATTGCAGGGCCACCTCCCTATCGTGCCCATCAAACCTCTATAAAAACTATAGAAACCTTGATTCCTACAATAGTGCAAGACTATTACAGTATTTGGTGGTTTTCTATACTTCCCCGAGGGACGATGGCTCACTTCCAACGGGCGGCATCGTTGCTTAACAACTATGAATAGTCCAACTCTCTTCTGCATGAAACAAATGAGGAAGATGGATTCTTATGTATAGGGGCCCAACCATCCACCACCCTTTTCCAACTCACCATCCAATCATTTAAATTATCACTTAATACATCCCTTAAATCACCATGGACACGTAGCATCCTTTGAAAGGTGTGCCGGATGGATTAGGGGTACTTTGTGGCGGTGATTTAATGGCTGGGTAAGGTAATGATTTCAAATGGAGGACATAAAGGATCATTTCGCAAGGGGTGTAATCATAGCCAAGAAATGGTTACATAATCCACATCATCTTCATAATTCATTAAAAAATACCTTTAGAATTCATTAAAATGATCATGATTTCTAACCATAAACAATTTGTACTTAAATAATTTTCTCCCTAATTAATACATGATAACATAAAGTACTTAACAAATCGAATGAAAAGATTTCTTTTAAATTTTCATAATAACCACTTCTTTATGACACACACTATATTGCATGGAAAGAACAAAATGCATTATATCTCTGACAGGGTGCGTGCTTGCACTGATCTGCTTGCACCGCCTATATTGCACTGCTCTGCTTGCACTACTGTATATTGTAACATGCTTGCACTGGTGCAAGCAAAAAATCTGCTGAAGAAAATAGGAAATTTTGGTAGAACATAGGCTGGACTTTAACATGACTTTCCCAATCATATGGAAGGTTTGCTTCACCATTTCTTTGATGTTTCTAAGCACATCCTTTTGCTCTTTCTGCACTAGATCCTACAATAAGCTCATGGGGGAACAAAGAAGTGGGAAAAGGGAAAAAATTCAGAATGGGAAGGAAGTTTATGACAGGGATTCCAGGAACAGTACCATTAAGAGGGTGTAAACAAAAGTGGGATAGGGAAAAAATCCAAGGGATAAAAGTGGGATTTACAAAACGGATAAGGTGAATTCAGAAGAATATGGGAAGGTAATCATTCTGGGATTGAATAAGAAAACTGATGGGGAATTATGAAAAATGGGATATGAAGAAAGGCAGAAAATGTTCTAGAAAGTCTACCTGCACTGGTGCAAGAAAAAAAAAAATATACTGCAGCGAGAATTAAATGTTACTTAAAAAAAAATATCCATGTTGGTTACCCCAAACTTGTGTAAGGGTTGGTTCTGCTGAACCTACTTCTTCTTGGAGGTAGCTAGCACCTCTAAAGATCAAGAAACATTCTCCTTTTATTAGAAATTTTTTATCTTCCTGCCAGCAAGTTGGTTTTCAGGTTGATCCTTCTGCAATCATGTCAGCAAACTGATTTTCATAATTACAAGAAAAGATTTTTTTCTTTACTATTTTATATCTATATATATTACATTTTTTTTCTTTTTAGAAGAAGAAGAGTTCATGTTTTCAACAGGTTGGTATTACCATCCATCACTACCATCCCAAATTGCTATTGGACTTGCTGTGTAAAATCCTTCTTGGCAAGTGGCTGAAAATATTTCTTTAATCTATGTCCATTCACTAAGAACACTAAGCTTTGTCCATCAATAGTTTTAATCTCTACCGCTCCATTCTCAAATACTCAGACCACCTCATAAGGTCCCATCCAACGTGTATGGAATTTTCCTTTGAAATATTTAAATCTAGAATCATAAAGGAGTACCCAATCACCTGGGTGAAACTGCTTTTTCTGAATAGACTTGTCATGCCACCTTTTGTGTCACTGCTGAATCAATATGTTTTGCTGAACTACATCCATTTGAAATTCATCCAGCTCACTCAATTGCAGGATACGTTGTTGTTGTGCTTTGGAGAGATCTAGCCCCAACTGAACTGCAGTTCTGAAGGTTTTGATCTAGAATTAGATTTGCAACAGGACTTTTTGCCATATAGCAGCTCATATGGTGTATGTCCCATGCTATTTCTCCAAGTGGTTCGGTATGCCCACAAAGATTCTGGTAATATTTAAACCCAATCCTTCTGATACATATTTACTGTTTTTGTGAGGATGGAATCGATGACTTTGTTCGTGGATTCCACTTGGCCATTTGCTTGTGGATGATATGGTGTAGATTTCCTATGCCAGATCTTATATTTCTCCATCACACCTTGCACCAGATTAGAAATAAATTGCGGACCATTGTCAGAAATAATCTCTCTAGGCACACCAAATCTAGTAAAAATTTCAGTAAAAAGGAAATCAACAACAACCCTTTCTGTAGCAAAGGAAACAACTTTAGCTTCTACCCATTTTGTAACAAAATCTATACAAACCAAAATATGCTTTTTACTTAATGAAGTTGGATTTATTAGCCCTATAAAATCAATAGCCCATTTTTCAAAAGGCTCAATCATAACTTGGGGGCATAAAGGCATCTCATTGGTTTGATTAGGCTGGCCCATTCGCTGACAACTATCACACCGCCTGACATACTGTTTGGCATCCTTGAACAAGGAAGGCCAAAAGTAGCCAACGCGCAATACCTTATATGCAGTCCGCTTATCAGCGAAGTGGCCTCCACAAGGTTCATCATGGGTAGATTTTAAAATTTCAAACACTTCTTCCTCTCTTACACATCTATGGATAATCAAATCTGGACTAGTGTAAAAGAGATCTCCTTGAATCCAGGAGTATGCAACACTTTTCTGAATAATATTCCGCTTTTCACGAGCAGACAAGTGGGGTGGTGTCTTTCCAGTGACTAAATAGTTAGCAATGTCAGCAAACCATGGGGAGTCTATTGACATAGCAAAAATATGTTCGTCAAGAAAATCATCATTAACAGGAGTTACTTCACCAGGATTATTCAATCTTGAAAGAAAATCTGCTACCACATTAGATTTTCTTGGTCTATCAACAATAGTAATATTAAATTCCTACAACAATAACAACCACCTAGTCACTCTATCGCTAGTCAATGGTTTAATAATCAAATATTTAATTGCAGAATGGTCAGTATGTACAAAGACTTCATACCCTATAATATAGTGCCTGAACTTGTTAATTACAAAAATCACAGTTAAAAACTCTTTCTCTGTAACTGTATAATTTAATTCAGCGGGAGACAAATTCTTACTAATAAAATAGATGGCATAGGATTGCTTGTTTTCCTCCTATCCTAACACTGTGCCAATAGCCAAATCTGAAGCATCAGAGGAAATGTGAAAATGTAGGGACCAGTTTGGACTTCTCAAAACTGGTGCCGTACTAACTTTTCCTTCAATGTTTGAAAGGACTATTGGCAAAATGTGGACCAAGAAAACTTACTATCCTTAGCTAGAAGTCGAAAAAGAGGGGTAGCTATCCTAGAAAAATTTTCAATGAATCTCCTATAGTAACCAACATGTCCTAAAAACCCTCTTACTTCCCTTTGAGTCTTGGGTGTAGGAAGATGCAAAATGATCTCAATCTTAGCTGGGTCAACCTGGATACCTTTATCAGAAATAAGATGGCCAAGCACCACTCCTGCCTTGCACATTAACCTACATTTCTTGTCACTCAAGGCAAGATGGGCTTCTTGGCAACGAAGAAGTACTTTTTCCAGATTTTTGAGAGCCTCCTGAAAAGAGTCACCAAACACAGAAAAGTCATCCATATAAATTTCTACACATTCTAGATCAGCAAAAATAGCCAGGACTGCCCTTTGAAAGGTAGTCGGGGCATTACATAAACCAAAGGGGAGCACTCTATAAGCAAATGTTCCCCAAGGACATGTAAAAGTAGTTTTGTCCTGATCTTCGGGTGCAATCTGTATCTGGTTGTAACCACTGAAGCCATCCAAAAAGGAAAAGTATTTCTTTCCTGCAAGGGTATCAAGCACCTAGTCAATAAAAGGAAGAGGAAAGTAATCTTTGAGAGTGGCTTTGTTTAATTCTCGATAGTCAATACAAATATGCCATCTCCCATCTTTCTTAGGAACCAACACTAATGGAGAGACCCACTGACTGTCAGAAATAGGATAGATGAAACCAGCATCTAAAAGTTTTTGTAATTCTTCCTTCACAACATCTTTCAGAGCTGGATTCATACACCTTTGGGGCTGTCAGACAGGTCGGGATCCTTCTTGAATGTAAATACGATGTGTACAGGTTTCAAGAGGAATGCCTTTCATATCCTCATAACCCCATGCAAAGGCACCAAGATGGTTCTGCAACAAGTTTACAAGCTGCTCTTGCTGAGATGAGTCTAGATCTGAACTAATATGCAAGGGTTTACCAGGGCTAATCTCAACAAGAGTAGTATCAAGCTCGAGAACACTCAAGGGGGTGGTCAAAGGTAGTGGTACAGAAGAATGAGAATCATGATTCTCTTGAAAATCGAGGCTAAAAATCTGGCTCAATGGCTCAAAATTAGGCATAGTGTCTAGATTATTTAGGAAATCTTGAATCTCATCTTCTTGTGAAGACCTAGTATAATGATGTATAAGAGAAATGGACTGAGTCTCCTCATCACTGCTTTGATCCAACCATAAGGTATCTCAGAGGTCCTGAATGGATCTGGCAGGAGGATACAAGGTAACTTTCTTCCTAGAATCTCCATGAGAAATATACATGTCACCAGAACAACATCCAATATATGCATCAGCTGTAGCAAGCCATGGTCGACCCAGGATCAAGGGATGTCCTCCTACTGGGTTCTTTGGCTGAAGCACAATGAAATCAATGGGATATTCCCAAGAATCTAATGCAATGATCACATCATCCAATACTCCTTCTAGCTTGATTTTAGATCTATCTGCCAATTCAAGCACAGTGGGAGTAGGACGAAGATGAGATAACTGAAGTTGATCCATGGTTTGTTTAGTCATGAAATTAATGGCTAACCCTAGGTCTATAAGAACATTAGAGACAAGGACATCACCAATCTGAACTAAGACAACAGGGTTTCCGGGATCAGTATATTTCTCCATAGACACGCATCCTGTCATCAACTCTGTTGAACTACCAACGAATTGAATGGTTTTGGGTTCTAATCTCTTCCTCCCTGGTTTCTTGAGACAGAGTTCCTTAATGATCTTAGTACAAATGGGGATCTCTTTAATGGCATGAAACAAAGGTACCTTAATAAAAAGGTTCCTGAGTTCAGAAACCAAGATAGTCTCAGAAATAGGCTTATTTCTTTCCACAACTAGCCTTTCTAGAAAGGGAGGCTGGTTGAAAGAGGATGGTAAGGATTCAGAAGGTAAGGGAATGCGTTGCTTGGTGACAACTTCTATAGAATGGTTAGGAGTCTCATCCTCTCCTTTCTCTTCAATAATCACCATAGGTTGCTTCTAGTTTTCCGAAGTTACAGTCCTCCCCAATCTCAATTGGATATCATGAACCCCAACTGGAATAGACTGGTACCCGAATGGTAAAGGCAGGTTCGTTACATAGATCATTTGCACCGCTTTATTATTATTAGGATTGGGTACAGGTTGAGAAGGCAACTAAGAAGGTCGAAATGGGGGGGGGGGGGGGGGGTAAAGGCAAAGGTAGAGTAGACTGACTCTGAGGTAAAGATGGCTGAGACATTGGATAAGGTGCATATGTAGGTGGATATGACTGCATAGGTGGCTGGTAGGAATACTAAGGATGATTTGGCCCTCTCCAACCTTGTTTCCGGTGGAGAAGCCTGGCCATGGTGAAATTGATTCCCATACTACCACTGCTGAGAATGGTTAGTTTTAGGATACAAATATGCATGTGCATTATAATCGAAATAGTGTGGAGAGAATTCAGGAGCCATACCTGCACTTACCTGAGGCCAATTCCTCCTTGCTCCCATGGCATATAAGTATTCAACTTCAAGCTGTTCCCCTTTGATTACAGCTTTAAGTCCTGGTATAGAGGGACACTTTTCTGTGGTATGGTCTTCTGCACAAATAGCACACTTATTAGTTTCCTTCAAATTAAGAGGACACTCTTTAGGAGGATGCTTATCTCTACATTTAGGACAGAAAATACATAATGACTCTTGTTCTTTTATAAGTTTTTGCTGAAATTTCAAAGAGTCTAACTGTTTGCTAACAGTATTCATTATTTCAATCTTCATATTTTCCATTTTATTTTCTAGTCCAATAATCATAGCATCAGTAGATTCGTTTTTTTGTTTCTACTCTAAATTCCTCTACCAGATCTATACTGATTCCTTGAAAATTTCTTGCACAAATCACAAATCTGATCAAAAGTTTTCTAAGAAATATCACCTTGTCCTAATAGGTTCAAATTATTTCTAGCATCATCAGTAAGTCCACGCAAGAACAAAGTTCTAATAGTACCAGAATCAAACTTAAGCTTCAACCTTTGTAAAATATACAGAAATATTTCCAAGTAATCCTCAAGAGTTTCATCATCATTCTGCACAATTGTAAAGATTTCATCTTGCATGTCTCGAGTTTTGCAATATTCTTGATATTTTGACAAAAAAACTCTCTTCATCTGATCCCAAGAAGTTATGGTGTTCCCTCCTAGCCCCATAAACCAGCGCAAAGCTAAGTCTTTGAGAGTAGTAGGAAACAATCTCAACTTCTGAGCTTCAGTTGAATAGTCATAACTTCTACAAAAAATGTCAAACTCGAATAAAAAAGAGTCAGGATCATGAAATTTACCATGGAAATGAGGAAGAGCTGATGGTGGAATATTCTTCATTTGTGAAATAGTATTGGGATCCACAATTGGAAACTCAAAAGTGGATTGTTCCTCATTTACCCAGTTTTCGCCAGTTCCTTCCGCATGATCTTCACGATCTGCCATTGTTTCCCCTTCACGTGAACCACTCTCAACAGGCTGAGAAGATTGACTACTAGTAGTCTCCTCCTTCCCCTCTTTGGGCTGAACCACCCCCAAGCCACTGTCACTAGAGTCTAGGTGGATTGTTCCTGCATGATGGGTTTGAATTTTGGACCTCCTTCCTGCAGGAGAAGACCCAATATGAATTTTTTTTTGGATTTATCAGTATTTCCTTGGCCCTTAGTGGGCTTCGGACCTCTACCTCTTCTGGGCATTCATCTCAAAAGAAAAATAACAAAGCAACTTCTAATAAAATGCTGCAAAGAATACTCAACACCAGTAAAATTCTTTCAAAAAAACTTTCCCAAACAATAGAAGCACACTGCAGAAAAAGATAAAAGAAAACTTACCCCTATTGCATCAAACAAAAAATTCTTACCAAATCAAATTGCCTCCCGACAATGGCGCCAAAATGTTGGGTGCAGGAATTGCACTTAAGCAACTCCTCAACACTTAATTGTCAACCCGGGGGATCCGTAAACTTAGAGACAAAGCACAAGCAATGCCAAAGATGATATGAACCTTTCTGATGTAAATTCATACCTTCTTAAATGGGAACATGCATTATCGAATTGGAAAGAGTAAAAGACAACTGAATCATCAAAGTAATCTAGTGCTGGAACAAGAAAGAATGCATTTGCAAAGGAATAAAAATAAAAAGACAATCACTCCAACTGATCAATGTTTAATCACTGAGTATATGCTTATATTTCTCTTTAGTAGAAACACTTTAGCAGTCTCATAAAGTGGCCCTTAAACCTGCTTTCTTAAATATTTCCTTCTTGCACTAGTCAGTCCTGCACTTATCGCAATATGCTTGCACTAGTGCAGGCACAAAGATTTATGCGAGAGGTATAAGTTGTGTCTTACCAAAGATTCTTGACTTCATGCAAGGGCTCGAACCTCAAGGGTTCTGAGCACTCGGATCCTATGACAAGAAACTAGTTCTTGCACCTGAGCAAAGTTCCTTGCACTTTGTTATCATTTCTCAAAATAAGCGTTAACTATTGCAAATGAAACTTAATTGCAGAAATAATTTGCACATGTAGATGTTCCAAATCTTAACTATATGTAGAATAAAAGTAAATAACCATAACTGGAAACAACCACTAAAGAATCAACCTGCCATCTGCATATATATATTACTTAGGAGAACGGAAAAGAAACATTGCATGAAAGAGACTAGAAATACTTGCTACAACATGCCAACGTGCACTGGTGTAGGTTCACTTCTCCTGCTTGGACCAAGTGAGGAAAACCAACTGAAATAAATCGCATGAAAGGAAATTGCAGGAAAGGATTAATCACACCAACGTGCACTGGTGCAGGTTCATTTCTCTTGCTTGGACCAAGCGTGGAAAACCAACTGAAATAAATCGCATGAAAGGAAATTGCAGGAAAGGATTAATCACACCAACGTGCATTGGTGTAGGTTTATTTCTCCTGCTTGGACCAGGCAGGGAAAACCGACTGAAATAAATTGTATGAAAGGAAATTGCAAGAAAGTAAATCTAACTAATTCACATGATGGATCCGCTCACATTTTGGCAGGAATATATGTGTATGGAAATAGAATTCAATTAAATCTCATTTTAACAATAAGAACACATAAATAAATACAAAATCGAAAATAGAGTAAATGAGCTGGGTTGGCTAGGGCCTAGCCAACCAGCTCGTTTCCCATCTAAGAAACGACGCTACTCAGTAATTTAGATCAGACTCATTGGCTTAAAAGAACAGATAATATTTGAAAAAAACATGACGCGGAGCTCCTTCTTTCTTTTAATTTGCAAAGGCAAAGTACATCGTGGAATACAGAGTCCAACCTAGATTTGGGCGATAACAAAAATATAAAATACGCTTGTAACACCGTGTTGTTATCTCCTCTATCTACTAATCTCCTAATTCTATTTACATTCTATGATTTATAGACCATCGGCCCAAGGCCATAACTACTAAACTTAGTACAGGCCATTCAGTCAACCATTTACATAACAAAATGTAGATTTTAGCCTCTCAGCTTTTAAATATAGACAATTGAACTTGCTGGCCGTGGGCCAAATCTTCAGCTTCCGTTCAAGCAATCTGCAACTTCAGTCTTGTCTTTGGCTGCCTTTGGCTGATCTGGTCTTTGTGGCCAATGATGCACAAAACGTGGTGGTGGTTAGGGAAGTCTGGATCTGCTGTGTGGATTCGTTGCACTGGCAATAGTGCGAGATCTGATCCTGCACTTAAATCAGCAGTCATGTTAAGTGGCTTTATTTACCAAGTATTTATTGGAGATAAGGATAAGTTACAAAAGTGCATTAAAAGTAAGAAATTTGAATTAAATAGTTAATTGAATGCTAAGTTGAAATAAAATATGAAAAATAAAGCACATGTGAAATATATCACCATGCTTGGACTAGTGCAGGATGAGGGTATATGAAAAGGGTAAAACATATGTAAATAGTTGTGGTTTATAAAGAGAAAAAGGACAAGAATGAGGACATTTAGGGGACTAACAACGATTATCAAATGTCAATATGGTTATATTCTCAAACAACATCCACTACCAGGAACATATATATTTTCTATGGATATTTGTATTGTTGTAAAAATTTTGGACATAAAGCATTAAATTCTAGAGCTTATGTCAGAATAATTGATTTGGTAAATTCGAAGAGAAGTAAGGCTAATAATGGATTCACAAACATTAGTACGAACATGAATCTAGACAAAAATTAATTTTCTCCTTTCCTTGATACCACTGAATATCTCTATTATAACAACTTTGGGCACAAGTCATATGAATGTCAGATTAAAGACAATATATTATCATCTCAGACTAATTATAGAACATATGGATGCATGCAATGGAGAAAGAAGAAGGAAGAAAAGAAACTTGATAAGTGCAACCTAGTTCTATATGCTCAAGATCAAAACAATAAATGGTATGTGGACAGTGACTGCTCTAAACATATGACAAGAGATAAAAGAAAGTTTGTATCCCTGGATGAAAATAAAACTAGAAATGTCACATTTGACAATGATGAAGTAGGAAGAATCATAAGAAAGGGCAAAGTTAGTATGAATAATGGAAGAGGAAAGGCTCAGGATGTACTATTTGTAGATGGTCTAAAACGTAATCCGTTGAGTGTAAGTCATATGTGTGACAAAGGTTATGATGTTCTCTTCAGAGATTAAGGCTGTGAAATCAGGTCAACAACTACTGCAAAAAATTTGGCTAAAGGAGTTTGAACAGAGAATACTGTATATTTCTTAAAGGAAAAGAGTGAAGCATGCTACATCGACAAATAGGATGATTCGTGGCTATGGCATAGAATATTGGGGAATCTCAATTTCGATCACATCATCAAGCTTAGTAAGAAGAGTGGAGTTAGAGATCTATAAATAATAAATAAGCCTCAAAACGATATCTGGAAGTCATGTCAAATGGGAAAACAAACACGAACATCATTCAAATTCAAAGATAAACTATCAAATAGTAAGCCTTTGCAGCTAGTTCATATGGATTTGTGTGGGCCTTCCAGAACAAAAGCACCAGGAGGAGAAAAATATTTCATGCTGATAATTGATGACTATTCGAGATTGACATGGGTGGAATTTCTCATAAATAAGTCAGAAGCATTTGAGAAGTTCAAAATATTCAAGGCACTAGAAGAAAACCAAACAAGGTGCAAGATAAAGTGCATAAGGTCAGACATAGGAGGTGAATTTACATATGAGATTGCATACCTGTGTGATGAACTTGGCATAAAATGATAACATACTATTGAAAACATGCCTAAACATAATGGAGTTGTAGAGAGACAAAATAGATTAGTTCAACAAATGGCCATAGCCATGATGCAATAAAGAAACATTCCTCAAACCTATTGGGCATAAGTGATACATATAGCAGTACATATTCTCAACAAGGCACATCTCAGACCAAATTGTAATAAGACACCTTATGAACTGTGGCATGGTAAGACAACTTCAATCAAACATTTTTAAGTATTTGGGAGTAAGTGTTATATTAAAAATAATGATGACAAACTAGGAAATTTTGATGCTCGAGTAGATGAGGGAATATTTTTGGGATATTCATCAAAATGTAAGGGATACAGATGTTATAATAAAAGACTGCATAAGATTGTGGAATGCATAGATGTAAATTTTGATGAAGAGCTACCTGATAAGAACAAGAGCACAGGTTTTATCAATCCTCTAGATCATCATCATCATGATAGTAAAGAAAATGAAGTATAAGATGAAGAATTAGAAAATACAAAGACTCATTCAAAAGGTCCCTCAAGACACACACAAAAGAATCATCCTAAAATTCAAATCATTGGAGATAAAAGTGAAGGAGTGCAAACAAGGAGGCAACTTGTAGAAAAATTAGACCAAATTCATATTGCTATGTTGTCACAGATTTAACCAAAGAACTTTGTTGAAGAAAGTAAAGACAAAAGCTGGATATATGTTATGAATGAGGAGTTAGACCAAATCGAAAAGAATAAGACTTGGGAACTAACACCAAGACCAGTTGGAAAGAATGTCATTGGCACAAAATGGGTATTCAAAAACAAGATGAATGAATAGGGTCAAATTGTTAGAAACAAATCCAAACTAGTGTGCAAGGGGTACTCACAAGTAGGAGTATTGACTATGAATAAACCTTTGCACCAGTTGCAAGATTGGAGCCAGTTAGAATGCTTTTGGATTTTTCTTGTTACAAGGATTTCAAAATATACCAAATGGATGTAAAGTCTACATTTCTAAATGGAGAACTGGAAGAGGTGTATATGGAACAACCTGAAGGGTTTTTATTAGTAGATAAACCTAAATATGTTTGTGGGTTAAAGAAGGAATTATATGCTCTTAAACAAGCACCACAGGCATGGTACTCTAGATTGGACAAGTACTTTCAAAAACAAGGTTTCAAGAGAGAAGGAGTTGATAGTAATATTTACATCAAGGTTGATGGAGAAGAATTACTAAGTGTGGTTGTGTACATGGATGATATTATGTTTGGCAGCAATAAATATCATCTGGTAAACTGGTTCAATGGAGAGATGAAGTCTGAACTCAAGATGTCAATGATTGGAGAAATTACCTTTTATCTACGGATGCAAAACCTACAAAATTCTGGAGGCATATTCATTTCTCAAGAGAAATACATAAAATATATGTTGAAAAAGTTTCAAATGGATGACTGCAAACCTGTATCAACCCCCATTACAACTCGATGCAAACTATGTGTAGATGATGAATCCCCTGATGTTGATCAAAATCTTTATAGATATATGATATGATTTTTTTTATACCTAACAGCTTCTAGACCGGATATAATGTTGGTAGTCAGAATAGTTGCACTATATCAATCAACACCTAAACATAATTATCTATTAGCAGCAAAGAGGATATTCAGATACCTGAAAGGTACTATAGACTATGGACTATGGTACCCAAAAGAAAAGGACTTCACATTGACAACATACATGGATGCAGATTGGGCTAGTTGTGTGGATGACAGAAAAGGTACAAGTGGCAGTGCATTCTACTTAGGAGAGTCTCTGCTCACATGGTTAAGAAAGAAACATACATTAGTTGATCTATCTACAGCAGAAGCCGAATACATAGCAGTTATTTCTTGTTGTACACAAGTGTTGTAGATGAAACAAATTTTGCAAGATATGAAGGAAAATTTCAGTGAACCTACATTTATTAAATGCAACAATACAAGTGCAATAAGAATTTTGAAAAATCATGTGCTTCATTCAAAGACTAAACATATCCCTATAAGTTACCACTTTCTCAGAGAGCAAGTGGTTGAGGAAACGGTGAAAATTTAATACATACCAAAAAAATAACAAATAGAAAATATATTTACAAATCCCCTCACTAGAGAACCATTTAAATATCTGAGAAACAAGTTAGGGATAGTTCCTGAAAGTTATTTTCACTAATGTAACTTCAAAAGGAGAACTTAAAATGTTATAGAGAATAGGAAATGAAGGGCACAATCTAAGGGGGAGATCACAGGAGCACGAAGGAGTAAAGAAGAGAAACAAGAAGCATACAATTATGTCAAGAATTTGAAGTAGTCAAGAAGCAACAATATCAAAGGACTATCATCAAATTGTGAGGTCAAGTCATCTTCCTCATGAGCAAAGAAACTTCAATGAGGTTCATATTGCAAAGGTTCATTCTTTAACATAAAGTTTTATGAAAATGTAAATATCTTGTATATAATCATGTAAGTAAATATCCTTAATAAACATAATCATCTTAGATGTTTGTTTATCTAGCCTAAACATGTAGAAGATGAGTCTAGCTAGAATCACTAGAATTTTCTCAAAATTCTTCAGCTTCTCATAAATCTAAGCATGTATATGGGATATATCAATATATTTTATAAAACTCATGTACTCATCTAACCTTTGATACATGAAGAAAGAAAAACTGAGATATCTTCAAATATATCTATGTGCAAGCAAAAACAAAGATGCTATCATGAAGTCTAGAGAAGCAGGCCTTATTCATCTTTATGTCAAGTTTCCAGAAGTTTACATCATGTAGCATCATGAGGTCGACATTTGAACCACACTATTTGCAACTTTCATATGAAGAAATATAGCTCAACAAATGACCAAGTACAAATTGTTGCAAATGATCATTTCATGCATAGATCCTTTTTATGATTCCAAAGAACTGTTACTGAAGAAAATTATGAAAATGCTTCTACAATCAGAAAGCCAACATGTGATTAAGCTATTGTGCTATATTTCATTGCATCACTAGGATTTATCCAAATCCTTTGGATATATTATTATGACCATAAATATTTGGATGGTATTAATGCTATTTGTTTAAAGTGCAAGAAGAGTTAAAGTGAGATTATGAAGGAAATATTTTAAAACATCATCATAGTTGAAGAAGAACGCATTCCTACATCTAACAATTTAAATGAAGATTCAATTCATCGGTAACTTTACAGAAGAAGAAATTGAATCATACGAATAAGGCATTTTCCATATCTATACAAGATGCAAAAAATAAAACTCATATACCTCATAGAAAGCAAATGAACAGACATTCAAATCCATTGTATTGGCTCTATTCTCTATATTCATTGAGATGCATTTTTTTTGGCATTCAATACTAAGAGAATTTCAAGAACAACAAATTGTTGAACAAAAGGATACTAGTTGATGCAGGAGCATTAGCTTGGGAAAATACCTTGTATTTTTATTAAACCTAGGGGTCTCATGTTTTTGAGAAATTGTTAATTTTATGTAAATATTTATGAGATTTTGTGAGGATTTGTAATGTTTCCAAATAATTGGACAACAAGAGAGAAATTAGCCTTGAAATATTTCAGAATTAATTATAAGCCTAATTTAGATTTAGTTTCAAGAGTTTTAGGGATGAGAATCTATCCTTTAGGGATGTTGAGAGATTTAGGGGTTTGTTGAGGAATTGAAGGGATTGAGCATTTAATTTAATGATATTTTTAAATTGTATAAACAGGAAAGAAGTTTTAGAAGCGTGGTGGAGTGAGAGTGAGAAGTTCTCCTTGGGAGCCTTCTGGCAATTTGTAAAAGGGCCATGGATTTGCATATCTGGCCATGAAGAAACTCTGTGTGAATGTTAATTTTATTGTAAATATGAATATGTTGGATTTAATAAAATTCTGAGATGGTTCTGTGGTTATGGCAGAAATCGATGTTTGATAATGTTGAATTTGCTAAACTCTGTGGGCGGACAGCACATTCCAATTACTGTGTATTCATGGTTGGTTTGCCTTGGCTTTTAATTCACTGTGGCGTATATATATATATTCTGGGTAATAATGGTGAATCGATTTTCACTTCGTGATATATAGACAGGCTTGATTTTTATATAGTGTTGAAATCGCACGGTGCTGATGGTTCCCATGCGAATTTACCATGTGTGTTAAACCGGTTGCCTTTCATTGCTCAACGCGCAGTCGCTGTGCATATTTATCATTAATCCCGCGTTCTGAGATGACATTGCCGGTCAGAGGACCTTCGGACCTGTTCATTGGTTTGTATGCCAATTTCTAAAGCCTGTGGATGGGCATAATGGTTATATGCGTATTGTAACAGAGGCGGAATCGCGACTTATGCATGCGCATCGATTTAAAATTACAGTCAACGGAAGTATATCTGTAAGTAGGATCCGTCCATGGTTTAAAAGCCTGTATCCAACGCATGCAACGGTGTAACATCTTGATAAATGTTCTCTCAGCGTATATGTCACAGACGGAAGCTCAGTTGGCATAGAGTCCGTGGCTTATAAGCCATTGGTTATGGCAAAGGTCGGTTTATAATTATCGTTGACAGAGGTAAGCACTTCCACGGCTCTATATGCGCCTTATTCAAGGAAGGCGAGGCGACTTGTGTTGTGAGGACCGATATATATATATCTATTATGTTGACCGCCAATTGAATAATTCATTTAAGAATTCCATAAAAAGCTCTGCGTGTTAAACAAGTGCTGCGCAGGTATGGATATATATGTGCATGGATATTCTCAGCTTATTTCTTTTATTAATTAAGGGAAAGCCGTGTGTTAATGCCAAGCCAGGTTCATAGAGCTTGAGATTAAAACTTCATAAGCTTCCGCAAGTGAAGAGGCGATTTGAGGCCGAGTTTTGGAATTTGAGAACGATCTTATATAAACAGTAACATATATGGAACGAGGATACCGTGGATGCAAATCTGGTAATATATATCTATCTTCATTCTGTTGACCAATAGAAGAATTCTAATCAGTGGCGTTCTGCATAATTGTGGTTTATCTGTTTATGTGATTGATTACAAAGCGTGCGGTGACATTTGACTGAGTTGCGTAAATGGGAGGCCATGAGTATATATAGATATGGTAGCATATATATGTTTATGGTGTTGCTTAAGATTGGTTACTGAAGAGGTTGTTTAACCAGTCCGCGTTGCAAGACCATGTATGCAGGTCGGGTAAATGGGAAACCTTTGAGCTGTTTTAAACCCTTCGAACTATTGTTGTTAAAATAAGGTAGTGGCAGTCATCTGAGTTTTAGGTGGGTCGAAATGATGGTAAGGCTGCATCTTTTTGTTGAGCTGTAAAATGGACTTAATGCAAGCGAGGTTTTTATGAATCATGAAGATTACACTATCATGGAACAAGCTGTTACATGCATAGGTATTAGAAGATCCTGGTAGTTGTGGCCTGGGAGAGGCCTGTGTTTCATCACTAGTGCATGCCATTGAAATGGGTGTCACTAGAATTGATTAATTGCATGCATTGAAAACCTTCAAAGAAAAAGGGAGATCCCTAAGAGTTCAAGAAAATGTGGAGTAAGCAACAGGAAGGAAATGGAAGCCCAAAGAGAATTGAGCACTCAAAGTAATTCACCTATGTAATGGAAAGAATAAGTTGTTGACAGAAAATGTATATCTAGGAAGAAGTAACAAATATGTGGTTAGAAATATAGTAATGATAGGTACAGAATAGCTAGAGATAAAATGGGAACAAGATGACAAGAGACAGACGAATAATGAATATAGACATCCTAGCATAAATACATTACTGTTAAAAATGGTCAATCACAATATGGCATATGATAAATATATTTGAATATATAATGAGCTATATTATAATTAGGTTTGTGTACCTCAGTTCTACACATTGTGAATGGCATATTTATTGTGGCCTTCTCAATACAATTGGAAATCCTAATGAAAGATATGGGTATCTACTTATCAAGATTGCAACAACATTCGTGAAACATATTTATGAATAATGTTGACAATATTGTGAATAACGACTAACAAAATTATGAATAACGTTGGCAATGAATCATTTGGCTCAGCATTATTTGTGGTATCATTATTCCTCGCACAGTGTTATTATTGCAATGGGACTATTACAATGATGGTATCAATATTATTATTATGATGTATATGGTTGAATGTATAGCATATATTCCCTCAAGATTGGAATGTAATGTTAAAATCATGATAGCCACAACGTTGATAACATAAGGAGAGATGTTGAAAGAGGAAAATTGATACATGCTCTAGCATTAATTATAAAACCCTGGCATAGAATAAATTGCAACGTTACATATTGAATGGAGCATTACACATTGACTAGATACTGAATAACGTTTACACATTGAATACTGTTACAACGTTACACATTGAATTGAGGTTACACATTCTCTGCAATCTTATTTTATTTTATGTGTCAAATTATACATATGGAATGGTGTTTAAATGTTGGAGCATAAGAAATGCCCATCAAATACAGCGCCCAACAAATGCAGCGTTTATATGTTATAGCATATAAATTTTATCAATATTGTTAAGCTCCCATAACTGCCGCCGAGTCGGCTCCCTTTACGGCCGCCGATTTATTACGGAAACCAAATCTGCCGCCAATTCCGTTAACCATCTGCCGCCCATTCCAAAAATTATGGAAACCATCTGCTGTTGATTAATTTCTTGTTGGGAGCTCCTGGAGTGGTCCATTACTCCCTCTGCAGTTCTCTATCATGTTCTGTGGAACACTTGACACATAGCCAACTAAAGCTTGAAAGAAGCTTGGCTATAAATACTTCTGTTTGGTCCCCAAGCTCACTGACTCAATCCCCTTCAGCCTTACACCATCAAATTAGAGTGAGTAGAGCTTGGAAGTGCAAAACGGGATTTGGGAATGATCTGCTTAGTTCCTCCTTTTATATTGTTTAGTTTGACATGTATATGACAAATTATTTATGTACGCTTTGCTTACGGCTAATTAGTAATTTTGATTGTGAATATTAACGGAGTGTGGAGTTGCAACTGTGAATGAGGTCGTGCAATTGGTATTGGCAAAGGTTAAAAAGCCACCACTGGACGTGTCTGATTTTGAAGTAGAGGTTGTGACCTTCAGCACCTGATAGGCAGGCTCTCGGATCGCTCCTGCGTGCACCTCTAATAGTAAAAGCAGCAACAAATTGGGGTAACTAGAGTTATAGGAATTGTGGGGCTTGGAGGGATTGGCAAAACTACACTTTCTAAAGAGATCTTTAGCCACGAAAGATCAAGTTATAGGCAATCTTGTTTTTATTTGATATTAGAGTGTGAGCAAGCATCAATGGCCGGAGGCATGTTTTCTTGGGTATTAAAGTTTTTCCGATTCTTTTAAGTGTTTATTCTGCATTATAAAATCGTTATTATGCTAACATTTGGTATCAGAGCCAATTTTATCTCTGCCTTGATGTTTATAGACATGTTTTGTTTGGCTCAATGCCATATTTAGAGGATTTTCTGAATTAAGGCATTTATTTGGAAATATGTCTAATTTTTGCACAATTTTTATGCTTATAATATTTATTTGGTTTAATTATATGCAATCTGTATAATTGTTGTGCAAATTTATAACTATGTTCATATTTAATTTGCATGAATTGATTATTTGTGCTCTAAATACATGCTATTTTGGATGAGTATACGAGACCCATCGTTGAATGTTATGCATGAATATTATAGTTTTATTTATGCAATTTATAATTATTCACATATCAAGTTAATTTTTATGCATAAAAGAAATAATGTTTGAGTAATCCATATAATTTTTAATTGATTAGAAAATAGCTACAACATCTCTAATTAAATAATATTATATATTATGATTGATTAGGATCACATAAAGAATATTTAGACATTAATTGTAATTAATTATACTAAATATAATACATTTTATCCCACAGGAATTTTTATTACATTTATATAATTAATTAGGATAAAATATTCATAACTTACCCACAGGAATTATGAATTAATAGTTTTATCATAAATTTCAAATCTAAGATAGAATTTTTATCGAATTATAATCATAATATACCCTTTAGAATTATGAATTAAGAGAATAATTTGATAAATTCTATCATAAAGAATAATTGAATCTGCTTGAATTGAAAATTTAGTCCACAAACAATTTTTATGTCATTAGATTCAATTTTAAGCATGATTTACATTGGTAAAGCATGAAATTTTATTTAGGCCTCAATTTTAACATAAGCATGTGATCTTTAATTTTATGCAGTTGTACAACCTGCAAATTTCTCTGATATTTGTTGTGATATCCCTGAACTTAAGGGAGATAACTATAAGATCTAGAAGGAAAGAGTTCTCCTTCATTTGGGGTGGATGGACATAGACTATGCTATTAGGAAAGATGAACCACCGGCACTCACTAATACCGGCACTGTAGCGGACATCACACTTTATGAATGATGGGAGCAATCTAATCGCCTAAGCATGATGTTCTTTAAGACTAAAATTTTAGCTGGCATTCGTTGTTCTGTTGATCAGCATGAAAAGGTTCGAGACTTGCTGAAAGCCATTGATGATCAATTCGTCACTTTAGCCAAGGAACTAGCAAGCACCCTAGTCATGAAGTTCTCATCCCTAAGGCTCAGTAGTGTGAAAGGTGTACGTGAGCACATCATGCAAATGAGGGACACTGTGGCTCAATTGAAGAAACTCGAGGTTGAAATATCGGAGTCCTTCCTGGTGCACTAAATCCTGAACACCCTTCCGCACCAATACGGACCCTTCAAAATCTCATACAACACACATAAGTATAAATGGTCAATTAATGAACTTGTGACCATGTGTGTTCAAGAGGAAGGGAGACTGGTGATGGAACTGGGAGAAAGTGCAATGCTGGCAACGCGAGGAAAGGGCAAATCTCAAGCCAATTAGAAAGGGAAAGGTAAAGTACCTCCCCAAGCCGATATCAAGAAAGATTCCAAGTGTTTATTCTGTAAAAAGAAGGGACACATGAAGAAGGAATGCGCCAAATTTCAGAAATGGCTTGCGGACAAAAGTAATCCAATCTTGTTTGTTTGTTATGAATCTAATATGGTTAATGTCAATATTAACACCTAGTGGATTGATTTTGGATCAACAATTCACATTTCGAATTCCTTGCAGGGTTTGCAAAACCTAAAGAAGCCAGTGGGAAGTGAGCAAAGCATCTTATCAGGAAACAAGATGGGCTTGCATGTGGAAGATATAGGAACATGCTATTTAACTTTAAGTAGTGATTTTGTTTTAGAATTAGAAAAGACCTTTTATGTTCCAAGTTTTTCTAGAAACTCGGTTTCAATTTGAAGACTTGTACATTTTGGATATTCCTTCAACTTTTCAGAAACATCCTTCAGTTTATTTTATAAATCTGATTGTGTTGGGAATGGTATTTTGTCTAATGGTCTTTACTGCATTAATTTACAAAACAATGTCACTTATGATTCAATGCATGTTGACAATGGCACTAAACGATGTGTTATTAATGAAGGTTCCTCTAAATTATGGCACTGGAGATTAGGTAATATCTCCATAGAAAGAATTAAAATATTGGTAAATGAAGGGGTAATTAATACCCTATATTTTACTGATTTTGAGACTTGTGTGGACTGCATAAAGGGAAAGCAAACTAACAAGTCAAAGAAAGGTGCCAATAGGAGTTCAGACATATTAGAGATCATACATACTGATATATGTAGTCCAAACATGGACTTACATGGTCAGAGATACTTCATCTCTTTTATAGATGATTACTCACAATATATGTATCTCTACATGCTTCATAAAAATAACGAAGCATTAGATGCCTTTAAGATATTTAAGGCTGAAGTAGAGAAACAATGCGGCAAGCAAATTAATATTGTGAGATCATATAGAGGTGGATAATATTATGGTAGATACATAGAAGATGGACAAGCACCTGGGCCATTTGCAAAATTTCTTCAAGAGCATGGGATTGTTGCCCAATACACCATGCCTAGTTCACCCGACCAGAATGGTGTAGCAGAAAGAAGAAACCGAACATTATTGGACATGGTGCGGAGTATGCTTAGTAGCTCCAATCTTCCTAAATCCTTGTGGACTAAAGCGCTTAAGACGGCAGTGTATATATTGAACAGGGTTCCAACCAAGGTTGTTCCTAAAATGCCATTTGAATTATGGAAAGGTTGGAAATCGAGTTTGCGACATATGCGTGTTTGGGGATGCCCGTCTGAAGTGAGAATATATAATCCACAAGAGAAGAAGCTAGACCCAAGGACCATTAGTGGGTATTTCATTGGATATGCTGAAAGGTCTAAAGGTTACAGATTTTATTGTCCATCTCACAGCACTAGGATTGTGGAATCAAGAAATGCAAAGTTTCTTGAAAATGACTTGATCAGTGGGAGTGATCAAACCAGGAACATAGTTTCTGAGAAGGATCATTCAGAATCTCAACCTTCCACCTCAAGTGATAGATTGGTTATTGTTCACAGCACCCCTCAAGTACAAACTGGTGTTGAACAACCAATTGTTGAAGTTCCACAAGCTGCTGACGACATTCCAGTAGATCAGGTAGTTCAAGAGTTGCCAAGAACTTTTGAACAACGAGTTGAACCACATACTTCTTAGGAAGATGATGGTACAACATTAAGAAGATCTATTAGACCAAAGAGATTAGCAATTCCTGAGGATTATGTTGTGTATCTGCAAGAATCTGACTACAACATTGGAGCCGAAAATGGTCCCGAGTCTTTTTCACAAGCCATGAGTTGTAAATAATCAGAATTATGGTATGATGCCATGAAGGAAGAGATGAATTCTATAAAGAGTAACGAAGTCTGGGATCTTGTTGAGTTTTCAAATGGTGCAAAAGCCATTGGAAGTAAATGGGTCTTTAAGACAAAGACAGACTCATTGGGCAACATTGAGAGATACAAGGCAAGACTTGTTGCTAAGGGATTCACTCAGAAAGAAGGAATTGATTACACAGAGACTTTCTCTCCTGTATCTAAGAAATATTCCTTGTGCGTTATTATGGCATTAGTAGCCCATTTTGACTTGGAGTTGCAACAAATGGATGTGAAAACGACATTTCTCAATGGAGATCTAGAGGAGGAGGTTTACATGAAACAACCTGAAGGATTCCCCTCTAGTAATGGTGAGCAATTGGTTTGCAAGCTCAAGAAATCATTATACGATTTAAAACAAGCATCCTGCCAATGGTATTTGAAATTCCATAATGTAATTTCTTCATTCGGTTTTGTAGAAAACATTATGGATCAATGTATATACCTGAAAGTCAGTGGGAGTAAAATATGTTTTCTTGTTTTATATGTGGATGACATTTTGCTAGCAACCAATGATAAGGGCTTGCTGCATGAGGTGAAACAACTCCTCTCTAAAAATTTCGATATGAAGGATATGGGTGAGGCATCTTATGTCATTGGTATTAAGATCCATAGAGACAGATTTCGAGGCATCTTGGGTTTGTCTCAAGAAACCTATATTAATAAAATTTTAGAGAGATTTCGGATGAAGGATTGTTCACCAAGTGTAGCTCCCATTGTGAAGGGTGATAGGTTCAATTTGAACCAATTCCTGAAGAACAACTTTGAAAGGGAACAAATGAAGAACATTCCATATGCTTCTACTGTCTGAAGCCCAATGTATGCTCAGGTCCGCAGAAGACTTGACATTGCATTTTTTGTGGGAATGTTGGGACGATATCAAAGTGATCCAGGTTTAGACCACTGGAGAGATGCAAAGAAAGTAATGAGGTACCTTCAAGGAACCAAAAACTACATGCTTATGTATAGACAGACGACCAATTTGGAAGTAATTGGATACTCAGATTCTGACTTTGCTGGATGTGTTGATTCACGCAAATCAACATCAGGATACATTTTTATGATGGCCGGTGGAGCTACATCATGGAGGAGTGCCAAGCAGACCTTGGTTTCCACCTCCACTATGGAAGTCGAGTTCGTCTCCTGTTTTGAGGCTACTTTACATGGTGTATGGCTTAAGAGTTTCATTTCTGGGCTTAGAATTAGGGATTCTATCTCTAAACCATTGAGAATGTATTGCGACAATTCAACTGCTGTTTTTATGGCTAAAAACAACAAAAGTGGAAGTCGAAATAAACACATCGACATTAAGTATTTAGCTATAAGGGAACGTGTTAAAGAAAAGAAAGTGGTCATTGAGCACGTCAGCACTAAGTTGATGATCGCTGATCCTTTGACTAAGGGCATGCCACCGTTGAAATTCAAGGATCATGTAATGAATATGGGACTTGGTTCCATTATGTAGTTTCTCATTGTATGAACAATGTTATTTTAATGAAATTCTTAATTATTGTGATGTTTTCCTCATATTTATGTGCACCTTAATTTTATTTGAGAGAATTCATCTGTGTAGGACCAAGAATAAACATAAGGTTTATTCATTAAGAAATTGTTGCCACATAAATTATAATAAGAATAAATACATAGTAATACATGGAAGATAATACTCGTCATTAGAGGACTTATCGCCATGATTCATGTATCTATTACTTAATACAAATTATCAATGGGTTTTAAGATGAGACATTAAGATTGGAAGTATGGACCAAGTGGGAGAATGTTAAGCTCCCATAATTTCTGCCAAGTTGGCTCCCTTTATGGTCGTCGATTCCGTTAACCATCTGCCGCCCATTCCAAAAATTATGGAAACCATCTGCTGTTGATTAATTTCTTGTTGGGAGCTCCTGGAGTGGTCCATTACTCCCACTGCAGTTCTCTACCATGTTCTGTGGAACACTTGACACATAGCCAACTAAAGCTTGATGGAAGCTTGGCTATAAATACTTCTGTTTGGTCCCCAAGCTCACTGACTCAATCCCCTTCAGCCTTACACCATCAAATTAGAGTGAGCAGAGCTTGGAAGTGCAAAACAGGATTTCGGAACTGTTAGGTTCCTATATCAATAGGTTTCATTTTTCATGATTGACTGTGGAAGGACCAAATATGTTCATCCTTTTATGCTGCAAAGGTTCCATATTTTGTAAACAAATGAAGAAAATTAAAAAATGAAAAGAGGGTGTGCCCTAAAAGAAAAATCAAAGGGCAAAAAGAGTAAATTGGTCAGAAAAAATAATAGAAATGAACCCCAAACCAAAAGACCAGGAAAGTGGCCAGTCAAAATGCCACTGCTATCTTATTTGCAAGTTCACAATGTGCAAATATTGTTGTTTATCACACTTGATGGATGGCCCAACAGTTCAATCTGGACCATTCCATATTTAAATTTGCTGTTGTAGAATAGAGAATGAAGGTCTGTCCAAATAGTTCAAGCTTGGCAGATGAGTAGATAGGTAGAGAAATTAAGGAGCCCAACTACTTAATCTGGGCCCTTGGAAGAGATAAGGGTAGATTTAGATAGGAGGGCAGTCAAAAGAAAAGAGGAAAATTAGGGTTTGCTAGTCCAAATGCACCCAATCCAAAGGAAGAAAAAATGCTAGGTGTATTAGGCTGGGTAAGCAGTTTGAGGTTGCAGAAGCAAGGTTATGATCATTTTTTGCCTTGTCAGGAAGGACTCATCTCATCAATGACACTAGTACCATGGCAAAGTGATTGCAGAACAATGGAAGCATGACTAATTTCCCCCATCATTCCCCCAGAAATCTTTTACTAACATCCCCTCAAGGACCTTGGGATCTGCCCAATAGTCCTATTTCACTTCATTTTATGAGAAATGCTAAGTTAAACTCTGAGTTTAGTTAGTGAAAAGAAGCCACATTTCTTGTGTAAAAATCATTATTCCATACTCCTTTCATTTCCTTATGCCTAAGTTTTCACTCTATAAACTTAGCATTTATTCATGCAGTTTCATTCCATAAAGTCATATTAACTTTTAACTTTATTATTTAGCTCCCTCAATCATTTTTCCCACCCCTATTCTACAAAAAACTATATAAAAACCCAAAAAATACTAAATACCCTTTCCCTTGGCAACTATAGCCATACAATACAAAGTTTGGGGAATATTAAGTTCATTTGGGACTTTATATTAGCCCTTCCGTGTTCATAAGACCTTTGGAGTTTATTTAACTTCAGGTTAAATAAATAACCACGCTAAAACCTCGCACAAACCATACATTTATACCCTCCGCGCATGTATAACAAGGGTTTCATTTAAAAGTTTGGTTAAACGAATAACCGTGCCCACCCGCATAACCACATAAACCCATAAATCCAAAGTTTTTACCCCCGCTAATATTAAAAACGTTTGAAAAATATGCGCGGGTCCCGTACCATATCCACCTGCCACCTACCTTACCCGTCCGCCGTCCGATCCCGCGCCGTAGATCTGACGGCTGGCGGCGATATCGCAAGCCCCGATCTGCCGAAGGTTAGCGTCTGGGGGATGGGCGGTATTGCTGTCGTACCCCCGCCACGCATCAATCTCCCGGCGTGATCGGAGCCCTCCCTTGCAAAACCACCCTGGGCCAAAGGCGGTGTGGGGAAAACCGCTTACCGCCCGCCACCTGCCCCCTGACGTCAGGGCCACGTCACCATATGACGTCGTGTACATGTCGCCTCCCACTCCTCTGCAGTACTGCCACATCATCCGCTGACATCACCGCCCGGCCACCGTGTCATGCGCCACGTCACCATACACGTCAGCTGCCACGTCACCCTCCGTACCCACTACGTGCCAAAATTACGTCAGGATGACGTCATCATTAAAAAGCGCCAAAAGCGCTAAAATGTCCAAAATTCATTAAAAAGTCGTGAAAACGACTATTTTGTTTATTTTCTATTGTTGCGCCTGCGAAGAACGTGCATGCGATTTTACGACCAATCTGCCTCCTGAAGTTGCACAGTCCATCAACCTGCAAATGCGCTCCGTAGCTCGACTCCACAGCTCGAGTCACCCCTGCTAACTATCCTCTGTGCCATAAAAACAGGTATTTACCATTTTTCGCCCGAAAACCCTATTTTTTCCAAAATTCGCTGTTGAAATCGCCTAAAGATCTATAATTCAAATCCAAAAGTGCTCCTGCCTATCAATCACCACCTTGTATTCACTGTGTAAGCTATTGATTCAAAGCAAACCGGCGAGCGGTGCCCTCCTCTGCAAATAGGCCCCTAAACCATATTTCGAGCCCGTTTCTGCCGGCAGAGTCTCCAAACTGCCCATGCATTAAGATAATTTATCAAAAAATCCTCTGCAAAGACCACCATTTCCTCTGCATTCTGCTCACAGAGCTTGCAATCCAGCAAATTCATGTAAAGACCCTACTAGACCCTGCAACATTTTTTTTGACCATAAATTTTACACAGTGAGATCAATTCTAGATAAGCTCATTCTACAGCTCCCCGACAAAGCCTCAGAGACAGTTTTCACCATTCAGTTGTTGAAAAAATCCAAATTTCAAAATTACAAACATATAGAATTTGAAGATGGCCACTCTAGCAGCCTTGAACATCACTCCTCTCAATGCACCTCACAAGGAACTTGAAGCATTACCTTTGGCTGATAGAGACCACTTAATTCAAGACTTGGTTGGTGACATAAACCACTTGCAGACATTTTGTCAGCTGAGAAACAGTTATTTGAACAACAGTGACATTTATGGCATTTGGGAATCGAACTTGCCCATCTACTTGCTCCCTTCTATCAATGTCTTCCCTGAAATAATTCGCCTCTGCTGTGAAAACTATGACCCAACTCAAAGGGCAGTCAAGTCTCCATCTGGGAGCATTCTCTTCCATATAACTCCTGACTCAATCAACCAAATGCTAAACTTCAAGAAAACTCAGCTTCTGGTCCCCTTTTCTATGAAATTCCTGCTTGATGAAGGTCCCAAACTCTCCAACTCAGAGATAGCCCGAATTGCCAAAGTATTCATGAGAGCAGACTGCCAGCCTACAGGGCCACCTCCTTTTCTCTATGTACATTTCAATGAAGTGGGAAAATTACTAGTAGATATGACCTCCTATGTGCTGGTTTCAAAACAAGTGAACATATTGATCATACTATATTGGTCTTGCTGTCTGCATTTACCCCAGGACAGTCCCCTGCTGTCAAATACAACTATGCCAAATTCATTGCCAATAAGATACATGACCAACTGCTGAAATTGGATAGGGAGGGAGTCTTCAAATACTCATCTTACATCTATCATCTATTCATGTATTATTATCCAGACTGCTTCCAATGCCCCATCAAAAGATTGGACTCTAAAGGAGAAAAGAGGTCTGTGATTTTCTGGACCTCAGTCTTTCATGAAGTCCACAACTCCCCCTACTCTTACTGTGAGTTCATTGACCTGTTTGTCTATCCAATCTCTTGTCTCCTGATGGGAACTCCTCCTTCTAGGCTATCCTATGACATGTAACAAATATTGCAGCTTTCAAAGAACTACAAAATAGGTGACTGGTACTTTTACCAGAATCACACTGTCATTAGGATATATGGCTGTGAGCTCTATCCCTATAGGCTGCCAAGATATGTGCCAATGAGACTGTTTGCCTTGAAATATTACAGGCAACTGATCAATTCAGATTTAACTCATTTTCATAGTGCCAAGAAAAAGGCTCGCTTGAAATTCAAAGACCAATTGGGCCCCTTTGTCATGAACAAAAAAGAAGGGTGGCAAGACGCTGATCAAATATTGGGGGAGAAACTCAAGTTAAAAAGAAGTTTTTGGTGGGTACCTTATGACCCAGATGGCTTTATCAATGCTAGAAAAATAAAATATAGGCTGTCAGCCTATGAACATTGCAAAATCCCACAGATTGAACAATTTGCTAACCAAGATGAGTAGGTGCAAGGCACACTAGTTGAAGAGTTCACTCATGAAGAAATAATGGAGCAAAATGTCAAAGATTTGAAAAAAAACTCTTGACTTGGATTCTTTTGAGCAGGTAACATTCAAGCTGCCACAACAAGTTGGAGAAGGCCCATCAACTGCTGCAGCTTCACAAGCTGCCCAAGAAAGATCTACACCAGCAACAGGTACAACAAAAGGCAAGGAGGTAATGGATGCAGAGCAAGAAACAGTGACAGAACAACCTACTACCTCAAAGGAGCAGAGTCAAGGGCAAGCCCCTCCACTACAGACAGAGGCACTACAGGTGCCAGCTTTACAGACTCCCCTTAATGAGGAAAGAGGCAAGAAGCGGGATAGGGAAGAAACTACACCTGCTAGTGGGTCAACACAGCAACCAGAAGCCAAAAGACAGAGAGTTGATCCTCAAGTTGAGGAAGAAATTAGTGAAGAAGTCATAGAGAGTCCAAGGAGGGAGAGAGAAACTAGCCAGCAAACACCTACTAGCTCATTCCAGCAAGAGCAAGAGAGGCAGCATGGTATGGAGGTGTCCTCCTCAAGGCAGCAAAGCAAGCAACCGCCTGGTATTAAAGGAACTTTCATGGAAATCAAGGCCCAAAATGAGTTGTTAAGAGTACAGCTGTATGATCAATTCCTCAAGACAACACCCTCCAAACAGCAGAGATTAATGGCAGCCTATGACTTTAAGGAGGAGAAAATGATTCTAAGTCATTTCAAGCCTAAGATACCACAGCCACAGACAGCTGCAGATTACATAAAGACAAACTTAGAGGTCCTCGCCAAGGACATACACCCGATGGACCAAATTGAGCTACACAAGCAAACAGGTTAAATGGTCTATGCTACACTTGCAGACAAGGCTATGTTGGCCCATCAACTGAAGGAATCATTGAAAAATACAAATACTCAATTGGATTTGGAGAGAATGTCTTCCTCGGCCAAAGATAACAGAATAAAGACATTGGAGGAAATCATTGTGGAACTAGGGCATGATCCTAAGAAGGATGCCAAAGGCATCCAGGCCCTCATAAAGAAAAAAGAAGAAGATATTGCTGCACTCAGAAAACAATTGAGGTTACCTGCAACCATGCACCCTCAAACTACTGAACTTGTACAAGAAAAGGAAGGTGAAGATATGATGGATTTGCTAATGAAGATGAATCAAAGAATAATTTAAATGGAGCAAGATTTGGAGAAAGCATTGCAGGGCAAGTAGGGAGAGTCGACCTCCCAGCCACCTGAAATAGCTCCAACAGTTGCCACTGTTCCTCCCACACAAGCAGCAGCAATTCCTCCTGTCATTGCAGCATCAGCAACAGCTACATCAACCACAGATGCTTCAGCAGCAGCGGCAACAACAGCGCCAGAAACTAGCATGAGTATGGAAGAAATGACGAAAATAGTCAAAGAGCTAGAAGTTCAGGTGACAGAGGTGAAAGAGGCTAAAGAAAAGTTGGCCAAGCTGGAGGCAAGCTATGACAAGTCCAAGATGACAGTGGCTGAGAAACAAAGGGAAATAAAAGCCTTGGACAACAAAATAAAAACCTTAGAGAAGGAGCTTACTTTAGATAAAACTCTAGCTGAAATCAAGAAAATTTTGTGGGCCAAAATTGGCCAGTCAATCACTGACCAATGGCAATCAATTCAGACCATGCATGAACAAATAGAATTGATAGGCTTAGCTCAATTTGAGACTCAAAGGGCCAGAGCATCATTGGGAAATATGCCTGAGCAAGCCAATAGAATGATTTAGTTCCTGAACACTCATACCAAAGAGCAGTTGGCAGCTCTGGATATCAGTAGCAGGACAGATACTATTCTGACAGTGAAAAAGGTGCTAACCCTGAGAAATTTTGTGCAGACTCTAGAAAGAAAGTGCCAGGAAATGCAAGCAGAAATAAATGACTTCAAACTAAAGGTTGCAGCATTGCAAAGCAGAGGGTTACCCAGCTTATTGACCAGTAGTGGCAGACTGCTAACCCGTGAACAGTATACTACCAGAATGAATAACTATGTTTCCAATCAGATTACAGCATCCTCAAGTACCTCAGAAGAAACAGGGCCTCCCTCTGGACAGAGTCTTTATGACAAGTTAGAAAATCTATTCTACATTGAACATGAGATAAATCACCTGTTTGAGGTTCAGCCCAACTTTTACAGATATACTGAAGCTGATGAAACACTGATTAAAATACAAAGACATCAGCTGCCTACAGAGGATTGGTGGCAGGCAATGCTGGAAATTCTACCCAGGTAATTTGATTTCTGTTCCATTTTGAGTCAGCTACAGGTCAGCAACTCCACATACGCAGGCCACTTGCCAAAGTGTAAAAACAGCAGAAAGAGGAAGTCATATTGAAACTGCAGTTCATTAAAGACAAGACCGAGCACCGATGGCAGCAAAACAGCAAACACAGGAACACAGAGTAAAGACGCAGCTCCAGCCGTCTCACTCAGTCTAAAAAGTCAAAAATCTCTGACAGACTAAACCGCCAGCACACCAACAATTACTGCAGTATTTATTTCTCTCATTTACTTCTTTTGAAGAGTTGGTGAAGAAAGTTATTGCATGAAGACTTATCTACAAGATATTTTGTATATCATTTTTGTATAAATACCTCCCCATAGAATGTATTTGGGGTTGGTGATTTTCTCTCTGGACTGCGCTGTAAATTCTGAGACTGTTTTAATACAAAAGCTGTTGAAGTTCACTGTTGCTGACCGTCTGGATGTGGATTTGATGTTCTGGGACATGCTACAGAATTCCTGTGTCATTCTATGGATCAATAAGTTATTCTAAACTGTGTTTTATGTTTTCTGTGTTTGCAAATTTCACATATGTTCCATAATCTTGGTAACAGAGAAGAAGAATAGCCCAGGATTTGTTTAAATGCACCCTGTGTTCAATCTCTGCTATTAATTATGTTTTCTTCAGAATTAGTCATAAATATGAATTCTTAGCTGCTCATGTTTGCACTGATTCTTTCACTTTGAATATTACCTAGGAATTCTTTATTGCTCCTTGATAATATTCATGCACTTTCCCTCTACCAGCATAATGAAAGATTCTTGATTGCCTTTCATTCCCTGACTTCATTCCATCAATTTCCAGATTTGAAAATTGTTCCAAGACTGCCTATCTTGCTCTGTAGCATTACCATTTACCCAAGAAACACTTTCAGCAGTACACCATCATTGACTCCATTGCCCAATGGAATAGACTATTTTGGACTTGCATCTCAGCTCTGTCTGAAATCACCATCCAACAAATTTAAAACAAAACCTTGTGCATCATAACTAGCCTAAAATACTTCAAAACAAAGCTAAATTACAAAGAGAGAGCCCTCTCTGGTTGCAGATTGGCTAGAATCTGCAGCTAAAAGATTGGTTAGTGGTTACCTCGGCCGTATTCCCTTCAAGAGGCAGGGAACAACTTGAGTGATCACAGGAACGATCTTCTTAGTTCCTCTTTTTATATTGTTTAGTTTGACATGTATATGACAAATTATTTATGTACGCCTTGCTTACGGCTAATTAGTAATTTTGTTTGTGAATATTAATGGAGTGTGGAGTGGCAACTGGTGAATGAGGTCGTGCAATTGGTATTGGAAAAGGTTAAAAAGCCGCCACTGGACGTGTCTGATTTTGAAGCAGAGGTTGTGACCTTTAGCACCCGATAGGCAGGCTCTCGGACCACTCCCGCGTGCACCTCTAACAGTAAAAGCAGCAGCAAATTGGGGTAACTAGAGTTATAGGAATTGTGGGGCTTGGAGGGATTGGCAAAACTACACTTGCTAAAGAAATCTTTAGCCGTGAAAGATCAAGTTACAGACAATCTTGCTTTTATTTGATATCAGAGTGTGAGCAAGCATCAATGGCCGGAGGTATGTTTTCTTGGGTATTAAAGTTTTTCCGATTCTTTTAAGTGTTTATTCCGCATTATAAAATCGTTATTATGCTAACAAATACATAATTGATCAGATTTATTTTTTTGAAGAAAATGTTATTCCTCTCAGCCACGGCAACAAGAAAAAATCAAGAGCATTGCAACGTCAACCACGAACAAGAAAATTCCATCACAGTTGTCAAGGATCCAACACAGAACCATTGAGAGATGATTTCATTGAAGGGGACTTGTCGAATGATGAAGATTTGATATCAGAGGATAGTGACGAAAAAGAGGAGCTTAACATTTCTTGATAGTGATTATCTGAGACCAACTAGGTGTAATAATGTGTAGTGGTGCTTTAATGAAATTGTGTAAAATTAAGTCAGTATTAGGGTTTTGTTCCCTAGCAGCGTCCAAGTAGAAACATTGAATATATGCTCATGTGAGATAACCAAAGTTGAATTAATGTACCAACATATCAACTAATGACCATCATATTGACCAAATGTTATGTACTCCATTATCGACCAACATAGGAGGAAATCCAGGTATGATGAAACCCATTTTCTTAACATGTTGAAAAGTCCTGGGTGAGAAAACCAGGTGAGAAAACCACTATAAAAAGGTAGATAAGTTTCTCAACGAGATGACTTCAAAATTCTATAAATCCTATTATGTTAAATAGATTGATCACGATATATGATGATGCCCAGTTGTTTGAAGAAAATTTCAAGCATTCAGTTAAGAAACGAAGTCCTTGGTGTTGAGCGATATATTTGTGTTGCCTACAATCGATCGTGGTTTTCTGTGTATTGTATCGAAGAGTAAACATTAGTGAGCCAACATTTAACTCCAACGATTAACACATTAAACTCCAACTTTAAAAATTCAGCATTCATGGCTAAATATCCAGCATTCAAATATCCAACATTCAGTGTTTATGATCCAGCGTTCAGTATTAATGATCCAGCGTTCTCATATTAAAATCCAACATTACTGCACTTATCCAGCTCTAGTGTTAAACATATTAAACTCAAACGATATTGCACTTACTCAACTCCAGCGTTCACAGATTAAACTCCAACGTTGTTGCACTTATCCAACTTCAGCGTTCAACTCTAGCATTAACATATTAAACTCCGACGTTATTTCATTTGTCGTGGTTTGACATTATTATGGTTTGGCCTTATTAATGATCGAGCGTTCATGGCTTGGAATTATTATTGTTTTGGCTGTCGTTATTATATATGGTTTGGCGGTATTATATGATCCAAAGTAAATCTATTGTTTCATATTATTACATACGGTGTATATCCATGTGTCGGCCTTCACAGTGATATTATATAGATATGGGTTGCCTTAATATTATGGTTGGTGCTTTATATAAATGCGTGGTATTATGGTTGGTGCTTTATATACACGTGAGGTATCATGTGCTTTATGGTTGGCGCACAAAGGCTATATACATGGTGTATTATATACATGCGTTGGCAAAGACTTTATATGTTATATATTATTCAAGAAAACAACATCCTTGATTAAACCAACATTGTCTACATGTCGCATGCCCTTGGTACATACAATAATAATTCAATTATGGAGAACAACCTTCTAATTGAATCACTCCGAAGTATTTTTTAAAATTAGCATTTTGTGCCCTGTCATGCAAAAACACTAGAGAAGGGTTTTTAAATGGATTTATTAAATAGATTTGGAGCAGTATTTGCAATTACAAAACTCTATATTTTCTAGCAGTCACATTGTTCTGTAAAGGTAAATCCCTTGTCATTGATGTCAAAGGAGGAGGTAGGCAGAGGTAAAAAGAAGAGGTATGAGCAATAACAAAAAAAGTTGTCATCAATGCCAAAGGGGGAGAATGTTGGTAATATTGGCATTGATGTCACTGATCACATTGGTGATAATCTAAGTTTAATGTGAAGTGCACATGAATCTTGAATTATTGAATGAAAAAGGCTAAAAGTGATGTGAAGTGCAAACAAGCTAAAACATTGATAACTACGTTGATTGTATTGGAAAATGGCTCATGACATAGTTGTTTGGAAAATGTATACTTTTATTAATCATTAACAATTTTCTATATTTATCTTATACAATATTTGTTATTGGTCCATTTTATTGCAACTCTATTTCATATTACAAAATTCTGATTTTCGGCATTGAAAATGAAGAGATGGATTGTGAACAGTCTTGGAAGACCAAGAGACAACTTCTCATTTCATATTCTTGTAGAGAATACAAACAAATAACAAGCCATGCTTATAAAACATACATTATTGAATGGAAAGAGGACTTTTTTTATGTTAGGAAATTTGTATGAGAGGAGAAGAAGAGGGACAAAATTGAAGAGGAGAAGCTGAGAAGATGTACAGTATATTTGACAATAGAAATTTATATCAACTAACCAAAACTTTGAATTGGTATTTTGATTGAGAGATTGCAGTCCCTTTGCAAGTTGTAGCTTGATAAAGAACAGGTTGTAGCATGTTGAGGTAGGAGTCTCCTATGGGTTGTAGCCTCCAAAAATTTATGGGAGTCAGAGCTTCCTTTGTGGTAAGAGCCTCTTGTGGGTTAGATCCTACAAAAAACTAATGTAATGAGGAAGTAGGAGCTTTCCTTCTCACTACTTTGAGCCAAAAATTTGTGATTTTCTCTCGTATGGGTTTCCACTTATATCTGGTGTCTCCATATGTTCTCTCTTGAATATTGTGTGAATGCTCTTGAATTCTGAATAAGTATATTTGAAAATATATCTCTCTTGTAACTACAAAAGGAAATCATTAATAATTGAGTATATACATAAATCATGAGCTGCATAAGAAGAAACTTCATTTGAGAAAAAATTAAGTTTGAAATTATTGATTCAACCCCCCCCCAAGTAATTTCCAAACATAAATATCAAGAAGTGCGTTGTGTGGTCTTGAGGAGTGACAAGCCCTTTTACAGGTGCATGCCATAATTTTAAGAAGAAAGGGTTTGATCCTCTATGGACAAGGAGAGTGCAATGCACCAGTGAGGGGTATGAAGTGTTTAGAGTTGCCGCAATGCATGAAAACAAAGGTCTACTAAAAAATTGAATAAGTTTTAATGGGAGCAAGAAAAATGGATCATATGAACAAAATATCTAAATCCAAACTCACAAAAACCACACCACAGAAATCTGCAAACCATTATTGTTACCCTGTACGGAGGGGAAACCTGGAAGGAGGGCCGTGATATCAAGAAAACGAGGGGAAAAAAGAAAGAAGGGAACCCAATCTTTCCTTTCTTTCATCCTGAGCTGATCAGCTCCCCAACTTGACATCACTCTAGATCATATTTATTTCTCACGCTTCTTTTCTTTGTAAATCAGTCCTGAGGATGAGTCTTGATCTAGACTCGAAACATAGACAATGTGAAAATGAAGGCCATGGAATATCCGAATCCAAACTCACAAAAACCACACCATAGAAATCTGCAAACCAATATAAGAATAAAAAATACTGACATGCATCCACATATATACAACCATAATAATGACTATAATGCGAACAACCTAAGAAAGTGAAGAGACACTGAAAACAATTAAGTAAGAACTAAAGCGATACTTGTAAGAGAAAAATTTCAAAGTGCCACAGCTAAAAAACCTACCTAGTAGGATAGCACACTTGTAACCGAGAGTGAAGGGTGATCTTTATTCTCTTAGAGTATGCAGAGCTCCAAATTGAAAGATAAGTGTGAAATGAGTAATGGGTGGCTCTTTATATAGGGAGAACAAACATGTGAGAAAATTAGGGTTTAGAAGTTTACCTGTTGCACGTCACAAAATTAGGAGATAAGGATGTGATAACTACCACTAAAAAGTACAACAACGCTATCTTTAGAAAGTGCGCTCTAGCTATCTTTCAAAAGTGCGCTTTAACTGTCTCTAGAAGGTGCACTCTAACTTTCATCAAGGAATGCACTAGACTTACTCCGAAGAAGTTCGCTCATGTCGTTGATAGGAAGTGCACTTTTCATGTTAACAAGGAGTGCACTACATTATCTCCAAGATGTGTGTTAGGCCTATCTTGAGAAAGTACGCTATGAAGGGAAAATGACTTGGGCTTCTGAATGCATGGTGCACCAACACATAGGATTTCTAGGAAAAGGCCTGAAAACTTAGAAAAATATGACCACACATGAGTTTCTTGACTTGAAATGACAGATCACATGATCATCCAGGGGCTCCAAAATTTTAGTGAGAGAAAAAAATTGGAGGGTGTTGTAGTGGCTACAACAAGGTCCAACTTGAAAAATAAAATAGAGTTGAGGAAGTATTAAAGACTCAAATGATGAGGAAAGGAATATTTTAGGAATTTGGAAGATCATATTGTAACATTGTGGGCTGAAGTTGATAAACTCAAAAGGAACCTTAGAAACTTTCTAGCATTGGATAATATTATCAATTTCCAAATATCACCAAACAATAAAATAGGTCTTGGCTATACAGGTGCATATTCAAGAAATGAGGACAAAATATCCAAGGAAGAAACTAAAAGAAGTCATGTTGATGATTCCAAGAACACCCATCACAAGGATCAGTAATGGATTGAACCTCCTCCAAGGAAAAACAACTTCAAAATATCATCCTACTCTCCCAGGTATGAAAATATCTTTCTTGGTCATTGTTACTCTTGCGGAAATTTTGGGCATAAAGAAATTCATTGTAAAATCAATACAAGATGCAATTATGCAAGGAGAAAGAATGATTATGGATTTAGATCTAGAAATTTCCATGGATCTACCAACAGAAACTATAATCCATTTGAACCACTAATGAATCAAAACATTATATGCTACATGTGCAATAATCTTGGTCACAAGACATAGGATCGGAAGCTTGTGAAAGATAATACTCCAATCATGCAGAAAAAGAAGCTAGATATGACATGGAATAAGAGAAATAAGGAAACTTGTAATCTATCATTAATTGTTGAAGATAAATAAGATGAATGGTACATAGACAGTGGATGCTCAAAACATGTGCCTAGAGATCAACACAAATTTTTCATCCTAAAGGAAAAAAATGGCAGTGTTGTGTTTGGAGATAACTCTTCCATCAAGATACTTGGAAAAGCTCTAGAAAGTCTTGGAAGTGAACATATGAGAGCACAAAAAACATTTCTAGTTAAGGATTTGAAGCACAATCTTCTCATTGTTGCCAATATGTGTGATTAAGGGTATAATCTATTGTTTTACTCCTGGAAGTGCAAAATCATTGAAGAAGAATCAAGAAGAATGGTTGCAATAGCGACAAGAATACCAAATAACATTTATGCTCTAGACCAAGTAGAGCGGAAGAAAATTGCATCCAAGAAAAGGATTCAAGAGCACAAAAAAGAAGGAAATGACAAGAAGATAAAAGTAGTTTTGAGTGCCATATGTTTAGGGGGAGTAGCCCCAAAGACATAAGTCACCCTTTTCCATTGATGTCAAAGGGGGAGAGAAAAGGAAGTGTAACATGGAGATAGGTGGAGCATGATGAAAAGGGGATCATGAGTGTCAACATCAATGACAAAGGGGGATTGATAGAAGAATTATCATTGACGTCAAAGGGTGAATGGACCAACATTTGTTTGGTGATTTGTGTGCACAAATTAGTGATTTTGGGTGCAAGGGCCTTCTATATTGGTAGCCCTTGTCATGCCTGTGGCACACCATGTGGGTCCTCTTGGTTGGAGAAGTATTGATTGAAGTTTTATGCCCCAAGGATGGGTTTAGCACCAGCCCCTTTTCCCCAAAAGTTTATGACCTTAACACTTTAATGCAACTCAAAATAAGGTCAAAACTATGATTTGATTTATTGTAGATCAATGTGTCTAAGTCAACCTTGAAAGGGAGAACATGAAAGTAAAAAATAATTATATTTTAAAGTAGCTTAAGACTACCTATTTAGGCTAGATTTCCTCTCTTGGGTCATCCCAAATATAGGGCGCCATCCAAACATGTATAAATATGGTAAACAATGGAATTCCTAGAGCATCAACTCGTAGGATCTAAGGTAACATATAATATGAAGAAGTTCATTATTTAAAAATGGGAGATCTAAGAAGAATTGAAGTAAATAAAAGGGATAATTTTAGGACATGAAAATCTCATACCAAGGTTAAAGGAGTGAAGTTTTATCTTTTTCTATGGATAAAAAATCTCTATGAACATATTTCTTAAAGGAATTTGAGCATCTGTCTACATGGAGAAGTCCATATAGAAATATTCGAAATTGAAGGGTACAAATCAGGGCTAAAGGGATAAAATATTTCTGAGACAATTTTCATTTTCTGAGTAGACCTTCGGCCTTCTTAAGGCCAGTCCTAAGGTTTATTCCATCTGTGATAGATATACTTTTCTAGGCCAAAGTTTAGATCCTTCCGGAGGCTTATTTTTTCTGGTTAATTGAAGCTTATTTCAACCTTCTCTGAGGTAGCTCCAAGACCAATCTAGAACTAATTTTCTAAACATTTTTTCCTATCTGATCAAAAGTAAAACTAATGCATAATTCAAGGTACTCTTGAGGAAGATCCAAGTATTTTGTTGAGGTTGAGACAAGACATCTTCTAAGGTAGTTATGTAGTCCTTCATGAAGTAGATTTAGACCTTATAGTGAAGCAGTTATGTTTTGACAAGCCTTTTTCGAGACAAATTTAAGCTTGGTTGAGTTTATATCAGAGATAAACTTAAGTTTGTTCAAGTAGCCATTGAAGAAGAATGTCTAAAGGGGTAGAGTAAGGGATTTGATGTTTTGAGGGTATAAAATAGATCTCTTATTTTGATATTGAATTATGTAAACAAAAAACATATTGCAAATTGAATATGACAAAAAGCATACCTAAAGCAGTAAAGGGATTAACAATATGTTTGAAGTAAGACAATGATACTTGGACAAATTTGACATAGTTTTTATTGATATAAGTTCATAGTATTTATGTTGATGAAATTGGGTCATTGTACCTTTTATGAGAGCCCAATAAAATTTTTTATATCTTTTACTCTATAGGGTGGCAAGGTGGTGCCAGGGAAGGAAGTTGTAGCTTCCTTAGGGAGGTTGTCGCCTCCTTCTAGTGGGAGCTAGTAAACATTGGGTTGTAACCTTTATAGTTGTAGTTCATAAATATGGAACTTGTAGCTTCCCTTGTAATATAAATAAAGTTTTCATATACATCTTGTTTTCCTTTGATGTGATGTGATTGGTTAATGGTTTTGATACTAAATTGTATGATAAAGTGAAATAATGATTCACCCCCCTCTTAGTATTTCCAACATCTGAAACAAAAAAGGAAGAAATGTCTATGCATGACTATTTGATTTGGATTGTATCATTGTATTATTTTTCATCCATCTCATTGCTTTCAGAGTGGAAAATGTGGAGGAATCTACTCATAGGACCTTTTTACTAGCAAGACCTAGTTTGGCAAATTGGGGTCTGAAACCTCCTAGGAGCATTTTGAGGCGTCAAATGACATTTTTCGGGACAAATTTTTTCCTCTTTAGCACCATGCCTATTTTTCCTATTCTACACATAGATACCTTTCCAATGGTGCAAGATTCACACCAATGGGAGTCTGTATGCAAAATTAATGCCACTCAAAAGTTGACTTTCATGTTTTCACCACTACAATTCGAGAGGATGCCACATCACCCCCCCTTATTGATGGAAAAGGGGCTAGCCATGATATTTTTATGAAGAATACTATAGAATTTTCCATATTGTAACTCTAGTTAAAAGTTGAGGCAGTCAAACCTAACCACTAGTAGTCTATCGAGTTGTGTTATAACTGAGCCACTAGGAGGAAAAGGGGTTTCATTCTTTCAAGTACATTTTTTGCATAGATGAGAAAAAATAAACTAGAGGGGTAGGAGATAGATAAAATATAGAGGATTTATGCAATATATTAACTGACAGGCCACATGCCATACTTATTTGTACTAATAGCTATTTTATATTCAGAGAAAGAGAGTAGAACGACCTCACCTTCTAGCTAGGTTTTCTCCCAAAAGGGTTTCCCAAGTGATATCTTATGTCAGATCATGGTTTGTGAATTTTTATTTCATTTTTCTCATTTTTATCCGTAATTTTCATTTGCATGCCTATGCAATTAATATTAATCTATAGCTCCATAAATCTAAAGAGAAATGAAATCTTCATAGTGTAGATTTCATATCTTTTAAATATTATTTATTAGATCTGTTGTGATGAACTGTCTAGTGGAATATCCATGTTAGTTTAAGAATCACACTAGTATCAAAGAGAATGTCTTTGGGTATATTTTTGATATATGCAGTGGATCTAGGTTGGCTAGACCAAAAGTCACAAAACCCTAATCAAGGCTAGTGAATCTATGAATGACCCTCGTGATACTGCAAAGGAGAGGTTTATGTGGCTAGAAGCATAAGTTGGAGATATAAGATGTAATATGAATCCCCTCAAGTTAGCCCTAAGCAATAATCTTGGGATATTTGGAGAAGGTGGTGTTAGAAATTAATTAATGGAGCAATGAAATACATAAAATATTGTGGAAACACAAATACAGAAATGTATAAAACAAGATAGACACAGATATACATGGTTCACCCAATTTGGGCTATTTCCACATAGAAACATCCAGTCCTTCATTTTATATTATAGATAAAAATGAAGAGATACAACCTACAGTAGATTCGTTGTAATTTCCTCTTCACTCCCACGCAACCTCCTCTCTCTCTCACACTTAGAATAATAATACATGCAACTGCAATACAATTCCATCATATAAACTAAGTGTTTCCTTCTAGGGGAAAAATACCTAAATTAACATATTCTCTGTTGTCAAATCATCTTCCTAATGAACAACCCAGATTGACTATGAAATTACAATATTTTACGAGGAAAATTTTCATCTATTTTTAGATTCAAGAGCACTGCCCCCGGACTCCCACAAGGGGGACAATGCCTCCCCACGCCCCCCCCAACCCCCTTCGCCTAGAGGGGTGTATAGTCTACCTAGGGTATACATCCGGCTAAAAAAAATACCTTTCAATCAGGAAGATAATAAAGCTCCACACCCAACAATCTCCCACTTGAAGATTGATTATAGCAACTCCACTGCTGCTTCATGTACTAGACAATGCTTCCACTTTGGATATGGATGTTTCTCATCTTTACCACCATACTTTAAGACCAATTGAAACTAAGCATAGTCTTATTTTCTCCCTGGTTACAACTTATGTTAACATAACTGCAGGAATCTGGCTAGTGCATATATTTTCCATCTTCAATTGTCCATCTTCCAACATTGACTGTATGAAATGGTACTTGAGTTGTATATGTTTAGTATTGGAATGAAAATATGATTTCTTTGAAAGATGAATGGAACTCTCACTGTCATTGTATAACCTACCCATCTCCTTCTTCTTTCCCAACTCATACATAAACCTTTGTGACCAAATCATTTATTTACTAGCCTCTGTAGAAGAAACATACACATCTTCAGTTGCTGAAAGTGTAACAATGTTTTACAACTTTGACATCCGACTAACAGTTGTTCCACCCATAGTAAACAAATACCCTATGGTGTTCCTCCTGTTATCTCTATCAACATCCATATCTGCATCAACATATCCCTATAGAGCAATGTTTGAACTACCAAAGCATAATTCTTGATTTGTGGTAGTTCTCAAATACCTGAGAATCCACTTCACTACCATCCAATGCTCTTTTCTTGGATTTTTCATATACCTTCTTACAACTCCCATTTCATGTGAAATATCAGGCCTTGTGCAAACCATTGCATACATTAAGCTTCCAACTACTAATGGATATAGAAATTTACACATATAATCCATCTCTTCCTAGGTTTTGGGACACATCTCCTTACATAGTTTGAAATGGCTATCCAAAGGTGTACTAACTAATTTTGAATTCTGCATATTAAATCTTTCCAACACCTTTTCTATGTACTCAGTCTGAGACAATGTCAATGTGCGATTTTTCCTGTCTCTAGTTATTCTCAAACCAAGGATTTGTTTTGCAGCACCCAAATCCTTCATTGCAAATGAATTTGCTAGTTTTCTTTTGAGCACACTTATTTCCTGCATGTTAAACCCCACAACAAGCCTGCAATCGACATAAAATAGAAGTAGACTATAACTACCATCAATTTTTTTTCAAGATAAACACAATGGTCAGAGTGACATCTAGTATAACCTTGTTTAGACATAAACCTGTCAAAATTTAGATACCACTACCTTGGAGCCTGTTTTAAGGCATACAAGTCCTTGTTCAATTTGTACACTAATTTCTCCTTCCCTTTGACCTCATACCCTTATGGTTGTTGCATATATATTTTTTCCTCCAAATCCCCATGGAGAAAGGTTGTCTTTACATCTAATTTCTCAAGATGCAAATCTTCTGCTTCCACTAGACTTAAGAAGTCATTTTAAAAATAGGAGAACAAATTTCAACAAAGTATATACCTTTCTTTAGTGCAAACGCATTCACCACAAGTCTAGCCTTATACCTATGTTTTCCTCAATCTTCTTCCCTCAACCTGTACACCCATTTATTCTGTGATGTGTTTTTACCTATAGGAAACTTGACTAAGTCCCAAGTCTAGTTATGCATCAAGGAATTCATCTTTTCTTCCGCGGATTGCTCCCACTTCTTCTTGGTTTCTATCTACATTTCTTCTTCATATACATCCAGTTCACCAGAAGCAGTCAACAATACATAATATAATGAAGGAGAGTATCGTTCAGGGGGTATATTTATCCTAGTAGATATTCTAACACCATTTTTAGATGTTTGTGGTACCTATTTTTGTTGTGGTTGTTGTTTTTATTGTTGTGTGATCCAGATCTCTCTGCTATTGGAATTAACCAAGATCTTTTACTTTTGTGATGTTAGCATAATTTCATATGAAAGAGTATAAAATAACCACGTGTACATACTTTAAAACAGATGAAACATAATGATGACCATCAAATCAAAGAACATAAACACATTGATAATGGAGTTCACCCAGTGTGGGTTACGTCTTCGAGCCCAGTGTCAAGAGTGGGAAGATTACTTCATTAAATGATGCAAGATTATGATGAGTACATAATACATTCTTTGTCATTACAAGGATAAATTCCCTCAACCAGATTGCCTTGTCTCTCCATGAGACGTTCTCCCTATCAGAACTCTCACTCAAATGCGCCCTCTTTTAGCATGAAAAATTAATAAACTCTCACATGACGTGGCATACAAGTATCCCTCAACATAATGGTAAAAAGGATCTCAACAATAAAAACATCATCTCAGCAAATCAGAAGAAAGACATGGAATCACCACATCATTTTACCTCCACTTTCGGGGATGGCCTAAAAATGCATAGATCTGCTGACGAAATGGGTTGCACCGTTGAATTTATGGCACGAAATCTTGTCAAATGACTATAAATTTGGCCCATTTCTAGCACCATCAAATTCTGGACCCTTGGGAATCTCAACAATTCCCCCAAAAATTCCTTCCTAGAGATGGCTGAAAAATTCACTACTCAGATGAAAATTTTGAGTAAACCATTGCACTCCCTATGAAATTCTATGAAAAATGACTATGGAGTCAGCTTCGTTCCACCTTTGTCAAAAATCAGCCTCCAAGGGAATATTTTAGATTCCTAGATATTTTGTAAAGATTCCTTCCTACTGACTACCTAAAATTATGTTGTTCAGATGGGGAAACGAACCATGCCATCACGTTCTGTGCAAAATTATGGTTTGTTTGAGTATAAAGTGTTGGGTGTGGAGCCTGATTATCTTCTCTATTTAGAGGTATCATCATATTGGACCCCATTTCGTAATGTGGCGGCAACGCCGCCCGTTTATGTGCACCACCAGGGGGTTCCACGGGGGGTGACGATGATTATTTGGAGCGCTCCCCCCCCAGACAGGGGATCTGGGCTAGCACCACAGGGTATGTGTTTACTGTAGGTGGAACAACTGTCAGTTAGGTTTCAAAACTCCAAAGTGTTGTTTCACTCTCAACGATGGAAGGAGAGTATGTTGCTGCTATAGAGGCTAGTAAAGAAATGATTTGTTTACAAAGGTTTCTGGATGAATTGGGTAAGAAGTAGGAGTTGGGCAGGTTATACAGTGACAGTCAGAGTGCCATACATCTTGCAAATAACTCTACATTTCATTCCAAGACTAAATATATATAGCTCAAGTACCATTTCATACGATCAGTTTTGGAAGATGGACAGTTGAAGCTCAAAAAGATACACACTATCCAGAATCCTACAGATATGTTAACAAAAGTTGTAACCAGGGGAAAAATGATATTCTGCTCAGTTTCTATTGGTCTTGAAGTATGATGATGAAGATGAGAAACAACCAGGTCCAAAGTGGAGTTATTGTCCAACAAACGAAGTAGTGGTGGAGTTGCAATAATCAGTCTCCAAGTGGGAGCTTATTGGGTGTGGATCCCAATTATCTTCTTTATTCAGAGGTATCACTGCATTGGACCCCATTTCATAATGTGGCGGCAACACCATCTATTTATGCACACCACCAGTGGGGTCTAGAGGGGGCAACTGCAATTATTTACAGCCCCCCTTGGAAATTTTAAATCTATTTTTGTAATTTCGTAGCCAATCTAGGTCATTCATTAGGTAGAAATCTGACCGTAGAAGTTATGTTTAATTTAGGGTTTTTTCCCTAGAAGGCAAACCCTCGCTATATATGAGGGAATTGTATTATGGCTATGTAGATGTGTATTCTAAGTGAGAAAGAGAGAGGAGATTGTTTGAGAGTGAAGAGGGAATTACAACGGATCTGTTGTAGGTTGTATCTCTTCAGTTTGTTGGATAATATAAAAGGAAGGATTGGTTGTTTCTCCATGGACATAACCCAAATTGGGTGAACCACGTATATATGTATCTCTCTTGTTTTATGTGTTTTCTGTGTTTATATCTTTGCAATATATTTTATGTGTTCCATTGCTCTGTAATATATAATTTTCTAACATAAAGTTGACATGATTACGTCACCGTGAAAATCACCCTCTAGGGAATCTTTCAGATTCCTTCAAGACTCTGCATGAGAATATTTTGTGGAATATTACTAGGGAATATTCCCTCAAAAATTACACCCAATCATAGTTCCAACGCGCAGTTCCTATATGTGCCCAATCACAGTTTCGGCACGCGGTTCCTATACGTGCCCAATCATAGTTTCGGCGCGTGGTTCCCATACATGACCAATCACAGTTTCGACATGCGGTTCTAGCACTTGCCTCCCATGCTCATCTGCTCAGTCCTGCATGACCTTCGCTCCCCCAAGAGAATGAAGAAACTGGGTTTAAATAGTTGTGTGTGGGCAGAGTGATCAAGCAATGGCTCGTTGGGCCACTGTCAAGTTTCCAACTTGTTGCATGGACGAGCGTGGGTTCAAACCCCATCCCAACCATGGCATTAATGACATTTTGTTAACAAAATTTTGGTGGGTCGTTTTGGCGGAGATTTTGGAGTGGTGTCATTTTTATTGTAATGTGGAGCGATTATGATATGGCGCGGTCTTGCTAACCATCACTTTTTATTTTAGTTGGTGGTCATGTGACCATTATGGCTGCCACATGGGGCGAGTTGGCCACTAGCCTGTACTGGTTCAATCCATATTGGCTCCAATTTAAATGGTGCCAATACATAACGTATGATCATTGGTTGGTGGGATGGGTCCATCAGGGGTGTCCCACCCACCATATAATTGTTTTATTATTACAATAACCATTCGGGGGTGGCGAGGGTTGCAACCCACCACCCCATTTTTTAATTTCTTTTAATACAACATAGTTAAAATTTCGAATCTGATTTTTAAGGTCACTGGGAAAATTAAAGAGGTGAAAAATTTGCCCATTCTGGCTGCCAAATTCCATCCGCATAGACTCTGCAAAATTGTTGCCTTGTTAGTGACTGCCACTTGGCCTAATTTTACCAAAAATTTGACCACGAATATCTTGAGCATACGAACTTGGATTTAAGTTTTGTTTACTCCGTTGGAATCAGCATAATGAGCACTACGATCTGGTCCTAGTTTCACTTCAATCCAATGACTTTTATTTTTGAGTTATTATGAGCCAATTCTGAATTGTGAGCTTTCCTGGAGCCACCTGGATCATTCCTCCCCACTGAGGAGATTTTGGTCCTTCAAAAGCATGAACATAATCTGCAACTGTTGTGTTACACTGTCGTCACCACAAGTGTCCTGACAGACCACACTTCCTTCTCCTTCACCATTGTTCTTCTGAGCCATAAGTGATGAGTCAATACCTGCATCCTCTGCAATCTTGTTATACAACCTTTGCAAATTACATGTTCAGTTACATGACCAATTATGACCAATGCATCCCTATACTTTTCAAGAGTTTATAACACACACTTTGTGTTCAATTTTACATCATAATAGAAACCAATATCCCAACTATCATTAAAAGGAAAAAAAAACAGCATCGTTGCTTTTATAAGCAATGGAAAACACCTCATCACTTTTACATTTATATCGCGGAACATGATTTAAAAAATGTGGCCATGATAAGCTACCATATCTAGTAAAACCATCTCTCACTCATAAAGGTGAATGGTTCCTCTCCCTGTGGCAGATTCACTTGTTGAACAACTTTTCCAACTGGTTCCTACACTCATGCTTTCTCCTTGCTACATTTCTCTGGATGGAACCTTCAACATGTGGCTCTTTGATGTCCACCTCTATTGCAGTGATTGAAAAAAGTCTTCATCCTTCAGACATGCTTAAATTTCTTCTTTCCCTAATGTGGAGAAGGCATTTCACACCTCATCGTCTTGCTTGCTTCCATTCTCTTCTAGCATTCAGAAACCACATGGTTATGAAAACCACAAAAACTACATGGTTTTATACACAATGGTTTGTATTAATTATTAACAATGTGCTTGTAATCAAAATGAACTTTAGAATAATGAGACATTTTATACCTCTCTTGATTGTCTCTAATGCAACCCTTGAGACGAGAGCTTGCCTTAGCTCTTCCTCTCCAATGTGCACTCTCATGGGAGGATTGTGATGTGTTGCAATCATCCTCTTTCTTTGATGTATTTCTGTTATGAAACCAGCTCAAGAAAAGATAGAAAATATAGATCAATGCCTTAGAATTCAGCCTCTTCGAGGGGGCAATCTCCTTTACATTACATAAATGAACAATTATTGGATGATACAAATGACAAAACCTCCTTTCTATATATAGGAGTCTAAGGAGTCACAATATAATCCAGCCGACCTAACAATAATAATATAAAGCCACAAAAATAACAATAGAGGGATTCTATGGGGCACAGAAATAACAATATGGGGGTAATAGGGGCACAACAATATAAATAAGGGGTATAACTACAATAGTAATGGGGTAATCACTAGTATTATAGGGACCCAACATGCCCCTCTCCTTCAAAAAAGTTTTGTCCTCAACGCTTGAGTAGTTCTGGATACTTCTGCATAAAATTCTCATCCTCCCATGTGGAATCTTCAGCGGATAAGTTCTTCCACTTGATAAGATACTCTGAAATTGATCGATTTCGTAGCTGTCGAGTTCTTGTTTCTGTGACTGCTTCTAGTTCCAATATAATTTTTCCTTCCTCGTCAAGTTCTGGCAATATTTTTGAACTGGGAGCTTGTCGCCTATAACCTTCTTTAAACATGAAACATGGAAAACTGGGTGCAATCGAGAAGCTGCAGGAAGCTCCAATTTGTATGCCATAGTACCAATCTTTTGCAACACCTTGTACGGACCATAATACTTTGGTGATAATTTATTATCCTTCTTAGCTTGCTTTAGGGACATTTGCTTATATGGTTGTAGCCGTAGGAATACCCAATCACCTACATCAAAACTTCTTTCACTGCGATGTTGATCTGCCTGTTGTTTCATTCTATTTTGTGCCAACACGAGGTTATCCTTTAAGAGTTGGAGGACTTGTTGTTGATGTTCGATGTGATGTTCCACTGCTTGAACCTTAGAATTTTCTCTTAAATATGATGTGATGGATGGTGGTTGATACCCATAAAGTGCCATAAATGGGGTCATTTTTGTTGTTGTATGGAAGGAAGTGTTATACCACCATTCAGCCAGAGGCAACCATTTGACCCATTGTGTCTGTTTATCAGATACAAAGCAACGAAGATATCCTTCCAAACATTTGTTTACTATCTCAGTTTTCCCATCAGATTGAGGATGATAAGATGAGCTATGAGCTAACTGAGTACCAAGACAAGAAAATAATTCTGTCCAAAAATTTCCAGTGAAAATGGGATCTCTGTCACTTACAATAATCTTTGGGTTTCCATGTAGCTTTTGAACTGTTTCCATAAATGCAGTAGAAACTGTACTGGCTTTAAATGGATGTGATAATGCACAAAAGTGTGCATACTTGGTAAGTCTGTCAACTACCACCATGATGACACTCTTTCCCTCAGACTTGGGTAAACCTGTGATAAAATCCATTGAAACCTCCTCCCAACGTTGGCTTGGAATGGATAAAGGTTGTAATAGACCCGGTGTCTTAATTGTTTCAACTTTATTTTGTTGGCAAACCAAACATTCCGCCACAAACTTTTGAATATCTGATTTAAGGCCATCCCAAAAAAATTCCTTCTTAACCCTGTGGTAAGTTTTTAAAAATCCTGAGTGCCCTCCTAAGGGAGAAGTGTGCAATTCCATAAGAATCTTTTGTTTTAGCTGGGAATTCTTACAGAGGTATAAGCGATCTTTGTACCATAACGAATCATTTTGCCAGCTAAATGTATCAGAAGTACTGGAATCTTGTTGTAGCTTTCGAATAAGTGCCCACACTTCTTCGTCATTCTTCCATTCCTCCCTTGCTTCGTTTATCCAATCTGGTTGGATAATAGAAATGGCACACAACAATGCTTCCACATCCTCATCCTTTCTTGAGAGTGCATCTGCCACCACATTTTGCTTCCCTTTTTTGTAGATGATTTCAAAGTCATAACCCAACATCTTTGTGACCCACTTTTGTTGCTCTTCAGAGGATAATCTTTGTTCTAAAAAGTATTTAAGGCTATCATGATCCGTTTTTACCTTGAAGTGTCTTCCCATTAGGTAGGGTCGCCATTTCTTAAGTGCATGGAGTATTGCCAACATTTCCTTCTCATAAATAGCTTTGCTTAAAAACTTTCCCTTGATTGGACGACTTTCAAAAGCAATGGGTCTTTCATCTTGCATTAGAACAGCACCAATTCCATTTCCTGAAGCATCACATTCCACAATAAAGGTTTTTGTGAAGTCCGGTGTAGCTAAGACCGGTGCTTGGCACATTGCCTCTTTAAGATGTTCAAAGGCCTTTGTTGCTTCCAGAGTCCATGAAAATGAATCTTTCTTCAATAATGTTGTTAGAGGTGCTGCTATTCTCCCATAATTCTTAACAAACTTGCGATAATACCCTGTCAACCCAAGAAATCCTCGCAGATGCTTTATGGATGTGGGGATTTTCCATTCCTTAATGGCTTTAATTTTGCTAGGGTCTACCTTAACTCCTTCATGAGATACAATATGACCCAAATATTCCACCTCCTGGACTCCAAAGAAACATTTGGATCTTTTTGCATATAATTGTTTCTCCTCCAATAGTTGTAGCACCCTGTCAACATGTTCAACATGATCCTTCCAAGACTTGTTGTAGATTAGTATATCATCAAAAAATACTAACACAAATTTTCTAAGGAATGGTTTGAAAATTGAATTCATCAAACCTTGAAATGTTGAAGGTGCATTGGTAAGGCCAAAAGGCATGACCAAAAATTCATAATGACCCTCATGAGTTCTAAATGCCGTTTTCGGAATGTCTTCAATCTTCATTCTGATTTGATGATATCCTGAACGAAGATCCAACTTGGTGAAGTAAATTGATCCATGCAATTCATCCAGTAATTCATCAATGACAGGAATGGGGAACTTATCTTTAATAGTGAGCTTGTTGAGCTCCCTATAATCTGGACACATGCGCCATGATCCATCCTTCTTGTGCACCAATACTACTGGAGCTGAGAAAGAACTTTGACTCGGTTGAATTATACCAGCCTCTAGCATTTCTGCAACCATACGTTCAATTTCACTTTTTTGGACATAGGGATATCTGTACGGCCTGATGTTTGGAGGAACACTTCCTGGAATCAGATGAATAGCATGATCATGATCACGCATAGGTGGGAGACCTTTGGGAGTCTCAAATACCTTGGAATGATTGTCCAGGACTTTTTGGAGATCTGGAGAAATAGATGATTCCAATGTGGAAACATCTAGCGAACATAATTGTGCAATTACACCTCTTTGCTCCTTTTTTAGAAGCTTTGTCATGCCATTAGAGCTGATTATCTTTCCTGGTTTCCTTGCAATACCCCTTAATTCAACTTCCTTTCCTTCCACAGAAAATTTCATGAAAAGTTCTTGAAAATTAAAAGCTATTGTACCCAAGGATTGTAGCCATTGGACTCCTAGTACAACATCAGCACCTCCCATTGGAATGGAAAGCATTGGGCTAGTCAATACATATTCTCCCATGGATAGCTTGATATTATGGCACTTTCCAGAGCAATTTATTGTTCCTCCATTTGCAATCATCACTTGACACTCTGGTGCTGGATATAGGAAGCAATTCAATTCTTTTGCTACCCTACAATGAATAAAATTGTGGGTGCTTCCTGAATCAATCAACACTATTACCTTTTTCTTCTTGATTTGTCCTTCTATCTTGATGGTTTGAGGAGTGGTAATTCCTACCAATGCATTACAAGATATGGTCGGATTTATTTGTTCTTCATCTAGGCTTTGTTCCTGGAGTATATCCTCTTCTTTTGACCTTTCTTGCTCCTTTTCTTCTTCCTCTTCACAATCTATGTAGAATAATTTCTTCTCAGCACACTTATGACCTTTTGTGTATTTGCTATCACAATTGTAACAAAGCCCTTTTGCTCTTTTTTCTTCCAATTGTTGTGGTGTCAACCTTGTAGGTTGTGGAAGACTAGGGGCAACAACACTTCCGTCTTTATAGTTGTGAATGGTATGCTTCCTGGTTGCCATAATTTTGCTTTCCATTTTTCTTGCTAACCTGAATGCCTTCTCTAATGAATCAGGTTCCCAAAGGCGAACATCATGTTGGATATTATCCTTTAAAGACCCTATGAACACATCAATCCTATGCTCCTCTGGAATATCTTTTACCCTTATGTTCAATTTTTGGAACTCCTCAATGTGCTCCATTATTGAACCCTTTTGTTTGAGACTTATCAATTGGCTAAAAAAAGTGTTGCTTTTTGTATCCTCATAATGTGCTATCAATTCTTCCGTAAAAATTGCCCAAGTGATAAATTGTTTACGAGAACAAAGCCATTGATACCATACAAACTGATTTGGTTCCAAATATACAATTGCCATATGTACCTTTTGTGCGTTTTGCACATTATTGAGATCGAAGAATTGCTCCATCTGTAATATCCATGTGGCGGGATCCTTGCCATCAAACTTCCTCATATCGATTTTTGGAATATGGTGATTCTTCGATCCAACATTAGCGTCTATGGAATCATGATTAACATTTCTTTTGTTCTCATCATGAGTTTCCTTTACTACATTTTCACCATTAGTAAGTATTTCTTGTAGAAAATTTGTCAAATCTATCTTCAAATCTGCCATGCCTGTCTTCAAATTTGTGTTCAAATCTATTTTCAAATTGTCCATCTTAGCTTCCATGCCATTCATCTTAGCTTCCACGCCATTTATCTTAGCTTCTGTTAACTTTTGTGAGCGTGACATTTGTTGCACTTGTTCTTGTAATTTTGATATATCATGTAGCATTTCTTCCTCTTCTTCATGAGTCATGGTAAAGCTTTCAGGTTCCTTACTAGGTGTTTGCATTTTCTTTCCTCGGAGCATCAGTTACCGATAATAATTCTCTACTATACCCTTTGAATTCCTTCAAAATAAATTTTCAAACCAAGCTTAAGAAAAAATTTAAAAAAATCTGCACACCTTTTTTCACTTTGTAGGAGCTTGATATTGCCTCTGATGTACCTCTGTACTTTCCAATCATCTAGTTCTGAATTTGTGACCTGTAGTAACTCTCTGTGTCCTCTTTCCAATGCCATCAGTCTGATCCAAATTGGATTCTCCAAGAAAGAGTTATGCACAATCTCCCAAGATGACCTGATTATAGACCTTTCCAGAAGAGTGAACTTGTATGAAGTGCCACGTGTACAATTTTCGATCTTTGGTTCTGAAAAAGATATGCAAGAAACTATAGTCCGTCCCCTTTCTGTACCTTCTTATGAAATTTCAATCTGATTCCTAGAGAGAAAGTTATGATGATTTTCCCCAGGTCACCTGTTTTGAATGTAATTCAGGAGTTTGCAAAAAGACCAACTTCCTCAGATCATATCTCCGCAAATATCGTGCGAAAAGCTCTAAAATTCGAACCCAAGGTTCAACACGATTTCTTCTCAAATGGGTTTTTTTGAGACTTCTGAAACGTCACAGAAAAAAAAGTTATAGCGAAAATGCCACTATGACCTGTTTGGAGCAGCGAAACCCTAGAATCCAAAGCTCTGATACCAAATGTTATGAAACCAGCTCAAGAAAAGATAGAAAAGATAGATCAATGCCTTAGAATTCAGAAAAGATAGATCAACGCCTTAGAATTCAGCCTCTTCGAGGGGGCAACCTCCTTTACATTACATAAATGAACAATTATTGGATGATACAAATGACAAAACCTCCTTTCTATATATAGGAGTCTAAGGAGTCACAATATAATCCAGCCGACCTAACAATAATAATATAAAGCCACAAAAATAACAATAGAGGGATTCTATGGGGCACAGAAATAACAATATGGGGATAATAGGGGCACAACAATATAAATAAGCGGTATAACTACAATAGTAATGGGGTAATCACTAGTATTATAGGGACCCAACAATTTCGCAATGTATTAGAAGCTTCTGAAACCTTTGAGAACTCTCCTTAGTGTATCCCAAACCTACAAATCGATGTCTTTGTACAACCTCCAATGGTTGATATATTCCTTGGCCATTAACACCAATTCCTCCTCCTTTATACCCCATCTTGGTAAGGGATGTCATCCCAATTCCTGAAATGGGTACCTCCATGTTTCCAACATAAATGATGTCATGTGAAAATGAAACAAAAGAATGATCAACATTGTTTACCTCATTTGTCGATTCTGAAACAGGTAATGATGGCTTCGCCAAGCCTTCGTTGTACTTCAACTTTTCCAAGGCCTCTTCCGTGGCTCATAACTAAAGCTATAGTCTCTGCTTATCCTCTTTTTCTTCTTGTAGAAGCCTCATTAATTTAGAATTTTCTACTTGAAGGCTTTGATTGATCCCCTCATCTGAATGATGAGAAGATGATGAAGAAGAAGATTGTTCACTTGAGGGGGTAGATGGAGCATCATCCTCTGCTCTTTCTTTCTCCCATTCCTCTCTTTCCATCTTCTCCTCATAATCTACATACATTATGTCCACCATGTGTGCCATCCTGAGGAGGTCCTTGTAGAGATCTTTGTTGTTCTCCATTTCCCTTCTTGTTGCATGTTCAATCATTCACACTCACAATTCACATCAACAAGAAGACCACTCTGATACCAAACTTGATCTGGATCTCTTCACTACCGAAATTAAACAAGAAATTTTACTTCTATGATGTTAGAATAATTTCATATGAAAGAGTATAAAATAACCACATGTGCATACTTTAAATCATATGAAACATAACGATGACCATCAAATCAAAGAACACAAACACATTGGTGATGGAGTTCACCCAATGTGGGTTAAGTCTCTGGGCCCGGTGTCAAGGGTGGGGGAGGTTGCTTCATTAAATGTTTCAAGATGATGATGAGTACATAGTACATTATTTGTAATTACAAGGATAAATTCACTCAACCAAAGTGGCATGTCTATCCACGAGACGTTCTCCCTATCGGAACTCTCTCTCAAATAGGCCCTCATTCAGTGTGATAAGCTAATAAAATCTCACATGATGTGTCTTATAAGTATCCCTCAACATGATGGTAACAAGGATCTAAACAATAAAAAATCATCTTAGGAAATCAGAAGAAACTTACATAGCATCACTGCGTCATTTGACCTCCACTTTCAAGGATGGCCTGAAAATGCGTAACTCTACTAATGAAATGGGATGCACCGTTAAATGTTGGCATGAAATCGTGTTGAACGACTATAAAATTGGCCAATTTCTAACACCGTCAAATTATGGACCCTCGGGAATCTCAAATATTTTCCCAAAGATTCCTTCCTGGATATGGCCGAAAAATCCACTGCTCGGATGAAAATTCTAAGCAAACCACTACATTCCTTGTGAAATTCTGTGAAAAGTGACTATAAATTTGGCAATATTCCACCTCTGTCAAAAATCAGCCTCCAAGGGAATCTTTTATATTCCTCAAGGTTTTATAACCATGCCTTATTGTCGACTCCCTGAAATTTTTTTGTTTGGATGGGGAAATGGACCACGCCATCACATTCCCTACGAAATTCTGGTTTGTTTTCGTATAAATTTGACATGATTTCGTCACTATAAAAAATCACCCTCTAGGGAATCTTTCAGATTCCTCCAAGATTTTGCATGAGAATATTCTATGGAATATTCCTTGGGAAGATTCCCTCCAAAATTGTGCCCAATCACAGTTTCAGTGCACGGTTCCAGTACTTGGATCCCATGCTCATCAGCTCGGTCTGTCACGGCCTTCACTCCCTCGGGCGAATGAAGAAATGGGTTTAAATACTTGCGTGTGGGTGGAGTGTTCAAGGAATGGCCCTTTGGGCCATTGGCAAGTTGCCAACTTGTTGTTTGGATGGGCGCAGGTTCAAACCTCATCCCAACCGTGGTATTAACAATATTTTGTTAACAAACATGTGGTGGGTCATTTTGGCGGAGTGTTTGGAGCAACATCATTTTGTTGTAATGTGGAGTGGTTATGATATGGCACGGTCTTCTTAACTACTACATTTTATTTTGGTTGGCGGTTGTTTGACCATTGTGGAGTTTTCGCGTGGGGTGGGCTAGCAACCAGCCGGAAAGGGTTCAATCCCCACCATCTCTGATTTAAATGGTGTCAATACATAACGTATGATCGTTGGTTGGTGGGGCAGGTCCGTTGGGTGTGGCTAGCCCACCATGTAATTATTTTATTATTACAATAATAATTCGGGGATGGTAGGGGTAGTAGCCTGCCACCCCATTTTTTATTTTTAATACAACATAGTTAAAATTATAGATTTGGTTTTTTAAGGGTCATTGGGCAAATTAAAGAGGCAACAGATTCGCCTGTTCCAGTGTTCCGATTAAGTGCATCGAGACTCTGCTAAATTGTTGCCTCATTAGCGACTGCGACTTTCCCTAGTTTGACCAAAACTTTGACTGTGAATATATTGAGAATATAACTCGGATTTGAGTGTTGTTCACGTCATTGGAATCAGGACAACGAGCACTATGATCTCGTCCTAGTTTCACTTCAATCCGATGACTTTTATTTTTGAGCTATTCTGGGCCACTTCTAAATTCTGAGTGTTCTTGGAGCCACCTAGATCATTGTGGGTATTGATCATTATGATTTTCAAGCACCTTTACATTTTTCATGGTCTCATCAAGCACTGCATATTCTTTTTCTTTCCTTTTCATATTTCTTTTCCTGCATCTGATCCTTATACAAGACCTTTTCATTGAATATGACATCTCTGCTCCTAATGATAATCATATAAGCAATAACAAAAATCATTAACACCATATCCATTAAAGGTACATTTCATTGATTTTGCCTCAATATTTGTTCTATTTTCTTTATTAATGGGGACAAAGGCTTCACAACTGAAAATATTTTAAAAACGAGTAGTTTACCATTTTACCTGTCCATTCCTCCTCTGGAATACCACCATCTAAGGAAATTGAAGGCCCTCTATTTATTAGATAAAAAACAACATGTACAACATCTACCCAAAATTATAATGGTAATCCTGCATGCAATCTCATGCCTCTTGCATGCTCCATGATTGTCCTATTCATCCTTTCTAACACACCATTTTCTTGTGGTGTTCCTAGAATTGTATTCTCTCTGCAAATTCTATGCTCTGAATAATAGTTATCAAAAACTTTGTTGTAGTATTCACCTTCATTGTCTAATCTGAGACACTTCGAATTTTTTCATATCTCATTCCCAACCAAAGTTTTACATTTTTTGAAAGTATCAAATACATTAGACATATTTTGAATATAATAAATCTAGGTTTTCCTAGTTGCATCATCAATAAAAGTAACATAATAGTGAGAGCCACTGAGAGATTATACCTGAGAAGGTCCCCATACATTTGCATGCAAAAGCTCTATTTTTTTCACTCTTCCTTTCCTTCTCAACTATGATAAATCTGACTCTCTTTTGTTTTCCATAAACACAATTCTCACAGAAATCCAAATCAACATGCTTCAAACCTGGCAACAAATTTCTTGAGTGAAGAATCTACATCCCCTTCCCACTCATGTGCTTGAGCCTATAATTCCACAATGTCATATATGATCCTATCAAGGTTAAAGAATTAATAGAATTATAAATACCATTGCATAAATAAAATTTACCAACCTTTTCTCCTTTTGCTATTACCTGGGCTCATTTAGTAACCTTCCAGATTTTGTCTATAAAACTAGTTACACAACCTTCACCGCCTAATTACCCTTTTGAAATTATATTTTTCTTCATATACAGAACATTCCTTACCTCCTCTAGTAACCATTGGTTTCCATTTTGTTTCTTTATAAAAACCTTACCCATTCTAATGATTTTATAGGGTTTATCATCACCTATATGAACCCGTCCAAAATCTTCTTGAACATGTTCATGAAAATCTTTTCCTATCAGGTGTGGCATGGAATGAGGCCCCTGAATCTACCACCCATGCATTAATAATATTCTCTAATGAAAGAATAAAATAGCCTTGCAATACATCACATATCACATTCACTTCATGATTGTTCTCTTGTTGTCCATCTCCTTATTTTCCTTTCTCAGATTTACAATCTTTCTTTAGGTGTCCTTTCTTCCTGTATTTCCAGCACACTATCCCTAATCTGGATTTAGATCTACCTTTTCTTGACTTACTGCAATTTCCTAGGCCCCTTCTTCTCTCCATTTTTTTTCCCTAGTATTTGCATTCAAAGCATTACTTGATGTCTCACTTGAGATTTTCCATCGCATTTCCTTGCTAAGGATAACACTAACAACATCACCAAAATTTAAAGTACTAGATCCAAAGACAAAGTTACTAATAGCCATAACTAAGTCATTACAATTTTTTGGCAACAAGCATAGAAACAACAGAGACCTAACTTTATCATCAAAATTTACCCCTACATAACTTAACTGATTAGTAATCGTGTTAAATTCATTTAACTGATCAGCAATAGATCCACCTTCTGAAATCTTCATATTAAATAGATGCTTCATAAGAAATATTTTAATTGAGGTTGGGGGTTTTTCATATAGTTTTTGTAATGCCATCATTAAACCTTTTGTTGTCATTTCCTTTGAAATGTTGAATGACACTCACACTGCCAGGCACAGTTGTATTGTCCATAGTTTCTTTCTATCAAGAATCTCCCATTCTGCATTTTTCATACTCATAGATTTCATTGTTTTTCCACTCAATGGTAGGTACAGGTATTTTTGATATAGTTAATATTCCATCTACATATTCCACTGCTAGTAGCTTTGGCCATTACATTTCTCAACCCTAAACCTATCATCTTCCACCATTGCTCCCACTCAAACTAGGAACCCTTCTCTCCTACTATTTTATTAGCCAAATAGACCTTCGGCTCTGATACTAGTTGTTAGAAACTAATTAACGAAGCAATGAAATACAAAAATATTGCGTAAAATTAAATACAAAAATGCATAAAACAAGAGAGACATAGATATACACGATTCACCTAATTTAGGCTATGTCCACAGAGAAACAACTAGTCATTCCTTTTATATTATCGATAAAAAAGAAGAGATACAACTTACAGGAGATCCATTGAATTTCCTCTTCACTCCCACACAGCCTCCTCTCTTTCTCTCACTCAGAATAATAACACACACAACCAAAATAAAATTCCCTCATATAAAATTAGGGTTTCCTTTAAGGGAAAAAACCCCTAAATCAACATAACATCTACCGCTATATCATCCGCCTAATGAACGACTCAGATTGACTACGAAATTACAACATTTTACAAGGGAATTTTTCATCTATTTTTAGTTTTGTGGGCACTACCCCCAAACCCCCATCGGGGGCCCTCTAGCCCCCGGACCCCCCAGTCGGGGGGGGATGGTCCCCCTCGCACCCCCGTAGGGGGAACAAGTCCACCCCACACCCCCCTATGTGGAGGGGTGTATGATCTACTTCGAGTATACATTCCACTGAAAACTAGACCTATGAATTAGGAAGATAATCATGCTCCACACCCAACAAATGGTGGTTCTAATGTAGAGGAGAGATTATAGGGGAGATGAGGAAGAAGCTGAGAAATAACAGAAGACATGACTTGAAAAAGATCAACCCAATTCAAGTGTCATAAATCAATCATAGTCCTTGTTTAAAATTGAAGCGAAGGTTGATATCAAGCTGTACCAAAGTGAGATCAATGCTCTCAAGCTAAATCATTGGTTGTAATTATTAGAAGTTTATTTAACTGTCCATCATGTTGAGGAAGAACAAAAGATTTCATTTATGCGGTTGAAATTAGAAGGCCATGCCCTCACTTGGCGGGAAATCCACACAAATACCCTAAGGCTGGAGGGAGAGCCTCTAGTGACTAAGAGGGAGGACTTCAAAAGCCTCATAAAGTCACAATTTTACTCTATTGGGTATGTAGAGGATTAGTGGATCCGATGGCACCATTTCAAAAAACACCAAGGGTAGAGCATACAAAAGTACATCATAGAGTTCAAAAAGATGCCCATAATGATGGGTATCTCCCCAAGGAACCCATATGAACTCCTCAAGTGTCTTAGGGGTCGACATAGCCATCTGCGGAAAGAAGTGACGTTGTTCAACCCTAGCTCAATGGACACGGCTTTTGTACAAGCATAATACCTAGAGAACATAGGCCTGAAGAAATGGAAATCTAGTGGATCCAAGCAAAAGCAGCAAGAGGACAATCCTAAGGAGGGGAAGAAGAAGTGGAAAGGGGGAAAATATAAAAATACGAAAACCACGACACACTGGTGCCAAATATCCAAAAACCACTACAACATTGATAGCCATATAGAGGAGAATTGTTGGAAGTTGCATACAAAGCTTAACCCAAAGAACAAAAACAAAGACAATAAGAAGAGGAACCTTATGGCCACCAATTCAAGAAACCAAGTTGAAAGCACGTTGGACATGGATGAGAATATTGTCTCTACTTCAGTGTAGAAGGAAGTGAATCTAAGTAGCAAAGGGAAGAGAAAGAAAAGACCAAACTCTCCCACATAAAAAAGACAAATATTTATGCTTTATTTGACTCAGGATCACAAGTGAATCTCATTGCAACAGAGTTGGTCAAAAAATTGGGATTCGAAGTTTGTGATCATCCAATCCCATATCCATCATTAGGGGAATTTTGAGCATAAAATGGGCCTCCTAAGGAAATTATAAAATAATAATGGAAGTAATAAAATAAGATTAGATTACTCTCACCAGTTACCGATTATCCTAGATTCAAAAAAATTAAGATTATATTACATCATCAAATTTTAGAGGGAAAAAAGGAAAAGCTATTTTTTTAACTCATATTTTCAACTTATCTCCTTATGGGTTTACTCAAATTTCAAGCGGCAACACTCGTTTGATGCATAATTTGATTCCACATCCAATGAGTACCCATGTTGCATACTTTCAATGGACCCTGCTACACTAAAAATCAGAAATACATGAAAAACATGATTGCAATCAATTTTTTCATGTATTTCTTATTTTTCATGTAGCAAGGTCTATCAAAAGTATGCAACATGGATACTCTATGGATGAGGAATTAAATTTTGCATCCAACAAGTACTCCCGCTCGAAATTTGAGTGAAACCTTAGGGAGATAAGTTTAAAATACTAGTTGAAAAAGTAGTTTTATTATTTTATTATTTTTTATTATTTTTATCTTTTTACTCCAAAAATGGTGAATCATCCCCCATAGTTGACATCATCATCTTGAATCCTATTGGTTCTTATAAAGTTTATTTTGGTTGTACATTTTTCTTAGGATGCCCATTTTAGACCTCAAAATTCCCCTAATGAAATAAGGGTGCATAGTTAAAAGTAACAAAATAGTGGAAAATTAGATTTGTTATTAGTGTTGATTTTATTGATGAAGTAGAATTAGATGTCGTTCCCATTGATGTATGCTTAGTGGTTTTTGGAATTCCCTACATGTACATGTCATATGCAATATTCATGTGGAGAGATAACCATTATTGTCTCATCAAGGATGGAAAATTGTTTACCATCAATGTGCACAAAGGCAAGTTAAAATTTTCATTGGTAAGTGCCAATGAAGCCAAGAAATCGATTAGACCTATTAATAGGTATGTTTTACTATTTTTAAGAGAAAATAAGTCTATAGAAGATTCTATAAGAGGCAAGGAATCCTTGGAAGGTTGTACTAAGAAACATAAACATAAACTGGAAGAGTTGTTATAGGCGTATAGGGATGTGTTTTGGGAGCCTAAAGGGTTACCACCCAAGAGGGACATGGAGCACAAGTTATAGATATTGCTGGAATCCCCATTGCCAAATATTGGGTTGTATAGGAAACCTATTGCAAAATAAAATGAGAGGAAGAAACAACTACAACAACTATGGAACAAGGTGTCATTTGACCAAGTACATCTGCATGTGGGTCACCCATCATCATTATGCCAAAGAAGGATGAGACTTAGCAGATGTTCATTGATTATGGGGCATTAAACAAAACCATGCTCAAGAACAGGTACCCCCTTCCTAGGATAGATGATTTGTTTGATCATTTGTAGCAATTAAAGTAATTCACCAAGCTGGACTTAAAGTTTGGATATCACCAAGTTCAATTAAAATAAGAAGATATCTTGAAAACATACTTCAAAATAAATAAAAAAGTTCGTATGAGTGGTTAGTCATGCCGTTTGACCTATGTAATGCACCAACTACATTTATGATGTGTAGTGTTATCTTCCAGAGTCATCGCATTCATGTTTGTTGGAAGCGACATTTCAAACCAACATCTATGGTTCATTATCGGGATTAGATCCATGACTGAAATAAGTCAGAACTCAATGAAGTTTAAATAAGGCTGGGAAGGTGAGATCTGACTTCTTCTTTGCAATCAGTGATCTAAATCGTTCTAATAAATGAACTTCTTGTAATTTCTCCCTCCCGTACAGGTTGAAAATTATTGAATTGATGCGTCTTCAATATATATTTTGCGTAGTGTTATCTTCCGGATCCATCGCATTCATGTTTTTTGGAATCGACATTTCGAACCAACCTCTGTGGTTCATCATCAGGATTAGATCCATGAGTGAAATAAGTCAGAACTTAATGAGGTTTAAATAAGGCTAGGGAAGGTGAGATTTGACTTCTTCTTTGCAATCAGTGATCTGAATCGTTCTAATAAACGAGCTTATTGTAATTTCTCCCTCTCGTACAAGTTGAAAATTATTGATTTGAGGTTTCTACAATCTATATTATATGTAGTGTTATCTTCCAGAGTCATCGCATTCATGTTTTTTGGAATCGACATTTCGAACCAACCTCCGTGGTTCATCATCAGGATTAGATCCATGAGTGAAATAAGTCAGAACTCAATGAAGTTTAAATAAAGCTAGGGAAGGTGAGATCTGACTTCTTCTTTGCAATCATTGATCTGAATCGTTCTAATAAATGAACTTCTTGTAATTTCTCCCTCCCGTACAGGTTGAAAATTATTGATTTGAGGCTTCTATAATCTATATTTTGTGTAGTGTTATCTTCCAGAGTCATCGCATTCATGTTTGTTGGAATCGACGTTTCGAACCAACCTCTATGGTTCATCATCAGGATTAGATCCATGAGTGAAATAAGTAAGAACTCAATGAGGTTTAAATAAGGCTAGGGAAGGTGAGATCTGACTTCTTCTAATCCATGAGTGAAATAAGTTAGAACTCAATAAGGTTTAAATAAGGCTAGGGAAGGATCCATGATTTCTGACTTATTTCACTCAGGGATCTAATCCTGATGATGAGCAATAGAGGTTGGTTCGAAACATTGATTCCAACAAACATGAATACGATGACTCCAGAAGATAACGCTACACAGAATATAGATCATAGAAGCCTCAAATCAATAATTTTCAACCTGTATGGGAAGGAGAAATTACAAGAATTTTGTTTATTAGAACGATTCAGATCACTGATTGCAAAGAAGATGTCAGATCTCACCTTCCCTAGCCTTATTTAAACCTCATTGAGTTCTGAATTATTTCACTCATGTATCTAATCCTGATGATGAACCCCAGAGGTTGGTTTGAAACATTGATTCCAACAAACATGAATGTGATGACTCTGGAAGATAACACTACACAGAATATAGATCACAGAAGCCTCAAATCAATACATTTATGATGTTAATGAATGATATATTTTTCCCTTTTATAGATTCATTTTTTATTGCCTATTTAGATGATATATCGGTACACGGTTCTACCTGGGAGGAGCACTAAGGTCTAAAATTGGCCTCAAAACAAAAATGTGAAACCAAAGTCAACTTTATAAGAACTAATACGACTCAATATGATGATGTCAACCATGGGAGATGATTCACCATTTTTGGAGTAAAAAAGTAAAAAGATTTTAAAAAAAAAACTACTTTTTCAACTCATCTCCCTACAGTTTTACTCAAATTTCAAGCGCAAGCACTCGTTGGATGCAAAATTTATTTCCTCATCCAAGGATTACCCATGTTACATACTTGTGATGGACATTGCTACACTAAAAATGAGAAATACATGAAAAAACATGATTGCAATCATGTTTTTTCATGTATTTCTCATTTTTCATGTAGCAGTGTCCATCAAAAGTATGCAACATGGGTACTCCTTGGATGAGGAAATAAATTTTGCATCCAACGAGTGCTCGTGCTTGAAATTTGAGTGAAACTGTAGGGAGATAAGTTGAAAAAGTAGTTTTTTCATTTTTCCCTCTAAAATTTGATGATCTAATCTGATAATATTTTATTATTGCCATTAACATTTTATAATATTCCTTAGAAAGCCCATTTTAGACCTCAAAAATTCTCTAATGAAAGAAGAAATAACTACTAGAAAATCTCAAGAAGTATGAGTTGCACAACAATTTTTGGTGTATCTTGGGTATGTGATAGGTGGATGAGAGTTGAAGAGAGATCCTACCAAGATGGAGGTCATCACAAATTGATTGTGCCTACTAATTTTTCTAAGGTTAGGAGTTTCATTCGGGTAGCATAGTAACTTAGGAAGTTCATAGTCTCTTTTTCATGAGTAGCAACACCACTCCATGCCATAACAACAAGTGGCAAGAGGATCTAGTGGGGAAAGGGTCATCAAAGGACCTTTGAGGAGCTAAAGAAGAAGATCAGTCAAGCACCAATTCTGGAATTACAAAACATGCAACAGCCCTTCGAATTGGAAACATATGTGAGTGGGTATGTTATGGGAGCAGTCTTGATGTAGTGAGGAAGGCCTGTATGCTACCATTCAAAATATTTCATGGGTCATTTCTTAACTATCATACCTATGACAAGGATCTTTATGCCCTCATGCAAGCTATGAAGAAGTGGAAGCACTATCTATTTGGAAAGGAGACAATGATCCACATAGATCACTAGCAACTGCAGTACTCGTAGTCCTAGAGTAGGCTACAACATACTAATCATTAAAAGTGGATGGGGTTTCTACAACAACTTCATTTAGTGATGAAGTACAAGAAGGGAAGCACAAAAAAGTTGGTTGACATGCTTTCAAGGCCACCGACATCAAAGATCATAGCTTTGGGAACACTAATGAACATGGAGGCATTCACCCATGATGCATACATAGAGGTATATTCAGAGGATGAGGAATTCAAGGAGTTGTTTCAATACTTACAAAGTCAGACTCATGTGCACGATGGTGACAGAATCATTAACTACCATCTCCAGGATGGGTTACTCTAATTAGAGGGGCTCACAGATCCAAGGCTGTATGACACTTTGGTGTAAGGAAGATAGTGGCCAACTTGCAGAGGTGTGTATCGGCACAATATGTAAGAAATATAGCTAGGTTCATAAGAGGATGCATGAATTTTTGTATCAGCAACCCTAGTAACATGAAATAGGATATATATCATCCATTACTTATGCACACTCATCCTTGGGAAAGAATTTACATGGAATTTGTGGGAGGTTTACCAACAACTAGGAGGGGACATGACTACTTATTTGTGGTAGTTGACAGGTTCAACAAGATATGTGTTTTAATGCCCTGTAAAAAGACCTTCAGTGGGAAAGAAGCAACAAAATTGTTTTTTGGACAAGTCTGGGTGCACTTTGGGATACCAAGGAGAATCATTTCAAACGGGGAAAAAAGGTTTCTCAGTGCATTTTGGACTAAATTGTGGGAGAATATGGACACCAAGTTGAAGAGGTGTATATAATTCTATCCACGGACATATGGGCAGACATAAACAGTCAATAGGACTTTGGTGCAAATTTTGAGGGGTTATAATCAGAAGCATCTGACATAGGATGAAGATCTCATATATATATAGAGCACACTTATAACATAGCAGTCCAAACTTCTACTAGTAAGTCCCCATTTGAAACTTGTTTTGGATATTTTCCAGATTCACCTTTGGATATTGCATATGGGTAGTAAGGAGGAATTAGGGAGTGTTGATTTATGTATCTTCGGGGGTTCTCCACAACCCTGGGTATTGGGTTTATGTGAATTGGCACTACAAAAGCACTCTGTGGGTGAAGTACCCAAGTAGTGGGTTTTGTACCCAAAGTTTTCAGCATGAAACCAAACATGGTTTTAATGGTTGGACCATTGTTGCATATGTGGCAACCTTAATGGAGCAAGAGGAAACTAAGGAAACACTAACACCCTCCTCCCACATTTACACAAGTTAATCAGTTCGTTGGGATAAACATTTGATGAGAGGCTACTATGTTGTGATTCAACTCCCCATGTACAGTTAAGGAAGTGGAACCGATAAAACAAAACCATTTTGACCCTCCACACATGTTACACAACCATTCTGATCCAACCAACCTTTCCAGGTGACCAACCCCTGAGGCAAATTGGCATTTCATTGATCTGGACCCCCAACCACTCCCATGACAAGCCTGCATGCGATTGGGCCCTTACAGTCGCTCCCACATTAAGGTATGCTAGTAGAATTTTTCAGCTAGTTATGAACCAGGAACCCTAGATTATGTGCCACTTTTTTAGGGCTAGGACTCGGGCCACTACCCAGAACTTCGTGAAACTTTCAGAAATGATAAATAACATTGAAACAAAGGTACTAATGAAAACACTTGATCAATGACTTGACTGGAAACCTACTAGCCATGACACACATTTCATCAAACATGTCATACATATGTAATCTAGAGGTTATAACAACATATCTTAGCATAGGGGTCTCATACTTATCTGAGATTCGTAAAGAAGCATTGTTTCCTTATCAAAATAGTTGCATTATCATCTATTGGGTCATATATTCATTGTACATTCATTTTCAAATCAAAACATGATGAGATTCATATATCAAGTCTATCATAAAACATAGTCATAAGTATCATATAACCAACAGAAATAACAAGGACATAATAGTCATAAAATCCACATATAAGCTAGTATATTTACACATGAAATACCAAGGAGAAAGAGCCCTTATTAATGAATGAAAAATCCAACCATGTATGGGACTTCCAGGAACCACCCGACCATATATTGGTTAAACCAAATATTTCTTTCATCCAATCACCCCAATGCAATATTCCAAGCATTAATGCGGGACTCAAGACCAAACCAAACCAGGTTTCCTTAGGCTTTACCACAATCCCCACTAGCTCAGTAGGCCCTAAACAAGCATGGATGACACCGTCTTTCTCCACCTACATCGTGAGGAATTTTCCTATCTCCTAGTCTCTAGAATTTACCATATATCCCACCATACAATGGTCGAGGATTCCTAGGCCTAATCAAGACTCCACCCTCCAGACTTTTCCACATATCTTGCCATTCATCGGTCAAGGATTCCTAGGCTTGATCAAGGGCACACACCTCTAGGATTTATCATATATCCTATCACTCATCGATCGAGGATTCCTAGGCCCACCAAGGCACACAAAAACTGACTTTACCACAATCCCACCTTCTCTAATCTAGGGATTTCTAGGCCTTGTGTTCCTTCTTTCAGAGACCATCTCACTCGGTTTCGAAATCATATGATAATCCAGGTAACCCAGATACAAGAGAACCCATCACACCATGGCTATCTAGAAATGGAAAGGCAAGGTTGAAGAACATTGTAACACCTAGAAAAACCCATGCCAATGACAACAAGAGAACCAAATACACACATGCATGTACCATGCATGTTAAATATAGTAAGAATTGGAGGAAATTTTAGACTAAAAGTGCCCATGAAAGTTTCATGTAATTTCCATGTCAAAATATGTAAACCAATCAAAATACTTTAAATTTAAAAAGAGGTACATGTAAATAATTTGGAGGGACAAGAAGAAAAACTACTTTTTTTAATTGTATTTTTGGCTTATCTCCCTATAAGTTTATTCAAATTTCAAGTGTAAATACTCGTTGGATGCAGAATTAACTTCTTCATGCAACGAGTTCCCATTATGCATACTTTTTAGAAGACCCACATTGATAAAAATTGAGGATACATTAAAAAAGTGTGTTCCACATGCTTTCTTAATGTATCCTCATTTTTTATCAATGTGGGTCTTCTCAAAAGCATGCATAATGGGTATTCGTTGGGTGAAGACGTTAATTGTGCATCCAACGGCTTTTTACACTTGAAATTTGGGTAAACCTATAAAGAGATAAGCCAAAAATACAATTTAAAAAAGTACCTTTTTTTCCCTCCCAAATTCATAACTCTTACTTTTTATTTGAACTCTTATTTTATTATTTTTCCTTAGGAGGCCACTTTTAGGATGAAATTTCCTCTAATGGAAATCACACAAGCAAATTGATACCTGCAAATAATCCCGTTGTAGTTGCTAGATGTTGCTCTTCCTTTCTTGATCCTTGTTTTCCTTTGCCTTCTTGGTCCTTCCTTTGCTTTCCTTGATCCAATGCTAGAGTCCTCCATGAATGCTCTAAGTGTCCAAGAGTGAGAGAGAGAGAGAGAGAGAGAGAGAGAGAGCTCCAAAACTGAAGTCACCAAAGGTACCAACTGATCCTCATAAGCCTTTTTATTAATGAGACCTCTATATTATTTAATTTTCCATTATTTTCCTCCATTTTCCTCCTCACATGCAACCTGTGACCTTTCACCTTCCTTTTCTCCTAATTTCCATTATTTTCATAAATAAAATGCCAATTAATGTCTCATGCCTTTTCAAAGACTTTGACATTGCCTTTGCAAATTTCCTTATCCATAATAAACCAAATGAACACCCACACTAAGATGTTTTTTCCCAACGCTCAGCTTGGAATACGTGTCCCATGACCTTGGTTATTATTTTTCCTTTCTTAATTTTATTACATGGAAATTTGACCAGGGTTGTTACAACAACCATGGAGGGTTTTCTCAAATGAGAGAAATAATTTTTATTTATATATAGTGGGTTAAATGACATAATCTATAGGTCAACTTGGCTTGAGAAGTTCCTTTGGAGGGTTGGTCATTGCCCAAGAGAAACATATAAATAAGTGTGACCCTCATTTTACCAAACACTCATCACAAGCACAAGAACAACAAAGGAGAAGGACTGATCTGGCCAAAAAACTATAAGAGCCTACTTGAAGTGAAGAGGATGATTTTTTGGCATCTTTTATTGTGATTGGTTTAGACTGAGTTAGGTAGAGAGCAAGTCGATTGGAAGAGTAGAAATCATGGGCACTTTTATGTGCAAGTTCATGGTGTTATTTCTTTATATATAGGGCCAAAGTTTTTTGTGTCTATTTCAGGAGGTTCGAGCTCTATTTGGAGTTGATATGAGGTCTGTAACAACAATCAAAGGATGTCACATTATCCTAGAGCTATAGCTCAGTAGGAAGGGTTGGTTAGAGAAGGAACAACACAGACTTTGAGGAGGATTTGAGATAGATATTAGGGTTGATGTGGATTGTCAAGAAGCCCTAACTAAGGCTGAAAATCTTGAGTATGCATAGATCATGTAGTGTGTGAAGGAAAAAATTGAAGTCCTTCAAGTGGTATGTTTTTTTGTCCTTCCAAGTTTATATATCGCTAGGTTGATGAGGTTCAGTTTGAAAAAAATTAGGAGCATCCTAAGAATAGTTTTTTGGAGGTTTGTAGTGGCTTGCTTCAAGCCCTAAGTATAGTCCCTTGTCAAGAATAATAGGGATGTTAGGAGGGAAGAGTGTTTGGAGCCCTAAGACTTGACTTTTGAACATAGAAGGGTAGCCAAGTGGGCTCGTTGTTGAGCCCTAGTTCATTGAGTTGCAAAGGTCATCTTCAATCATAAGTGGGAAGCCTCTATATCCCTAAGATCTATGATATTTGGAGCAACATTGTGATAGGAGTGGGAAACAATGTGAAGAGCCTATGTGTTGGACTCTTTGAAGGACTAAAGAGAATTTAGATGGTAGATTTAGTTTGGAAAAAATTTAGTGACCTTGTTATGAAACCAGCTCACAAAAAGACAGAAAAGAAATATAAACGCCTTTACACAAATGAACAATTCTTGGAAGATACAAATGACAAGACCTCCTTTACATTACACAAATGAACAATTCTTGGATGATACAAATGACAAGACCTCCTTTCTATATATAGGAGTCTAAGGGGTCATAATATAATCAGAGACGGCATAACAATAATAATGTAAGGGCACAATATTAACAATAGTGGGCTTCTATGGGCCACAATAATAACAATATGAGTACTACATGGGCACAACAATATAATAAGGGGGTTGCACTAATAATAATAAGGGGTTACACTAGTAGTATAGAGACCTAACATGCCCCTTCCCTTCAAAAAGTGTTGTCCTCAATGCTTGAGTAGTTCTTGATGCTTTTGTATAAAATTCTTGTCCTCCCATGTGGAATATTCAGGGGGTAGGTTCTTCCACATGATGAGATACTTTGAAATTGATCAATTTCATAGCTGTCGAGTTCTTGTTTCTGTGACTGCTCCAGGTTCCAATATGATTTTTCCTTCCTCATCAAGTTCTAGCAATATTATTGGAATTGGGATCTTCTGCAACTTTTGAATGAGTGGCCACACTTCTTCGTCCTTCTTCCATTCATCCCTTACTTCGTTTATCCAATCTGGTTGGATAATAGAAATAGCACAAAACAATGCTTCCACATCCTCATCCTTTCTTGAAAGTGCATCTGCAATAACATTTTTCTTCCCTTTTTTGTAGATGATTTCAAAGTCATAACCCAACATATTTGTGACCCATTTTTTCTGTTCTTCTAAATATAATATTTGTTCTAAAAAGTATCTAAGACTATCATGATCCATTTTTACCTTGAAGTGTCTTCCCATTAGGTAAGGTCACCATTTCTTAAGTGCATGTAGTATTGCTAACATTTCCTTCTCATAAATAGCTTTCTTGATATGTAGCCATAAAAATACCCAATCGCCTACATCAAAAATTCTTTCACTGCGATGTTGATTTTCCTATTGTTTCATTTGATTCTATACCAAAGTGGTGTTATCCTTTAAAAGTTGGAGAACTTGTTGTTGATGCTCAATGTGATCTTTCACTGCTTGAATCTTTTTCTTCTTGATATGTCCTTCTATCTTGAGAGTTTGAGGAGTGGTAATTTCTTCCAATGCATTACAAGATATGGTCGGATTCATTTCTTGATGCTTGATGTGATCTTTCACTTCTTGAACATTTTTCTTCTTGATATGTCCTTCTATCTTGATAGTTTGAGGAGTGGTAATTTCGGCCAATGCATTACAAGATATGGTCGGATTCATTTCTTCTTTCTCGATGTGATCTTTCACTTCTTGAACCTTTTTCTTCTTGATATGTCCTTCTATCTTAAGAGTTTGAGGAGTAGTAATTCTTGCCAATGCTTTACAAGATATGGTCAGTTTCATTTCTTCTTTCTCTGGGGTTGGTTCCTGGTGTATATCCTCTTCTTTTGATGTTTCTTGATCATTTTCTTCCTCCTCTTCAAAATCAATGTAAAATAATTTCTTTTCAGCACACTTATGACCTTTAATGTATTTGTTATCACAATTGTAACAAAGTCCTTTTGCTCTTTTTTCTTCCAATTGTTGTGGTGTCAACCTTGTAGGTTGTGGAAGGCTAGGAGAAACAACACTTCCATATTTATAGTTGTGCGGGGTATAATTCCTTGTTGCTACATTTTTTCTTTCCACTTTTCTTGCCAACCTGAATGCCTTCTCATCAGGTTCCCAAAGACAAACCTCATGTTGAATGTTATCCTTTAAATTCCCTATGGAGACATCAATCATCTGCTTCTCTGGAATATCATTTTCCCTTATATTCAATTTTTGAAAGTCCTCAATGTGATCTGCCATTGAACACTTTTGTTTGAGATTTATCAATTGGCTAAAGAAGGTGTTTCTCTTTGTATCCTCATAATGTGTTATCATTTCTTCTGTGAAAATTGACCTTGTAACAAGTGCTTTACAAGAAAAAAACCCTTTATACCATAAAAATTGATCCGGTTCTAAATATGAAGATGCAATACATACCTTTTTTAATAGTTGCACCTCATGTAGATCAAAATATTTCTCCATTTGTAGTATCCAATTTACCGGATCCTTGCCATCAAACTTCATCATATTGCCTTTTCTTGATTTTAGGAGCTCGATCTTGAAACGACTGTAACTCTATAATTTCAGATCTTCCAGTTTTGAAATCATTACCTGCAGTAGCCCTCTGTGTCCTCTTTCCAATGCCACCATTCTAATGGAAATTGGATTCTCCTAGAAATAGTTATGCACAATCTCCCAAGATGACCTGATTATATATCTTTTCAGAAGAGAAATCTTATATGAAGTGCCACGTGTTACTGTTTTGACCTTCGGATCTGAAACATATACACAGAAAACTACCATCTCTCCTCTTTCTATAACGTCTTACAAAATTTCAAACTGATGCTCAGAGAGAAAGTTATGACAATTTTCCCAAGGTCACCTATTTAAGATGTAATTCGGGAGTCTGACAAAACCCTAACTTCCTCAGATCATATATCAAAAAATATAGCAAGACAAGATCTTAAATTCGGAGCCGAGGTTCAGACCACTTTCTTCTCAAATGGGTTTTTGTTTTAGCTTCTGAAACTTCGTATAGAACAAGTTATAATGAAACTTCCATGATGACCTATTTTAAATGAAATTTTGGAGCTGACAAAATCCCTAAATGCCTAAGATCATATCTCTGAAACTATAGCGAGACAAGATATGAAATTCGGACCCGAGGTTCAATGAGATTTCATCTCAAATGGATTTTATTTGTAGCTTCTGAAACGTCGCAGAAAACAAGTTATAGCGAAAATTCCACGATGACCTGTTTGGAGCAGCGAAACCCTAGAATCCAAAGCTCTGATACCAAATGTTATGAAACCATCTCACAAAAAGATAGAAAAGAAAGATAAACACCTTAGAATTTAGCCTCTTCGAGGGGAAAACCTCCTTTACATTACACAAATGAACAACCCTTGGATGATACAAATGACAAGACCTCCTTTCTATATATAGGAGTCTAAGGGGTCATAATATAATCAGAGTCGACATGACAATAATAATGTAAGGGCACAATAATAACAATAGTGGGCTTCTATGGGGCACAATAATAACAATATGGGTACTATATGGGCACAACAATATAATAATAAGGGGTTACACTAGTGTATAGGAACCTAACAGACCTAAAGGATGTGTGATCATTGATAGTGGCATATCGTGGAGCTGCAAATTGGAAGGCAAATGACCACGAGAAGTGTTCAAGGTACATGGACTAAAAGAAGTTATGGATTGTGCTACATGAGCAAGTAGGTCAATTGTAATTTGTTCAGGGTATATTGGTTGTGATAGTTGTTGATACCAAGCGCCAGTTGTTGTCTTGTATTAGGGTTGATTGTAAGGGCCATGATCCCTGGTATAAGAGCCCTAAGATTGTTGTATTAAAGTTTGGAATATAAGAGTTGGGTTAAAACAATGTAAACTTTGAAACAAGAACTGATACGATTACCCGTTTTATTGAGGTAGAAAAAAAGTCAACCGATTTTGAGAAGTGGTGATGCAGAATACACCTTTTTTTCAGAGCATATTTTTGACACTTTAAATTTTCTTATGTATCAAATATAAATATTTGTTTTTAAATGTTAGTGATTTTCATGCTGATTTTGAAATGTGTTGATGCAGCATCAACCCTTTTTTTTAGAGGGCTTATTTTTGACACTTTAAATTTTCTAATGTATTAAGTGTGGATATTTTTTTTTAAATGTTACATTTTTTGACACTTTAAATTTTTTTATGTCCAATTGTTTTTTAAATGTTGATTAGGTAAATATATATATTGTTGTTGACTCCCAGAATGTCGGACTCACAATCGGCCTGACTCACCTCATCACAAGACAAGACGTGATCTGACAAGACAAGACCTGATCTGCCAAGACCTGAAAGAGCTATCCCCACGTCCTCAAGCAGTAATTGAATTCTTGCTCAAAGCAGCTTCAACCAAGTCAAGCATCCAAGACTAGTCGCAGTATATAGGGGTCAGAGGGGCCCCGAGCCAAAGCTTCAACTCAGTGTCTAGTGACCTAAGCCGAGTGGTAGGATGCAAGCGTCTAAGGGGGAGAGGGAGAGAGAGAGAGAGAGAGAGAGAGACAAAAAAACATAAAAAATGTAAAATATATATATATATATATATATATATAGATATAGATATATATTTTGTAAATGATAAAAAAAAATAAAAAATAAACAATTTTTTTTAAACTATAAAAATAAATAAATAAAAATACACAAATTTAAAAAAAATATAAAAAAACCTTATTTATATATATATATATAAAACAAATGTGATTAAAAAAAAAAAAAAACCGAAAAATTACCCAAAAAACCTTATTTTTTTTAAAATAATTTAAAAACAAAATAAAAACAAACAAAAATAAATTTAAAAAACTAGTAAAAATAAATTTAAAACATAAAAAAAAAAATTATATTAAACATAAAAAAAAACCATATTTAAAAAAGAACACAATTAATTAAAAGAAAATTAAAATCTTAAAAAAAAAAACTAGAAAATTATTAAAAAATCATATTAAAAAAATAAAAATAAAAATGTGTCCACCACGTAGGGGCCTTGGTAGTGCAGCTCCGCCCACCCATGATTGCACCCCCGAGGGGCAGCAGGTGAATTTTTATTTTTATTTTTTATAATGATTTTTTAATTTCTTTTTAAGGTTTTTTTTTTTTTTTTTTCTCTATGCTTTTAATTTATTTTTACTAGTTTTTTTTGTTTATTTTGTTTTAAATTATTTAAAAAGAAATTAAGTGTTTTGGTTTATTTTTTGTTTTTTGTTTTTTTTTGTTTTTTAAATCACATTTGTTTTTAATAATTTTTTAATATTTTTAGGTTTTTTTAATAGTTTTTAAAATTTGTGTATTTTTATTTATTTATTTTTAAAGTTTTTAATTTATTTATTTCTTTAATTTTTTTTATCTTTTAATTCTTATCTTGGTTAATTTTATTTTTTTCTAACATTTTAATGATTGATTTTTTTGTCTTTTTAGGTTAATTTTGTTTTTGTTTTTGTTTTTATTTTTATGTTTGATTTTTTTTTAATATATATTTGTTTTTTTTGTTTTATTTAATTTTTGTTATTTTTTTGGTTTTTTTCATTGTTTTATTTTTTGTTTTTGTTTTTAAATTTATGTTTTCATTATTCTTTTGAAATTTTAATGTTTTTCGAAGCCATGATAAAATCTTATGCCATTATTTCAAAATGTTGAAAATTTATCGTGAAAAAGAACAGACATTATTTCAACATCAACACTTTTCATTTTCGGTATGTTTTTTGCACAATTTTTTGCACAAAAAATTGGTTTTCACTACCATTTTTAAAACATGTTGAGAATTTACCCTAGAAAAAGAAAGTGTTATTCCAACATCAACACTTTTCATTTTCAGGGTGTTTTTTGCACAAAAAATTGCTTTTCACTGCCATTTTTAAAACATGGTGAAATTTTACCCTAGAAAAAAAAGTGTTATTCTAGCATCAACACTTTTCATTTTTAGCATTGTTTTTCATGTTTTTTGGGGTTTTTTTTTGCTAGAGTTCCTGTTTTGAGTTTATAGTTCCTATTTCAAAGTTTAAATTGTTTTAAAAAATGTCTCTTATGTGCTACTTGATTTACTGTTGTGTTTATTCAGTTGTGCAAAGTATAAATTTTATGCCATTTGAGTGTGTTTGTGATCGCGATTTAGACTCCAACTAGATTCTTGAGTGCAATGGAAAATCAACATGGAGAATCTTATAGGGGATGCCTTAAGGGGGCGAAAATTTGTAGAGAAGATTAGGTAGATCCATATACAAGTAAAAAATACACTGTAGTAGTTATAGGAAAAATATAAGGTCAGGCATGGTAACGCGGAATAGAGAAATCATTCAAAGTAGGAGACAGAGTATGGCTACAGTTGAATAAGGAGAGGTTACAGGGCCATGGTAAGAAAATCAAGGCTTTGCAGTATGGTCCCTTTGAGATACTAGAAAAGGTGGATGATAATGCCTATCGACTCACTATTCCACAATACATGCAAATTTACTCAATTTTGAATGTAGATAATATGAAACTTTATAAGCCTTCCATGGTAGATCAGGAAGAGGAACATGTTCTGCATTCTATGGGGGATTTGGCACCACATGCCCAAGCATATTTGAAAAAATATATAGTTTTTCAAAAGAGGTCCAAAACTATGAGATAATGGCAACATGATCTTTTGTTACATGTCATTTTGTTGCATTAGGTAAATGACCATCGGTTTGGATCTTTATCTATCCATAAATGTGTTCCAAAGCATCCCCTTGCAAGGTTATAATTCCCTAGTCAATTTCTTCACATACACAAAAAGGTCCATTTGTCAATTTGCCAAAGAAATTACTGATTATTTATTTTGATAAGACGACATAATCTTCTGCTTTATAGTGATTTACAACTCATTAAGTCAAATTAAAATTATAGCTTGTGTATGTTGAAGGGAGAATTTATTGATTGTTTGTTTGGGTATGCTATAAGTTGATAAGTTAAAAAATTTGTTGTTTGTAACTTGGATTTTGAGAAGCTTAGGTTGCATTTTTTTAAGATGAGCCAAGAATCGTGTATTTTTCATTCTTTCTGATGTAGTTTTTGAAATGGTTCATTGATTCTTGTATATTTCGAAAAGTTAGTGAAACCGCTTCCCTTATTTTAGTTACAATTCATCGAAAAGAAAATATTATGATTTCATATTCGATTACATTAGGTTTTGAATCAAGTCATAACACCACCAGTTTCACATCCAATTACCCTCTGAGTAAACAACAACTCTTAAAATCAATGCTAATAAAATCAATCTAGACATTTTTTTTTATCTTAGGGCTCTTTTCCACCTGTAGTAGATTAGGTTGTAGGGCTTTGGAATAGGGAATTGAATTAAATTTCCAAATATGAAAACAAACATTAGCATCTTGTGATAGGGAGAAAAATCCATTTACTGAAATTTTTCTCTGGGAAGCTCCCCTTACAAACGAGTCAAGCCTGAGATAATATCAGACTCAGTGGAGTGATCGACCCCACTTCATTGGCTACGGTAGAGTTATTTACACGTACTAAAAATGGTGCCAAAAGGTACTTGGGATTCACTTGGAAGTAAACCTCAAATTAACCATGTTGAGGAAATTTCAAGGGGATTGAGCTTGGTTACTCTTCCCTTGCGTGTACATCAGATCTGCAACTGTCCTCCCAGGTTAAATTGTTTTATGCGGTAACCTTAGAGGCTATAATTTTAGGGCTTTTAGCCGAGGTGAAAGTGGAGGGGAAATCTCTTTTCTACCTGGAATAGACATTGGCTAGACTCACTTGGACCTTTTTAGAGGGCATTCTTCATTCGAGATGCCATAAATGAAGTTTAATTGCACCAGATCATGTACATTAAGTAGATTGTCATCGTAACTGGTTCCACCCATTCTATCTATAGCCACTCTTCATTTTGATCTCTTTGATGTTCGGTTTCATCACCAACTAGTGATTTCGCTCTGAAAATCTTGTTTGCATCGTTTGAATCTTTAGATTTACTAGTGCCTGTTAATTGTTTGTTTTTACTTTTTTATAGACCTTAGGTGTGGATTGTGATTTTCCAATTGTTAATATTGATAGTAAATTTATCTACATTGAATCTAATGGAAACAATGCCAGAAGCTACCGATAAATACCTTCCTTTTAACAGGAACCCTAATCATCTCCCTAATTTTGCAAATGGTGTTCCTCCTTATATGGCTACATTGTCACTTCGTGGATTCACGATAGGTTTACCAGTGTGGTTGTTTTCAACTTCTTTGATCCAAAATACCTAAACTATTCCACCTCAGCCGGGTTTTTCATCTCAAATGATTACATCATATCAACATCACCAACCTCTTATTGACCTTTTGCCTTCTTCACCTAACATGTCCTCCTCCATTTCTTCTTCTGTGCTTGGTAAAATCCTTGATGCCAATAATCTGGTAACTATGAAGAAGAATAAGCAAGATAAGAAAGAAATCAACCAACCAACCATGGTTGTAGGTAATGCTAATGTTGAGGAAACTTCCAATATGCATCGCAAGCCAAAAGACCCTTGCAAGCTTTGTAAGGGTGACCACATGCTTATTCAATGTCTTGGTATTCCTAAGGTGTTGGAAGATTGGTCAAAAACTTCTTATCAACCTATTGTTAATCTATCAACCAATGATTATGAGGTTCCTGGGAAAAAGGCTAAGGTTAGGTTTCCTTATAGGTTATGCAAAGGGATTCATCATTGTCACCTTTTCCCTCATATGGATGAAGCCTCAAAATTGTTGGAAAAACTTATTGTTTCACAATAACAACTTCCAACTGGTTACCGTAAAATTTCTCCCAACCTACTATCAGTTGACGAAGTGATTGATCTAATTCCAAGTACAGTCAATCCCACTCTTCCATTGGAGAGTGAAACACATATCACTTAGGTTGATGAGCCATTGGTTGATCAAGTGGTCGACTCGATTATATCTTTGGTTGATCCCACTCTCCCTTTAGAAAGTGAACTTAATACACTCAGGTTCTTCTTGTTACTTTAGATTCTTCTACACAAGGGGGAATTTCACCTGTTTCCATTTATCCCCCTCCAAGTTATGAGACTACTTCCATTCATTGTAGTATACTGATATGACCTCATCTTCCTTCTTCCACCCCTTTCCAAATCATTGTGAAAGCATATGGTAAGACTGTGTGATGTACAAATGTAGATGAAGGTGCTTCTGTTAATATTTTATCTTCATCTACTTAGAAAGCTTTGGGTTCCCCTCATCTTGTGGCTATTACACAAATATTTTAGCTTTTAACAAAACCATTAGCGAGCCTTCATGGATCTTTCCCGAGTTACCTATTACTCTAGAAGGTAAAATTTCCTGTATTGATGTTATGGTAGTACAAGACCCCTTGGATTTCAATTTTCTCCTTTTGCAAGAATATTTATATGCTATGAAATTTGTCGTATTGACACTCTTTCATGTGATGTATTTTCCTCACAATGGAAACATTGTGACTATTGACCAAATTTCATTTTTTGATTTTGATTTGCCTACCAGCCATCCATCATCCCTAAATGTTCCTTATCTGAAATTCGTATCTACCCAACTGTTGCGCTACTAATTTGTCATTATTATTATCACTTCTTAACATACATTTATACTATTCTTTTATCACATTATTTATCATAATTTATTATATAACTCCATTTCATAATTATTTATGCTCTTGTGGATAAGTAATATTTGTTCTCCTTTATTTTTAATAAATTGATAATTATTTTGCATGATGTTTCCAATGTTGAGTTATTGATGAATTTTTTATAACATCACTTACGATTTTAGCCTCCAAGATCTCTTCTAGATTGCAAATTTGATTTTCATCTCATAATCAAATATTCCAACTCAGAAATTTGTTGGAATAAAAAATGAGAGTTTTGCGTTGGATGTTTCGGGCAAATGAAGAAGAATATTGAGAATCTGAGGCATGGGTTTTGTGTAGAATGGACCAAATTAGTTACCCAATGAGCATATTTACATAATTCATTCTCGATTGGCATAAAAGCAAGGTTCTTCAAAGGACATATTCATAGATTTTCTGTTGTGGCTGTTTTCCAAATTGCCAAATTGCAATAACCAAATTCAACTTGTTCTAGCTGACTCATGATGGAAATATCTCTCAGATCTCATCTTTCTTATTGATATTTTGTAATAAATCTAAATTGTATTGGAAATCATTTTTTAATTAGTTGGTTGTAAATTTCCCTTTGTTGTTTGTATATTTAAAAGACATAAATCATAGAGAAAAGGGGAGATAACGCATATAGGGAGAAGATCAGATATTGATGGTTTTCCTTTGAGAATGTAACAACATACTTCTGTATTTTCTTTTTGATTAATGAAATCTTGATCTTCTGAGTATTATCTAGCCTTTGATCTTTTTGCCACAACCCTGATCGGAGAGTTGGGCCCACTCTCTTGATGAGGTGATGTTGGATTAGTGATGTGTGTATATTTATTTCTGTTGTGATTATTTGTTTATCATTTTAATGGCTCATTAATTTTGTTTTACTGTGAATCCTAATTTGTTGTTACTCGGATTGTTGTTATTGTCATTGCTTGTTGTTACACATTGTTATATTGTTGATTGAATGCTCAATGTTGGGTAAGGATTATGGCCTGTATAGACTTTGCACAGTATCCTTGAAATAACAAGACAAGCCCTCGATTGACAATTAATGTGGGGAAGGGTCAATTCTATAATTCATATCTGAACACCAACGTTTTAGCATCGTTTCTGGGGAGGCTATCAAAGGCATGAAAGTATGACCAATATTGACCATAGGACCACTCTATTGTCCTGGGAAGGGAAGTTTTCACCCTGTTCTAGGTCCTGAGCATTAGATTTCCTTGGTTGTTTCAATTTCTTATCTTTTTTATTGATTATAGGAACCACTCTCTCATCTTGGGAAGGGCAGTTTCCACCTTGTTTCAGGTCCTGAGCTTAGATTTTATGGATGGTTTTTTTCTCTTTCTTTTGTCTTCTTAATTTTATGGGCCACTCTCTCGTCCTGGGAAGGGAAGTTTTCACCCTGTTCCAGGTCTTGAGCTTTAGATTCATTTGAATGATTCTCTACTTTATATTGTATGAACATAAAAACAAACAAAAGGGGCATAATAAGGCCCCCAAAACTCACAGGTCGAGGTCAAGGAAGAAAGCACCAACACAATTCAGAACCCATTTGAAAAAATTCACGATATGAAAACTATGGGAAATAAATACTATATTGAAGGTTGGTTTCACTCTATCATTTGCTTGCAACATCACTCCCTACTTAAACAATTCTTGGCACCATCCTTAATGGGGAAGTTGGTCTCTCATACCCTAGTATTTATTGACATGAATTCCTCAAATTTGGGTATACACTCTTGAGGCCTTATGTCGAAAATGGTTTCATTGGAAGTACTCTTATACGTAAGTATATTTTATTTTTCAAGGTAGTGTAGGTTAGTGTAGAAAATAGAATAAATAAGTACATAAATAAATAAATTTCTTTATATGTAAAAAGTGTTGTGTTTGCTACAATATGTTGAGTAAATCAATATCGGTGGTATATATTAAAACGTATTTGTGTATGTAGACATATTATATTGAAAATCATATTTCTACAAACACGCATCATCATTTCAGGAAAAAAATTGCTTGTTTATCATATCTTATGGCTTGTGGGGTTGATAAAATCACTGAAAACATAGTTAAGACAATCATGTTTTGAGGGACCAAATGGGAATATTTTCAAAACCTATTTCTATATTAATTATCCCTTGATGCATACTTTCTAATGAAATTTGAATCACTCAAATTGGATTTTAAATGGAAACATTATGACCAAAACATTGGTAGGATGTCTAATAGGCAGCGCAAGAACAAAGTTGGGATAGTCCATTTTTGGAGGCCTAAATGACTAGATTTTGGAAACTTGTTTCATTGGTATATTACCCTATTAATCTAGTTTACAACATGTTGTAGCAGCTACAACCACCCTCCAAAATTTTGGCCTGCACCAATTTCAGAGCCTCCCTTGAGAGTTTCACTTGATGACTGCACACACGCGGGTTCGCTCCGTGAGCTCGTGTGAGTCCTCACATCCACCTTGCTTGTTCATTTCATTCAAGTTTCTGCATGCTGGTGTCTAAGTCATGCTTGTGACCATGTTCTGGTTATGCTCAAAGTCTTCGCTTTGTATGTGCTTGTTGTGTTCGCTATGAAAGCATCTGTCACACTCACACACAGAGTCACGTTCATTGTCGCGCAAGTGTCGTCTCGATCAATGAACAGTCAATCACGAGTGTCATGCTTGTCACTTGCACCATTGGTTAGTCATGTTGAACATGTGTGTCTGGATGGTTTGAGTCGTTTCGTCATCGAGTCATGTGAGTGTGTGTTTGCATGATCACCTATGCATCTTTCGATCGTTCACACACTTAGTCATTTTTTCTGAAGTTCTAATGACCAGACTCCCCTCTGATAGTCGACCATCACCCCACCATCGACTCGATTGAATGTCAACTAGAACAGCACAAAAGCACCAAGCTAGTCTTTTCAAGCTGCGCTACCCGTAAGTAGTTCAATCAACTTCCATGCTGACCACTCAGACAGTCAAACCCTGTTAGGGTCCTATAATAATAAGATTCATCATTTTGAATTGGCTATGATTAATCTTGTAATATAATGCATACTTTTTCTTTTTGCAAAATGTTTTCCCATATTAAAATTAAAAAAAGGAAAGAGGGTATGTCCTAAAAGAATAATCAAAGGACAAAAAGAAAGAAAAAGATAAAAAAAGTAAAAAATATGAACCCCAAAAAGAGATAAGAATAGATCATGAAAGTGTGAAAATTCAAATGTCACTAATTTTTACTTTACTTTGCAAAATAAGATTGTGTGCATCTTGTAAAAAATGCCACAACCCATGATGGTCAAATAGTTCAATCTTGACTCGTTCATGCTTTAAATTTCATGTTCATAGATAGAGAATAAAGATCTAGCCAAACTGTCTAATCTTGGCAGATCAGTAGTTAGGTAGAGAATAATAATGAGCTCATCAGTTTAATCTGAGCCATTGGAATTTATAAGGTTAGAATTAGATATTTTTCTTATGAAAAGAAAAAGAAATGAAGGGTCAGCAAGCTCAAATGCACCCAATGGATGAAGAGAAAATGCTAGGGTAAATAAAGGGAAGGTAGAAGAAGTTTTGCAAGTGTACAAGGTTGCTAGATAAAATGCCACTTCATCATACTTGATCCTATGTTTCATGTGCAGGAGGAATTGTCAAAGAAAAAGGGCATTCACCAAAGCTATTTACTAATTTCCCCTCATCTCACTAGACCCCCCACATACTTAGTTTATTAGTTTCGCCTCATTATCCCTTCATTACTTGTAAAAACCCTTTCCCTTAATTTTAATCTTTTATCACTTTGTTTCACACATTTCCCTAGACATTACCCTTCAAAAATCATCCCCCTTTCCCAAAACCCCTTTCCCTAGTGTGAAACACATTCCCATCACAAATAATACATTCCCCCCTTATTAATTTTCCCTTTTTTCCCCTTAAAAACCCACTAAACCCCTTTATCCTAAGTTATTTCCTAAAGTCCCGCTTTATAATTCCCCACGTTATAATTCCCTGACACCCTTTAACTCACCAAACCTTGGTGCATAGTTAAAACCTTTGCCATATAAACCCATGGTCCCCACCTTTATTAACCCATTGATTATATTAAAAATCTCGTCATTACCTCTTAATTAATTACAATTCATTGTAATTAAACCTCGGGCCCCGCCAACCACATCCCAACTCCATTTGTGCAACTTCGTCATGCGATATCCCTCCGATCTCCCACCTCCAGATCCAACGACACATATCAATATCATGCAGATTCACAATCCGACAGTTAACGGTCCAAAGGCATGCGAGATTTGTGGTTTTGGCCGGGCACTATTTTGCTACGTGGCGGCACCAGGTTATATCGCGTGCTCGCAAAAAATACCATCCTCCACCCAAAAGTAGTGTGATATGGATAAAAACCACCTCCCCATGTAAAAGCAAAACTGCCCACTGTTCATGTACTAAATCTTACGCAAAAATCTAACTATTATTGGTTAAAAGTCCAAAAAAGCCATCTTTTGCTCTTTTCGCTCATTTTCACTACAAACCTTTGTTAACCAATTCTGACACCCTGAACCTCTCCGAGACCATTTTTACCAACTTTTTCCACCTGAAGATGCTGCAGCCACCAAATTAAAGCAGCAAATTGACAATTGAAGCCTCAGAAGTCTTTTCTGCCACCATAGAACCATGTATGTGCACCAAGTCGCCAATTTCCAGGTATTCTTGAAAGAACCAGAACGACCCTGTAAATTTGAGTTATACACAGTAATTATCAAAGGTTAATTAATTAAATTGATTAAAAAACCTTCCAAAACTAAAGAAAAAACTTACTGTGCATCCAAACCCTTTTTCTACAGATTGAAATTACCCTCCCCACTATTCCAGACCTTCTGACCTTACTCCTAAATCCACAGAAAGAGTAATTCCATTGAACAAACCAAAATATGGCTTCCCAAATCTCTTTGGATGTAAGACCTCTACAAACCCCTCACCTAGATATTGACCACCTTCCATTGACCGACAAAGAGTTTCAAATTAAAGACACTGCTTCCCCTAGCCACCTACTGAAACTCCACTGTTGGAGTAAAGACAACTTTTTGAACCAAAATGATGGCATTCACCTATGGGAGTCAAATTTTCCCAAGTACTTGTTCCCATAGGCACACCTATTCCCAGAAATCATCCACTTCTGTCAAGCTTGTCCTCCATATTGTCCTCCATATGTTGCCACCAGTTTCTCTAAGAGAGGCAAACAAATTATAACCATGATCTCTTGCATTCTAGGATACACCAATGATGAGCATGTGGATGAGGTTGTTCTTGCTTTCCTTTATATCTTTTGCTTAGGCAATCCTCCAACTACAGCTTACAACTTTTCTCAGTTATTGGCAAATAGAATCCATGAACAGTTTATCAGATTTCCAAATGAGAGAGTCTTCAAATACTCATCAGTATTGTTTCACATGTTATTATACTTTCAGTCAGATAAATTTCCAGTCAACATCAAAAAGTTAGACACCAAGGGCCATCCAAGATCTGTTATCTATGAGACACCATTGATCCAAAGATATTCCACTATTTAGGTTATAAAGAGTTCATTTATTCATTTGTTCATCTAGTTATAAACATGCTAACCAGTAGCTATTAGCCCAGAAACAATGAGGAGATTAAGAGAGTTTTATAGTTGGCTAAGAATAGTGGAGTGGGAGATTAGTATCTATACGAGGACCACACAGAAATCAGAATATATGGATGCCAACTCACTCCCTACAAGTTGCCCAAATACCTCCCCATGAGGATATTTTCATTAGAGTATTTCAGGCAAATCATAAACTCTGATGAAGTTAATTTCTTGTCAACTAAGAAGAAAACCCAGTTTAAAATCAAAAATCAATTGGTCCCTTTTATTTGTAATAATAGGGAAGTTGGACAAGATGCAGACAAAATCTTACAGCAGATGAACTTCCAAAGAAGTTTTATGTGGCAGGATGACCCTAATGGAGTCATAAACAAGTTAAGACTCATGTTCAAATTAAGTCCTTTCATACATGAGCCTAGGCCAGATGTTGAAAGATATGCCAGCCAGTCAGTGGCTAGAGAATACTCTAATAGATATGGAGAATACTTTAATAGATGTGGAAAAGCATATTGATACTGTTAGCACTCCAGGAAACCCTGCTAGGTTGTAAATTGGAGATGCTTGGTAACATGTAATCGTCAATATTGTTCTCTGAACTATTGGAATAAATGATGGTTTAGATCAAGTTAGATAACCATTTCAGCTCTATTCTCACTCAAGACGTGCATGAACACCCCCAATAACACAAGGCTTTAGACCACAAATGCTCAATAGTTTGTAGTTTTAATAGATAGATGGGGAATACTAACAGTACTAGTAGATTGCATACATGAACATATATGAATGGCTAGCTACAGGCAGCAAATGAACTTACTGACTATACTAGTAGATGCATATATAATAACACATATAAATGGCTAGCTACAGGCAGCAAAGAAGCTTGCAAATCTAATATATCAAAGCAGAGATAAGATGACAGTTATCTGGCCTTAAACACAAAGAAAACCTGAACAAATTGTTCGAGTGCAAGCATAGAACAGAAGAGAAATGGACATTGAACATATAACAGCAAAAGAAGCTTGTATTACTAAAGAATGCAGATGAGAAGCTTGAAGGAATAGAGGAGGAATAATCTCCAAAAGTTGAACCCTTGTTACATCTAGTTTTCTACCTTTTATAGGCCCTTTACAATGCTCCTGAGCTCTCTAGAAGGCTCAAAGTCTTAACCTCGTCTGATCTCTACCTTAACCATTTGATTCCCTCAATAGGCAAGCATGGCTCGGAGGTTTTTCTCTTTCTGACAGAGGAATAACCGCATTCAAATATTTTGGGTGCACTGGCAGGGAGCTCTCTCTTGACAGAGATGCCCACAATCTCTTCTGTTGATTTCGGCTGTGTCACGTTGTGCTGCTCCATGATGTATCTAATTCGGGCTATGTTGCGCTGTAGATGCCCATGATATTTCTGTTTTGGGCTAGTTAGGCATGCTTTGTTGCATTGTACATGCCTCTCGGCCTCAGTTTCTCTTCAAGTTGTTTAATAATAAGTGTTTTCTGTTATCAATTGAAAGCATAGCCATACTATGAAATCCTGCCATTCCCTATCCATTTCAGACTTCAAAAATTCCTCAAAGATGGTTTATATCCTCTCAGGTTCGCCCTTGTTGCTGTCGCAAGTCGCAAAGAAGCCTACCCTGCTTATTTTCCTCGCATTGTGAAATATGCATAAAACACTTAAAAACCGTGAACAAGCGGCCTTTTCGGACTTCAAAAATGATTAATTTCCCTTCCCGTACCCTTTGGTTTCACAGATGCGATATTGTGATGCAATCTGATCTCATTCATATATCACTATATATAAAGGCCCTGCCCCTTGGTCTCCCCGATCTGTGATCCGCCGATGTGATTTGGGCCGTCAATCCACATGCGCGATCGATGATCCTCATTTAATCGCCGATCACCATTTCCATCGCCTCATGGTTTGTGCCGATTTGCCTTCGCCATTGTGACCCACCGATCCGATCATCAGTGATCACTGATCGGCAGTGTCCAATGTTGATTGCCATTGCCCGCCTGCGCCGATTAGATCCACCGATGTGATTCGCCGATTAGTAACCGATCTAACAGCTGTTGTGCAACCACTGTTTAAGCCTGCGCCTGTGGGTTTTTTCATGGTTTTAGAGTGATTCAGGCCTCCCGATAGTGTATTTCTGCTCTTCTAAGGGCTTTCCTCTTGCACGGATTTTGATCGATGGATGACTTTAAGCACTTACGAAGACTCGAAGAGCATTAATGGATCCATTGGCATGGTTTTTAAGCACACTTGGAGACTTTGGGGCATTTTTGGATCCATTTTTGGGATGTTTGCCTCCAAGGCTAAGATTGGCTCCTTCTGAGGATGAAATCCTCCCTGTGAGGTTTCAAGGATCTCAAATCAATGCCTCTCCTGTAAAAAACAAAAATTAAATCTTCCTTCTAGTGTTCCATTGGGCATGGAGTACATTTTCTAATGAAATAAAAACTTGGAAAAACATATTTACAATAACAAGGCCTTAAAGCCTTAAACAAAATAAAGTTTCAAGAATTGCCCATTTACTGGGCTGCCAAAAGTATCTTCTCCTTCTAGACTATGCAGAATGAATGTATTGTTCTACTAAGCTTGAGCGATGACAAAAGGACCTATCCATAAGGAGTCAAACTTGCCATGATTTCCTCTCTTTTCCTTAAATGCATCCCATCTAAGAACCCAATCACCAAATTGGAAATTGTCCACTTTTTCTTTCCTATCAAAGGTTTCTTTGATTTTCTTCTGATGAGCCTTTGACTTCTCAATCAGCTACTCTCTGATCTACTGTAGTTCAACCAGGTTATTCATTCTTCTTACCATGTCATTTTCTTCATCTTGTTCTTCTTGCAAGAACTTAGCCACAGGGAGAATCAGCTGGATGGGGAAAACAACATCAACACCATAAACCAGTTTAAATGGAGAATTCCCTATGGATTTTTTAATGGTAACTCGATCAACCCATAGAGCAAACTTTAGCTTGGAATTGTAGCTCTTTTTGTTGTCCTCTAACAGCTTTTTGATTACCCTTACTAGGCTCTTGTTAGATGATTTTGCCAGGCCATTGCCTTGAGGATAATATGAGGTAGAATGCACCACTTGAATTCCCATGGATTCAGTCATGTCCATCAATTCTTTTGCCTTGAACGTTGTTGCATTATCAATGACTAGTTTGCTTGGGCAACCAAATCTAGTGAAAATATTCTCATTCAAGAACCTTATGACAACTTAATGATTTGCATTCTTAGTGGGTATAGCCTTAATCCACTTGGTAAAATAATCAATGGCTACTAAGATCCATTTGTGTTGGCCACTGGAATGTGGGTTGATCTCACCTATAAAGTCCAAGCCCCACTGCTAGAAGGGACCATTGACATGTATTGGCTTTAAGGGCAGAGATTTTAGCTGCTATCTTCCTGCAAATCTCTAACATTTGTCACAAGCTTTTACAAAAGAAAACACATCAGAGAACAAAGTAGGCCAATAATATCCAACCCTCAAGATTTTGTGAGCTGTGGTTTTCCAATAATGATGCCCTCCACAGATGCTAGAATGAAACTGGTGTATGACCTCCAGAGATTGTTCTTTATCTAGACACCTCAAGAGGATTCCTGATGGGTCTTTCCAATAAAGCATATTTTTATTAATGTAGAACTTGGCTAATCTGAGTTTAATGGCACAAGCTTGACTTGAGCTAAGTCCTGGAGGGACTTCTAGTTTTTGCAAAAAATGAACTATGTTGTAATACCATTCACATGTGACTAGATTTTCAGCCAAAGACTGATCCTGCTTTTGCTCTTCTATTGCTCCCTCTGCCTGCTCATAATCTGAATTTAGACCCATGGAATTTATATCTAACAAGCTACAATTTTCTTCAGCCATAAGTTTAGCCAAGCCCTGGCCTTTGACAATCTTAGTGGGCTTCACCTCTATGTTAAACTCTATGAATTTTGCAATCCATTTAGCTCTCTTCCCATCAATATCTAGCTGAGTTAAGACATCCTTTACTGAGGCTAAAGGTACATATGCAACTACTTTGGAATGCAAAATATAAATTCTGAATGCCTTTAAAGACATTATGAGAGCATAAGCTTGTTTTTTGATAAGGTCATACCTTAGTTCAGCATCCCTGAAAGTTTTGCTGAAAAAGACCACAGGGTGCTCTATGCCTTCATCATTTTTCTACAACAGAATTGCTGCAAGTGTATCATAAGAGGCAAAAGAGAAGATACAAAACTCCTTAGTGTAATCTGGGCTGATTAGAGTGGGAGCTTCCATGATAGCTTGCTTGATGGCTTCAAAAGAGCTTCTTGAAGCATCTGTCCATTTTTTTTCTACTCCTTTCTTTAGCATGGAAGTGATGTGCTTTACAAGCTCTGCAAAGTTTGGAATGAACCTCCTTACGAAGTTAATCTTACCTAGGAAGAATTGGATGTCCCTTTTTGACCTTGGGATGGACAATGTCTGAATGGCTTCAACCCTGGCTGGATCAATCTTCACACCTTCAGCAAAAACAATATGTCCCAAAAGTTTGTCTTCTTCTAGAGCAAACTGTGACTTCTTTGGGTTGATTGAAATTCCAAACTGTCTGCACTTCAGAAAGACTTTCTTCAAATGTTGTAAATGATCTTTGTGGCTACTGGAGAAGATTGTTATGTCATCAAGATAAATAAAGACAAACTTGTCCTTCTCTCCCACAAAGGCTATGTCCAAGGCCCTCTGAAAGGTAGCCCCAGCATTCATCAATCCGAAAGGCATCTTGGAGTACATGAAAGTGCCCCAATGAGTAGTGAAGGCGGTCTTTTCCTAATCTTCAGGATGTACAGCAGTCTGATTGTAGCCTGAAAATCCATCTAGGAAAGACATGACTCTAGCCCCTGAAACTCTTTGCAGCAAGTGTTCCATCTTGGGTAGGCGATAGTTATCCGTTTTAGAGCACTTGTTCAGATTTCTGAAGTCAACACAAAGCCTAATTTCTCCATTTTTCTTTCTTACTACCACAAGGTTAGCTATCCATTTTGAATACCTTAGGGGCACTATAATTTTGGCATCCAATAGCTTCTTGATCTCTTTCTCAATCAAAGGCAATAAGAGAGGGTTGATAGGTCTTAGCTTCTACTTAAAAGGGGTGGTATTCTTTTCCAATGGGATCTTATGCTGAATGATGTCTGTGTCATAGGTTTTAAGATCGCTATATTCCCAGGCAAAAATGTCAGTGAATTGCCTCATAAGGGTGCAATACTCGGAATTCTAGGCAAAGGATAAATGAGAGGACAGATTAATGAATTTTGGGTGGGCTGGGCTCCCTATATTATGTTTACGAACAACAGATTCATTTTCTATTTCAGCGAGCTTATATGGCACATCGTTTTGGTCGAAAAGCTTCTCTAGAGGCACCAATCCTTTTGGTATGTGATTACTAGGTAGCTAGATGATGCTTTCTTGACCAATCTCGTTTTTTAGCTTGGACTGGCTACCTTCTTCTTGGGTTTCATTTTCTTGGTCGATGTTTGTTTCAGCGAATTCCTCCACAATTTGCAAAAACCTATTAATTTCCTCATCGTCTTCAAAAGCTTTCCAATATTTGACATTGTCACGCAGAGACGGTCTACATTTTACTTGAACTTCATACGTTAATTTAGGAGGCAAGGGAGGAATAAACGTGCTAGCAGACACAGCAAGGGAGTCAATAAGATGATTCTTCATTCTTGGAATGTAAGAAATGCTGAAATTATCAAAAGATTCCTTGAGCCTCCATACCTCATCTCTGTAAGCCTTTAGCCTGGGATGCTTCGCTTGGAATGTCTTGTTCTCCTGCTGAATAATGAGGTCTGCATCTCCAAACACTCTCAGATATTTGATGCCCATTTCTTTAGCAGCGCTTAATCCCAAAATTAGAGCTTCTTATTCTACAACGTTGTTGGTGACCTGAAAGGTTAATTTGCAAGATAAATGGATGTATTCATGTTTGGGACACAAGGACCACACCTACCCCTGCAGCTTGTTTAGAGTAAGCCCCATCAAAAAACATATCCCAAATCTATGGGTTTTCTGCCTTCGTGATCTGGCAAATGGGTTTCTTGAGCTGCGTGGAGGCCAACTGAGATTCTTCAATGTGAAGGATACAAGCTCCAAAACCAGTGTCGATAGCATATATGGGATGATTTGTGGAATTCTTTTCATCACTGATTATGTAAGCCAACTATGCTTCTCTGTATAAGCTCTTGCTCTCACCTTCGAAAACTGGGACAATAACATAAGATAGATCATTTTGTAATGATCCACCTAATCTCTTGATCCAACCTCTGGAAAGTAACATGCCAAACTTGGGAGGTACATCTGCTACCACAATGTCCATCATCATGCTTTTCATAGGTAGCTGAGACAAAGTGATGGCTAGGTCCTTGATTAACCCTAGACATTTCACTTTTCTGGAGTCAAAAGAAAACAGGTCATGATAAGGCTTAGTGATGTCAAGACCCAACTCATCCATGACAGCCTTGGGCATTAGATTATGGCTGGCTCCAGTGTCCAAAAGGCAGTTGTGAAGGATTTTATCATGAATAGTCAGAGAGACATAGAATGATGGGGAGTTATCTTCACAGTTTTCAATCATTGGGCTGAGGATAACAGCTGGCTTGTCATCTTGCAGATTTACATAGTCAGTGGAGGCTTGGATGGCTTTAGGTTCAAGGACCTCAAGGATGGATCTTTTGAAGGACTCATTCTTCACTAGTTCAATCAAAGGCATGGGTATTCTTAGCTTCTGAATTTCTGATTGAAAACTGAAAGGAGAAGGGGACTTGTCGAGGCCTCTTACCTCATGAGCTGGAGCTTTGAGGATGATGGGATCGACTGCCAGTTGTTTTTGCTTATTAGCTTGCGGTACTGTAGGGACAACAGCTCTTTGAATAGGAGTTTCCTTGGAATTATTTATCTTTGACCTTAAATTATATCTTTGCTGATCTACAACTTTTAGAATAGCTTCACCATCCCATTCCTGGCTCATCTGGTCATTGCATAATGACTTTTCATATGCAGCCAAGGTAAAAAAGGAAGCATTGCCTTTGTCTTCTAGAAAATGGATCTCATCATCTTCTTCAAACTTCTCTTCTTCCATGACTGCATTTTGAAAAGGAGCCTTCACCCTTTGGTCTTCATTTGCATTTTTGTTTCTTTGCAAAATCTGCAACTGCTCATTCGTTCTTCTATATGGATTTGGATTTGGATTTCTTGGGGCAAAGGTATTAGGCATTCTTCCTTTCCCCAGTTGCTGCTCAACCTTCAATTTAAAGATTTCAGAGGCTAATGAGTCAATCATTTTGGTCATTTTATCTATCTTAGGATCAAAGGATGATGAAGGCTCGCCCCTATGTCTTCTTCTATCAAAATTTCCCTTGAGTTTCTCTATAGCCATGATGTTGGATTGCACTTCCAAGGCTGCATCTTGCATGTCAGCTAAAGTAGCACAATGCCTCTCTCTTAACAGTAGGCAGAAATCAGAATCAAAAACACTAGCATAGGTGAGTTTAGCAAAGGTAGTAGTGGGTTTTACTTCAGCTGGTATCTTGCTATACATACGGTTAAACCTCTTATTAAAATTAGAAAATGACTCACCATTTTATCTCTTTAAGTTGACAAACTCAGTGTGGTAGTAGAGGAGATCCTTCTTATCCCCCCAATGCTTTAGGAATTCATCATCTAAAGCTTCAATGTCTGCTATAGATCTTGGGGTTAGTTCTATGAACCATTTTCTAGCATCTCCATCTAGGCTTTGGACAAAGACTCTCATCCAGACATCATCTTCACTAATGTCCAGATTATCAGCATAGTTATAAAATGACTCAAGATGTTCTTCGGTAGTAACACCTTCAGTCCCAGTGAACTTAGGCCTATATTTCTAATATTCTCCAGTAGGCATGGCATTCAAAGGAGTGGGCAGTATTAGGGGTCCATACCTAGCAACTATGATTCTTTCCATTTTGGTAGGTGCTTGTGGACCAGCCATAGTTGTGGTGGCTAAAAGAGTACTGGCAGTCTGAATGATAGAGGGCTTAGGAGTGACTAACAAGACTAAAGGAGTGTGATAGATAGGAAGTGAGGTTTCCTTTGGGCTTAAAGCAAAAGGAGAACCTAAAGAACAAGGAGCTTTATGAATCTTTGAAAGTTTTTCTTCACTGCTAGTGTTAGATTCTATACTCTCAACATGTATTTGTTCTATTACAAGCCTTTCTTGATGAGATATAGGAGATTGTTTAGGTTTACCTGAACATGATGCTCCTTTCTGCAATAACTTTCTTTCTTTGATGATATTTTCAGGATCAGGCGCTGGGTCAGCTTGTAGTTTTTGAGGATTTCTCCAAGTATGCCTCACAAACTGAGCCAGAACTATGAAGTGGAGTTGCCAAGAGGTTCGGCCTCCAGTAGAGTCGCCAGATAGATGATTACAACCAAAAAGAAATGCCCAGACTTTGTCTATCATCAAAGTTGGATCTATGTCATTTCCCAGGGAAGCTGAGCTTTAGTTTCCTCTCCCCGACAACAATGCCAATTATATTATCACTCCAGGAAACTCTCCTAGGTTGTAGCTCAGAGATTCCTGGTAACATATAATCTTTAGTATTGTTCTCTGCACTATTGGAGTGGATGATGGTTTGGATCAATTCAGATAACCATTTCAGCTCTATTCTCACTCAAGACATGCATGAACACCCCCAACAACACAAGGCTTTAGACCACTAATGCTCAATAGTTTATAGATTTAATGGATAGATGGGGAATACTGATAGTACCAGCAGATTGCATACATGAACATATATGAATGACTAGCTACAGGTAGCAAATGAAATTACTGACTATACTGGCAAATGCATATATAATAACACATATAAATGGCTAGCTACAGGCAGCAAAGAAGCTTGCAAATCTAATATATCAAAGCAGAGATAAGATGACAATTATCTGGCCTTAAACACAAAGAAAACCTAAAAAAATTGTTCGAGTGCAAGCATAGAACAGAATATAAATGGGAATTGAACATATAACAGCAAAAGAAGCTTGTATTACTAAAGAATGTAGATGAGAAGCTTGAAGGAACAGAGGAGGAATAATCTCCAAAAGTTGAACCCTTGTTACATCTAGTTTTCTGCCTTTTATAGGCCCTTTACAATGCTCCTGAGCTCTCTAGAAGGCTCAGAGTCTTAACCTTGTCTGATCTATCCCTTAACCATTTGATTCCCTCAATAGGCAGGCATGGCTCGGAGGTTTTTCTCTTTCTGACAGAGGAATAACTGCATTCAGATATTTTGGGTGTGCTGGCAGGGAGCTCTCTCTTAGCAGAGATGTCCACAATCTCTTCTGTTGATTTCGGCTGTGTCACGTTGTGCTGCTCCATGATGTATCTACCTCAGGCTGTGTTGTGCTATAGATGCCCATGATATTTCTGTTTCGGGCTAGTTGGTCATGCTTTGTTGCGCTATAGATGCCTCTCGGCCTCAGTTTCTCTTCCAGCTATTTAATAATGAGTGTTTTCTATTATCAACCGAAAGCATAACCATACTGCGAAATCCCGCCATTCCCTATCCTTTTCGAACTTCAAAAAGTTCTCAAAGATGGTTTATATCCTCTTGGGTCTGCCCTTGTTGCTGTCACAAGTCGCAAAGAAGCCTACCCTATGTATTTTCCTCACATTGTGAAATATGCATAAAACACTTAAAAACCATGAACAATTGGCCTTTTCAGACTTCAAAAATTATTAATTTCCCTTCCCGAACCCTTTGGTTTCACAGATGCGATATTGCGATGTGATCTGATCACAATCGTATATTGCTATATGTAAAGGCTCTGCCCCTTGGTCTCCCCAATCTGCGATCCACCGATGTGATTTGGGCCATTGATCCACGTGTGCGATCGATGATCCTCGTTTAATTTCCAATCACCATTGCCATCACCTCATGGTTTGCACCGATTTGCCTTCGCTATTGCGACCCGCTGATTCGATCATCAATGATCGCTGATCAGCAGTGTCCAGTGCTGATTGCCATTGCCCACTTGTGCCGATTAGATCCACCGATGCGATCCGTCGATTAGATGTGGGCCACTGATTGGCTAGATCTAATGGTTGTTGTGCAACCACTATTTAAGCCTGCGCTTGTCTGTTTTTTCATGGTTTTAGAGTGATTCAGGCCTCCCGATAGTGTATTTTCGCTCTTCTAAGGGCTTTCCTCTTGTGTGGATTTTGATCGATGGATGACTTTAAGCACTTACGAAGACTCAAAGCGCATTAATGGATCCATTGGCATGATTTTTAAGCACACTAGGAGACTTTGGGGCATTTTTGGATCCATTTTTGGGATGTTTGCCTCCAAGGCTAACAGATACTAGTTCATTTCTGCAAGTTCCAGCCCTATAAGAACAGATGAGTATTACTCCCATTTTACAGACTCTATTCAATGAGGATAGAAATGTGAAAAGAACCATAGAAGAAGGTTCTAGCTCTAGGATGGACACTACAGATGACAGGTTTGAGATCAGTTACAGGAAGAGGCCCAAGCATAATCCTGTAACTAAGCAAGAAGACACCATCGAGACAGTTGAAATCACTGATACTGACACAATGGTGGGAAAGAGAAATGGTCCAGCGATTTCAGAGGAAACTCATCAGCCCTCTACCTCAAACACTCAACTTATTGAAAACAACTTAGCATTGAAGTCTCTTCATCCAGCAAGCCTATGGATAAAGAGAAAGATATAGAAGTACAAGGAAATAAAGTTGAGGAATGAGGCATTAAAGGTTGAAACTTATGCCTAGTACTTCAAACAAACACCTACAAATCAAAATAGATTAATGTCAGCCTTTGATATTAAAACAGGTAAAATGAAAATGACATCCATGCAGCCTACAGTCCAGTAGCCCAGATCATCAACAGACTATAGGAAAATAGAGTTTGAAATTTTGGCTAGGGATGTTCACCCTATTGACCAAATTGAATTCCATAAGCAAGCAGGTGAGATGATTTACTCCACAATGACCAATAAAGAAATGACTGTGCACAAACTTCAAAGCTCATTGGATAACATCACAGCACAACTTAAGCTGGAAAAGGCATCCTCACAGGCCAAGGACAACAGAATCAAGTCACTAGAAGACTTGGTGATTGAAATTGGGTATAAGCCCAATTATGTCAATGCTGCAGAAAAAATTATAAAAAGGAAAAATGAGGATACTGCTACTTTCAAGAAGCAACTGAAGCTACCTCATTCAAAACATCCACAAACTAAGGAGGTCTTAGAAAGCCAAACCCAGTAGGAGGAAATGATGGATCTCATTCTTCAGTTGAATGATCAATTAAAAGAAATGGAGAAGGAAATGGACAGTTTAATACAATTGAAACAGGACAGCCTTGAGACAGCCACTGCCACTGCCATTCCTATAGTTACAACAACAGTTCCATCAACTTTGGTAGCTTCATTGACCCCATAGCTCCACTAGCTACAACACTTCCACTTAGAACAACATCTACATCAGCAACAGGTTCAACAATAACACCAGCTCATCCAAGTGATGAAGCCAGTAAAATGGTCAAAGCCATGGAGGACATGTCCATTCAAACCACTAAAATAAATAAACTCAAAGAACAGATAACAAGTCTAGAGGATGAGAAGAAATTGGCTCAGATTATGCACAAAAATGAAATACAGAAGTCAAATAGGTTGACTGAGAGAATAAAAAACTTGGAAAAAGAATTGACATTAAAGGAGCCACTTGCCCAAGCTAAAGAACAGCTATGGGCCAATATCATTGACTCTGTCAATGATATTTGGCCTTCTATACAGGTCATATTTGAACAAAATGATTTAGTCAAAGAGGCCACTGAAGCAATTCAGAGAGTTAAGGCCGAACTTGGAGACATGCCAGAAGAAGCCTCAAGAATAATCCAATTCCTTAACTCTAAAAATAAATATGAATTGCAGGAGCTGGACATAGTTGACAGGACTGGTACTATACTAGAGGTGAAAAAAGTGCTCACCAAAAGGAACTTAATGATGCAGCTGGAGGACAAATGTCAAACCATGGAGTTGGCTATAGGCAAGTTCACGGTTAAGTTTGATTCTTTAAGGCAAAAAGGTCTGGCAAATCCCTTCGTAATAAATGATAGATTAATGCCACATGAAGACTATAACAGGAAAATCAGAGAAGTGGTAAGAGATCAAACCAATAATTCTTCTATGAAAGGGATGCCTATAGGAAAATTTTGTACCAGACCTTTGAGAACCTATTTTACCTCCAGCATGAGGTAAAACACCTTTTTGTAAATAAGCCCACCTTTTCAAAATACACAAAAGCAGATGAAGTCTACAAAAGAATGGTAAATATTAAATTACCAGACACAAAGACTTGGGAAAAGTTAAATGATCTACTATGAAAAGGCAAGGTAAAAGTAGATACAGGAGAGTAAAAGAAAAGAAACATAGTCAACCTAGTCAAAGAGAATCAAATGAAAGAGTATCAGACAATGGGAAAAGTAAAAAGACAGTCAGTGTGGAAGACCAACAACAAAGGAGAAAAAACAGCAAAAGATCAAAGCATAAGACAACACAACCAAATAAACAAGGACAACTTACAGCAGTTGAATATATGTCTCTATCTTCTTGCATGAAGATATTTCTTTTTCCTAGAATAATTCCCTAGACAGTTTGGGATATTTTGTAATAAATTTTTGTATAAATACTTCATAATTCGAAGTATAGAGGGGTGGATTGCTATACATTTCTATAATTGTATTGATCTGTAACCTGAGGGTTCATTGTACCAATTTTTCAAGTCAGCAAACTGGACTGAGTAATAAAGAAATTGCATTACAAGATTCATGTGTTGGGCCACTTCAGTGAAGTATTTTATTTTTGTCAAATTGTTGTTTTCTTAAGTGTTTCACAAACTTGCATGTTATCTAAATTGAATGATATAATTGGAAATTTATTACAGAATTTGTTTAAGTACACTCTGTCTTGAATAGTTAATCATTTTAATGTTTTCTTCTAATATCTAGAGTAGGGAATCCTTCATTACTCCCTAGTTTCGATTGACCCCTACCATTTCTCTCATTATCCGGTTTGAGGAGCCCTTAATTACTCCTTGACCTCGATTGAAAGCCACTTCACCATCCAGCCTAAAAGATTTGAATTTACTCAGCCACCTTGCCCTATAAACACTATCTTTAGAACTCGGTCCAGTCTTGTTTACTTAACACTTGACCCCATAACCCAATGGTAAAAGACATCCCTCTATCCATCTAAGTAAGTGATTCCACCACCAAATCAAAATCAAAACCCAATCAAAGTTTAAATAACTAACCTAAAATCAATTGACTAAACAAAGTAAAATCATAAAGAGAGAGCCCTGTCTGAGCATTAGGAAGGCTAGATCCTGATCTCAAAAGTAGGTTTGTGGTTACCTCTATCATTTCTTTCATAACAACTCTAAGGAAATTTTAGAGTGATACCAGACCCGACAGTCACCCTAGGACTAGCTCCCTTCAAAAATTGCGCAAAGGCCACTGACCTCGCTCGCTCAACTAACAAAGCAAATTACATAGACAAGTCAGACATACACCAACTTCCCATTCCTATCTCCTTCAGAAAATTGCGCAGTTTTCCTAGTCATTCATCCCAGACAGTCAACCGGTTGCTCATCCAAGAAATTACGCAGTTTTCATGAGTTGGCCTTCTACTTCCCAGTAGTCTGCTGAGCTCAAACATTATGTAGAGATGATCACTAGGCCGACTTCCCAACTTTAGTGCAATTTCCCCGGTAACAACTCCTAGCAGTAGACTACCAATTCCCTCTGGGAATTGCGCAGTTTTGGCTGCCAGTGACTGAGCAACCAACTGCTAGTTCCCTCTGGGAATTGCACAGTTTTGGCTGCCAGTGACCCCAACAAACAACTATCAGTTCCCTCTAGGAATTTCACAGTTTTGGCTTCCAGTCTCCGGGGTAGTTCCTCCCAAAAACTACGCAATTTCTACCTACTGACCCTTCATGCTACCCAACCCATTCCTCTGTAAAATTGCACAAATCTAGTTGTCCATCCCCCACTGCCTGTTCATTCCGAAAAATGCACAGAGCATGCATGCCTTGCCTTCCTGCAACCTGGATCGTCCCTCCCAAAATTTGTGCAATTTTGCCTCCCAGCCGTGAGATTCTGTAAAATTTTCTTTGAGGATTAAGTAGTGGCTCCGATGCTCCGCACTCGGGGCTAGTGATGTATGGTGTAACAATGTGTCCTGGAAATTTCACTTAATTCTGAAGCCTTCTAATAGGCCAACATGTTTTCACAAATGTATTATATCTGTTGTAAGACTGATCTTTAACACTTGTAATGAATGTTGCTTTAACCTGTGTTCTACATCTCAACTATTTCATTTTTTGTAATGCATAATCTCTTACTTGAAATGTGTTGTATATGTTGTTAACGATGTCTTTCACATGTAGATTGCTCTCTCGGACATCAGACAAACCTTTCATATGAAGCTTGTTGTAACAACCGTTGTACTTGTTCGGACTGATCCGTTAAGTGTTGTACGTTTTATCATAGCTTGTATGTTGTGACTGCCACATCAATGTGGACTGCTCCTCCAGAAGCTGTGCATGTCCTATTGTCTTGTGTGTTCCTAGCCGCATTGGGATTGCATCCCATCCAACCTAGGACTCACTTTGACCCTCCCCCCTTATAGTGAAAGAAGAATTGACACAAGTACACTTACACTCACTAGGCACACGAAACTCACTTCCTGAAGACAAAGAAGACCACTCTCTTGTGTTGACAAGCAAGAGTTGAGGCAAATCTTTAAGATCATGGCAATTGGGAAATCATACCGGATAGGAATCCTACACCAAACGGTGTGAGGTCTAGTTGGAACTTCATACCGGGGATATCCCCTGATGTTGGAGGGTCCAACACCGTCAACATTTTGGTGCTAGAAGGAGGCCCAGATGACAAACTGAGTCCTCACATCTATTTTGAATCTCTACATATCTATCATGACTAACTATCGAGTTGCTCTTCCAGAGTGTATGTCTTATGGAAACGATTTCATCCTCTCGGAAAAGATCTCAGATAACTTGTCTCATAAAACATTTGATGGTGGAGGCTATGTAGCCTTGGTTAAGCACGCGGTCAGTGTTGTAGTCTCATGTGAAAGACATGAATTCTTTGAAGAATACATGAGCTGCACATTATTCTTCTACACGCTTCGAGGGCACCCAATGTTAGGTCCCTATAATACTAGTGATTCCCCCATTACTATTGTCGTTGCATCCCTTATTGTTATTGTTGTGCCCCTATTGTCCCCATATTGTTATTATTGTGCCCCATAGAATCCCACTATTGTTATTTTTGTGCCTTTATATTATTATTGCTAGGTCGGCTTTGGTTAAACTGTGACCCCTTAGACTCCTATATATAGAAAGGAGGTTTTGTCATTTGAATCATCTAAGAATTGTTCATTTGTGTAATGTAAAGGAGGTTGCCCTCTCGAAGAGGCTTATTTCTAAGGCGTTGATCTATCTTTTCTATCTTTTTTTGAGCTGGTTTCATAACATTTGGTATCAAAGCTTTGGATTCTAGGGTTTCACTGCTCCAAACAGGTCATTGTGGAATTTTTGCTATAACTTTTTCACTACAAATTTTCTAAAGCTAAAGAAAAAACCCATTTGATACAGAATTGGTCTAAACCTCAGGCCTGAAATTCAGATCTTTTCGCACTATATTTTCGGAGATATAATTTGAGGAAGTTAGGGTTTGTTAAGACCCCTGAATTACATTCCAAATAGGTGACCTTGGGAAAATCATCATAACTTTCGCTCTAAGCATCAGATCGAATTTTTGTAAGAAGTTACAAAAAGATGATGGCTTGTGCTTTTTTGGGTATCATGTTCAGAACCTAAGGTTGAAATAGTGACCCACGGCACGTCATACAAGTTCTCTCTACTGAACCAGTCTATACTCAGGTCATCGTGGGAGATTTGGCATAACTCTTCATTGGAGAATCTAATATTGATCAGACTTGCGGGGTTAGAAATATTACTCAGAGGGTTACCACAGGAAGAAATTTTAGACCTTGGAGATCCAAAATTACAGAGATACATCAGATTCAATATCGAGCTCCTACAAAGTGAAAAAAGGTGTGTAGTTGTTTTTAAATTTTTGCATAAGCTTGGTTTGAAAAATTAGTTTGAAGGAATTCAAAGGGCATAGTGAAGCATTATTATCAGTAATTGATGTCCCGAAGAAAGAAAATGGAAACACCTAGTAAGCAACCTGAAAGCTCTAGCATGACTCATGAAGAAGAGGAAGAAATGCAACATGATATATCAAAATTACGAGACCAAGTGCAACAAATCCGCAAAAACAGTAACAGAAGCTAATATGGATGGTTTAAAGAAAGGTGTAGAAGCTAAGATGAATGACATGGAAGCTAAGATGGATGGTGTGGAAGCTAATATGGATGGCGTGGCAGCTAAGATGGATGATTTAAAGAAAGGCATGGAAGATTTGAAGACAGATTTGACAAAGTTTCTACAAGAAATGCGTACTAATGGCGAAAGGGTAGTAAAGGAAACTCATGATGAAAACAAAATAAATGTTAATCATGATTTCATAGACTCTAATGTTGGATCGAAGAACCACCATGTTCCAAATATCAATATGAGGAAGTTTGATAGCAAGGATCCCGAAACATGGATACTACAAATGGAGTAATTTTTCGATCTCCATAATGTGAAAAACACACAAAAGGTACGCATTGAAACTTTATATTTGGAACCAAATCAGTTTGTATGGTATCGATGGCTTTGTTCTTGTAAACAAATTGTCACTTGAGCTAGATTTATGGATGAAATGATAGCACATTATGAGGATACAAAACGCAACACTTTTTTAGCCAATTGATAAATCTCAAACAAAATGGTTTAATGATGGAGCACATTGAGGACTTCCAAAAATTGAATATAAGGGTAAAAGATATCCTAGAGGAGCACAGGATTGATGTGTTCATAGGGACTTTAAAAGATAACATCCAACATGAGGTTCACCTTTGGGAACTAGATTCATTGGAGAAGGCATTTAGGTTGGAAAGCAAAATTATGGCAACAAGGAAGCCTACCACTCACAATCATAAAGATGGAAGTGTTGTTGCCCCTAACCATCCACAACCTACAAGGTTGACACCACAACAATTGGAAGAAAAGAAAAAGGGCTTTGTTACAGTTGTGATAAAAAATACACTAAAGGTCATAAGTGTGTCGAGAAGAAATTATTTTACATAGATTGTGAAGAAGAGGAAGAAAAGGAACAAGAAACATTAAAAGAAGAGGATATACACTAGGAACAAACCCTAGAAAACGAAGAAATGAATCCGACCAAATCTTGTAATGCACTGCCTGGAATTACCACTCTTAAAACTACCAATATAGAAGGGCATATCAAGAAGAAAAAGGTAATAGTGTTGATTGATTCAGGAAGTACCCATAATTTTATTCATTGTAAGATAGCCAAGGAATTGAATTGCTTCCTATATCCAACACCAAAGTGTCAAGTGACGGTTGCAAGTGGAGGAACCATAAATTTCTCAGGAAAGTGCCATAATATCAAGCTATCCATGGGAGAATATGTATTGAATAGCCCAATGCTTTCTATTCCAATGGGTGGTGCTGATGTTGTACTAGGAATCCAATGGCTACAATCCTTGGGTACACTAATTTTTAATTTTCAAGAACTTTTCATGAAATTCTCTTCAAAAGGAAAGGAATTTGAATTAAGGGGTATCGCAGGGAAACCAGGAAAGATAATTATCTCTAACGGAAAGACAAAGCTTCTAAAGAAAGAACAACAAGGCATAATTGCACAATTATGTTCACTAGAGGTTCCCACACTGAAATCATCCACTGCTCTAGATATCCAAAGAGTCTTGGACAATAATTCCAAGGTATTTGAGACTCCCAAAGGCCTCCCATATATTCGTGATCATGATCTTGCTATTAATTTGATTCTAGGAAGTGTTCCTCCAAACATCAAGCCTTACAGATATCCATATGTCCAAAAGAGTGAAATTGAACGTATGGTTGCAGAAATGCTAGAGGCTAGTATAATTCAACCTGGTCAAAATTCTTTCTCTGCTCCAGTAGTATTGGTTCACAGGAAGGATGGATCATGGCATATGTGTCCATATTATAGGGAGCTCAAAAAGCTCACTATTAAAGATAAATTCCCCATTCCTGTCATTGATGAATTATTGGATGAATTGAATGGATCAATTTACTTCACCAAGTTGGATCTTAGTTCGGGATATCATCAAATCAAAATGCAGACCGAAGACATTTCAAAAACAGCATTTAGAACTCATGAGGGTCATTATGAATTTTTGGTCATGCCTTCTGGCCTTACTAATGCACCTTCTACATTTCAAGGTTTGATGAATTCCATTTTCAAACCCTTCATTAGAAAATTTGTGTTAGTATTTTTTGATGATATACTAGTCTACAACAAGTATTGGAAGGATCATGTCCAACATGTTGACATGGTGCTCAAACTATTGGAGGAGAAACAATTATATGCAAAAATCTCCAAATGTTCCTTTGGAGCACAAGAGGTGGAATATTTGGGTCATATTGTATCTCATGAAGGTGTTAAGGTATACCCTAGCAAAATTAAAACCATTAAGGAATGGAAAATCCCCACATCCATAAAGCAAGTTTGTTAAGAATTATAAGAGAATATCAGCACCTCTAACAACATTATTGAAGAAAGATGCATTTTCATGGATTCTAGAAGCAACGAAGGCCTTTGAACATCTTAAAGAGGCAATGTGCCAAGCACCAATCTTAGCCACACCAGACTTCACAAAAACCTTTATTGTGGAATGTGATGCCTCAGGAAATGGAATTGGTGTTGTTTTAATGCAAGAATAAAGACCCATTTCTTTTGAAAGTCGTCCAATCAAAGGAAAGTATTTACATAAAGCTATTTATGAGAAGGAAATGTTGGCAATACTACATGCACTTAAGAAATGGCGACCCTACCTAATGGGAAGACACTTCAAGGTAAAAACAGATCATGATAGTCTTAAATACTTTTTAGAGAAAAGATTATCTTCAGAAGAGAAGAAAAAATGGGTCACAAAGATGTTGGGTTATGACTTTGAAATCATCTACAAAAAAGGGAAGAAAAATGTTGTGGCAGATGCACTCTCAAGAAAGGATGAGGATGTGGAAGCATTTCTATTATCCAACTAGATCGTATAAATGAAGCAAGGGATGAATGGAAGAATGACGAGGAAGTGTGGGAACTCATTCAAAAGATACAACAAGATCCCAGTACATCTGATACATTTAGCTGGAAAAATGATTCGTTATGGTACAAGGATCGGTTATACCTATGTAAGAATTCCCAACTCAAACAAAATATTCTTAGGGAATTGCACACCTCTCCCTTAGGAGGGCACTCAAGATTTCTAAAAACCTACCACAGGGTTAAGAAGGACTTTTTTTTGGGATGGCCTTAAGTCATATATTCAAAATTTTATGGTGGAATGTTTGGTTTTCCAACAAAATAAAGTTGAAACAATTAAGACCCCAGGACTATTACAACCTTTATCCATTCCAAGCCAACGTTGCGAGAAGGTTTCAATGGATTTTATCATAGGTTTACCCAAGTCTGAAGGAAAGAGTGTTATCATGGTGGTAGTTGACATACTTACCAAGTATGCACACTTTTGTGCATTATCTCATCCATTTAAGTGAGTACAGTTTCTACTGAATTTATGGAAACAATTCAAAAGTTACATGGAAACCCAAAGATTATTGTAAGCGACAGAGATCCCATTTTCACTGGTAATTTTTGGACAAAATTATTTTCTTGTCTTGGTACTCAGTTAGCTCATAGCTCATCTTATCATCCTCAGTCTGATGGGAAAACTGAGATAGTAAAAAAATGTTTGGAAGGATATCTTCATTGCTTTGTATCTGATAAACAGACACAATGGGTCAAATGGTTGCCTCTAGATGAATGGTGGTATAACACTTCCTTCCATACTACAACAAAAATGACCCCATTTATGGCACTTTATGGATATCGTCTACCATCCATCACATCATATTTAAGAGAAAATTCTAAGGTTCAAGCAGTGGAAGATCACATCGAGCATCAGCAACAAGTTCTCCAACTCTTAAAGGATAGCCTCACCTTGGTGAAGAATAGAATGAAACAGCAGGCAGATCAACATCACAACGAAATAAGTTTTGATGTAGGTGATTGGGTATTCCTATAGCTACAACCATATAAACAAATGTCTCTCAAGCAAGCGAAGAAGGATAATAAATTATCACCAAAGTATTATGGTCTGTACAAGGTGTTGCAAAAGATAGATACTATGGCATACAAATTGGAGCTTCCTACAGCTTCCTGAGTGCACCCAGTTTTCCATGTTTCATGCTTAAAGAAGGTTATAGATGACAAGCTTCCAGTTCAAACAATATTGCTAGAACTTGATGAGGAAGGAAAAATCATATTGGAACCTAAAGCAGTCAAAGAAATAAGAACTCGACAGCTACAAAATCGATCAATTTCAGAGTATCTCATCAAGTGGAAGAACTTACCCGTTGAAGATTCCACATGGGAGGATGACAATTTTATATAGAAGCATCCAGAACTACTCAAGCATTGAGGATAACACTATTTTGAAGGAGATGGGCATGTTAGGTCCCTATAATACTAGTGATTCCCCCTTTACTCTTATCGTTGCATCCCTTATTGTTACTTTTGTGCCCCTATTGTCCCCATATTGTTATTATTATGCCCCATAGAATCCCACTATTTTTATTTTTGTTCCTTTATATTATTATTTTTAGGTCGGCTTTGGTTATATTGTGACCCCTTAGACTCCTATATATAGAAAGGAGGTTTTTTCATTTGAATCATCTAAGAATTGTTCATTTGTGTAATGTAAAGGAAGTTGCCCCCTCAAAGAGGCTTATTACTAAGGCGTTGATCTATCTTTTCTATCTTTTTGTGAATTGGTTTCATAACACCCAATGCACTATTGTGCCACATTGCCCAAAAAATATATTCATTCTCTTGCTCATTTGGTGGCAAAGATAGATCGTGCTTTCAATCACTTCGACTATAAAGCACTCAACAAAGAAATTATGGAATTATGAAAAGAACCTGATGAATCCATCGATCAATTTTACACATGATTTTGTAATCTTGCATACCGATTCCCCGAAGATGATATTGATTGGGAATTTCTCAATGGGTGATTTGAGTATCTTCTTTAAATATCTGAAAATCCAGAATTCTTGAAATCACGTGAATCCCGCTCATACTCCGGTAATGGAACTGTGAATCACTAGTAGGCACAGTCATTGTCACAAGTGACTGTCCACCTTCATCTCATCAAACAGCTCCACCACCGTGGAGTGAGGTGGGAGATGATGCACACACCTCTGTTGAACTGTCACATCCTCCCACCCCACCTACTCTTCACATTTGCATAGATTTGGCTTGCAAGCCCGTTGATTGTTACATGGATTCATTACCTCAACCTTCATCCTCACGTTCTATTGATCCTTTGGATTGTATTGTCTTGTGTTCTTCCATTACAGACTCCTCACCTATTGTGAACAAGGAACAAGTTGTCGATGGAGTTGGTGTTATGCAGCCAACCTGCACCATCATTCATGATGAGTGTGTGCGGGAATCTAAAGAAGAACCCACGGTGAAGGATGAATCCCTTCCAGCCGCACCTCATCTGCTTCATCTTGACATCCCTTGTGATTCTACCACTACTGATTTCCCATGCGAAAACCCATTTCTGGTTGCTTCTACTTTTGATCATTCACAGAACACATCGAATGTCAATCTGTCATTACACTGTGGAGAGGACACATCTTCCTCGAAAAATTGGTTCAATTTTTCATCTATCTTTCCTGAAAACACAGTGAACATATTTGCTTCCCATCTACCCCTCTGCCCGATTCATCATATCATGAGGATTCCGACAAACATCTTGAATTTTCTCATCTTGGTTGTCGTGATCTATCCACTTCCTCATTCGATCACGATGTTGATTCAACCGTTGTTAATTTGTCCAAGGCACTGGTCTGTGATGATCTATCTTTCAACGAAGTCGAAACCCCATAGACTGTCGAGGCACTTCAGCCCAAGCTAATGGTTATGTTAGGCTCTTGCTGTCCTGAGGTTGGTTTCACTTCTGGTCAGGAAATTGTTGAAACACTCAAGGATCCTCATCACTCTCTGCTTTGCATTGAAGATCAACCAAACACCCATATTTCACTTCCTCCACTCAAGCTACACGATCCCATTGCTCATGAGTTGGAGGAATCCTACACAGCAAGCACACATGCACAACATAAGTGGCCTAAATTTCTCATGTTTGCTTGCACATCACAGTCAAGAGAATGCACACCCTCAACATCTGCATGCAGTGTCGCACAACACCATGGTAGCTCCATAGCGTGCATGTCATGCACGTTCACTCATCTTTGTTCTGTGGTCGCTCATAAACTTGGAGTGTGTTTGTCTTCACTATTATATCTTTCTTGTTTGCTGGTTCACATAGCTTTCTTTTTTGCGAACCATGCCTTCACCAACATGGGTCAACCAATACGCAGCTGGCCACATTGGAAGTATCACCTCACGTGAGATGGCCCATGCAGCATTAGCTTAGGAGTAGGAGTAGTGTTTGCTTTTTCTCTTGTCTTTGCTTTCTGGTTTGCATGATTGTTTGCTTGCTGACTTGGTTGCTTTGCTTGCTTGTTGTTGTTTTCACTTTGTTTTCTTTGCTTACTATTTTTGTTTATGTTTGTTTTGTTTGCTTGGTATATTACTATTTTTGTTTCCGGAAATAAGTGCTGCCAACTACTACGTTCTGGCTTTTGAATAGAGTATGTGGCTGAAATTTGAGGAAAACTCGTGACACTGCAGCACTTGGCCAGTCTTGTGTTTGCCTTCTCTGTGCTTGGTTGTAACCTTTGGCCGATGAAGTCCTGAAAGAAAATACAAACTGTCTGCAAGGGAGGTTTCAATCCAACCGTGAACCTGTGTCCACACTGGGAATCCCCATGCCTATACTCAACCTTCTTCTCTATGTGTTCAAGCTCATCCAACTAGTAGAAACGGAGAAGGGGATAATATAAATGAGAAAACTTATGTCAAAGGTATTACATGCTTCTCTGAAGGAAAAACCTCTTATTCTCTCAATAAGTTGGGATCCCTCTTCCGCCCTAAAAACAAATAAGTGCCTATGCATATTACTCTTGAAAAATACAAAGGCGAAAGAAGAGAAAGACTTCCTGTGCAGAGAGGTGAAGCATGCAACTCCACCGGGGTACTCACCACACTTGATGGTAGTGGAGCAATGTGTGTGTTCCTGCGTGACTCCATTGGGGTATTTTCCAGGCCTACTGGTAGCGAAGCAACACTAGAGATGAAAACTTATACTCTGAAAATCTTCAACTCGCGAGCTTAACTACCCTTCTTAGATTCAAAACACTGAGATCTAAGTTGAACTTTTGATTGTTTTTGAGTGAGTTGGAAAAGGGTGAACCATGTATGTCCATGGGGTAAGTGGGGAAGTTGAAGTAACTCACACAATGATTCAATACTCCCCAAAAGACCAAGTCCCTGTGCTACCAAAGAACCAAAATAGAGAAGCTTGAGTTCTACCAGTGTGTTGTCAAGTGTTGTAGTGGCTACAACCACCCTCCAAAATTTTGGCTGGCACCAATTTCAGAGCCTCCCTTGAGAGTTTCACTTGATGACTGCACACACATGGTTTCACTCCATGAGCTCATGTGAGTCCTCACATTCGCCTTACTTGTTGATTTCATTAAAGTTTCTACATGCTAGTGTCTAAGTCATGCCTGTGACCATGTTATGGTTATGCTCAAAGTCTTCGCTTCGTATGTGTTTTTTGTGTTCGCTATGAAAGCATCTGTCGCACTCACACATGGAGTCACGATCACTGTCGCGCAATCGTCATCTAGATCAATGAACGGTCAATCACGAGTGGCATGTTTGTTGCTTGCACCGTCGATCAGTCATGTTGAACTTGTCTGTCTGGATGGTTTGAGTTGTTTCGTCGTCGAGTCATGTGAGTGTGTGTTTGCATGATCACCTATGCATATTTCAATCGTTCACACACTTAGTCACTTTTGTTGAAGTTTTGACGACTAGAATCCCCTTTGACAACTGCACCATCACCCTGCCATTGACTCGATCGATTATCAACCAGAACAACACAAAAGCACCAAGCTAGTATTTTCAAGTTATGTTGCCTACTAGTAGTTCAATCAACTTCCATGCTGACCACCCAGACAATCAGACCCAGTAGTCACCCCAAGACTGACTCCCTTCAAAAATTGTGCAGAGGCCATTGACCTCACTCGCTTAACTGACAGAGGAAATTGCACAGTTTTCTGAGTCAGTCATCTTGACAATCGACCGGTTACTCATCCAAGAAATTGCGTAGTTTTCATGAGTAAGCCTTCTGTTATCCAGCAACCTGGTCATCTTAGAAATTGCGTAGATATGATCAGTATGCTGGCTTCCCTGCTTCAGTGCAATTTCCTCGCCAGCAACTCCTAGCAGTAGACTGCCAGTTCCCTCCAGGAATTGCGCAGTTTCTACTGCCACAGACTAAGCAGGCAACTGCTAGTTCCCTCTGGGAAGTGTGCAGTTTTGGCCGCCAGTGACCCGAGCAACCAACTGCCAGTTACCTCTAGGAATTGTGCAGTTTTGGCTGCCAGTCTCCAGGGCAGTTCCTCCCAAAAATTGCACAATTTCTGCCTGCTAACCCTTCATGCAACCTGGCCCGTTCCTCTGGAAAATTGCGCAAATCTGGTTGTCCAACCCCCACTGCCCATTCATTCTAAAAATGTGAAAATCATGCCTGCCTTTCCTTCCTACAGCCTAGACTATCCCTCCCAAAATTTGCATAATTTTGCCTCCCAGCCAAGCCAAACCTTGCAGGCAATCACTATTGACTCAGATTTCCCGTCTCCATCACTTAGTGACTCTTGCACAATTTTCATTAGCAGTTTCTAGAGCCATCATCCCACTTCACAACCTTGCTGCCTCTCTCGGTCACTTGCATCCGAAATGATCATGTGCCATGGTAGACTAGGAGGTTTTGGATTTGATGTCGTCTCGTCATGAGTGACTGCAGGTACAAGTACACCAACAAACATGGCAAGATGATGAATGGGATGAATGAAGGGAGCACATGTAGAAGGACAGGTTCACCAACGAACGAACGAACGAAGCATGCGAAGCAGATGAATGCAATAAACATGCACCTTTGTGAATAGATGAGCCTATCAAGCCTTCCATCATGCAAGCAAGGAACAACATGCTAAAGCTTCATCAAGCGAACCAAGGACCATCAAAGAATCTGTGCACTTACCTATGCAGAGGTGAAGCTATCATACACCATGAAGACATCCATCACCCAACAGCATTGTAGCTCAACATGCACTCTAGCAGCAGCACGAATGTACCAACACTGTCATGTCAAGTCATGTCGAGTCATGTCATGATTCATGTCGCCCACATCTCCACTATGGGATATGTTTTCAATCAATGTGATGTAACATGGAAGTCCAAGAGACCCACTTGTTGAACAAAGAGTCATGTAAGTTGAAAAGTCATGGAAGCCAAATGGTCATGAGGGTAGTCGAACAACCATAAGGGTCAATTTCACCCTTGGCTATAAATACCCCCTCATTTGTACATGCAAAGGACTTTTCACCTCAGCTCCTCCCATATAGCCAAGAGTCTGCAATATTTTATTTGAGGAGTAAGTAGTGGCTCCAACACTCCGCACTCGGGGTTAGTGATGTATGGTGTAATGAAGTGTCCTGGAACTTTCGCTTAATTTAGAATCGTCCTAACTAGCCAACATGTTTTCACACATGTATTATATATGTTGTAAGACTAATCTTTAACCATTGTAATGCATGTTGCTTTAACCTTTTTTCTACATTTGAACTGTTTCATTTGTGGTAATACATAATCTATTAATGGAAATGTGTTGTATATGCTATTAATGTTGTCTCGCCCGTGTAGACTGCTCTCCCAGACATCAGACATACCTTTCACATGAAGCTTGTTGTAACAACCGTTGCACTCATTCAGACTGATATGTTGAGTGTTGTACATGTTATCTTACCTTGTATGTTGTGACTACCACATCTATGTGGACTGCTCCTCCGGAAGCTGTGCATGTTCTATTGTGTTATGTGTTCCTAGCCGAGTTGGGATTGCATCCCATCCAACCTGGGACTCACTTTCACCCTCTCTACTTACAATGAAAGAACCATTGACACAATTACACTTACACTCACCAGGGACATGAAACTCACTTCCCAAAGACAAAGCAGACCACTCTCATGTGCTAACAAGCAAGAGTTGAGGCAAATATTTAAGATAATGACAATTAGACCATCATACCGGATGGGACTTCTACACCAAATGGTGTGAGGTATAGTTGGAACTTCATACTGGGGAGAGCCCCTGATGTTTTTGGGTCAAGCATCGTCAACACAAAAAAAAATTAATCACTCAATTTCGATATCATATGAGAAAGTTATGACCAAAATACTGATTATCTATCATAAATCAACACCCTTAAAACTCCGTTTTTTCTGACAATACCTTAGCACATTTGACCCATCAATTATTCATTTCTTCAAAACCTATTTATATTGGAGATATTTATATGAATTTACTTTAATATCCAATTTGAATCAATGTAATCTGATATCAAATGAAAAAATTATGCTTAAAATATCAATTGTTGGTTTAGTATGGGAAATCGAAAATGGATCTATTATGTAGGTTGTTCTAAGTAAATTTGACATATCATATCATGGAATTTTTAAAACATGTTTCTATTGGTGATATCTCTTTGAATTATCTCTCATTTGGATTTGGAATCATTCAAATCGGATGACAAACAAAGGATTTATGATTAAAACACTACTGGTTAGTATGTTGACCACTCCCCTCCCGCAGGTAACAAATAAATTTTGCTTTGTTCATCTTTCCTTGGATTTATTTTACCGATAAATTATTTGTTGTTTTTTTTGCATATTTCTTGGAATAAGAGAGCTCGCGCACCTCTCTTCTTCCATGATTTTATGTTTTATTGTAGGTAGGTGCTCGTTTTTTTTGTAGGCCCAAGGAGAATAAAGGAGATCCATTAATGAAAAAGTGATTCTTGAAGATAATGTTAATGAAATATGAGCATTTCATCCAAGCATCTATTAAGAAATCTGATATCATATGATTTGAGTATTTCTGGGAGCCATTATCTAAAAAATTAGATCATAAGAGCTTGTTGCAAAATTGTTCCCGCTATTGTTCACCAACACAGAGAAAACAACATGAATACTTTTCATCACTTAACAGATTTATAATAGGAGAAATGGGGAATTTATTTCCATTTGAAGATCCAAGTCATTTCTGTCAAAGAATTTTTTTTTCCAAAAGATCATTTCTCATTCACCATTGAAACAGATTGATGGTTCCCTCAGGAAAAAAGACATTGTTATTTTTTAGTAAAGTGTTGTTTCTTTTCTGATTTCTCTTATGTTTTTATGTTTCAGGTATTGTTTACTTCAAAGTCACATTTTTTCTTTTCAAAATAAAAGAAGGAAGTTCTTAAGTTTCATGTTGCTGCCCCACATCTATCCATTTGTTCCCTAGTATTATCAGTATATGGTTTCCTCAGATCTAATATAAAAAACTATTATGGTGTTGTTACTTAATTGGTGTTGATACCTCGTTGATGTTGATACTTCACTGGTGTTGTTACTTCACCGATGTTGTTACTTCACTGGTGTTGTTACTTCAATGATGTTGTTACTTCACTGGTGTTGTTAATCCGTCGGTGTTGTTACTCCATTGGTGTTGTTACTCCGCTAGTGTTGTTACTCCACCGATGTTGTTACTCTGACGATTCTGTTACTTCTTCGATGTTACTCCACCATTTTTGTTACTCATTCGATGTTGTTACTCCATCGGTGTTGTTACTCTACCAATGTTGTTACTTCGTCAGTGTTGTTACTCCACCAATGTTGTTACTCCCCCCATGTTGTTACTCTGCCTGTGTTGTTACTCTGTCGGTGATGTTACTCCGTCGGTGCTACTACTCCATCGATGTTACTTTGTCGGTGTTGTAACTCCACCGATGTTGTTACTCCACTGGTGTTGTTACTCCACCAATGTTGTTACTCCACCCATGTTGATACTCCACCAAGGTAAGTCACCAAGTACATCCCCAACTGACTTTGTGGATTTGATTAGTATTTCACTTATGATATGATAAACCATGATCAAGGACGGTCATACCTTAGTTTGGGGGAGGTAATGCATTTAATAACAAAGGCATCATATTGAATAGCAATTATGTCATGTCATCATTGTTATTAAAACTCACGTCAACTTGTACATCTCATGATTATTACCACCATAATCTGTAAAAATTCGTAACCCCCACCATACCTTGCACATTTATCCACGCACATTGGAACTTCAATCATGTATGACAACATTAACTTGGTGAATGGGAAATACTTTTAATGGTCTAGGTCCTATTTGACATAATGATTGGGTAGTCAATTTATCTGTGTTTATCTATAAACATAATATTATTTTTAAGGAATAATTATGTAAAGATGATTTCATCATGCCAACTTTCAAACTTCCTAACTGGTCAAGTCCCTAATCTTGGAAAATTTATGATGATGACCACAAAATTGTATTTAAATATTTTCGTCATTATCTAATGAACTGTTCCTCAACCCCAATCTTAGCAAAGGAAAATATATTTATCAATAGCCATTTGAAGGTTATTAGTTTTTTAGAAGAAAAACTACCCAAGTTGAAAATAGTTACTACAAAACATTTTACGCCATCCCTAGCTCTTAAGGAGTTGGCATGCCACCCCATCTATTAAGTAATCTTTTGTTGATTAACAATAACCATAGTTTACTTTTAAACATAAATAGTCAACTGGAGTATAGGAGGTCTCATCACGAGCCGATCTACCATGATCATAGGTCCTAATAGAGTGACATTACCACTATTTGTCACCAAGCCAGGGTAATGGCCTTCGCTCATAAAACGGAAGGACAAGAGGTCTCATCATGAGCCAAATTGTTCACTTTTGTTAGCTCCCATGAATGGCATTATTATTAACTAGTTACCAAGCCAGAACAATGATCTTCCATAGAAATCTAAGAAAATTGAAATGATTTTGTAATCGTACTTATTTCTAATAGATGGGGCACTGACTGTTAGAAAATTATATATTATAGAGTAATGGAATACATAGAATATTGCAGAAATATAAATATAGAAAACACATAAAACAAGAGACACAAATATACGTGGTTCACCCAATTTGGGCTATGTCCACGGAGAAACAACCATTCCTTCATTTTATATTATCCAGCAAAATGAAGAGATACAACCTACAACAGATTCGCTGTAATTCCCTCTTTGCTCTCAATCTCCTCTCTCTTCTTCACTCATAATACACATCTACCTAGACGCAATACAATTCCCTCATATATAGTGAGGGGTTTCCTTCTAGGACAAAAACCCATAAAGTAAACATAACTTCTACCGTCATATTTCCGCCTCATGAATGGCCTAGATTGACTATGAAATTACAACATTTTACAAGGTAGACGCCCCCCCTGGACTCCCCTGGTGACGTGCATAAATGGGCGGCATTTCCCCACCATTACGAACTGGAGTCCAATGCAGAGATACCCTTGAATAAAGAACATAATCAACCTCCACACCCAACATTCTCCCAATTGGAGACTGATTATAGAAACTCCATCGCTTCTTCATTTGATGGACAGTGACTCCACTTTGGACCTGGCTATTTCTCATCTTCATCATCATACTTGAAGACCAATTGAAAATGAGAAGAATCTCAGTTTCTCCTTGGTTACAACTTTTGTTAACATATCTCCAGGATTCTGGCTAGTGTGTATTTTTTCCAGCTTCAACTGTCCATCTTCCAACACTAACCATATGAAATGGTACTTGATATGTATATGTTTAGTCTTGGAATGAAATGCAGAGTTCTTTGCAAGATGTATGGCACTCTAGTTTTAACTGTATAACTTGCCCAACTCCTGCTTCTAACCCAATTCATCCAGAAACCTTTGTAACTAAATCATTTCTTTACTAACCTCTGTAGCAGCAACACACTCTACTTCCGTTGTTGAGAGTGCAACAACACTTTGCAGTTTTGAAACCCAACTGACACTTATTCCACCTACAGTAAACACATGCCCTGTGGTGCTCCTCATGTTATCTCTATCACCCACCATATCTGCATCAACATATCCCTGTAAAGAAATGTTTGAACCACCAGAGCATAATTCTTGATTTGTGGTACCTCTCAAATACCTGAGAATCCACTTCATTGCCATCCAATATTATTTTCCTGGATTGTTCATGTACCTTCTTACAACTCCCACTTCATGTGAAATATCAGGCCTTGTGCAGACCATTGCATACATTAAGCTTCCAACTACTAATGCATATGGAACTTTAGACATATAAGTCATTTCTTGTTGAGTCTTGGGACACACCTCCTTACTTAGTTTGAAATGACTAGCCAAAGGTATACTAACTAGTGTTGCATTTTGTATATTAAATCTTTTCAACACCTTTTGTATGTACTCACTCTGAGACAATGTTAATTTGTGATTCTTCCTCTCTCTAGTGATTCCCATACCAAGGATTTATTTTGCAACACCCAAATCCTTCATTGCAAATGAGTTTTCCAATTTTCTTTTGAGCACATTTATTTTTTGCATGTTAGAATCTGCAACAAGCCTATCATCTACGTACAATAACAATATAATATAGTTGTCATCATTCTACCCTTTGATATAAACACAATGATCAGAGTGACATCTAGTATAACCTTGTTCAGGCATAAACCTGTCAAATTTTAGATACCACTGCCTTGGAGCTTGTTTTAATCCATACAAGCTCTTCTTCAATGTGCACACTAGTTTCTCCTTCCCTTTTACCTCATATCCTTGTGGCTATTGCATATATGTCTCTTCCTCCAAATACCCATGGAGAAAGGTTGTCTTTACATCTAATTTCTCAAGATGCAAATCTTCATCTGCTACTAGACTTAAAATAGTTTTGATTGAAGCCATTTTAATAACAAGAAAATATATCTCATCAAATTCTATACCCTTTTTCGGTGCAAACCCCTTCTCCACAAGTCTAGCTTTATAACTTTTTCTACCTACATCTTCTTCCTTCAACCTATAAACCCATTTATTCTGCAATGATGCTTTACCTGTAGGCAACCTGACTAAGTCCCAAGTCTGGTTATGTACTAAGGAATCCATCTCTTCTTCAACCTGCACACTAGTTTCTCCTTCCCTTTTACCTCATATCCCTGTGGCTGCTGCATATATATATCTTCCTCCAAATCCCCATGGAGAAAGGTCGTATTTACATATAACTGCTCAAGATGCAAACCTTCAGCTACTAATAGACTTAAAATAGTTTTGATCGAATTCATTTTAACAACATGAGAAATTATGTCATCAAAATCTATACCTTTCTTCTGTGCAAACCCATTCACCACATGTCTAGCTTTATACATTTTTCTACCTCCATCTTCTTCCTTAAACCTATAAACCCATTTATTCTGCAATGTTTGTTTACCTGTAGGCAACCTAACTAAGTCCCAAGTCTGGAGTCCATCTCTTCTTTCATGGCTTGCTCCCACTTCTTCCTGGTTTCTACCTGCACTACTTCTTCATAACATTCTAGTTCACCAAAATCAGTCAAAAATACATAATATAATGAAGGAGAATATTGTTCATGGGGTCTACTTATCCTAGTAGATCTTCTAACACCACTTTCAGGTGATTGAGTTGCTTGTTGCTGTTGTGATTGTTGTTGTTGTTCTGACTATTGATCCTTATGATTTTCAAGCACCTTCACTTTTTCTGTGATCTCATCAAGCACTGTGTATTCTTTGTTTTCTTTTTCCTGTTTCTTTTCTTGCATCTGATCCTTATACAAAACCTTTTCATTGAATATGACATATCTTCTCCTAATGATATTGTGTTTTTCATAATCATAAAATCGATAACCAAAATCATTAACACCATATCCAATAAAGGTACATTTCTTTTATTTTGCCTCAAGCTTTGTTCTATTTTCTTTATTAATGTGGAAAAAGGCTTTACAACCAAAAGTCTTTAAAAATGAGTAGTTTACCATTTTACTTGCCCATGCCTCCTATGGAATACCACCATACAAGGAATGTGAAGGCCCTTTGTTTATTAGATAAACAACAGTATCCACAGCATCTGCCCAAAGTTGTAAAGGAAATCCTGCATGCAAGCTCATGCACCTTGCATGCTCCATGATTGTCTTGTTCATCTTTTCTAACAAACCATTTTCTTGCGGTGTTCCTGGAACTGTATTCTCTCTGTCAATTCCGTTCTCTGAATAGTACCTATCAAACTCTTTGCTACAATATTCACCTCCATTGTCTGATCTAGGACACTTAAACCTTTTTCCTGTCTCATTTTCAACCAAAGATTTCCATTTCTTGAAAGTATCAAATACATCATATTTATTCTGAATACAATAAATACAGGTTTTTCCAATTGCTGTTAGCTTTGAAGGAAAATGGCCCAAAAATGGATCCAAATATGCCCCAAAGCCTCAAAAAGTTCTTAAAAAAGGATGCCAATGGATCCATACATGTCCCAAAAATCTTCAAAAATGCTCAAAAATCATCCATCGATCGAAGTGAGCAAGGGAGGAAAGCCCTTGGAAGGGCTGAAAATCACTATCGGGAGGCAAAAACCAAAGGAAAACAGTGAAAAACCCACATGCATAGGCTCAAACAGAGAAGGAACAACCACCCTTAGATCTGGTTGATCAATGGCCCAGATCTACGCAGCTAATCGCAATCAGCCAAGCAAAGGGGACAGTTTACAGGCGGGCACATGACATCGCCGATCAGCGATCACCGATGATCGGATCTGCGAGTCGCATCGGCGGGGAACATATGCAATGATATATATATATATAGAAGGCCTGGGGAATGAGCAAATAGCGATTGCGATCGGATCGCATCACTGTATCGCATCGGCGTACTACCATGGGGCGGGACCTCCACACATGTATACGAGTGACCTGATGGGCCAGACGTGACAGCGCTACAAATGATTTCCTATAAAATTTCAAGTTCGCGCCCTATCAGTTTTTAATGTATTTGGTATATTTTCGTTATATAACGAAAATTACAAAGGAAGCCTGGGAGACTTGGGTCCGAGAAGGGAATTTAAGAATTTTTTAAGTCCGAAAAGGTCGTTTTTCATGGTTTTTAATATTTTTCACATATTTCATAAATATAATAAATACACAGGGCAAGCTTCTTTGCGACTTGTGACAGCAACAAGGGCGGACCCAAGAGACTGATAAGCTACATCTAATGATTTTTTAAGTCCAAAAGGGACAGTAATAGGTGGGATTTTCACAGTGTCACTGTGTTTTCCGTTTTAAACAGAAAACAGTCCTGTATTTACAGAAAGGGGCCATTTAGAGGGATATATGGGCCTGAAGACCCATTGCACCATATAACAGAGCCCGGGAGACATATTGCCAGGAAATAAGAGTCAGGAAAGGGAAAGAGAAGAGCCATTTCACCACACAGACAGTGTAACATAGAAACATCATGAAGTACGCGCAGCTACCCTGGAATAGAATCGGCCATGAAGCATCAGCAGACAGTGCAACTCATCCATAATAGAAAAATCAATTGTGGGGCATCTCTGGCACAAGAGAGCTCCCAGATAGTGCAACAAACCACCCAAAATATCTGAATATGGTTAGTCTTATGTCAGAAGAAGAAACCGTCGAGCCACGCTTGCCTTCAGGGAATCAAAGCGGTTAATAATGTAGATCAAATAGATTAAGACTCCGAGCCTTCTAGAGAGCTCAGGAGCATTGTAAAGGGCCTATAAAAGGCAGAAAACTAAATGTAATATGGGTTCAACTTTTGGAGACTATTCGTCCTCTGTTCATTCAAGCTTCTCATCTTCATTCTAATAATATAAGCTTCTTTTGCCATTATATGTTCAATGTCCATTCTCTTTGTTGTTCTATGCTTCTACTTGAACAATTTGTTCATGTTTTCTTTGTGTCTAAGGCCATATAACTGTCATCTTATCTCTACTTTGATATATTATATTTGCAAGCTTCTTTGCTACCTGTAGCTAGCCGTCCATGTATGGTCATATATGCATTTGCCAGTATAGTCAGTGTTCTCTTTTGTTTCTTGTAGCTAGCCATTCATTTATGTTTATGTATGTAATCTGCTGGTACAATAAGTGTTCTCCATCTATCTACTAAATCTATAAATTATTGAGCATTAGTGGTCTAAAGCCTTGTATTGGTAAGAGTGTTCATGCATGTCTTGAGTGAAAATAGAGCTGAAATGGTTATCTAACTTGATCCAAACCCTCATTTATTTCAATAGTTTAGAGAACAATATTGAAGATTATATGTTACCAGGCATCTCCGATCTGCAACCTAGGAGAGTTTCCTGGAGCGCTAACATAATTGGCGCCATTGTCGGGGAGAGGAAACTGAAGCTCAGCTTCCCTAGGAAATGACACAGATCCAACTTTGATGATAGACAAATTTTGGGCACATTTTTGGTTGTAATCATCTATCTGGTGACTCTACTGGAGGTCGAACCTCTTGGTGACTCCACTTCATAGTTCTAGCTCAGTTTGTGAGGCATACTCGGAGAAACCCTCAGAAGTCCCAAGCTGAACCAGTACCTGACCCTGAAAAGATCATCAAAGAAAGAAAGGTATTAAGGAAAGGAGCATTAGTTTCAGGTAAACCTCAACAATATTCTATATCTCTTCAAGAAAATCCTACAATAGAACAAATACATGTTGAGAGTACAGATTCTAATACTAGCAGTGAAGAAAAACTCTTAGAAATTCATAAAGCTCCTTATTCTTTAGGTTCTCCTTTTCTTGTAAGCCCAAAGGAAACCTCACCTCCTATCCATCATACTCCTTTAGTCTTATCAGTCACTCCTCAACCCTTTTTCATTTAGACTTCCAGTACTCTTTTAGCCACCACATCTATGGCAAGTCCACAAGCACCTACCAAAATGGAAAGAATCATAGCTGCTAGGTATGGCCCTCTAATATTGCCCACTCCTTTAAATGCCATGCCTACTGGAGAATATCATAAATATAGGCCTAAATTCACAGGGACTGAAGGTGTTACTGCTAAAGAACATCTTGAGTCATTCTATAGCTATGTTGATAATTTTGACATTGGTGAGGATGATGTATGGATGAGAGTCTTTGTCCAAAGCCTAGATGGAGAGGCTAGGAAATGGTTCAGAGAACTAACCCCAAGATCTATAGCAGATATCGAAGCTTTAGATGATGCATTCCTGAAGCATTGGGGGGATAAAAAGAACCTCCTCTACTACCACACTGAGTTTGGAAACTTAAAGAGAGAAAATGGTGATCTGTTGTCTAATTTTAACAAAAGGTTTAACTGTATGTACATCAAGATACCAGCTGAAGTAAAACCCACTACTACCTCTGCTAAACTCACCTATGCCAGTGCTTTTGATTCTGACTTCTGCCTACTGTTGAGGGAGATGAGATGTGCTACTTTGGCTGACATGCAAGATGCAGCCTTGGAAGTTGAATCAAACATCATGACTGTAGAGAAGCTCAAGGGAAATGTTGATAAAAGAAGACAGAGAGGCGAGTCTTCATCATCCTCTAATCCTAAGATAGATAAAATGACCAAAATGATAGAGTCATTAGCCTTTAAAATCTCCAAATTAGAGTTTGAGCAGCACCCGGGGAAAGGGAGAACTCCTAATAACTTTGCTCCTAGAAATCCAAATCCGAATCCATATAGAAGAACTAATGAGCAGTTGCAAATTTTGCAAAGAAACAAAGATGCTAATGAAGACCAAAGGGTGAAGGCTCCTTTTCAAAATTCAATCATGGAAGAAGAGAATTTTGAAGAAGACGATGAGATCCATTGTCTGGAAGACAAAGGAAATGTTTCCTTTTTGACCTCAGCTGCCTATGAAAGGTCATTATTCAATGACCAGATTAACCAAGAATGGGATGGTGAAGCTGCTTTACAAATTGTAGATCAGCAAAGATATGATCTAAGGTCAAAAGTAAATAATGCCAAGGAAACTCTTGTTCAAAGAGCCACTGTCCCTACAGTACAGCCAGCTACTAAGCAAAAACAACCAGCAATCGATCCCATCGTTCTCCAAGCTCCAACTCATGAGGTTAGAGGTCTTGAAAAGTCTTCTCCTCCTTTCAATTTTCAATCAGAAATTCAGAAGCTAAAGATACCCATGCCTCTGATTGAAATATTAAAGAATGAGTCCTTCAAAAGATCCATCCTCAAGGCCCTTGAACCTAAAGCCATCCAAGCCTCCACTGACTATGTGAATCTGCAAGATGACAAGCCAGTTGTTATTCTTAGCCCAATGATTGAAAATTGTTAAGACAACTCCCCACCATTCTATGTCTCTCTGACTATCCATGATAAAATCCTTCACAACAACCTTTTGGACACTGAAGCTAGCCATAATCTAATGCCCAAGGCTGTCATGGATGAGTTGGGTCTTGACATCACAAAGCCTTATCACGACCTGTTCTCTTTTGACTCTAGAAAAGTGAAATGTCTAAGATTAATCAAGGACCTAGCCATCACTTTGTCTCAACTACCTATGAAAAGCATGATGATGGATATTGTGGTGGCAGATGTAGCCCCCAAGTTCGGTATGTTACTTTCCAGAGGTTGGATCAAGAGACTAGGTGGATCATTACAAAATGATATGTCTTATGCTACTATCCCGATCTTCCGAGGAGAGAGCAAGAAATTATACAGAGAGGCGCAGTTGGCTTATATAATTAGCGATGAAAGGAATCCCACCAATCATCCCATATATGTAGTTGACACCAATTTTGGAGCATGTATTCTCCATATTGAAGAATCTCAGTTGGCCTCCATGCAGCTCAAGAAACCAGTTTGCCAGATCACAGAGGAAGAAAACCCACAGGTTTGGGATATGTTTTTTGACGAGGCTCGCTCTAAAGAAGCTGCAGGGGCAGGCGTAGTCCTTTTGTCCCCAACCCAGGAATATATTCATTTTCGTTCAAATTAACCTTTCAAGTCACAAACAACATTGCAGAGTACAAGGCTTTGATTCTAATCTTAAGCGCTGCTAAAAAAATGGGTATCAAAGGCCTGAAAGTGTTTGGAGATGCAGATCTCATTATTTAGCAGGTAAATAAAACCTTTCAAGTGAAGCATCCAAGGCTGAAGGCATACAGAGATGAGGTATGGAGGCTCAAGGATTCTTTCAATGATTTCAGCATTTCTTATATTCCAAGAATAAAGAACCAGCTTGCCGACTCCCTTGCTGTCTCTGCTAGTATGTTTATTCCTCCATTGCCTCCAAAATTGACATATGAAGTTCAGATAAGATATAGATCATCTCTGCCTGACAATGTCAAATATTGGAGGGTTTTTTAGGACGATGAGGAAATTAATAGGTTTTTGCAAGTCATGGAGGAATTTTCTAAAACGCGCATCGATCAGGAAAAGGAAACCATGGAAGAATGTGGCCAGTCCAAGTTCAAAAGTGAAATTGGCCAAAGAAGCATCATCCAACTGCCCAGTAATCACATAGCAAAGGGATTGGTGCCTCTAGAGAGGTTGTTCGATCATAATGGTGTGCCCTATAATGTGGCCAAAACAGAGAACGAGTCTGTTGTCTGTAAACACAATATAGGCAGCCCAGCTTGTCCAAAAAATAGAAATCTATCCACGCATTTATCCTCTGCCCAAAATTTTGACTATTGCACCCTTATGAAGCAATTCGATGATATTTTTTCCTGGGAATACAACGATCTTAAAACCTATGATGCAGACATCATTCAGCATAAGATCCTGCTGGAAAAGAACACCATCCCTTTTAAGCAAAAATTAAGACCTATTAGCCCTCTCCTATTTCCTTTGATCGAGAAAGAAATCAAGAAGTTGTTGGCTGCCAAAATCATAGTCCCTCTAAGGTATTCAAAGTGTATATCCAACCTTGTGGTGGTAAGAAATAAAAATGGAGAAATAAGGCTTTGTGTCGACTTCAGAAATCTGAACAAGTTCTCTAAAAAAGATAACTATCCCCTGCCCAAGATGGAACACTTGCTGCAAAGAGTTTCAGGGGCTAAAGTCATGTCTTTCTTAGATGGATTTTCAAGTTACAATCAGATAGTTGTACATCCTGAAGATCAGGAAAAGACCGCCTTCACTACTCCTTGGGGCACTTTCATGTACTCCAAGATGCCTTTCGGACTGATGAATGCTGGGGCTACCTTTCAGAGGGCCATGGACATAGCCTTTGTGGGAGAAAAGGACAAGTTTGTCCTTATTTATCTTGATGACATAACGGTCTTCTCCAATAGCCACAAAGACCATTTACAGCATTTGAAGAAGGTCTTCCTAAAGTGCAGATAGTTTGGAATCTTAGTGAACCCAAAGAAGTCATAGTTTGCTCTACAAGAAGGCAAACTTCTAGGGCATATTGTTTCTGCTGAAGGTGTGAAGATTGATCCAGCAAGGGTTCAAGCCATTCAGACATTGTCCATCCCAAGGTCAAAGAGGGACATTCAATCCTTCCTGGGTAAGATTAACTTTGTAAGGAGGTTCATTCCAAAATTTGCAGAGCTAGTAAAGCACATCACTTCCATACTGAAGAAAGGATCAGAAATAAAATGGACAGATGCTTCAAGAATCCCTTTTGAAGCCATCAAGCAAGCTATCATGGAAGCTCCCACTCTAATCAGCCTAGATTACACTAAGGAGTTTTGTAGCTTCTCTTTTTCCTCTTATGATACACTTGCAGCAGTACTATTGCAGAAAAATGATGAAGGCATAGAGCACCCCATGGCCTTTTTCAGCAAAACTCTGAGGGATGCTGAACTAAGGTATGACCTTATTGAAAAGCAAGCTTATGCTCTCATTAAATCTTTAAAAGAATTCAGAATTTATATTCTGCATTCCAAAGTAGTTGCTTATGTACCTTCAGCCTCAGTAAAGGATATCTTAACTCAGCCAGATATAAATGGAAAGAGGGCAAAATGGATTGCAAAATTCATAGAATTTGACATAGAGATGAAGCCCACTAAGCTTGTCAAAGGCACGGTTTGGCTAAACTTATGGCTGAAGAAAATTGCAGCTTATTAGACATAAATTCCATGAGTTTAAATTCAGATGATGAGCAGATAGAGGGAGTAACAGAAGACTGAAGGCAGAATCAGTCTTTGGCTGAAAATCTAGCCACATATGAATGGTATTACAGCATAGTTCATTTTTTTCAAAAGCTAGAAGTCCCTCCAGGGCTTAGCTCAAGTCAAGCTCGTGCCATTAAACTAAGATCAGTAAAATTCTGCATTAATAAAAAATTGCTTTATTAGAAAGACCCATCAAGAATCCTCTTGAGGTGTCTAGATAAAGAACAATTTGTGGAAGTCATGCACCAGTTCCATTCTAGCATCTGTGGAGGGCATCATTATTGGAAAACCACAACTCACAAAATCTTGAGGGCTGGATATTATTGGCCTACTTTGTTCTCTGATGTGTTTTCTTTTGTAAAAGCTTGTGACAATTGTTAGAGGTTTGCAGCAAGACAACAGCTAAAATCTCTTCCCCTGAAGCCAATACATGTCAATGGTCCCTTCCAACAGTGGGGCTTAGACTTCATAGGTGAAATCAACCCACATTCCAGTGGCCAACACAAATGGATTTTAGTAGCCACTGATTATTTCACCAAGTGGATTGAGGCTATACCCACTAAGAATGCCAATCATCAAGTTGTCATAAAGTTCTTGAATGAGAATATTTTCACTAGATTTGGTTGTCCAACCAAACTAGTCACTGATAATGCAGTAGCTTTCAAGGCAAAAGAAGTGGTGGACATTACTGAATCCATGGGTATTCAAGTGGTACATTCTACCTCATATTATCCTCAAGGAAATGGCCTAGCAGAATCATCTAACAAAAGTCTGATAAGGACCATCAAAGAGTTGTTAGAGGACAACAAAAAGAGCTGGGATTCCAAGCTGAAATTTGCATTATGGGCTGACAGAGTTACCATCAAAAAATCCATAGGGAATTCTCCATTCAAACTGGTTTATGGCACTGATGTTGTTTTCCCCATCTAGCTCATTCTTCTTGTGGCTAAGTTCTTGCAAGAAGAACAAGAGGAAGAGAATGACAAGGTAAGAAGAATGAATAATCTGGTTGAATTACAACAAATAAGAGAGCAGCTGGTTGAGAAATCAAAGGCTCACCAGAAGGCAATCAAAGAAACCTTTGACAGAAAGGCAAAAGTGGATAATTTCCAAGTTGGTGATTGAGTGCTTAAATGGGATGCATTTAAGGAAAAGACAGGTAATCATGGCAAGTTTGACTCCTTATGGTTGGGTCATTTTTTCATCGCTCAAGTTTAGCAGAACAATACATTCATTTTGCACAGTCTGGAAGGAGGAGATACGTTTGGTAGCCCAGTAAATGGGTGGTTCTTGAAACTTTATTTCATTTAAGGCCTTAAGGCCTTGGTATTGTAAATATGTTTTTCTTTCAGTTTTTATTTTTATGCTAAAAAAACTCCGTGCCCAATGCAACACTAGGAGGAAGATTTAATTTTGGTTTTATAGGAAAGGCATTGATCTATGGTTCTTGAAACCTCACAGGGAGGATTTCGTACCCAAAAGGAGCCAGTGTTAGCCTTGAAGGCAAATGGCCCAAAAATGGATCCAAATATGCCCCAAAGCCTCCAAAATTGCTTAAAAAAAGATGCCAATGGATCCATACATGTCCCAAAAATCTTCAAAAATGCTCAAAAATCAACCATCGATCGAAATGAGCAAGGGAGGAAAGCCCTTGGAAGGGCTGAAAATCACTATCGGGAGACGAAAACCAAAGGAAAACAGTGAAAAATGCACAAGCGCAAGCTTAAACAGAGAAGGAACAACCATCGTTAGATCTGACCGATCAATGACCCAGACCTAGGCGGCTAATCACAATCGACTAAGCAGAGGGGACAGTTTACAGGCGGGCACATGACACCGCCGATTAGCGATCACCAATGATCGAATCGGTGGGGAACATATGTAGTGATATATATATCTATATCTATATCTATATATCTATCTATATATATAGATATATATATATATATATATATATATATATATATATATATATATATATATAGATATATATATATATATATATATATATATATATATATATATATATATATATATATATATATATATATATATATATATATATATATATATATATATATATATATATATATATATAGAAGGCCCGGGGAATGAACGATCAGCGATTGCGATCGGATCACATCGCTGTATCGCATCAGCGTACTACCATGGGCCGGGACCTCCGCACATATATACGGGCGACTCGATGGGCCAGACCCAATGGCGCTACAAATGATTTCCTATAAAATTTCAAGTCCGCGCCCTATCAATTTTTAATGTATTTGGTATATTTTCATTATATAACAAAAATTACAAAGGAAGCCTGGGAGCCTTGGGTCCAGGAAGGGAATTTAAGAATTTTTTAAGTCCGAAAAGGTCGTTTTTCACGGTTTTTAATGTTTTTTGCATATTTCATAAATATAAAGAAATACACAGGGCAGGCTTCTTTGCGACTTGCGACAGCAACAAGGGCGGACCCGAGAGACTGATAAGCCGCATTTAATGATTTTTTAAGTCCGAAAGGGACAGGAATAGGCAGGATTTTCATAGTCTCACTGTGTTTTCCGTTTTAAACATAAAACAGTCCTATATTGACAGAAAGGGGCCATTTAGAGGGATATACGGGCCCGAAGACCCATTGCACCATTTAATAGAGCCCGGGAGACATATTGTTGGGAAACAAGAGCCTGGAAAGGGAAGGAGAATAGCCATTCCACCACACAAACAACGCAACACAAAAACATCATGGAACAGGCGCAACTAGCCTGGAACAGAATTGGACATCAAGCATTAGCAGACAGCGCAGCTCATCCATAACAGCAGAATCAATTGTGGGGCATCTCTGGCACGAGAGAGCTCCTAGACAGCGCAACAAACCACCCAAAATATCTAAATATGGTTAGTCTTCTGTCAGAAGAAGAAACCGCCGAGCCACGCTTGCCTTCAGGGAATCAAAGTAGTTAACAATGCAGATCGAATAGATTAAGACTCCGAGCCTTCTAGAGAGCTCAGGAGCATTGTAAAGGGCCTATAAAAGGCAGAAAACTAAATGTAATAAGGGTTCAACTTTTGGAGATTATTCCTCCTCTGTTCATTCAAGCTTCTCATCTTCATTCTAGCAATATAAGCTTCTTTTGCCATTATATGTTCAATGTCCATTCTCTTTGTTGTTCTATGCTTGTACTTGAATAGTTTGTTCATGTTTTCTTTGTGTCTAAGGCCAGATAAATGTCATCTTATCTCTGCTTTGATATATTAGATTTGCAAGCTACTTGCTGCCTGTAGCTAGCCATCCATGTGTGGTCATATATGCATCTGCTAGTACAGTCAGTATTCTCTTTTGCTGCCTGTATCTAGCCATTCATTTATGTTTATGTATGCAATCTGCTGGTACAGTCAGTTTTCTCCATCTATCTATTAAATCTATAAATTATTGAGCATTAGTGGTCTAAAGCCTTGTATTGATGAGAGTGTTCATGCATGTCTTGAGTGAAAATAGAGCTGAAATGGTTATCTAACTTGATCCAAACCCTCATTTATTCCAATATTTCACAGAAAAATATTGAATATTATATGTTACCAGGCATCTCCAATCTACAACTTAGGATAGTTTCTTGGAGTGCTAATAGTTGCATCATCAATAAAAGTAACATAATAACGATAGCCACCGAGAGATGATACATGAGCAGGTCCCCATACATCTGTATGCACAAGCTCTAATTTTTCACTCTTCTTTTGTTTCCCAACTCTGAGGAATCTGAATCTCTTTTGTTTTACATAAAGACAATTCTCACAGAATTCCAAATCAACATGCTTCAAACCTGGCAATAAATTTCTTGAGTGAAGAATCTACATCCCCTTCTCACTCATGTGCCTGAACCTATGATGCCACAATGCCATATCTGCTCTTGTAGATGTTAAAGCATTAACAGAATTAGAAATATCATTGCATAAATACAATTTACCAACCTTTTCTCCTTTTTTTATTACCAAGGCTCCTTTAGTGACCTTCCAGGTTTTATCTGTAAAAGTAGTTACACAGCCTTCACCTCCCAACTGCCCTATTGAGTTTAGATTTTTCTTTAGATATGGAACATGGCTTACCTCCTTCATCAACCATTGATTTCCATTATGATGTTTATGGAAATTGTACCCATTCCAATGATTTTACAGGGTTTATCATCACCCAATAAAACTTGTCCAAAATCTCCTTGAACATAATCATGAAAATGTTTCCTATCAGGTGTGGCATGGAATGAGGCCCCTGAATCTACCACCCAGGCATCAATAATATTTTATAATGAAAGAATCAAAGAATCTTGCAACAGAGCACCTATCACATTCACTTCATGATCTTTTTCCTATTGTGCTCCTCCTTCTTGTCCCTTCCGAGACTTGCAGTCTTTCTTCAGATGCCCTTTCTTCCCACGTTTCTAGCACACTATCCCCTATCTAGACTTGGATCTACCTTTCCTTGACTTACTATGATATCCTTGGCTCTTTCCTCTTTCCATTTTTATTTCCCTAGTCTCTACAATCAAAACATTACCCGATGTCTCACCAGAGCTTTTTCGTCGCATTTCCTTGCTAAGGATTGCACCGACAACATCATCAAACTTTAAAGTACTAGATCTAGAGACAAAGTTACTAATGGTCATAACTAAACCATTCCAACTTTCTAGCAATGAGCATAGAAATAAGAGAGCCCTAACTTCATCATCAAAAGTTACCCCTAAAGAACTTAACTGACTAGTAACTGTATTAAATTCATTTAAATGATCAGCAACAGATCCACCTTTTGACATCTTCGTATTAAATAAAAACTTCCTAACCAAAAACCTTATTTGAGGTTGAGGGTTTTTCATATAGTTTGGCCAATGCTGACGTTAAACCCTCTGTTGTCATTTCCTTTGAAATATTAAAGGCTACTGATGCCGCTAGGCACAATCGTATTGTTCCAAGTGCCTTTTTATCGAGAATATCCAATTCTATGTCTGTCATACTTATTGGCTTCTTTGTCTTTCCACTCAATGGTAGGTACAGATATTTCTGATAAAAATAGTCTTCCATCTCCATCTTCCACAGCTAGTAGTTTTTGTCGTTAAAAGTTTCGACCCTAAACTTACCATCTTCTGCCATTGCTCCCACTCGAACCAGGAACCCTTCTCTCCTGCAAGTTTATTAGCCAAATAGACCTTCGGATTTTGATACTAGTTGTTAGGAAATTATATGTTATAGAGCAATGGAACACATAGAATATTGCAGAAATATAAACACATAAAACAAGAGAGACACAGATATACGTGGTTCACCCAATTTGGGCTACATCCATGGAGAAACAACCAGTCCTTCCTTTTATATTATCCAGCAAAATGAAGAGATACAACCTACAGCAGATCCACTGTAATTCCCTCTGCGCTTTCAATCTCCTCTCTCTTATTTGCTCAGAATACACATCTACATAGCCGCAATACAATTCCCTCATATATAGCGAAGTGTTTCCTTCTAGGGAAAAAAACCCTAAATTAAACATAACTTCTACCATCGGATTGCTCCCTAATGAATGGCCCAGATTTACTACGAAATTACAACATTTTTCAAGACAATTTTACATCTATTTTTAGCTTCGGGGCTACTGCCCCAATCCCTCGCAAAGGGAGGGCTCTAAAGAATTGTTGTTGCCCCCCTGGACCCCACTGACGACGCGCATAAATGGGCGGTGTCGCCGCCTGTTGTGCTCTACAACAACCCCCCACTTCGTTATAAATTTTTATTTTCAAAACTATAATATGAAATGGGTCCCTTTTAGATTAAATTGGTATCAACTTAGCATTATTCCACAGGTCCGAAAATAAATAAAACATTATAAACCTTTTGATAAATCACATAAGCGGTCTTATAATAAAAAATGAATAATCCCTTATTATTGCGATAAAGCAATTGCAAGATGGCATATCGCAATAACAAAGGATGCATAACAAAAGGCCCATTAGGTTTTCCCGATGCGACAATACACGAATGGCTATCGAATATCGGCAATGGCAAGCTATCATAACAAAAGCCCCCTTTTCGCTCTGATGCGATGCGATATCGCTATCGACGATCGGAGATGTACCATGCATGCATTTCAAAGCCCTCATTTAAAACTCCCGATGCGAATTGGCAATATCGCTATCGGCGATCGGGGATTCCGAAAAGACACCAATATAACAACTCAAGCATTCCCCCGATCGCCGATTGCGATAAAGCTAGGCGTGGATTTCAAAAAGGATTGATAAAGCCGGGATATTGCGATTAATTAGTATTAAAGGCCTTATCTTCCCGATAGTGATTCACTTACGCTCAACCGCCAAAACATCAAAGACACGCTTAAATGAATCATTCGGCCAATAAACGATATGATGAGCATTTAAAGGATTGACAGGTTTAAACGGCCATTTAATGAAACAACAAGGCTAAAATCTCTTCAGAGATTGTATCCGCGGCCACCTTAAGTTAATCCTCCACTATTCATTGATTAATATATCTCATTCATATTTGGTTTGCGCCACCAATTCTCCACATTACATTCATTTTCTCTCTTGTGCAGAGCTCTTCCGAAGCAGCAAATTCAAGCCAAATGGGGAAGAAATCGAAGAAAATTGGAACAGCTTCCGCTTCGGCAGTTACAGGACAACACATTGCCAATCCTAGACAAAGCAAAAAGGGACTGATATCGGACACCACATGTCTAGGACTCGGTAAAACTACTTGGCTGAACATCTGCAATCTGATTGAGGTCGAAGAGCCTGAGGTAACAACAGTGCAAGCCACAGCAGACCCGACTCGAAAGTCGGATGCTACTCTAAAGGATTTAGCTGACTCTTACCTTCATCGGATAGCAGCCCGAGAACAAATTCTCCCATATATAGATGTGGTGAGATGGGCAATTGAAGAAATCCCAATCACCAACAGAACATTTTGCATCATGGACGGGAGAGTGTTCGGCTCATTTCAACCTGATGATTTGAGGCAAATGTATCATTTACCTACACCAAAGAAGAAGTACAATAAAGCATTTCTGGAGAAGTTCAAAAATGAAAATGACATTGAATCAGAACCAATACAGGATTGGAGACAAAACCCAGCGAAACACAAGCATGAGTCTTCGGGTAAGTACTCTGTCGATTCCTTGTGTTCTCCTTATTGTTATGCTGGAGTAATGATGTGTAGGTTGTGGGGGTTGCATGATTCTACAAATTTGACCATAGAAATGGTTCCTCTAATGGAAGTAGCTTGCAATAGTGAAATAATGGATTGGGGAATATACTGTCTGATAAGTTAGCAACAGCGGTTCTTGATTTCAGAAACAAGTCCCGCGTTACTGAAAGGTTTATTCCCCCATTTTACTATAGTGCCTACATCTTGGATACCCTCTGTTTTAATTCAGAATTTCCAGTGCTCGGGTGGAGATGGACTCCACAAGACCCCATGCCCATTCATATATACCACCAGAAGTTATGGAAAGCCCACTGTAAACACCATCTATATCAAGTTTGCAATGGTTTTATGCTACCCATTCACTATGCCATTTTTGACAAGCTCGCTCCTAAGATTTCCTCTCAGGCAGAGATTGACTTGACAGCCATAGGGAGATGGTTCAGAGAAGAAAAATTCACTTATGTAAGAGTTTTTGGCAGTCATGCCAAGCCTCATGTCCTCCCTTTGTATATACCCAACAAACTGTTAGCTCGTGAGGTAGCGTATCAGCTTACATCCGAAGGAGTTACACAGACTCTAAGGAACAAAAAGAAGTAGGTTTGGCCTCCCTTTCCTCTAAGATGTGGTGTTTACGCTCTACATGACTATAAACATGCAGAGAAAGAAGCAGATAAGATTAAGGCACTAAATCTTGCCACTCTTCCTAATAGGCGATTTGATCCAAATAAAGTCGCCTACAATGCACTTGAACAGGCAAAGCTCACTAAATTTGACCATAAAGATGATGAGTTTGATGACCTATTCTCCTCAGCCGAGTCGCTATTCCAGGTTCAAGTACTAGCTAGAATGAGATATCAGGACGACGGTTAGTTGAATTTAACAGGCTTAGAGAGCAGAGGTTGCAAACTCTGCCTCTAGATCTGTTAGCAACGGCTCTGATGACACAGTCAAGCGAGCCTGAACAACGACCTCCTGCTACATCAGAAATTGTTAGAGAAACCCAAACAAAAGAGCAGGAGGAAGCGCAGAGGAAAGAGCAGGAGGAAGTGCAGAGGAAAGAGCAGGAGCAGAGTAGCACAGACGTGAATGTATATGCCTAGATTGACCCGAAATTGCTTCAGGAATGGCAGCAGTTCAAATCAATCATAAGCAATCTTGAGAGCTCAAAGGAAGCCGATACATCAAAAGTGGCTAACACACAGGATACAGCATCAAAAGAGGTTCCAAGTGGAACCAGTGGCCTACCGCTTTCTACAGGAATAGAGATAATTCCCAAGGAGCCTTCGGATCAGATCATTTTGCAAGAGGAGGAGATACCTCCATTGGACGTCTTTTACAGTCCAAAGCACAGGGCTATAGTAAAACGACAGTGGAAAAGGAGAAGGACTGATCAACCTTCGCTCTTCCCTGAACAAACATTGACGGGCAACGTGGTTTGGAAGGAGGAGTTTGATCCTTCTGATCACCTAGCAAAACTGTCCCAATATGTTGGAGCCTATTTGGCAGCCACCATAGACAAGGCATCAGAAGTTAGTAATCTATTAAAAGGAAAGGACCAGGAAATCACTTTGCTACAAGCGCAACTATCGGAGGCACAACAGAAGGCAGAACAAGCAGAAAAGCAATTGTTTACATAGCAACAAATAAATAATCAATTGAATAAACAATTGCAGGAAGAGAAACAGAGAATTGATTCAAGTGTAGTTCAAAAGAAGAAAGAGCTGTCAAAAGCATTGGAAAAACTAAAAGCAATTAATGAACAGATGGTGAAGTCAAAAGATGAGCAAATTTCTCAATTATCAGTCCAAATAGAGAATACCAAGAATCTTCCACAGCCAACCGAGTTCAGAGCCAAAGCATTACATATTAATAAAGCATTGGTGACACAAATAAGGTTGTTATGTCAACAAATCGCCCAAGCAGAACCTTTATGTGACTTAACAGCATCAATAATTGATAAATTAGTTGATGCTAGAACAGACTTGGAGCAGGCCGATGAGACCTTGACCAATTTTCTTGAGTGGCAAGACACTGATGAGGGACAGGCAGCTAATTTGCCAAAAATCCTAGAATCACATAAAGAGATCCTATTTATGGAATGGCAGTCCCAGTTAATGAAAGCAGAGAGAGCAGTTTCCAGATGCAAGTTAACCACAAGTAATTTGGTTGAATTGATTAATGATACTCTCTACTTATCTAACATGATCTCTCAATGTACCCCAGGTAAATTGCTATCGGCTAAAACATTGGAGCAGTCATGTTATCAAGAGCTGGAGAAAAATGGGAGATTGATCGCAGGAATTAACAGTTTGACTTGGGACACCTATTGGTTGTTCCTAGTCAAACCATACAGCCAGAGAGCCACCCTCAAGTGCCTGACAGATGCAATCGGTTGTATCATTCCCGATATACAAGATGCCACCTATGCTGCCGAACTCAATTTTCATCTCAACCGACCTCCAGAAGTGGAACCAATGCTAGCAATATGCCAACTCAGGTCGAAAGGCAAACAACCTAAGTGATGAATCATGCTGCCGACTGCCAGATTGCTATGAGGAAGATACTCCCAATCAAGTTGTACCAATTAAGTAGGATTTTAGTTTCATAGTTAGTTAGTTTTAATCAAGTATTTATAGACCATTTCATGTATTTAGAAAAGGTCGTAAGTTTTGTATATGACTTAAACCTGAAGTTGCACTACTGTAATTGAGGCATATTCTTTTATAAAATTGGGCCAATTATTCCAATTTTGATAACGAAGCTTTTATGTGTATGTGCACTACTGCCTTTATTTAAAAGCATTTCTGAGTCGGAAGAAGGAATTCAAATAGCGATTGATGTTGGGAATGATTTGCAGCTCATATGGTACTACTATCTATGTCTGAGTTCATTATGTTTATGTGAATTGTTGTTTGATCGCTCTTGCTATTATCAGATATATGCATGTGTTTTTAACAGCATTCTTTATACTTTCCACTACTGGATGTTTACAACATGCTTTTCTTTTAATCATACATGTATCGGTAATATAAAAGGATAAGTGTAACAATGTGTTAATCACTTTGTTCAACTATTTGAAAAAAGAAATCATTAAGTGAATGAATGTCTATGTTTATTGCTTAGAGTCATCTATATGCCTATCGATGAACAAACATCATGAAGCGTTGCACTTAAAAGAATAGAAGCTTCCCGAGATAGAATAGTTATTTATATTTTAGCTGTTAGATTAAGTCATCCATTCACTATCATTTATTAGAAACCAACCACTCATCCATCCCCTTTTATTCATTATTGGGAAACTGGTCCCATTATATCCAGTCGGAGCCACCATCCCAAACGGAAAAGGAGCTGTATTAAGGTTCGGACCGGGTGGTTATCCCCCAATGTTGATACAATGATTTTTGGGGCATCAACATTTTTGGCGCTAGAAGGAGGGCATGAACTATGAATGGCAAGCAAATCCAAATCTACAGACCTTTCTGAGAGTAAATCTCCCTCCACATCACCTCGTACTTCCCAATTGCATGCTAGTTCTCCAGTATTCAAGCAAGAAGAAGAGGAATCAACTACCACTGCTCAAACCCACAATACTCATGAACGATTAAGTCCTGAGTCCCCTGAAGTTCAATTACTCATCCAGAAACTTCAAGGCTTCTCAATAACACCACAGAAATCTGAAGTATCTCAAAGCAGTGAGACTTCGCAATTCAATTTACCTCATCCCCTCACTAGACTTCAGAGTGGAAAGCTCGGTATTGAACCTACTGAGTTCCCTTTACCCAAAAGGAAAAGGGCAAAGAAGAACACTGAAGGATCTGATAGTGAAGCACTTTCATCCACATCCTCCATCTCATCTTCCCCAGTGTGAAGTCAACCATCCACTCCCTCATTACACATTGTTGTTCATCAAGGATTAGGAACTTCAACATCCCAATCGGCTCAATCCTAAATATCAACTCCTTCCCAAACATCTGGAATTTCAACAGTAGTATCATCCACTACTGCTGTTACAATGGAAAATCCATGGACCAGGCCTGGTGCGATCAACATGCCTACACCATTACATGCATTACTTGATGCTCCTGAAAAATGGCTACCCAGGTTTAACCCAGATGATGGAACACACGCTGAGGAACATATTAATAACTTCATGTTATCAGTTAATCTCAAAGGAGTAGCAGAGGAAGATGTTGTAGTTAGGCTTTTCCCTTATACTTTGCAAGGATCAGCAGGATCCTGGTATTTTTCCTTGCCATCTGGATCCATTACCAGTTGGACCACTTGCCAAGAATAGTTTCTCACTAAGTATGGTGATGATAGATCTTTAGCCACATTAATAAATGATCTCTCCAATCTTAGGATAGAGCATAGGGAACCGATTAAAGAATTCAATGTGTGATTCAATAAACTCTTGAACAAAATCCCAACGGCCTCCAAACCAAGTGAGCAAATTAGAAGCGAATGGTATATAACTGCCCTACCTGCCAATATACCTATTTTTGTATACAGGGCTGGAAAACCAACTTTAGCTGAAAACATGAAAGAAGCACTTGCTGTGGAGAAACGTATTAATGCTCTAGAAAAGAAAGCTGCTCTTGAAGATAGAAAAACCAAAAAAGTTTCTTTTAAAGATGATTCAAAGAAGAAAACCCCTAAAGATCCATATGACATGGAGGGTCTGCAAAAGGTCCTCAAGACTATGTCAAATGAAATGGTTGAAATCAAAAAACAAGTAGCTGAAACCTCAACAAAAAGGCCATTTAGGAATTACAAGAAAACTGAATCAAAGCCACCAAATGTTATATCTAATGCAAATTCAGATCCTGAAGAAGGAGAAGAGGAAACAGACTCACCAACTGATGAAGAAGAGGAAGTTGTTGAATGCCATGGTATGTGGGATTTCATACTGCCTAACTCCGATACAGAAAATGAAGAAGAAACTTTTCATGTCACTACTAGGAGTAAAAGTACCTCCAAACCTATTTAGGCAATGTCAAAGAAAAGGAGTGCAGGAGCTACTACTACAAAGGAAAAGGTATCCACTAAGAAGCCACTTGCAACAGTTCCGCAAAACCAACCTTCAACCTCAAATATACCTTCAACATCTAAAACGTTGGTAGTATCCGATTCAATGGATTACAATATTGTTGATGATATGAAGAAGACTAAGGCAAACATTACCATGTTTGAACTTAGTAAATTAAAACATCAGCATAAATTGCTTCTCAAAGAATTGAATGATGTTCCTTCTTCACCTCTTCCCAGTGCTAAAGCTGCAAATGATTCAGGACAACCACCTTCTGGTGTGGTTGAAGCTACTAATGCAATTCTGATTGGAGATAGATCAAATTCTCATACTCCACCTTTCCTCTTAACCTATGAGATCTACAATAGAAACCTACAAAACTATTTGATCGAATCAGGGGCATCCTCTAATATAATGCCAGCTTCAGTTTGTTCCAAACTGAACATTGAACCCCAAAAGTCTGCAATTCACATTGTGCAGTTAGATAGAACCAAGGTCTAGGTTTTAGGAGAAATTAACTCTGTAACTATCAAGTTATCGGCTGATCCACGAGTAGTTCAAAGAATTGATATCTTAATCACAGATATACCTTAATTTTATGGTTTAATCTTGAGTAGGGATTGGTCTGAGAAGCTCCATGGGTATATTTCTACCGATTGGTCTCATATGTGGCTTCCCTACAAGGGAAAGCCAAATCAAACAAAAATCGATTGGGAGAAACACATGACCCACATTGTTACAGAATTTGAACAGGAAAACCAACCAATAGCATTTAATAACAACATCTTGGGGAATTATTCATCTGAATCAATTTTTGGCAATTTTACAACCCAACCATCTCCTTTCTCAGTAAACAATTTTACATCTCAGATCAAAAATTATTCACAAACAGATAAGTCAAGATGTTTTAATGATACTGAGAAAACTGTAAATAAAATTGTTGATAATTCTTTATTTTGGTCTTTATATTTTGATGGCTCTAAGTCTAACGAAGGCTCGGGAGCAGGATGTATCTTGGTCAGCCCACAGGGAGAAAGAACAATGCTGTCCTGTAGGTTGGAGTTTGAATGCACAAACAACACAGCAGAGTATGAAGCCTTAGTCCAAGGACTATACAAAGCGATTGGCCTTAAGGTTCAATATCTGAAAGTGTTCGGCGGTTCAGAAATTATTATCAAACAGGTGAGAAATACGATTCATTGTCTTTCAAACCATCTTAAACATTATCAGTCACTGGTACAAGAACTCACCTCGCACTTTTCAGCATTCAATATTTCTTCCATCCCTAGGTCTCAAAATTCAGCAGCCGACTTGCTAGCCAATGTTGCTTCCAAACTCCTACCTTCCGAAGATTATAGCCCAGATAGATTTTCAGTAGAATTTCTTTTTAGGCCGTCAATTCCTAACAATGTCACTAATTGGAGAGTATTCAATCACGATGAAGACATTTTACAATTTTTGACCTCCGAAAAGTCCTATGATGATCAGATCATAGAGGAAAGCGATCATGATCTTCATATGAGAGAAAAGCATGAGGAAAACTCAATACCGAAGCCTGTGGTGAAGCTTGAGGATCTTTATGATATTAAAGACAGGTTTAAACCTGTGACCAATGCAAAGCTCCAAAGTTCCACCTTGAGGTTTGAATTGATAAATCTTGGCACTGAGAAAAATCCTCAAAACATTAATCTAGGATTAGGACTTTCTGTGCAAGAAAAAATGGCATTCGTTAGACTGTTAAGGAAAAATGAACATGTCTTCACTTGGAAGTATGATTATTTAAAGACATATGATACATCTATTATCCAACATACCATTCCAATGCTTGCCGAACAAAAACTAGTTCAACAAAAGCTCAAGAAAACACATCTGAACTTAGAGAGTCAAATTAAATCAGAACTCAATAAACTCTTGAAGGCTAAGATTATTTTTCCCGTTCGGCACTCAAGCTGGGTCTCCAATATGGTGCTTGTTAGGAAGAAAAATGGCGATATCAGGATTTGTATAGATTTCAGAAATCTGAATAAGGCAAGCCTAAAAGATAATTTCCCATTACCTACTATGGAGCAGATACTCCATTCAGTAGCAGGCTCTGAATTGATGTCCTTTTTAGATGGTTTTTCAGGATATAACCAAGTTTTGGTCCATCCTAATGACAGACTTAAAACTACATTTAGAACAAAATGGGGAACTTATGCCTATCAGAAAATGCCTTTCGGACTCATTAATGCAGGAGCCACATTCCAAAGAGCGATGGACATAGCTTTCAAAGGATTGATCAACAAAACAATAGTTGTCTACTTAGACGATATTACTGTATTTTATAAAAAGAGATCCAATCATTTGCATGATTTAAACCAAATCTTTGAACGCTGCAGAAGGTACGGTATTTCACTCAATCCCAAAAAATCCTTCTTCGCTCTTAATCAAGGAAAGCTCTTGGGTTTTATTATTCCAAAGATGGCATTTATATTGATCTGGATAGGATTAAAGAGATCTCTGAAATCCCTTTTCCTCATAATAAAAAATCCATGCAGTCATTTTTAGGCCAAATCAATTTTGTCAAAAGATTTGTTCCAGACTTTTCTCAAATCATTTTACCACTACAAACTATGATTAAGAAAAATTCAGTTTTTAGATGGGGATCAACAGAAAAGGAAGCGTTTGATTTAATCAAACAATCAATAATCAATGCCCCCGCTTTAAATAATCCTAATTTTTCTAATCATTTCACATTGTATACTATCGCATCTGATTCATCTTATGCAGCAGTACTCACTCAGATTAATGAACACAACTTGGAAGCACCCATTTCATTTTATAGTTCAAACTTGTAGGGTGCTGAACTGAATTACTCCGAAGTGGAAAAACAAGCCTTTGCTGTGTATAAAGCTGTCAAACATTACAGACCCTTCCTTTTAAAAGCCCATACAAAAGTTATAGTTCCTTTTCCTATAGTAAGGCAACTATTAATCCAAAGGGAATTAGGTGAAAAAAGGGCAAACTAGGTTACAACACTTCAAGAATATGACTTGGAAATCAAGCCAGCAAAGATTGTTAGAGGCCAAGGTTTTTGCAGGTTATTAGCAGGAGCATCCAACATTCAAGAACCAGGTGATACAGAACCTACTGAAGAAATCAACTAGATAAGTATTACTGATTCTGAATCACAATATGCAGACTTGATCTTTTATTTGAAAAATGGGTATGCACCTCCTAACCTATCTTACAAAAACAAAAGGGCCATTAGATTAAAAGCAAGAAACTTCACAATTATTGATGATATACTTTTTAGGCAAAATTATGATTCAATCTTATTAAGATGCCTAGGAAAACCTGAAGCACAAAAGGTTTTGCAGGAATTACATGATGGACCAGCAGGAGGACATTTTGGAGCTAACACAACACCCCACAAAATCATTCATGCTGGGTACTATTGGCCCACCCTGTTCAGAGATGCTCATGAATATGTAAGGAAATGCCGAAGTTGTCAAACTTCTAGTGGAAGACAAAGAAAGCCAGCTTTCCCTTTGCAACCAGTCAACATTAAAGAACCATTTGAGCAATGGGTATTGGACATCATTGGAGAAATCACTCCACATTCTTCCAAACAGCATAAGTATATCCTTACTGCCACTGATTATTTTACTAAGTGGGTTGAAGCAATTCCTTTAAAGACAAAAAATTCTGAGGCAATTATAGAATTCATAGATCAATTCATCATTATTAGGTTTGGTGTCCCAAATGCTCTTGTTTTTTATAATGCATCTTATTTCTCAGGCAATGCTATGTTTGATTTCGCTATTAAAAGAGGATTTAAATTGAAATATTCTGCTAATTACTATCCCCAGGGTAACTGTTTAGCAGAATCTACCAATAAAAATCTAATTAAGATTATTAAGCGAACTATTGAACAGAATCTTAAAAACTGGCACAAATATTTAATATTCGCACTATGGGTTGATAGGATAACACAGAAAGCTTCTATAGGTTCTTCTCCATTCAATCTTGTATATGGGAAAGAAGCAGTGCTACCAACAAATCTTGTCCTTCCTTCTCTAGCCCTAGTTCAGTTTATTGAAGAAAACCCTTCTTCTTCTATTCAACTTAGACATGATCAAATCTTAAAATTAGAAGAGGAAAGAGAAAAAGCCAAAGTTACTCATGCAAAACATCAGCAAATAATCAAGTCATCCTTTGATTCAAATTCATCCAGTTCAAAACAATTGCAAGTTGGTGATTTAGTTCTGAAATGGGACAAAGCCCATGAGGATAAAGGAAAACACACCAAGTTCCAGAAAATGTGGCTTGGGCCATTTCAGATCTACGAGAAGATAGGCCATTCGACATTCATATTACAAGATTTATCAGGTTTGAGAGATTCTCTCCCTGTTAATGGCCTCATCTTAAAGAAATTCTTCAATTGAGGAGGTAACCCCTTCTCCCTTTTTAGTTTAGTAGAATTTGTAGTTTGTAGGACCATTAGGAAATAAAGTTGTAAGGTATCTTCCATTGACCTTTGCTGTATTTAAAAGTTGCTCAAAAGAAGTAGTGTTGATATTTACTTTTAAAATAATAGAAGCCTTAGACAAAAGGGACAATTTCTAGGAAACTAGGTATAATTGCATTCTGAAACCACATTTCAATTTTTGTGAACTCTTCTCAAGGTTTAGAAGTATTGTAAATCATTTTAAGTTTTCAAATTGGCCACAAAAAGGTTATCAATATCAAAACAACAACTAATTCAACTTCAGCATCTTCAACTCTTACCCTGTCATCCATTCACTCTTAAGGAGAAAATTGTCCATCCCATTCATCAAAGTTTATGATTACTCAGAGTGTAATTCTAAAATATTTGATATAAAAGATAAGGGGTCTTATTACAAGCCTGCTTACCATGATCATCGGGAAATAGTTTAACCGACATTACCAACACTGCATACCAAAACAGGGTAATGGCTTAGAATCATAAGACAAGGGGTCTCATCACGAGCCAGCTTGTTCGGTTAGATTACTACCAGTGAATGGCATTGTCAAACAGCTGGCCACCAAACCAGGACAATGGCTTTTTATCTTACAAAATAATAGAAAATAAAAAAGAGATACAAAATATGAAAGCATGTTTTGAATTCATTCTTTTAATCATACTCTGAAATGGATGGGATAATGGACAATAACATGGTTAAAAGGTATCCCTGTTGAAACTATGAACGTTTGTTGGCAGCAGAGGCTCTACTTGTGACAAAGGAGTCAATTAAAAAGGTTGAGTTGGAAAGGTTTTCTGTTTTATCACTATCAACCAATAGATGCCAATCTAAAACTTAGAATGTATTTAATTTTAACAAGAGAAGAAATTAGCAAAAATAGCTTTTATTTTATTTGGAATGTATATATACCTAGTTATACTAGAATTTTCCTCTTTGATAAGATTCCTATTTGCAGAAAGTCTAAGTATTTCAATATTTCTCAGAGATAACTGTTTCTCCCAGCGAATCGCCAATTGTTGTGCTCTACAACAACCCCCCATTTCGTTATAAATTTTTATTTTCAAAACTATAATATGAAATGGGTCCCTTTTAGATTAAATTTGTATCAACTTAGCATTATTCAAAAGGTCCGAAAATAAATAAAACATTATAAACCTTTTGATAAATCACATAAGCGGTCTTATAATAAAAAATGAATAATCCCTTATTATTGTGATAAAGCGATCGCAAGATCGCATATTGCAATAACAAAGGATGCATAACAAAAGTCCCATTAGGTTTTCCCCGATGCGACAATACACGAATGGCTATCGGATATCGGCAATGGCAAGCTATCATAACAAAAGCCCCCTTTTCGCTCCGATGTGATGCGATATCGCTATCGGCGATCGGAGATGTACCATGCATGCATTTCAAAGCCCTCATTTAAAACTCCCGATGCGAATTGGCGATATCGCTATCGGCGATCGGGGATTCCGAAAGGACACCAATATAACAACTCAAGCATTCCCCCGATCGCCGATTGCGATAAAGCTAGGCGCGGATTTCAAAAAGGATTGATAAAGCCGGGATATTATGGTTAATTAGTATTAAAGGCCTTATCTTCCCGATAGTGATTCAATTACACTCAACCACCAAAACATCAAAGACATGCTTAAATGAATCATTCGGCCAATAAACGATATGATGAGCATTTAAAGGATTGACAGGTTTAAACGGCCATTTAATGAAACAACAAGGCTAAAATCTCTTCAGAGATTGTATCCGCGGCCACCTTAAGTTAATCCTCCACTATTCATTGATTAATATATCTCGTTCATATTTGGTTTGCGCCACCAATTCTCCACATTACGTTCATTTTCTCTCTTGTGTAGAGCTCTTCCGAGGCAACAAATTCAAGCCAAATGGGGAAGAAATCGAAGAAAACTAGAACAGCTTCCGCTTCGGCAGTTACAGGACAACACATTGCCAATCCTGGACAAAGAAAAAAGGGAATGATATCGGACACCACATGTCTAGGACTCGGTAAAACTACTTGGCTGAACATCTACAATCTGATTGAGGCCGAAGAGCCTAAGGTAACAACAGTGCAAGCCACAGCAGACCCGACTCAGAAGTCAGATGCTACTCTAAAGGATTTAGCTGACTCTTAGCTTCATCGGATAGCAGCCCGAGAACAAATTCTCCCATATACAGATGTGGTGAGATGGGCAATTGAAGAAATTCCAATCACCAACAGAACATTTTGCACCATGGACGGGAGAGTGTTCGGCTCATTTCAACCTGATGATTTGAGGCAAATGTATCATTTTCCTGCACCGGATAAGAAGTACAATAAAGCATTCCTGGAGAAGTTCAGAAATGAAAATGACATTGAATCAGAACCAATACGGGATAGAAAGCAAAACCCAGTGAAACACAAGCATGAGTCTTCGGGTAAGTACTCTGTCGATTCCTTGTGTTCTCCTTATTGTTATGCCGGAGTAATGATGTGTAGGTTGTGGGGGTTGCATGATTCTGCAAATTTCACCATAGAAATGGTTCCTCTGATGGAAGCAGCTTGCAATAGTGAAATAATGGATTGGGGAAATATACTGTCTGATAAGTTAGAAATAGCGGTTCTTGATTTCAGAAACAAGTCCTGCGTTACTGAAAGGTTTATTCCCCCATTTTATTATAGTGCCTACATCTTGGATACCCTCTGTTTTACTTCAGAATTTCCTGTGCTCGGGTGGAGATGGACTCCACAAGACCCCATGCCCATTCATATATACCACCAGAAGTTATGGAAAGCCCACTATAAACACTATCTATATCAAGTTTGCAATGGTTTTATGCTACCCATTCACTATGCCATTTTTGACAAGCCCGCTCCTAAGATTTCCTCTCAGGCAGAGATTGACTTGAAAGCCATAGGGAGATGGTTCGGAGAAGAAAATTTCACCTATGTAAGAGTTTTCAGCAGTCATGCCAAGTCTCATGTCCTCCCTTTGTATATACCCGACAAACTGTTAGCTCAAGAGGTAGCGTATCAGCTTACATCCGAAGGAGTTACACAGACTCTAAGGAATAGAAAGAAGCAAGTTTGGCCTCCCTTTCCTCTAAGATGTGGTGTTTACGCTCTGCATGACTATAAACATGCAGAGAAAGAAGCAGATAAGATTAAGGCACTAAATCTCGCCACTCTTCCTAATAGGCGATTTGATCCAAATAAAGTCGCCTACAATGCACTTGAACAGGAAAAACTCACTAAATTTGACCATAAAGATGATGAGTTTGATGACCTGTTCTCCTCAGCCGAGTCGCTATTCCAGGTTCAAGTACTAGCTAGAATGAGATATCAGGATGACGGGTTAGTTGAATTTAACAGGCTTAGAGAGCAGAGGTTGCAAACTCTGCCTCTAGATCTGTTAGCAACGGCTCCGATGACACAGTCAAGCGAGCCTGAACAGCGACCTCCTGCTACATCAAAAATTGTTGGAGAAACCCAAACAAAAGAGCAGGAGGAAGCGCAGAGGAAAGAGCAGGAGGAAGTGCAGAGGAAAGAGTAGGAGCAGAGTAGCACAGACGTGAATGTAGATGCCCAGATTGACCCGAAATTGCTCCAGGAATGGCAGCAGTTCGACTCAATCATAAGCAATCTTGAGAGCTCAAAGGAAGCCGATACATCAAAAGCGGCTAACACACAGGATACAACATCAAAAGAGGTTCCAAGTGGAACCAGCGGCCTACCCCTTTCTACAGGAATAGAGATAATTCCCAAGGAGCCTTTGGATCAGATCGTTTTGCAAGAGGAGGAGATACCTCCATTGGACGTCTTTTACAGTCTAAAGCATAGCGCTGTAGTAAAACGACAGTGGAAAAGGAGAAGGACTGATCAACCTTCCCTCTTCCCTGAACAAACATTGACGGGCAACATGGTTTGGAAGGAGGAGTTTGATCCTTCTGATCACCTAGCAAAACTGTCCCAATATGCTGGAGCCTATTGGGCAGCCACCATAGACAAGGCATCAGAAGTTAGTAATCTATTAAAAGGAAAAGACCAGGAAATCACTTTGCTACAAGCGCAACTATCGGAGGCACAGCAGAAGGCAGAACAAGCATAACAACAATTGTTTACACAACAACAAATAAATAATCAATTGAATAAACAATTGCAGGAAGAGAAACAGAGAATTGATTCGAGTGTAGTTCAAAAGCAGAACGAGCTGTCGGAAGCATTGGCAAAACTAAAAGCAATGAATGAACAGATGGTGAAGTTGAAAGATGAGCAAATTGCTCAATTATCAGCCCAAATAGAGAAGACCAAGAATCTTCCACAGCCAGCCGAGTTCAGAGCCGAAGCATTACAGATTAATAAAGCATTAGTGACACAAATAAGGTTGTTATGTCAACAAATCGCCCAAGAAAAACCTTTATGTGACTTAACAGCATCAATAATTGATAAATCAGTTGATGCTAGAACAGACTTGGAGCAAGCCGATGAGACCTTGACCAATTTTCTTGAGTGGCAAGAAACTGATGAGGGACAGGCATCTAATTTGCCAAAAATCCTAGAATCACATAAAGAGATCCTATTTATGGAATGGCAGTCCCAGTTAATGAAAGCAGAGAGAGCAATTTCCAGATGCAAGTTAACCACAAGTAATTTGGTTGAATTGATTAATGATACTCTCTACTTATCTAACATGATCTCTCAATGTTCCCCAGGTAAATTGCTATCGGCTAAAACATTGGAGCAGTCATGTTATCAAGAACTGGAGAAAAATGGGAGATTGATCGCAGGAATTAACAGTTTGACTTGGGACACCTATTGGTTGTTCCTAGTCAAACCATACAGCTAGAGAGCCGCCCTCAAGTGCCTGACAGATGCAATCGGGTGTATCATTCCCGATATACAAGATGCCACCTATGTTGCCGAACTCAATTTTCGTCTCAACCGACCTCCAGAAGTGGAACCAATGCTAGTAATATGCCAACTCAGGTCGAAAGGAAAACAACCTAAGTGATGAATCATGCTACCGACTTCCAGATTTCTATGAGGAAGATACTCCCAATCAAGTTGTACCAATTAAGTAGGATTTTAGTTTCATAGTTAGTTAGTTTTAATCAAGTATTTATAGACCCTTTCATGTATTTAGAAAATGTCGTAAGTTTTCTATATGACTTAAACCTGAAGTTTCACTACTGTACTTCAGGCATATTCTTTTATAAAACTGGGCCAATTATTCCAATTTTGATAACGAAGCTTTCATGTGGATGTGCACTACTACCTTTATTTAAAAGCATTTCTGAGTCAGAAGAAGGAATTCAAATAGCGATTGATGTTGGCAATGATTTGCAGCTCATATGGTACTACTATCTATGTCTGAGTTCATTCTGTTTATGTGAATTGTTGTTTGATCGCTCTTGCTATTATCAGATATATGCATGTGTTTTTAACAGCATTCTTTATACTTTCCACTACTGGATGTTTACAGCATGCTTTCTTTTAATCATACATGTATCGGTAATATAAAAGGATAAGTGTAACAATGTGTTAATCACTTTGTTCAACTATTTGAAAAAAGCAATCATTAAGTGAATGAATGTCTATTTTTATTGCATAGAGTCATCTATATGCCTATCGATGAACAGAGATCATCAAGCGTTGCACTTAAAAGAATAGAAGCTTCCCGGGATAGAATAGTTATTTATATTTTCGCTGTTAGATTAAGTCATCCATTCATTATCATTTATTAGAAACCAATCACTCATCATCCCCTTTTATTCATTATTGGGAAACCGGTCCCATTATATCCAGTTAGAGCCACCATTCCAAACGGAAAAGGAGCTGTATTAAGGTCCGAACTGGGTGGTTATCCCCCAATGTTGATACAACGATTTTCGGGGCATCAACACCGCCCCATTGCAAAATGGGGTCCAATGCAGTGATACCTTTGAATAAAGAAGATAATCAGGCTCCACACCCAATAATTGACATCTCAATGGGTTAAAAAGGCATCCCTTTCGAGGTTATGGATTCCTGTTAGCAGCAGTGGCCATACTTATGGTATAGAAGTTAATTCAATGGTATGATCTACTTGGTTACCTTGTTTTCTCAAAATTAACTATCCATAAAGCCCAATGTTGCATATATAAGGTTTGCTAGAACTCATGGTTCATGGGGTAATATTTAATCAGTTCTTAGATGATGTTGGTTATGGTTTATATCTATTATTTAGCTTTAAATATTTAATTTACATGTGAGGGTTGAACTTTTATGATATTTTATATTTGACATTTTATATCATCTAATCTATCATTCCTTTATTCTACAAGTATCATATCTTTAACCAAAGATAGCTGCTTTGCCCAATCAGTTACCATTTATTCATAGCTTAAAAACACTACTATTTTGGGGAAGAATAAAGAGGCCTAATTCTGATTTTAAATCCCAGGTAATTGGTTAGACCTTGAGAAGCAAAGACTGAGATAACTAATTTTCATAATTTTTGTGCTCATAACATCCAAAGCTTATGGGTATAGGGAATGCATCCTTTCCCTTCTTATCCATTATTACCCCATCCCATTCACAACATGATTATGTCACTTTTTTATATAATGAGGTAATTGAGGTGATGAATTACTGATTGAGGATTATAGAAATCTTGATGACATTTACTAATCAGTTTGGGGGAAGGAAATCCTACTACACTTTCTGATTACTTTCTTTCATCTTGCATGGCTTCCACCTTCCGCATCACTTTCAGCATCAACTCAACCTACATCAGCTTCAACAAATGTCAATCCATACATGCCATTCCATATTTTTACAGAGGTAAAACATGAGGTAAAATAGCATAAGTTTTTGATTCATTAATTGTTTACGAGAATGTCATGAAAAACCACTAAGCATTATTCACTCATATTTTTCAACCATTATTTCCCCTTCTTTACCACTTCCCATTTTTCATAAATATAAAATATTTAAGTTTGGGGGAGTGTTAATTTCATTAATTTATTCATCATTGACCATACCATTAATATTATTTATCATCCATCAATCTCCTTATTCTTCTCAAAACCTCCCTTATTTCATGTTGTTATACACCAAGCAAAGATTTAAACAACGATTGTAGCAACCACCTCAATTTGTTTTCTAGTGTAGCATGACGACATGCTAATTCTCCAGTTTGGGGGAAGATTTTCTATGCATGATGGATGTTTTCGCATTTCTTCCTCATTTAAGGTATACAATTTCATATTTTTTCAGTGTATAAATTGATTTGTGTATATCTTTAAAACTATCGACTGGATTCTTGTGATTTTTGGACAACAAAGAGGTTTCAATAACCCATAAATTTTTAAGCTAAACCAATTGGTAAATTCCAAAAATCATGCAATGTTACCTACAACCTTTTTGTTGATATATTGAAATCCATTCATTGAATTGCTTTGATTTTGGTGTGGAGAAGTATTAAGGTAATAGGAACAAACTTGTGAAATTTCAAACAAAACTGATTTACAATTTTTGAGAAATTAAACATCATTACCTACAACCATTTTGTTTATATCTTGAGATCTATGCATCAGATAGATTTGATTTTCGGATTGGAGAAGCACTGATATAGTAGAAATTTTCTTGCAAGTTTTTAGCAAAATCTGGTTTTTAATTTTTGAGGAAATGGTTAATGAAGTTTATTTTTACTTGTCTCATACTTTGCTGCAACTTCATATGGTTGAAAGTAAATATGAAAATTGTTATAGCTTCACCAACATTGCTAGAATTGAACTATTGTTTTAAAGAATCATTTTGGGAAGAAGTCTTTTGTTCCATCAATATCATGATATGAGGTGAGAATTTTGATTATTGTATTACATCTTGGTTAATACATAGGCATTGGGTTACATGAGGACATGCAACATGTTCAGTTTGGGGGAGTGCTCCAGGATTCTTTTACTATGGATGTGTTATTAAATTACATATAACAGAGCACTTAAAAACCATGGAACATAAGCATATAAAAAAAATATAAAAATACATAATCACGCATGAGATCAAGACACGGAGATTTGATTACGGAGTTCATCCAATTTGGACTACATCTTCGAGCCCTGCTGAATAGTGGCGAGGCCTTCATTCATTAAATCGCATGAAAATAGAAGAAGTACAAGAAGATTTTACATAAACACCGTTATACCTCTAATGTGGAATATATATGACAAATGGAGAGCCCAGCTCTAGAAACTGATGGCACCACTGATTTCCTGGCGAAAAATCGTGCAGAATCACCTATCCGAATAACCAATTTGGAGAAATGAATCTTTTGCATCCTCTCGGAACCTTTGGATCTCTGAGGTAAGGTTCCAGCCACCTACGAGGAGAAGGTGCCGCTACTCTGCTCTATAAATATACTGCTCTGTACTGCCCTCTCCCCTTATCGTTGTGAGGATATCCCACTTTATATTCTGGTGGGAAGATTCCTTCACAAACTGGGTAGTTTAAAAAAATGACAAGTTTAGTAGATGGGTTTGTTTCAAAGAGAGATTCTCAAATCTGGAATAATAACCCGTTAAGCATGGAAAACCTCCATCGGTAAAAATTCACGGATCGTTTCACATTAACCTCAAACTTGAAGATGAATCAGAGCATACTCCTAAACCTGATGGATAACAAAAAGAATCGACACTTTAAACCGACAGAATAATATAAAGAATCAGTGCCTTACTACTTAATCGATGAATAATACAGAGAATCAACGTATTTCCCTAAACCTGGCGGCTTTATCATCGACGACCATAGTCTATCAGCATCGTAAATCGCAATCGTATAACCAGGGGTGATTCTCCATAACGGCCGCTACACTATGTGATGGGCAATGTGCGAACCAGTGGAATTGACAGAACTATTAACTGCAATCCCATAACTATATCACATCTGGTATCCATTGCAATTCACAATCGGTGGAGCTAGGGGGTAACATATATACGGGACTCTACGTTGTACAATATGTGATTGTGATATCACCATCGTAACCCTAATTGCCGGGGGTCGATTCTATAACCACTATTCCTTGCGATCTGCGATTTCGATTATTGCATCGCAACCTAATACGTTGGGGGGCGATTTATTTAATGATGTTTTGCCTCCGATCTACGACTGTGATATCGAAATCGCAACCTGGTCATGCTGGGGGGCGATTCATGAATCTTTGACTTCTGCTATCTATGAAATGTGAGGCCAATGAATGCCTGCCACTTTGCACTTCCCCATTCACTGAGGTTTTTCCACGTCACCTTCTTCTACCATATGTCCAAGTCAAACCTGAACTTTGTCTTGCTCTAACTTCTTCATATGGGCTTGGATTTGAGTGTCTTTTACACCATTGGAATTAGGATGATGAGAACTTCAATTTGAAGCTAAGTTTATTTAGATTCTGCCACTTTGAGTTTTGAGCCTTTTTACCATGCCATTGGTACTTTAGAGATCCACCTAGATCAATCCTCCTAGATCCTCCTAGATCAATCATCCCCACTAAGAGAAGATTTTCATCCTCCAAAAGCTTTAAATAATCTACAACTTCTTTTTACATTGTCTGCACCACAAGTGTCTTAACAAGTCAACCTTCCTTCTCCTTCACATTTGTCCTTTGGAGCCATAAGCGATGAGTCGACACCTGCATCTCCTACAAACCTGTAGTACAATATCTTGAAAATTATATGTTTACCTATATGACCAAAAAAATGAGCCAAGCATCCCATACTTGCCATGAGTTTATAACACATACTCTGTGGTCAAGTTTACATAAAAATGGAAACAATACTTTGGCTATCAATACGAGGCCAAACATCATTGTTGCTTCAACAAGTGATGGAAAACACATCATCACTACAACACATGATTTACAAAAATAAGGCCATGACATTCTACCACACCTAGAAAAACCATCTCTCACTTATCAAAGTGACTTAGTCGTCTCCTTGTGGCGCTTTCGTTGGTCGAACAATTATTTCACCTAGTTCATGCACGAATTCTTTGTCCTTACAATGCTACTCTAGATGGAGCCTCCAACACATGGCTCTTTGATGACCACCTATGTTATAGCACCATTTTCCACTCTTGGTAGATCTGATGCTCTGATTATGGCCTAGGGAAACCCTTCCTTCCACACTTGGTCCAAAATCTAAAAAACAATGTTTTATTCCCTATATGCTACTTTGACCTGTGATAAAAGCATGTACATGTGGGTCAGCATATACCCAACCCGCGTACATATGTTAAAACACATAAAAAATTTAAATTTCCTTAATTTTGGAAGGAGTTCACGAGTTTTACCTGTTAATGTTATGAAACCAGCTCAAGAAAAGATAGAAAAGATAGATCAACGCCTTAGAATTCAGCCTCTTCGAGGGGGCAACCTCCTTTACATTACATAAATGAACAATTCTTGGATGATTCAAATGACAAAACCTCCTTTCTATATATAGGAGTCTAAGGAGTCACAATATAATCCAGCCGACCTAACAATAATAATATAAAGCCACAAAAATAACAATAGAGGGATTCTATGGGGCACAGTAATAACAATATGGGGGAAATAGGGGCACAACAATATTAATAAGGGGTATAACTACAATAGTAATGGGTTAATCACTAGTATTATAGGGACCCAACATGCCCCTCTCCTTCAAAAAAGTGTTGTCCTCAACGCTTGAGTAGTTCTGGATACTTCTGCATAAAATTCTCATCCTCCCATGTGGAATCTTCAACGGATAAGTTCTTCCACTTGATAAGATACTCTGAAATTGATCGATTTCGTAGCTGTCGAGTTCTTGTTTCTGTGATTGCTTCCGATTCCAATATAATTTTTCCTTCCTCATCAAGTTCTGGAAATATTGTTTGAACTGGGAGCTTGTCGCCTATAACCTTCTTTAAACATGAAACATGGAAAACTGGGTGCAATCGAGAAGCTGCAGGAAGCTCCAATTTGTATGCCATAGTACCAATCTTTTGCAACACCTTGTACGGACCATAATACTTTGGTGATAATTTATTATCCTTCTTAGCTTGCTTGAGGGACATTTGCTTATATGGTTGTAGCCGTAGGAATACCCAATCACCTACATCAAAACTTCTTTCACTGCGATGTTGATCTGCCTGTTGTTTCATTCTATTTTGTGCCAACACGAGGTTATCCTTTAAGAGTTGGAGGACTTGTTGTTGATGTTCGATGTGATGTTCCACTGCCTGAACCTTAGAATTTTCTCTTAAATATGATGTGATGGATGGTGGTTGATACCCATAAAGTGCCATAAATGGGGTCATTTTTGTTGTTGTATGGAAGGAAGTGTTATACCACCATTCAGCCAGAGGCAACCATTTGACCCATTGTGTCTGTTTATCAGATACAAAGCAACGAAGATATCCTTCCAAACATTTGTTTACTATCTCAGTTTTCCCATCAGATTGAGGATGATAAGATGAGCTATGAGCTAACTGAGTACCAAGACAAGAAAATAATTCTGTCCAAAAATTTCCAGTGAAAATGGGATCTCTGTCACTTACAATAATCTTTGGGTTTCCATGTAGCTTTTGAATTGTTTCCATAAATGCAGTAGAAACTGTACTGGCTTTAAATGGATGTGATAATGCACAAAAGTGTGCATACTTGGTAAGTCTGTCAACTACCACCATGATGACACTCTTTCCCTCAGACTTGGGTAAACCTGTGATAAAATCCATTGAAACCTCCTCCCAACGTTGGCTTGGAATGGATAAAGGTTGTAATAGACCCGGTGTCTTAATTGTTTCAACTTTATTTTGTTGGCAAACCAAACATTCCACCACAAACTTTTGAATATTTGATTTAAGGCCATCCCAAAAAAATTCCTTCTTAACCCTGTGGTAAGTTTTTAAAAATCCTGAGTGCCCTCCTAAGGGAGAAGTGTGCAATTCCATAAGAATCTTTTGTTTTAGCTGGGAATTCTTACAGAGGTATAAGCGATCTTTGTACCATAACGAATCATTTTTCCAGCTAAATGTATCAAACATACTGGAATCTTGTTGTAACTTTCGAATAAGTGCCCACACTTCTTCGTCATTCTTCCATTCCTCCCTTGCTTCGTTTATCCAATCTGGTTGGATAATAGAAATGGCACACAACAATGCTTCCACATCCTCATCCTTTCTTGAGAGTGCATCTGCCACCACATTTTGCTTCCCTTTTTTGTAGATGATTTCAAAGTCATAACCCAACATCTTTGTGACCCACTTTTGTTGCTCTTCAGAGGATAATCTTTGTTCTAAAAAGTATTTAAGGCTATCATGATCCGTTTTTACCTTGAAGTGTCTTCCCATTAGGTAGGGTCGCCATTTCTTAAGTGCATGGAGTATTGCCAACATTTCCTTCTCATAAATAGCTTTGCTTAAAAACTTTCCCTTGATTGGACGACTTTCAAAAGCAATGGGTCTTTCATCTTGCATTAGAACAGCACCAATTCCATTTCCTGAAGCATCACATTCCACAATAAAGGTTTTTGTGAAGTCCGGTGTAGCTAAGACCGGTGCTTGGCACATTGCCTCTTTAAGATGTTCAAAGGCCTTTGTTGCTTTCGGAGTCCATGAAAATGCATCTTTCTTCAATAATGTTGTTAGAGGTGCTGCTATTCTCCCATAATTCTTAACAAACTTGCGATAATACCCTGTCAACCCGAGAAATCCTCGCAGATGCTTTATGGATGTGGGGATTTTCCATTCCTTAATGGCTTTAATTTTGCTAGGGTCTACCTTAACTCCTTCATGAGATACAATATGACCCAGATATTCCACCTCCTGGACTCCAAAGAAACATTTGGATCTTTTTGCATATAATTGTTTCTCCTCCAATAGTTGTAGCACCCTGTCAACATGTTCAACATGATCCTTCCAAGACTTGCTGTAGATTAGTATATCATCAAAAAATACTAACACAAATTTTCTAAGGAATGGTTTGAAAATTGAATTCATCAAACCTTGAAATGTTGAAGGTGCATTGGTAAGGCCAAAAGGCATGACCAAAAATTCATAATGACCCTCATGAGTTCTAAATGCTATTTTCGGAATGTCTTCAATCTTCATTCTGATTTGATGATATCCTGAACGAAGATCCAACTTGGTGAAGTAAATTGATCCATGCAATTCATCCAGTAATTCATCAATGACAGGAATGGGGAACTTATCTTTAATAGTGAGCTTGTTGAGCTCCCTATAATCTGGACACATGCGCCATGATCCATCCTTCTTGTGCACCAATACTACTGGAGCAGAGAAAGAACTTTGACTTGGTTGAATTATACCAGCCTCTAGCATTTCTGCAACCATACGTTCAATTTCACTCTTTTGGACATAGGGATATCTGTACGGCCTGATGTTTGGAGGAACACTTCCTGGAATCAGATGAATAGCATGATCATGATCACGCATAGGTGGGAGACCTTTGGGAGTCTCAAATACCTTGGAATGATTGTCCAGGACTTTTTGGAGATCTGGAGAAATAGATGATTCCGATGTGGAAACATCTAGCGAACATAATTGTGCAATTACACCTCTTTGCTCCTTTTTTAGAAGCTTTGTCATACCATTAGAGCTGATTATCTTTCCTGGTTTCCCTGCAATACCCCTTAATTCAACTTCCTTTCCTTCCGTAGAAAATTTGATGAAAAGTTCTTGAAAATTAAAAGCTATTGTACCCAAGGATTGTAGCCATTGGACTCCTAGTACAACATCAGCACCTCCCATTGGAATGGAAAGCATTGGGCTAGTCAATACATATTCTCCCATGGATAGCTTGATATTATGGCACTTTCCAGAGCAATTTATTGTTCCTCCATTTGCAATCATCACTTGACACTCTGGTGCTGGATATAGGAAGCAATTCAATTCTTTTGCTACCTTACAATGAATAAAATTGTGGGTGCTTCCTGAATCAATCAACACTATTACCTTTTTCTTCTTGATTTGTCCTTCTATCTTGATGGTTTGAGGAGTGGTAATTCCTGCCAATGCATTACAAGATATGGTCGGATTTATTTGTTCTTCATCTAGGCTTTGTTCCTGGAGTATATCCTCTTCTTTTGACCTTTCTTGCTCCTTTTCTTCTTCCTCTTCACAATCTATGTAGAATAATTTCTTCTCAGCACACTTATGACCTTTAGTGTATTTGCTATCACAACTGTAACAAAGCCCTTTTGCTTTTTTTTCTTCCAATTGTTGTGGTGTCAACCTTATAGGTTGTGGAAGACTAGGGGCAACAACACTTCCGTCTTTATAGTTGTGAGTGGTATGCTTCCTGGTTGCCATAATTTTGCTTTCCATTTTTCTTGCTAACCTGAATGCCTTCTCTAATGAATCAGGTTCCCAAAGGCGAACATCATGTTGGATATTATTCTTTAAAGACCCTATGAACACATCAATCCTATGCTCCTCTGGAATATCTTTTACCCTTATGTTCAATTTTTGGAACTCCTCAATGTGCTCCATTATTGAACCCTTTTGTTTGAGACTTATCAATTGGCTAAAAAAAGTGTTGCTTTTTGTATCCTCATAATGTGCTATCAATTCTTCTGTAAAAATTGCCCAAGTGATAAATTGTTTACGAGAGAAAAGCCATTGATACCATACAAACTGATTTGGTTCCAAATATAAAGTTGCCATACATACCTTTTGTGTGTTTTGCACATTATTGAGATCGAAGAATTGCTCCATCTGTAATATCCATGTGGCAGGATCCTTGCCATCAAACTTCCTCATATCGATTTTTGGAATATGGTGGGTCTTCGATCCAAAATTAGAGTCTATGGAATCATGATTAACATTTCTTTTGTTCACATCATGAGTTTCCTTTACAACCTTTTCACCATTAGTAAGTATTTCTTGTAGAAAATTTGTCAAATCTGTCTTCAAATCTGCTATGTCTGTCTTCAAATATACCATGTCTCTCTTCAAATCTATCTTCAAATCATCCATCTTAGCTTCCATGCCCTTTATCTTAGATTCCACTCCATTTATCTTAGATTCCACGCCATTTATCTTAGCTTCTGTTAGCTTTTGTGAGCGTGACATTTGTTGCACTTGTTCTTGTAATTTTGATATATCGTGTAGCATTTCTTTCTCTTCTTCATGAGTCATGCTAGAGCTTTCAGGTTCCTTACTAGGTTTTTGCATTTTCTTTCCTCGAGGCATCAGTTACCGATAATAATGCTTTACTATGCCCTTTGAATTCCTCCAAACCAAGCTTACGCAAAAATTTAAAAAATAAAACTACACACCTTTTTTCACTTTGTAGAAGCCTAATACTGAATCTGATGTATCTCTGTAAATTCAGATCCTCCAATTCTAAAATTATGATCTGTATTAGCCTTCTGCATCCTCTTTCTAAAGCCACAAGTCTGACCCAAATTGGATTCTCCAAGGAAGAGTTATGTGAAATCTCCCACAGTGACTTGATTATAGACTAGTTAAGTAGAGCGAACTTGTACGACATGCCATGAGTCACTGTTTCGACCTTTGGATCCGAAAATGCATACAAGAAACTACAGTCTATCCTCTTTCTGTACCTTCTTATGAATTTTCAATCCAATCCCCAGAGAGAAAGTTATGACGATTTTCCCCAGGTCACCTGTTTGGAATGTAATTCAGGAGTCTTCAAAAAGACCAACTTCCTCAGATCATATCTCCGCAAATATAGCGCGAAAAGCTCTAAAATTGGGACCCAAGGTTTAGCGTGATTTCTTCTCAAATGGGTTTTTTTTGCAACTTCTGAAACATCGCAGAAAAAAAGTTATAACGAAAATGCCACGATGATCTGTTTGGAGCAGCAAAACCCTAGAATCTAAAGCTCTGATACCAAATGTTATGAAACCAGCTCAAGAAAAGATAGAAAAGATAGATCAACGCCTTAGAATTCAGCCTCTTTGAGGGGGAAACCTCCTTTACATTACATAAATGAACAATTCTTGGATGATTCAAATGACAAAACCTCCTTTCTATATATAGGATTCTAAGGAGTCACAATATAATCAGCCAACCTAACAATAATAATATAAAGCCACAAAAATAACAATAGAGGGATTCAATGGGGCACAGTAATAACAATATGGGGGCAATAGGGGCACAACAATATTAATAAGGGGTATAACTACAATAGTAATGGGGTAATCACTAGTATTATAGGGACCCAACAATTACTCACCTCATATTACTCGTGGCCCAACTCTTTCCCAACTGAAAAAAACTAATTTGGAGAAGTATAAATAAACCTCCATGGGAAGGCCTTAAGGGAGAAGATATGATATATTGATACTATAGCGAGATTATCCCTAATCGAGTCTGACGAAATCCCTGTGCCTCCTGCACTCCCCAAAGCTTCAAGGAACCCTTGTTTCCTTGTTAGACATATCCTTCATATTTCTTGAAGACATCCTTGTATTGGTGATTGAGGAAGATTGCTGAGGTCGAGAAAGGACAAATCCAGAGGATGGTTTCGCTTGGAGCCGGAGAAGGACTCAGATCATATTTTTCCACTTTACTTGTAGCTAACTTCAATAAAGGAATATTGTTCTATTTCCGATATTAAATGTGTTTATGCATCTATTTATATTGTAATTCGCTTATGAATCTTACATTGATGCATAATTGTTCATTCATTTATATGATTTAAAGTTAATATCATGAACATGCTTTACATTTCTACTGCAGTATATGTTTCATTTGAATAATTTTCAGGTTTTGAAGATATCAAGAGAAGCTTAGGTTTTGCAACCTACGGCATCTATTCAAACGTAGGACTCCTGAGTAAGGACACTCTTACACAGTGCAGTAGAATAAGCATTTAGGTTGATTTCTTGAGCATTTCTTGTTGTGTTTTTCCCTCCTCTCTGTTGGGGTTCTCAACCCAATACCCTAGGGTGGTCTCACCCACAACAGAATTGGCAACTCTGCAGGGGATAAAATTCTTGTTATTCCTAGTTTGGGTTGTTTGTTCTCCATCAGGGTTCAATTTCGTGATTGCTTGCTTTTACAGTGTTGTTTGATCCATTAGTGTCCGAGGCATCAAGTCTCATCTTCTTGATCATACTTTGATTTTTGTTTTTTCCTAATTAAGCTTTGTATACGTTGTTTTCATAGGTTACAGTCGCGTATACACGTAGGTTTCTTCAATCAAACTCAGGTATACGCGGGTTTCTTGTATTAGAAACGCATGTGCACGCTTCTGTGTCTTTAGACAGTCACGTATGCAATTTTTTGAATTATGTTTTCAAATATTTTTGCCCAGTTAGGTCTTCTGCCTAGTGTTTTATGTTGTTGTATGGTCATTTGCCATTTGGAGAACTCAGTTTTCCTGCAAGATTTCTTTTTCAAAATCTCCTTCTCACTGAAAAGACTTGTTTGGCCTAGGATTGCTTCTTAAGAAAGTTTGTAGTTTGTGTCTTGGGTTCAAGACTTCGTTTTGAAGTTCTTGGATGTTCTGGTTTTCTAGAACAAGAAATTGATTTTGATTTCATTTTCAGCCCAAATTTCAAGTTCTCTTTCTTTTATTTTTCTTGTTTTATGGCGTTGTTTCTTTTCATGCCTTTTTGAGAGTCTTTTTGGCAAGTTTGAAAGTATTTCTTTCTTGATGTTTTGTTAGTTTGCTAAAATCTTTTGCTGCTGCTCGGATCAGTTTGTGCATCTTTGTAGTTTTTCTTCATTTATTCATGAGTTTTATAACTTGCAAGATTGGAAGACTCCTTTTACTTCTTTCTTCATCTTTCGAATTTTAGTAGTACTTTTGTGATCTCAAAAAATTGCTTTTGTTTCCTTAGAAGAAAAATCACAAAAACATTGCTTTTTGTTTTTATTTTTCCAAGATTTTGGCTTACTATTTCTTTTGTTTTGTTGTTGAGAAGCGAATTGTGATCTTTTGCAATTTGTTCTGCTTGCTTTGGAGAGAACTTTTATTTTTATTTTTTGGACCTCTTCATTTTCAAGTTGGCTTATTGTCTCTATAAAGAACCGCATTTGCTTGTGAGCGTTATTTAGGATCTTGCATCATCATTTTGACTTGCATTAGGTTAGTTTGCATTTTTAAGCATTCTTAGTCTTTTTAGATTTGGGTGTGTGTGGATTGTTTCAGAAAATAAAAGAAAAATATTGTGCTTATATATAGGTTTTCATAGAAACCAAGTAGAAATCACTCTTCATCGAAGAAAATGACTGCATCCATATATTTAGTTTTTTATTGATTTCTTTTGCATCATAAAACATCATCAATTTCTCTCTCATAATTCCCCCTAACATAAAGAACAACTATATAAGATCAAGTGATCTAATAAATGAACTAGAACTTTTGTTATTATCATTAATAAACACCAATAAGTTTAGGTTCATTAGGGCCTTGGAATAGGCGAGTGGAGAGTTAACTCTCCAAGCCTGCTCAAATTACAAAACTTAGAAGTTAAATAAAGAGCGAAACCCAATATCATTAGAAAGACCGAGAAAGATCTGTGACTGGGAGTTAAGCACGATGGAGAGTGAAGACAAGGAAGAGAGATACCCCCTCTCCTACTTGTTGGATCCCGCCTCATGACTGTTCTGACCGGCTTTTGATATGAGTTGGTATCAATAGTTACCTTTCCTAGGGATTGCATAGGTGGTTGTGGAGGGGAATCCCATTTCACCTGAGGCTAATGTTGCATCACGTTCAGCAGTACTTCTAGTGGGTACCCTTGTGAAGCTTGGGTTCTTGCACCGGCAAAGGCTATTATCTGTAGGTCAGGATAACTGCTTCTGTTACCTCGCTAGTAGGCCTGGGGTGTAATTACCCGAGACTATTTTCGAAAGGCCCTTGATTTTGACTTCCTTGTATTTTGTGTCTGGTCCTAATCACTCGAAGCAGAAATACTTGAAATTTGTTTGATTGCTTGTATCTTTAGGGACTTTTTAGAGAGTGCTCTTTACTCCTAGTTGGCCTAGCTTTACAATTTTTTTGAGTCTTTAAGTAAATATCTTTAAAATAATTCAAAGTGGTTGATCGACCAGCTCATTGGTCCAGGAGACTTCGTGGGCTATCACCTACGAGTCCTGAGCCTTCTCCTCGAAGGTGTAGGAGAAATCCTGCCAGTGGTTTTCAACCGGTGGTAGCAGGCGCATTAGAGATTGATCCTCCGGTTGGAGTTATTGATTCACAAGATAGACTTGGTACAAGTAGAGAGTTAGAGAGGAACACTCCAGTTCTTTCTCAAGTCCTCTTCCAGTCGGAAGACAATATTGAGGTTGAAGAGCTTTTTGAGTCTATTGCAGCTCCTAATTCTCCTCTTCCTCTTGATTATCTAGATGTTTTATTATACGTCAGGACTCCGACCAACAGGCCTTCAAGCCCAGGTCTATATCGATATTTTCCTTCGATGACCACTGCTAGAAGCATGGCATCCACAACAAGTGCTACGAGTATGCAAACTCTTGTATCCGTACAAGGAGGAGGAACTATTTCTATACCTTCCATTACTCCTAGCACTATTATATTTGGTTCTACTTCCATTCCATCTTCGAGTGGAAGTTCTCAAGTTGTTGCCTCTGGCATTGGATTTTTCCCTTTTGGAATGTCGACTAGCGTGATTCCTTTGGTTCCTTTAAGTATTCCATCAGCTGCCTCCACATCCATGGCAAGTGGATCAGCTTATTTTTAGGGTTTCCCGTTTAGGGGTGGTCATATACCACATTCCAATCCAACTTTGGGATCGATGCCTTTTTCCTCTACGGGTCAAAGTTATAATCCGTTTCAAAGTTGGACAAACCCTATGGTTAGTGGGTTAGGAGCTGGGAATCAATTTTATTTTGGTCAACAAGGGAATATGCCATATTCTTCTGTTAGTTCTTTCCAGAATTTTTCTCCCTATGCTAATGCATGGAACCCTTATCAGGGGCTCTCTGCTCCTTTTAACACTTCTCTAGGGGGAAACTTTACCAGTTACAGAGGTTTTTCGGTAGGAGTTGGTCAAACTCTAGTTTTTTCTAGACCACAAGGGGCTCCTTATGGTTCAATTGGGTCTACAAGTTACTTTAGGCAACCTAGTGCCTTCACAATCCATGCCATTCTTTTCAGAACGTTGCGAGTTCCACCCACACCGAGTGGAATCCTTAGGGTCTGCCATGACTCCCTTTTCTAGCAACATTAATGTTAGATCTCTCTAAATTGAGTATTGATCCGATTAGGTATAAACTGGTTTGGCCTCCAGTCCCAACCAAGCTTCCCTCATATATACCAAAATTCGAGGGGAAGACTGGTGAAGATCTGGGTGACCATGTAACCACTTTCCACTTATGGTGTTTTTCCAACTCCCTGATAGACGATTCAATTAGGTTGAGATTATTTCAACATACACTAACTGGAAATGTGGCTAAGTGGTACATTGAATTATCAGGGGGCACCTTCACTTCTTTCGGTGATTTGGCTACTATCTTTTTGAACAATTTTCAATTTCCTATCTAATATGATGCTAGAACTGAGCTTCTGGCTAATTTCCAACAAGATCAGGCAACTCACATTTCGGATCATATCCAGGAATGGAGGAGAAGGAAGAGGCTCATTAAAGCTAATATTCCACAAGAATTCCTTCTTGAATGGTTTCTTAAATCATTACATCCTAAGATCTCTAAGGACATGTCCCTCTCTAGTGTTTTCACCGAAGAGGAGGCTATTTTCATAGCCCAACAGTTGGAACTTATATATTCTTGGTCTGGGGTTATTCAAAAAATTCTACCTCACGCTCCTAGATCCAAAGTGGATATATCCAAACCGATGCCGGGTCCCCATGCCGATGGGCTAGTTGGATCAATTAATGCCAACATGACTAACCTGGTGAATCAATTGCAGTAGTTGTCTTTACAAACTGCTTCTTCTATGCAGGCATCGTCGTCTGTATCTACACCTTCCCAACCAACATCTATAAACGTCGTCAAAACTTCTAACCCCAAAAGAAACCAACAATCCGATGGGGAGAAGAAATGACGAGGTAGGAAAAAGGGCCAGGATGGGAAGGAAAATGCAAACAAACCCGGCAATGATGCCAGAGGGGGTAGGAAAGAGTCCAAGAAAAAAGTAAAATTTCCATGAAAGTTATGAAATGGGGATCATTTGACTCATCTCTACACTAAGATCCAAGATGCTCAGCTCTTGTTAGTGCAACACGGGTCCTCTAGTTGCTGTAGGATAAAATGCACGGTGTATGGAGAATGGAGATACCCTCAAGGGTCTTCTCGGGACCCTTGGCAAACTGTAAGATTATCTACAGCCGTCACAAAGTTACATGCATGTCCATAAACATTAACTAACTATCAAAGAAAAACAGATGGATTACCTCAAGCCTCCGTGTAGATTTGCTGGAGAGCACAATGCAGCTAGGTGGAAGTCCCCTGAGCTAGCTCCAGATCAAGTCCTGCACATAGAAGAGACAAGCATAATCACAACATACAACCTTGATAACTAATACATGAATACATAAAAGACATCTAGTTACACATAACTAAGCTACTCATGCTAAAAGGTATTGGACAAACAAATAAATGAATGATAGTACCAACACCATGGAGTAGACAGTACAACTGTAGTTCTATATTAATGTCGGAAGAGTGATTACAACCATCTGTTGCATCAACCTTCCCTTACCCCTCTAGCTTCTCTCTCTCTCTCCCTTCTTACCAACTTCTTATGCTTAGATTTGAGACTATGCTCAACAATCAAGTAAGCTATACTTTCAAATGATCTGACCCCTATCACCATAGCCCTAGCTTTGCTTATGTAGCAATTGAGTTAGGGTTTCCAAGTTGATCCATGAGTTCCTTAAGGTAAAAGCAATGAATTTGCCATGCCTTTCAACTCTTTCCCATGTGCCTCCTTCATTAGGATTAGAAATCCCCCAAATAGGTCGAACTTGAGATGTTTCCTTGCTTTTCTTGAGTAGATTTAGGAGCAAATATCTAGATATTTATGAGTCAATTCGCTCCTTTGACCTTTAGAACTTCATTAGGATCCACTAACGTTGTTCCCGAACTAACAAATAGAGTTATTAGGGTCACTAACACACCCTTAGGCTTACTGAGAAGATTTATAAAGAAGGTTGTCAGTGTATAGCCAGCATTAGTGTGGAAACAAGGCATGTGATCTTGGTCTTTGCTTCAGCTATCATGTCTTTCCCCTCTAAGCTGATGAGGGGGTCATTTTGTTGTATAACAGATGCCCCCTAAAGTGTGAGATCAGATGCTGCGACGATGGCTGAAATACTTTACTTAACTGTAATTTTCCTTCTTCGACAAAAAGAGAGAGAGGATCAAAGCTTTAGGTGGTACGAGAAGCTTGATACAACACATATATATAAAACTACTAAATTCATGTCCTGAGTCAGGCATTCCCATGCTCAGTAGCTATGTCAAAATGATTTTCTCATAAGAGAGATATGACGATGTTGGGCGCCGATAAGCACAATACAGATCCGGTGTCATAATAGGATCATTCTGATGAGCTGTCTCCAAAAAACAATATACACAACCTGGGAGAGGAAGCAAGGCTGAGTGATGCAAGCCTCTACCCAAGGTATTGATTTCCACTTCACCGATCAACATAGATTGATACATGTGAATATATGCATTGATGTTGAACATGCACGAAATCATCTGATTACCAGTCAATAATGCAGACCGTTAACAGATGTGAAGAAGGCCACCAATAATGGTGATGGTATCCAACATGCACAATACAATCTAATGCATGTGAAAGATGTTTTTGTCGTAGAACACTCGTATAATCGCTTAACCAGGAGCCAATAATGAGAACCCCTAATCAAACATAAGGTGACCTGCCACTAATTTCTGCAAGTACCAAGGCACTGAATGTGTTTCTGGGTTGTCTTCCTAGATAGAGTGTTGAAGTCGATAGGAAGATACCTGTCGAAAGGTAGGAAATAATGTGTCCTACATCAATCGACACGAAACGGGACAAGAATGATTTGTTTTTTGAGGAATCTTTGAGTATTGGGTTTAAGCAACAGAGGGCATGATGAAAAGATATGCTTGATGGGTTGATGGAGGAAACAAAAGGTTAACCCTTGAACAATAGAAGGCACGACAACAGTTTTAACCATGCAACACTAGACTCATGAACATCAAAGAGTGTTAGGATATAGAGATGCAAGAACATCAGGGTATTTTAGGATAAACTCATAGGATGGTAGGATTCATATTGAGAGGTCGTCACAAGGAAGGTTTATCTGAGGGAGTTCCATGTTCAAGGGAACGACTGTTGCCAAACCATGCTTTCTAATACTGAATGCAGTTATATTGTCTACTTTCCACATCTAATTAGTTTAGTGAGTCCAGACGAGTAAACTCATCAATATTTTCATATTTTAAAAGTCTGAAAACGACCGCGAAAAGAGTGACTCTATGCCTTATCTGATTAGTTTAATGAGTCCAGACAGGCAAACTCATCGATATTTTCATGTTTTGAGAGTCTGAAAAGGATCGTAAAAAGAGTGACTCTATATCTTGTCTATTTAATTTAATGAGTCCAGACGAGACAACTTGGTGGTCTTTTCATATTTAGAGAGTCTGAAAAGATCGTAAAGAACGACTCCATGGTGGTCCCTTTGTCATAGTTGTTAACCGAGTGCGACAAAAGGTTAATAGTATACCCGGATCGGTTACTTTTCCATGAGTTAATCTATTGAATCCGGATAAAGAGAAACCTATGTTCAATAGATGTTGACCTCATTTTGTTATGAGTACGAGGAGACGGACTAAACTCGTTTTTCGTCGTGAATTTTTAATGAGTCACACGACGACAAACTCAATACCTTCATCAAATTTTAACGAGTCAAATGAAATGAACTCAAGGTATCTTTTTCAATTTATTGAGCAAGGAAAAAAAGGTAAAAGAACTGCTCATTCCTTCTTTGTAGATTTAACGAGCCCGAAGAAGGGGAAAAACTCGGGGATTTTTCGATTTAAGAGTGAGAAATGGTCCCAAAAAAGCAAGTGCTCTAGTTGCTGTCGTATATTTTTAACGAGCCTGGTTGACAAAAACTCAGGATTTTCAAGTTTAATGAGTGAGAAAAGTACCTAAAAGAATGCTCAGGTTATCTTTATAAATATTTAACGAACCTAAAGAAAAAACTTGGGATTTTTCAATTTTATGACCGAGAAAAAAGCGCCTAGAAAGAATGCTCTAATGGTCTTTTTCAGTTTAATGAGCTAGAAAAAGAGTGAAAAAGAGTTTCTCGGACCGTCGTCGTATGTGTTTAACGAGCCCAACGATGACAAACTCAGGGATTTTTCAGTTTTTAGAGTGAGAAAACATCCCATAAAAGAACATGCTCATATCTTCTTTGTAGTAGTTTAACGAGCCCGAAGAAGGAGACTCAAGGATTTTTTAGATTAACGAGCAGGAAAAATACCGTAAAAAGAATGCTCAATCTTCCTTGATCTCATGCTTGACAATAGAAGGGTCTATGCCCTGCATTTCCTCATAAGACCAAGGGAAAACATTGCGAAAGTCCTTAAAAGGGTAGGTGAAGCTCGCAATTTCCTTGAGATTGCAATTGGCTTTAATTTGTATGTTTTCCACAATGCTTTTCTTGACTAAAATATCAATGAGAAATGTCTTTGAAAGCTTGCCCATGTTTCCCTCCGAGTCCAAAGTTTGGATAGTCGTATATGGTGAGGAAACGATTTCAGGTGTGTCAGATGACAGGATTTGAAGAGGCATCATGTTTGAATCAGATATCGAAACACAATGGTGCAAGTTCTCCCAATATTGCTCTTCTAAACTTGTGATATCGCTAATATCTTCATGCATAGGTAGGACTTGATTGAGGGGATCAAAAGAAGGAGCTGTTATGGGAGGGGCAGTGGTACCATCTGCCGTGACCAAAGTGACTGGAGACTCGGATGCAGATTGAATGGCCTGGTAGGCCAATTCAGCTGGTGACAGTGACATTTTTTCTCCTTAAGTGTCAATGTCTGAAGGGGCCATGAGGATCCAAGGATCGGTCAGTTCGTGAGGAATGGATGAAACCATAGGGACCGTCTGTGGAACCGCGGGCGGCGAAAGAGTGAAACAACCCACTAGGGAAGAGCCCTTCAATAGATCAGTACCGATATTGACGTAAGAATCAGGTACACCACCCACTAAGGGTACAGAGCCGCTAGGTAACAAGGAGTAATCTGGGGTGCAAAAGGACAGCTAGTCCACTATGACTATCTTTCCATCTAAGGGAAATAGGATGATACGGAAGACCGAAGACATAATGGAATTCATGGCATAAGTCCAATTATGCCCCAAAAGCAGATTATAGTCAAGTTTATGATCCATGACTTCAATATCCACCATTACTGTTTTCCCACTCAGAGTGATGGGGTAGTCGGCAAGGTAACCTTTTGGGATGAAAGTGTGGTTGTCGAAAGCTTTAAGGGAATTTGATGGCAGGGATAGGGTTGGAGAACCCAAAGCGAGCCAACATGAAGCTGACATGACATAGGTAGAAGCACCTTCATCGATGATAGTTCTATGTATACCTTTACCTTTCGAAAATATTTGCACCTGAAATGCAAGCTAGTGAGAAAGGGGAGGTTTACACTTTTCCATGTCGAAAATTGCAAGCATGGAATCCTGTGGGTCGATACCACCAATAGCCGAAAGAAAAGCTTTCCTTTGTGCTGGACATGTTTGTAATACTTCGAGCACTGACATAGCCGACGGCGCTTGCGCCAAGTCTTCTACAATGCTATAGTTTTGGGTGGTACATGCAGATGTATTATGTGTTGTGCGTCGAAGTGCCCCTTTAGGGGGGCGAATCACAAGGTCAGCAACTGGTCATTCGATATGCAAATCGTTGCGTGGCGGTGGGTTTTGACTTGAGGAAGATTCCTCTGCATGAGCGACAGGAGCTCCATAGGATTTGGCTCTTGTTTGTAGATCTATCGTTTTAAAGGTGTAAACGGTAGAGGATCCTTCACCAGCTGAAGGATGTTATGAACCACCATTGCCCCTTTGTGGGGGTTGGGGGGTTTGCAATGAGGTGTTTTTGCTGCTGAGCGGGGAAAGAATTATTCAGGAAAGCAAGGGTCCTTTTACCAATGAAATCTGTGCATTCCTAAAGACGCGGACAGAGATATGTCATGTGATCTTGCGCACAAATTTTGCAAGGGAATCGGGCGGGTTTGTCCTTTCCATCGTCATAGGGCACAGCAGCCTTTTGCTTTGGGTTTTGCTGCTTTGTTGATTGCTCCTCAGAAGGAGCGGCCTTTTTCTTATTCTTCTTGTTCTTACCACCGGGTTTTTGCATAGACTGCACAAAGTTTATCACGGTGGTAGGAAGAGCAGTTGATTTGGTAGAGAGCTCAACTGACATCTGGGCAATGTGACTGCTGAGTTATTTTACAATAGCCCCAGAGGTTGTGCCGATAATCCCATCGGCATGCACTCCAAGGTGCTGAGTAGCGGAAACATTGGAGTTACGAGGGGCATTGGGGATTACATCGTAAAGAGTGCCAGACTGTGAATATATCAGATCTAAGTGTTGGGCACGACGTATGGATTGGTCTTCTGTGACCGCACCACCTAAAGTGACATCTTTAGCGATTTGCGGGAGTAGGGACTTGCAGAACCAGTTTGCTAAGAGATAGTCTAGGAGGGGAGCTTTGACTAACCTCTGCCTACATCTCCATTCATGTATATGATCAAAGATGTGGGTGGCAGTATCTTGACGTAGTGAAGTGAGGAGCTCTGTCCCAGTCTCATAGCAGATGGGTAGTTGGAAGTGCTTTAGGAATTCCATTGCTAGAGTGTCGAAGGTATTTACTGACGCACGTGGTAACTCAATGTACCACTTAGTTGCATTGCCAGTGAGGGTGCGGGGAAAAAGACGTAACCAAACACTATCATCCACCATGGAGTTAGAAACACACCAAAGATGATAGGTGGTGATATGGGTGCCCGGATCCTCCCCTTGTTTCTTGTCGAACTTGGGGATGTCTGTTGGTATTTTAAGCGGGATCGGCGGCCAAAGTAAGTTATGATAGATGGGGTCATTTGTAAGTTTATACAAGTTGGGGATATCCAACGTTGCCAAGAAAGGCAGAGTGTGTGGTGCCCCTGACTCGCACCAAGGCGATGACATATGACTTGAGGATCCTTGCAATCCTCCCATCATTTGAGTCCCAATATTATACATAGGCTACGTGGTATAGTAGTTTCCTTGGGATATGGTGTTGTAATGTGGATTTCCATGGGGATTATGATGCTGGGGTATCGAATTTCCCCCTTGACTCATTTGAATTTGTGAGTAGGGTGTCCCCATGGATTGGTTGGGACCTCCTTGAGGATTCCCGCCCACCACAGAACTAACCATATGTCCTTGATTGGCATAAGGAATGCTCATGTCAATCAATGACTGACCATGCATGCCTAAGAATGGAGGGGGAACCGTTACTTTCCCGACCGATATGTGCCTATTGGGAATGCCCCCAGATACTTGAATCTGGGGGTTTGAACTGTACAATGGCTACCGACCATATTGTTGGTGGATAGGAACCACGCTAATAGTGATATGTTGAGCGTTATATGGAGCGTTGTATGTAGTACTTGTCGAAGGTATACAATTCGACACTAATGGGGTGGAACCTGGCATTGGCTGGGTTCCACTCATGGAGGGTGTCATGTGAGTGGTTATACCTGGGACAAATGGGATAGAGGGGTTCACCATCAATGGTGTGGTGGTGACTGTCGACTGGGGAAGTGGTGGAGGACCAAAAGTTTCCACAAAGTTCCACGACCCGTTAGTCGTCGACGGGATGGATGGAAATGTTCCAACTAAAGAGACAGGGAGTACAAGTGCCATAGGAACCAAGAGCGGGTCCAACAGATTCGTGAGTGTAGGGTTAAAGGGAGGAAGAAATCCTTCGGTAAAGAAATCCTCCAGAAAACTTGAATCGCCAGTTGTCCAAACAGATTTCGTGTGAGATCTAGGAGACTGATTCCCCAAAGATGGGGAATCCGGTTCACTAGAGCTCGGCAGATCTTCCACAATGAGTGGAGGAAGTCCTAACAATCGTCTAGATTGATGACGAGGGCAAATGTAGCCATGGTGACTGTTAATTTTTATCAATAAATTTTATCGTCATATTTGTTAAAGTCTCAATGATAGCACATGGGTACCTAACAAATATAAAAATTACACTAAGTTGATCAATCAGCAAACAGAGAGAAATGACCCTGTCTGGTAAGCACCGATCACTGGAGATGAAACCTAGTATCAGAATGAATAACAGATAGGGTTGGCCAAATGTACAGTTACAGTTACTCTAGAGCTTCACCCGAACCTCAAATTGACGGGCCAAGTACTCTCGTGAAGATGAGCAGCCTCCCAAAAACTAAATACAGAGTAGGTCCATCTGTGTTAGGTACCAGGGCAGCCCGCCCCAGTCACCTTGTGTAAGTTCCTAAAATCTTGGCCACTAAGGATACCTCAGATCACAGACACTAGCAAGGGGGACATATTCGCAGACAGTACGCTGTGTGGGCAGGATACCTGATTCCCCAACTCAGCTTCGAAATCCCCGAAGGGATCCCCAATACACAGAATACCCAAAGGAGTTGTAAGAAAAGTCGGGATACCTTCACTTACAGTCTGATGTTGTCTTGTATTTAGCTCCGCTTTGACTGGAGTGGTCTCGGTAGTATGAGTGCAGAAGGAATTTTCTCTCTTTTAATGACACTAGTTTTGGTTTCTGATCTTGGGCAGTTTACTCACACTGCTTATCCCAAGATCCTAGCCTGAACTAATGTTTGTTTACTCAATAAAGAGTTACTGATTGATTTTAGGTAAATTTTATGTGTACTTTTTTAGTGTCTTTGGTAGGGTAGTTGACATATGAAATGTGATTGGACTCTGACTCAAAAATCATGCAAAAGACAATGCTTGAAAAATATTCAATTCGATGAAAACAAGCTTATTCTACAGGTGAGAGTCTTTCACATATTCATATTTGTTCCATGCATCCTAGTCATTATAACACATGCATAACCAACAGAAATCTTTCCAATGCTTTCCTAACAACTATTTGAAACTAAAATAAAGCATCTTTAACCAGCTAAGTAGAAGAATGAATAAAAAAAGTGGATCTTTCTTTCCTAAAAAGTGTTTTAAGAAAGAAAAAAAAAACTTATTTCCTTAAAAAAAAAATCTTTTAGGACACCGATCTTGCTAACAAAATACAGTTGCAAACCCTCTTTCAGTCCATGAGCAAGCTTCCTATCCCCTTGAGTTTGCAGACACAGTTGTATATCAAGATTTTAAGGGGCTAATGCTCTGTAGCAGTGGCCACAGAGAGTTACTGGGTCCACTAATGCTCTGTTTGTGTAAACACAGAGCTTTATAAAGCACTGTTTAGTTTGCTAACATGCATTAGTATGGGAAAATAGCTCAAAACAGGGCCTTCTGGATCAGATTCAACGCTGAATATGTGAAGGCAGAATGCAGCAAGGTTTTGGTGGGTCAGAAAGGGAATGCAGAAGTATAGGGAGGTATTAGAAGGAGGAGGAAATTGAGAACTATCCAGGTAAACTGGGAACTAGATGTATAGTCCCTATTGGAGTCGCCAATTCTACTGTAGGATAAAATTCACGGTGTATGGAGAATGGAGATACCCTCAAGGATCTTCCTGGGACCCTTGGCAGACTGTAAGATTATCTGCATCCGTCACAAAGTTACATGCATGTCCATAAACATGAACTAACTATCAAAGAAAAACAGATGGATTACCTCGAGCCTCCGTGTAGATTTTCTGGAGAGCACAATGCAGCTAGGTGGAAGTCCCCTGAGCCAGCTCCAGATCAAGTCCTACACATCGAAGAGACAAGCATAATCACAACATACAACCTTGATAACTAATACATGAATACATAAAAGACATCTAGTTACACATAACTAATCTACTCATTCTAAAAGGTATTGGACAAACAAATAAATGAATGATAGTACCAACACCATGGAGTAGACAGTACAACTGTAGTTCTATATTAATGTCGGAAGAGTGATTACAACCATCTGTTGCATCAACCTTCCCTTACCCCTCTAGCTTCTCTCTCTCTCTCCCTTCTTACCAACTTCTTATGCTTAGATTTGAGACTATGCTCAACAATCAAGTAAGCTATCCTTTCAAATGATCTGACCCCTATCACCATAGCCCTAGCTTTGCTTATGTAGAAATTGAGTTAGGGTTGCCAAGTTCCTCCATGAGTTCCTTAGGGTAAAAGCAATGAAGTTGCCATGCTTTTTAGCTCTTTCCCATTTTCCTCCTTCACTAGGATTAGAAATCCCCCAAATAGGTCGAACTTGAGATGTTTCATTGCTTTTATTTAGTAGATTTAGGAGAAAATATCTAGATATTTATGAGTCAATTTGCTCCGTTGACCTTTAGAACTTCATTAGGATCCACTAACATTGTTCCCGAACTAACAACTAGAGTTAGTAGGGTCACTAATGCACCCTTAGGCTTACTGAGAAGCTTTATAAAGCAGGTTGTCAGTGTATAGCCAGCGTTAGTGTGGAAACAAGGCATGTGATCTTGGTCTTTGCTTTAGCTATCATGTCTTTCCCCTCTGAGCTGATGAGGGGGTCATTTTGCTGTATAACACTAGCTCCCAGGTTGTCCTCACTAATCCTTTTCCCTAAGGGCAGAAATTACTTGTTGGCACAAATTCAAACGTTGGTACCCCCACAGGGGGCAACCAGGAAGGGGATAATTCATCAAATGTCTTCATGATGAGCTCGCATATCGATGTTGCTACGTGATCACGTGATTACGGTGAATCAAAATCATCTAAGGCTAAGTTTGCTTCCGATGCCTCAGAGCCACTCCATATTGATAGGCCCTCTGTTGAGTCTATACCTCGGATGCCAAAAGGCTCCGCAAAGCACTCGACCATTAACCCTAATGCTAGGGCAGCCCAGAACTCGATTGTAGAAGATCTAGCTTAAAGTCCTTGTGTTATTTCAGTGTTAGAGGTACTCCAGTTGTGCCCCACTTAGAGGAGTGCAATACTCTTGGCAATCGAAGCAGTAGGTCCAAAAAATTCTCTTGTGCTCACTTTTGATATGTCAAATGTCAAAAGGATACTTCCCCATCATATGGATTTTCAAATAAAGTCTACATATCGAAATACCAACATCTTTTGAACTGTTATCGATGAGGGAGCTTCCACATGTGTGATTTCCATGTCATGTTGGAAGGCCATTGGATCACCTCAAGATGTTCCTTCACCGACTCTATTGACGGAATTTGATGGACATTCTCATAGGCCGCACGGGATTATTCCAGCCTTTCCCATCTGTGTTGGGGGAAAGGTGGTAAATATTGAGGTAGAAATAGTCGATGCGAATCTGGATTACAACCTCCTCTTAGGCAGGAATTGGATTTACGAGATGGATGCCATAGTTTCATCATTATTTTGCATCCTTTGTTTTCCTCATGAGGGGAGGATTGTGAAAGTTGATCAGATGGACTATTCTCCAGGTGACTCCCACACATCTTCTGATTCTACTGTTCCATTAGTGAACAATCCCAGGCAACCTATAGAGAATTTAGGAGTTGGGATGTACTCTTCTTTAATGGGTATTTTTGATCTTCCTTCTCCTATAGCTAGAATCAATGCTATTTCATCCTCCAAGGGGCCTTCTCGAAGAGAGTTCTTTCAAACTCATTATTTTTCGGACCCTTGGCCTTTACCTTCGTCTAACACCACATTAGATGGAGGGAAGGTAGGTGGAATGGCATGTCCTATGTCTGCAACATAAATTTCTTATCAGTCTATTGTTAACTCTGTAGACTCCCATCCTACTCCTTTCTCACCAAAGGAGTTAGATGGAGATGTGGCTCTAGCCTGGACCCTTGACTCAACTTCGGCTCAAGATTGCTTAAATACAGTCTTACCATCTGAGGAAGCAATCCTAGAATCAATGATGGGTGTTGATAGACCATGGGATGATCTACATCATCGTTCATATTTCCTCCCTCATTTGTGAGAAATTGAGTCAAGTTTGTCCAGTCCTTCTACTAGTGATGTTCATACAGTTTTAAAGCCTTTGGCCCCAGCATAGTTTTCTACCGAAGGTAACATGTTTGTTATCTCACAAACTGTACCGGTGAACATCTCTAGGAATCCTAACATAATAGAAAATTTCTTCATCGGAGCTAATTGTTCCCTTGAAGAAATTCAAATTAATACCGATCTCTTCAAAGAGTTTTGTGATGTGTTTGCTTGGTCTTATGAGGAAATCCCTGGAATAGATCCATCTATTGTCCAACATGAGATCAAGACATACAAAAATGCTAAACCTATTCATCAAAAGCTTCAACCGGTTAACCCTGGAAAAGCAGCAGCTATCAAAGATGAAGTCGAAAAGTTGCTAAAGGAGGCTTTCATATACCCCGTTCCTCTAACTGAGTGGGTCTCTAATCTAGTCCCCGTAGACAAAAAGCAAGGAATGATTCGAGTATGTATTGACTTTAGGGACCTAAATAAGGCTTGTCCAAAAGACAATTACCCCACGCATTTTATTGATCAAATTATTGATGAATGTGCAGGTAATGAAATTTTTTCGTTCATGGATGGATTCTCTGGTTACAATCAAATTACTATCCATCTAGAAGATCAGCACAAGACAACCTTTATTTGTCCTTGGGGTACATTTGTGTACAAAAAGATTCTTTTTGGCCTCAAAAATTTTGGAGCCACTTTTCAGCGAGCCATGTCTTATTATTTTCATGACATCAAGCACGTTATCAAAGCATATCTGGATGATCTAGTTACTCGTTCTCGAAGGAGAATTGATCATCCTAAGCACCTTCGGTTGATCTTTGAGTGGTGTCGTTTTTATAAAATTAGTTGAATCCGAATAAGTGCGTTTTCGCAGTCACATCCAGTCGGTTGTTAAGATTCATCGTGTCAACAGAGGGGATTCGTGTTTATCCCTTCAAGGTTGAGGCAATACTTCAGTTGCCTCCCCCATCTTCCATACATCAAATTCAAAGTCTCCAAGGAAAAGCAAATTTCTCGAGGAGATTTATAGCCAATTACGCCGAGATCACAAGAGGATTTATGTTTTTGCTTAAGAAAGGGGTGTCGTTTTTATGGGATGATTTCGCACAATGATATTTTGATGCTTTGGCAAAAGCATTAAGATCTGCTCCATTGTTGAGTCAACCTGATTATAGCAAAGATTTCATCTTGTATCTCGTTGTAGCAAAATCAACCATTTGTATGGTTCTGGTTCAGGAAGATGATGCCTTATATGAGCATGTAATCTACTCTCTAAGTCGAGGCTTGGTAGGTCCTGAACTGCGCTATTCTCCCATCGAGAAATTAGGCAGTTGTTCATGTTGTCCAGCGGCTTCAGCATTACATTCTGCTTTGAAAAACGTTCATCTTAGTTGTTGTCAATCCATTTCAGTTTGTTCTCAGTAGGCGAGTGATTGGGGGTGAATATAATAGATGGATTGTCATTTTGCAAGAATTCCATCTTGAATTCATGTTGGCTAAATCTAAGAAATATTTAGTATTTCAGATTTGATATCAGAGCTACCTTGTGAGGAAGAAATTATTCACGCGGAAAGTCTTCCTGATGAACACTTATTTCTTATTTCTTCATAAGATCCTTAGTATGGGGATATCATTATATATCTCCAAACTTCGAAGTTCCCACCCGCTTTTTCCAAAGATGAGTGTAGAAAGTTGCGTCACCTCACTAAGAATTATGTTATTATAGGTGACACATTGTATCATCACAGCATTGATTCACTCCTTAGACATTGTTTAACCCTGGAAGAATCCGAGTCAATTCTTAATGATTACCACATTGGATCTTGTGGTGGTCATCTATCTGGGCTTGCAACAACCCAAAATATTTTGCGAGTAGGCTACTTTTTGCCTTCGATCTTCAAATATTGTATTGAAGTGGTCAAAATATGCCATCCTTGTCAAGTCTATACTCAGAAAATGCGCGCACATCCAGCTCCGCTTTTCCCTGTTATCACCGTCGGTCCTTTCACAAAGTGGGGCATTGATTTTACTACTTGTAATCCGCCTTTGGCAGGAAATCACAAGTATATCATAGTGGTCGTAGACTACTTTACGAAGTGGGCTGAGGCCATGCCTACTTTTAAGAATGGCAATGAAAAAGAAGCCTTATTTCTCTTCAATCAAGATATTTCCTGGTTTAGTATCGCTAAAAATATTGTCACTGACCATGGCAGTCATTTCCAAAATCAACTGATGTTTGAATTGGCTCTCAAGTTGGGTTTCCAACAGGAGCATTCATCTCTATATTATCCTCAAGCTAATGGGCAGGTTGAAGCCATGAACAAATCCCTTAAAATCATCCTGCAAAGGACGATTAACAAATCTAGATCCAATTGGCACATCATGTTGTATCTGACACTTTGGGCATACCAAACGTTAGTTAAGACTGCCACTAGCTTTACTCCTTTTCAACTGGTTTACAAGTTGGAATCTATCTTTCCTATTGAATGTGAAATTCCTTCCCTTAAACTAGTTGTTGAACTTCTTCTAGAGACTTCTAGTCTCGAGGAGCGCCTCATTCATTTGGAGCATCTTGATGAGCAGCATTGAGATGCCACCACAATAAACGAAGCCCATAAAAAGAGGGTAAAAACTCAATATGATAAAGTTGTCCGTCCTAGAAATTTTTCTGAAGGTGACCTTGTCCTATTCTATGATCAAGACAAATATGCCTTGGGGGCAGGCAAGTTTAAGTCTATGTGGTACAGTCCCTTTATATTCAAGCGAGTTTTGAAAAAGGGAGCTTATGAATTAATTGACTTTCAAGGAAACAAGTTGGCGGAGCCTAGAATGGGCTCTACCTTAAGAAGTACTTTGCTTAGGCTTCGGCCGAGTACTTACTTGTTTGTATATATTGTATGTTTGTACATATCTATCTATCGGTTTTAATGATGTCGATATTTTTGATCCACTTTGGCAAGTATTGATGGACGATTCAATATATTTAGGATTCGTCGATGGTGCGAGTAGGCATACAGGGAACCTTGCTTCCGTGTCTTGGGTGATTTTTTATCCTTCTAGCCAGTTGATGGTTTCGAGAGGAGTATGTATCGGTCCTGCTTTGAATAATATTTCCAAATATACTGTCGTTATTAATTTTCTATCCAAAGTGATATCTCTTGATATTGATTTGTTAGTGGTTTATTTAGACTTGCAATTGGTGGTATCTCAACTAAATAACATTTATCGGGTATGATATCCTTATTGTATCACCAATTTCTAAGAGTACGATTGTTACAATGATCATTTATTTATATCACATATTTTCACATTCCACGATCACAAAATTCCTTAGCTGATTCTATTACTAATCAAGTATTGGACTAGCATATAAATCATTCATCAAATTGAAAAACATCAAAAATAATCGAAGTATCATCTGTATATATGATCATCATAAAATCACATGTATATAGATAGACTGTTTGTGTCCAAAATAATATACAAAAATCGGGACAAAATGCCCTTCAAAATTTGGGCTTATGCCCATCATCATGTCTAATCATAAAAAGATCTAATCATCTATCTGGCTGGCTCAGGATGAGCAGCTAGAAAATAAACAACGACATTGGCCACATTCTAGAAGAGTCACACTCAGTTTCATGGTATTCCTACCACGTGACGTTGCATCTCGTCAGGCAATTCCTCTATCACTATCATGGGTACTTGGTGAGTCAGTCTCACCAAGTTCCTCTAAACTACATGGAGAACTCTCTTTGTCTTAGCTGCAACCCGTTCGACATCTCTTCCACGATGCCTATGTTGGGAGAATCCATCAAGTCTCACTAGCCCCACATCTGAAACATGATCATATATTTTATAAGGGTCTTATCTCATAAAAAAATATTTTTAAGTTCATTTATATTAAAAATCCAAAAAATCTTAAGAAATTAAAAAAAAATCAAAAATTGTTACCTATGGCACCCCATGATTCATCTGGTGGTAATACTAAATCTATATCTCCTCGGAAATCTATTTCGACATAGAGGTAGTCATCGACTGTGATGACCTATTGATCTAACCATGCGAAAAACCCATCGTCAAAAGCTTTCCTGGGGACATCACCACCCCCTAGGCATTTCATCAGGTCAGCCCATCTACCCATCTGCAGATCCTTCAGTCTGTTGATGGTCGATAACACCTTGGGTCGAAGCCCTGGTACTTTCTCAAATAAGAACGAGCATAAGATTTTGTTGTACCCAAAATTCTTTATCTAGCCCTTTTGAATGGAAGTGAGTTGGTTCTTCATGTTGGTCAGTAGAGGTGTGCACCAATCAAACACAATAGTGAGGCATTCCACTGCTAGTCTCATAGATACTCGTGAGGCCTGATGTAAAGCAACAGAACCATTTAGCCTGGCAATGGTTAACAGTAAGATCTTCAAGGATAAGCTCTCTACGTTCTTGATTGGAATATGACTTCCAATATTTTCAAGATGACCAGGATAGTATATGTGGACATAGTCGTCAACACTGAGACTACCTCTTGTCCTGCCAGTAGAATACACTATCTCTCCCCTTTGAGACAGACTAGTAATGAAGTAAATATCTTCGATCTCGATCCTTAGGGGCATCTGATTGATCTTGAATGCATCATCCTCTACACTCCAATAATGTATCAGCAACTCAAGCAACTGTGTGTTTGCTTTCATATTTTGCATTTTAAAGAATTTTAGCAAGCCACAACCTCTCAAAGAATCCAAAGAATTTTGATCCTCCATTACTTGCTTATCAATGGCACTATGCTCCCTTTCGCTCTCAATGATTTTCATCCTGCCCAAAAAAGATGTTTCAAATCATTAGATTTATGTTTTAAATTTTTTACTCACGCACATGTGGGTTGCCTTTTTACACAGTCATGTGTAGGGCTCTCGCATACGCGGGTTGCCTTTTTACACAATCACGTGTAGGGCCCTTGTATACGTAGTTTACCTGTATTCAACCCGCGTGTACGTAGAGTTGAAATTTGTAACATATTTTCCTATGGTTAAAATTTGGAAAAAACATCTAAAAAGTATCACAAATGATTAAAAGCATGATAAAAGGGTTACCTGGAAGTTTTGGAGCAATTTGAATGGTTGAATTGGATGGAGGAAAGTTGTTTGAGTTTGTCTCCATAGCTCCTTGCTCAAAACACAAATGACAAAAATGTGAGTCCAAAATTCCTTATATAGGTTGCAAAATGAAAATTATTTTTTCAAAAGTTGATTTTTATCTTATGGAATTTTTGACCTTTTGGCTTGGAGTGTCAGGAATGGGTTGTGTTTACAGGGAATTTTGGAGACTTCTTCAAGAAAGCGTTTTTGTCCCATGACCACAGACCCTTCATGGCAGGTATCATTTTCTTACTGGCATATAGGTTAGGGAATACCACTTTCTGATGCATTTTGCATACTAGCCTCCATATTGCGATATGTTTGCCATAGGGTCGATGACCCCATCATGTCTTGGTTCACAAACCATTTTCACTCACTGACTTTAAAATCATGACATAATGGTAGTGCCAACCTTTACATGGGCATCTTAGCTAGATCCTCGCTGACATTTGTTGTCCATTCTTATTAAGTGGGCTCGGGAGTCCTCTTTAGTCCCTCCATGACTTATGCATTGAAGACTCATTCTCGTCCTTCTGCACTATTTTCTGGCCTTATACCCTAGAGGCTCCTTTGTGTTGAGTTGTATTGTTGCATTACATATTGACTATTTGCACCTTTTGGCCTTAAGCCGACTTCATTTGGACTCATGTTCAAGCCACTTTTCGACCATGTCTTCTACAAAATCAACCTTGCAATCACTTAGCCTCTACGACTTGACACACCCTTTTACTCATGGAAAAAGCATTCCTTTGAGTTTCCTTGACCAGTTTCACCACCTTGCATTGAGCATAGGAATGTTCCCCTCCCAGGAACTAGAACATCTATTTTTCAACACCTGTTCATTCCACTGTACTATAGCATTCATTTATTCTTTTTCATGCTCCCTATAAAAGAAAAAGGCAAAAAAAATTATATATACCAAAAATAGTGGGAACGGGACATTATTTCCATATTTGATGGCAGCTAGAGTCAGTTGTGTCACCCTTGAACAAAGCACTCAAAAGTAAGTCTTTCCTCCATTGGGATGGGCTTTAGTTTGACTTAGGAGAGCCTTAACCTTGTTATTGAGTCAGTACTCCTTCGATTGGTTACCTCTTCCAATCATATGGAGAGTTTGCTTATGCCTCCTGCATGACAAACTTATACAAAGTTATCATATGCTGCCATGTAGTCACAGTTGAGTCGTGCTTTTGTTCAAGGGAAGTAAACTTGAGTCAGCCTCTCTGTGGTGTCTCTTGACCTATTTTTCAGTCGGCCATCCCTAGTTGTCAGCATCATGTTCATTATCACATCAGCTATATTGGTCCTTTGCTCGTGCCGGTTTGAGAAGGTCTACATTGACTTCTTGTTGGTGGGCCTTGCTATTATCGATTATGAAAAATTGCTTTGAGGGCAGATCTAGAGCCGCACCATGGCCCTATTTTCATTATTGATAGGTCACCTTGTGCTCATCATCGATCAATATCATGGATCTTTGACTAAGTGGTTTCCCTTGTGTTCAACATCAACTTTCATTATCACACATTGGGATTCGTGCAGTGCCTTGGTTTCCATTTGACCCTATTGGTTGATTCCTCGCCTCTGTGTCAACTTTCATTATTGGTTGGTTCAGAGGGTTTCTATTGTGCACTATCCACATCTTGTGTATGCCGGAAACGTGCTTCGGTTGGGTTACTACATCTTTGTTCATCCAATTCCTTCCACATTATTGGCCTATGGGTTACACTCGTGCTAGATTGATGAAGGATGTCTTAATTCCTTCCTTCTAGCGGATCTTTTGCCATCGAATTCAGCCCATTGCTTTGGGAAAGAGATCTAGAGTCCATTTGGTAGTACCCTAGGGTTTGTAGTCATTAATGGTAGATTCCTTCGCTATTGATAATGGGAAAACATCATTGTCTCTTGATTGATAGATACTTCCAGGTGTTTGACTACAGCTCATTTATTCGCACTTGTTAGATTATACTAGGTACCTTGACTCTCATCATCATTATCGGTGAGTAGCCTCACGTTTGTTAACAGCATACATTAGTGACCAGTAATCAAATGATTTCTCACATGGTCAACTTCAGATCATTTATTCCCATTGTCTAGAAATGTACCATGGTGGTCGGTGAAGACCTCAGGTTTGCATCAGCATGTCTTGGTTCACTTGTGAGTTTCTTCTATTTCTACTAGTTGATACCATCCACCTTATATGTTGCAGTTCTTTACAACGACATCTTATATGTTGGCACCCAAGTTGCAGTGTAGTACCATTTATTCCATCATGTTCACTTGGTACTATTTGGATCAATTTCTTGACTTCAGTGATCAGCGTCATACTTCGGCATCATTGATAAACTCTTTATGTGTGATATTCAGACATGTACTTTCTTGATTATGATCAGATGATCCATTATGTATTTTTCAGTTCCTTTATACTTGTATGCATATTGGATGTGTTTTTGTACTTGACATGCAGACATGCTTTGCTATTTCTGATCATGGGTATGCCCACCTTAGACAACAGTTTCTTTCTGATCTCTTCTGTTGGCTTGGCAAGCTAAATTCTAGTGAACTCCTCCTTGATCTCGACATGATTCCTTCTATACACTTAATACATTTCAGCCATCATGTACCCCTTTTGACCTCATATATTAGGGGGCATCTATTATAGCAGCATTTTCCACTCTTGGTAGATCTGATGCTCTGATTATGGCCTAGGGAAACCCTTCCTTCCAGACTTGGTCCAAAATCTAAAAAAGAATGTTTTATTCCCTATACGCTACTTTTCCTTGTGATAAAATCTTGTACATGTGGGTCAGCATATATCTAACCCACGTACATATGTTAAAACACTTAAAAAAAATTAAATTTTCTTAATTTCGGGTAGAGTTCATGGGTTTTACCTATTACTCACCTCCTATTTCCCATGGCCCAACTGTTTCCCAACTGAAAAAACTAATTTGGAGAAGTATAAATAAACCTCCATGGGAAGGCCTTAAGGGAGAAGATATGAGATATTGATACTATAGCGAGATTATCCCTGATCAATTCTAACGAAATCCCTATGCCTCCTGCACTCCCCAAAGCTTCAGGAAACCCTTGTTTCCTTGTTAGAGATATCCTTCATCTTTCTTGAAGATATCCTTGTATTGGTGATGGAGGAAGATTGTTGAGGTAGGGAAAGGACGAATTCGAAGAATGGTTTCGCTTGGAGCCGGAGAAGGAGTCAGGTTGTATTTTTCCACTTTACTTGTAGCTAACTTCAATAAAGGAATTTTGTTCTATTTTCGATGTTAAATGTGTTTATGCATCTATTTATATTGTAATTCACTTATGAATCTTACATTGATGCATAATTTTTCATTCATTTATATGATTTAAAGTTAATATCATGAACATGCTTTACATTTCTACTGTTGTATATGTTTCATTTGAATAATTTTTAGGTTTCGAAGATATCAAGAGAAGCTAAGGGTTTTCACCCTACGGGATCTACTCAAACATAGGACTCCCAGGTAAGGACACTCTTACACGGTTTAGTAGAATAAACATTTAGGTTGATTTCTTGAGCATTACTTATTTTGGTTAACCCTATGCTCTGTTGGGTTTCTCAACCCAAGACCCTAAGGTGGTCTCACCTGCAACAACCTATATCACAATGACTACAATAATCCTTCTTCCTCGAGATCTACTTTACCTTCTTCTTTTCCTTTTATTGAGAGTGTCTTTCACGCCTCATCATTTTTTGTACTACTATTCTCATCTAACACTCAACAAACACATGCTTATGCAATCTGCAAAAACTGCAAGTTCTTCTATGCCATCATTTTCGTTCATTATTAACAATATGGTTGTAATCAAAATGAACATTAGAATACCAAGACTGGTTATACCTTGCTTGTTGGTTTCTGGTATGATCATGGGAACGAGAGCTTGTCTCAGCTCTTTCTCTGCAATGCATACTCCCATAGGTTGATGATGATGTGTTCCCATCATCCTATTTCCTCGATGGTTTCAACAATGTCATGGAAGCTTTTGAGATCTTTGATCACTGTCCTTCAGTGCACCCCAACTTTGCGAATCGAGATATTTTCTCAACCTCCAATGGCTGAGATTCCTTGGCCATTAACACCAAGTCCTTCTTCTTCTGTGTACCTCATCTCAGTAAGGAGTCTCATGTTTTTCCTTGTAATGGGTATCTCGACAGTTCCAACAGAAATTATATCACGCGAAGACGAAACTGAGGAGAAATCAACATCTTTTACCTCCACTGTCGATTTGGAAAGAACTAATGAGGGATTCTCATCATTTGTCATTGGTGGTTCATTGGCTGTTTTGGTGCATTCCCCAACCTCCTTCCCGAAATACCCAAGTCCTCTCTAACGGGGTAATTCCTCTACTTTGATGGGGTTTATGATTCCTTGGCCATTAATGTCGAGGCCCTTCCCCTGATACCCCATTCTCCTTAACATTTTGGAGTTGATTCTTGTGGTATGGTTTTCAAAAATGACAAAATAGTCATCAAGAAACATACATCGAGTCGAAGAATTTCTTTTTACCTCATGGGGGCCACGCTGCAGCTTTTCCAAGGCCTCGTACTAAGCTTGCAACTGGCGTAGTACCCTTCATTTCTCCTCTTTCTCTTCTTATAAAAGCCTCCTTAATTCAACAAGATCTACTTGAAGACTCTACTCATTGCATTTCAACTCTTCCAGGGCCTCATCTGTGGTTCGCAACTGAAGTTGTAATCGCTGCTTATCATCTTTCTCTTCTAGCAGTAATCTTCTTAATTCAACGTTCTATTGTTGAAGTCTCTCATTAATCTCCTCATTCGAGGAAGGCGATGAATAAGATGCATAAGCACCGAAGATGTGGATGACGTATTTCTCTCTAATCTCTTTGTCTTGTCCTATATTCTCTTCTCATATGCACCATACATGATGTCTGTCATTTCAGAAATTTGCAAGAAGGTCTCATGGATTTCTTTATGATTCTCGATGCTTGCACACTCGGTCATTGACGCTCACAATTCTTAACATAAAAAATATCGCTTCTCTTCTCAACAAGCTTCAACATCCGCCATGTCTCCTCTTCATGATGCACATCATTTTATGCCTATTTTTGGTTAGCGTACTCATGCAATTCACATCAACTAAGCCCTGCTCTAATACCACTTGATGCAGTATTTTTTTTCTTATAGATGTATCAAAATTACATGTAACAGAGCACTTAAAAACCATGAAACATAAGCATATAAAACAAACATAAAAATACATAATCATGCATGAGATCAAGACACAGAGATTTGATTACGGAGTTCATCCAATTTGGACTACATCTCCGGGCCTTGCTCAATAGTGGGGAGGCCTTCATTCATCAAATGACATGAAAAGAGAAGTACAAGAATATTTTACATAAAAACCCTTATACCTCCAATCTGGAAGATAGACGAAAAATGGAGAGCCGATCTCTAGATACAGACAACACCATTAACTTCTTGGCAAAAAATTATGCAGAATCGTGTATCTGAACACCCAATTTGGAGAAATGAATCTTTTGCATCTTCTCGAAACCTTCTGATCTCAGAGGTAAGGTTTCTGCCACCTGCCAAGAGTAGGTGTCACTGCTCTGCTCTGTAAATCTATTGATCTTTGCTTCCCTCTATCCTTATCATTGTGCAGATAACCAACTTTATATTTTGGTGGGCAGATTCCTTCACAAACTGGGCAATTTCAACAAATGAAAAGTTTAGCAGGCAGGTTTGTTTCAAACAACGATTCCTGGATCTGGGATAACAACCTATTAAACATGGAAAACCTCCATCGGAAATAGTTCACAGACTGTTTCACATTAACCTCAAACTGGCGGATGAATTGGCACATAGTCCTGAACCCAACGGATAACATAGAGAATTGGTGTTTTAAATCAATGGAATAATATAAAGAATCAACGCTTTACTCCTTAACCAACAGAATAATACAGAGAATCAACATATTTCCCCAAACCTAACAGCTTTATCATTGGTGGCCATAGTCTAGCAGCACCACAAATCGCAATCAAAAAACCAGGGGTGATTCTCCATGACGGTCATTGCACTGTGTGATGGGTGATGTGCAAACTGAAGGACTCGACAGAACTATTAATTGCAATCCCATACCGTATCACATCTGGGATCCATTGTAATATGCAATTGGTGGATCTAGGGTGTAACATATATACGGGACTCTATGTTGTGCGATATGTGATTGCAATATTGCAATCGTAACCCTAACTGTTGGGGGCCAATTCTGTAACCACTGCTCCTTGTGATCTGAAATTGTGATTATCACATCGCAACCCGGTATGCTGTGGGGCTGACTTCTTTAACGTTGTGTTGTCTCTAATCTGCAATTGTGATATCGAAATTGCAACCTGGTCATGCTGGGGGCCGATTCATGAACCTCTAACTTCTGTGATCTATGAAATGCGGGGCCAATGGCAGCCTGCCACTTGGCACTTCCACATTCATTGAGGTTCTACCACATCATCTTCTTTTGCCATATGTCCAAGTGAAACCTGAAATTTGACTTTCTCTAAATTCTTCATATGAGCTCAGATTCGAGTTTCATTCACACCATTGGAATCAGGATGACGAGAACTTCGATCTAAAGTTAAGTTTATCCAGATTATACCACTTTGAGTTTTGGGCCTTTTTACCATGCCACTAGTACTTTAGAGATCCACTTGGATCAATCCTCCCGAATCCTCTTGGATTAGGGAGATGTTGGGCTACTAATTTTTCATTATTATTATCAATTCTTAAAATTAATTTCGTCCAATTCTACTATTCTTTTATCACATTATTTATCATAATTTATTATATAATTCCATTTCATAATTATTTGTGCTCTTGTGGATAAGTAATATTTGTTCTCCTTTATTTTTAATAAATTGATGATTATTATGCATGATTTTTCCAATGATGGTTTATTGATGAATTTTTTATAACATCACTCACAATTTTAGCCTCCAAGATCTCTTCCAAGTTGCAAATTTGATCTTCAACTCATAATCAAATATTCCAACTCAGAATTTTGTTAGAATAAAAAGTGACAGTTTTGTGTTGGACTTTTCGGGAAAACGAAGAATAATAATGAAAATTAGAGACACGGGTTTTATGCATAATGGACCAAATTATTTTCCTAATGAGAAGCTTTCCATAATTCATTCTGGATTGGGATAAAAGCAAGGTTCTTCGAAGGACATATTCGCAGATTTTCTATTGTGGCCATTTTCCAAATTGCCCAATTGCAATAACCAGATTTAACTTGTTCTAGCTAATTCATGATGTAAATATCTCTCAAATCTCATCTTTCTTATTGAGATTTTTTAATCAACCTTTATTGTATGGGAAATCATTTTGTTATTAGTTTGTTGTAAATTTCCCTTTGTTGTTTGTATATTTAAAAGACACAAATCAGAGAGAAAAGGGGAGATAACACATATAGGGAGCAGACCATATATTGAAGGTTTTCCTTTGAGAATGTAACAACAGACTTCTGTTTTTTCTTTTGATTAATGCAATCTTGATCTTCTAAGTATTATCTAGCCTTCGATATTTTTCCACAACCCTGATCGGAGAGTTGGGCCCACTCTCTTGATCAAGTGTTGTTGGATTAGTGGTGTGTGTAGATTTATTTATGTTGTGATTATTTCTTTATTGTTGTAATGGTTCATTCATTTTGTGTTTCCGTGAATCTTAATTTGTTGTTACTCTGATTGTTATTAATGTTATTGCTTGTTGTTACACATTGTTATATTGTTGATTGAATGCTCAATGTTGGGTAGGGAAACTATGGCCTATATTGACTTTGCACGATAGCCTTGAAATAACAAGACGAGCCCCCAATTGACAATTAATGTAGGCAAGGGTGAATTCTATAATGCATATCTGAATACCAATGCCAACCATGGGTTAATTATGTAGCAACCACTCCCATGTCTTTGGTTATCGATGCAAGTGAGCTTCTCATAGTTTTCTTGACTTATCATGACTTAGATCTAGTAATTGACATAGGGAACATTATGGGGGAATTTGAAAAGGACCTTATTACCCCTTTTAGTTCTCTTCACATGTATTCTTTTGAGAGATTTCTTCTTCCCTCTGATGAAGATCTCTTGGAAGCCATGGTTGGTAAACATCCCTTGGCAAGTGTTTTTCCCAAATGGAAGTCATGACCCAAATTTATTAAGAGGATAAATATTCTACCGTGTAAACCTCGTTAAAAAATGAAACAACCTCTTATGATCATAGTTTTTTTTTTTCAAGCTCGCATAAACATGAAACAAATTCTCGTGAGGATAGTTCTTTTAATGTGACAATCTCGTTAAAAAATGAAACAAATATTTGTGAGGATGCTTTTGTTACTTTGTCAACCTCATTTAAAAAATGAAACAAGTGGACATGAGGATGCTTTTATTACTGTGTCAACCTCATTTAAAAAAATGAAACAACTAGTTATGAGGATAGTTCTTTTACTGTGTCAACCTCATTAAAAAATGAAATAAAGTTATTTATCAGGATATTTCTTTTACTGTGTCAACCTCGTTAAAAAATGCAATAGGTCCACTGGAGCAGAGTTCCATTACTTGTGCCAAGCTCATTAAAAAATGAAACAAGGTCCCATCAGCATAGTTCTTTTCATGTGTCAAGCTCATTAAAAAATGAAACATATCTCCCTTTCCAATTTGATTCTTTCACTTGATCTTGTAAATGAAGATTCATTTCATCCACCTATTAGTAACCAGTAGTCTACTCAGGTGCATCAAACGAAGTTTCGGGAGCATGTGCCCTTGCAGTCATTATGTTGGGGGCATGAAAACTACTCTCAAGCATAGTTTTTCTCTATTTCAAGCTTGTGTAAAAAATAAAATTATTTGAGTTAGTTTTAGTTATTATTTTCAAGACTCGTTAAACTCATGAAAATCCCAAGCTTCTTTTTTTATCTTTTCATGTGCGTGAAACATACATGAAAATGTCGATTTATTTCCATCTTTTCCCGCTCATTAATTAAATTGAAAGTCAGTGAGATGAGTATGTTTTATCATTTTTTCAAACTCGTTAAAAATTTACGAAAAATAGAAACAAGGAGTTCTCTTTACGCATTTTTCATACTCCTTAAATAAGAAGACATCGTCAAGTACTTGATTGTTCGAACTTGTAAAAGTAAATGAACAATTGTTTATTCAGAATAAGTTTACCCCTATTACGAACTGAACTAGACTATTTACGAAAAAGGTATACATTGACTAATCATGGTAAATAGAGTTCGCTCCTACATTATTTTACCCTTTTTCGAGCTTGAGGGACTAAATTTATGAAAAAGGACACTGTGGAGTTTACTTATGTTTTTCCCCTGACTCCCTAAAACTGAAAAACATCAAGCTTCACTTTCTCCGGGCTAGTTAAAATTTACGTTGAAAGAACTAAATGAGTTTTATTTTTGTGTCTTTTCAAACACTCCAAACATGAAAAGAACATTGAGTTACCCCTTCACTGGACTTGTAAAACTTAAACATTACAGGACTTGCTAATCATAACGAGACCAAACCACTCCTTCCTAAGTTTTGTTAAAAGTAATTCAAAGGACTCATTTGAAGGATTTTCTTACAAGACAAGCATATGTTATCCTCCTCAAGCTTGTAAAAAATAAAGAGGTACTTTCCAGTAATGGTGGGGAAAAGTGGGAAATAACCTTTGTTTTTGTATTGTAAAAGGCAGTATGTCACTCTTGAACCTGACACTCAATCACTTTTGTGTCCAGGTTGGGAAATCCATTTTCCTCTTATTTCACTATACATCATTGAAAGTCTTCAGTTGGTTTGGGTATTATTTTTTAGTCAAATGTTGCCAAGTCAGAATGTTGTGTTGCCAATATGTTCAAGAGAAGTCTAACCTCATTCAAATTACCTTGCAATTTTTAGCCCTCAATCACGTTGTCCATCCTTAAGTCGGTCCTGGATTACTAAAAATTGTTGCTCTTCAAAACTTGACATGCTTTTCGGGTCATAGGCCCTCCTATAATGGGTCACTTCCTATCAAATTCAGCTCACTATCTAGGAATTTTATCTAGAAACTTTCTTTAATACCTTAGAGCCTGCATGGTTTAATGGTAGTTTTTCTTCCTTCGATGACAGGTTCTCATCATTGAACTTAAATCGAATGATTCTATGAGTGTTTGACATCAGCACATCTATTCACACTTCATAGATTGTACTAGAAGTACCTTGAGAGCCATTGTCATTATTTGTGGTTTCTCTCGCACTTGTTAACAATTCACATTATTTACCGGTGATAAAGTGTTTTCTACCATGTTCGACTACGAGACATTTACTCGCATGGCTAGATTCGTACTACAGATCGAGAGATGGAGATCAATACCCTAGATCTAGTTTCATCCATCCTGGCTGTGTGGAGTTATTAAATATTCATGATTGTAAACATAAATCCATTGATGGTTGCATCCATACTATATCTTTTGTTCACATGGATCTTCAAATGTATTTATATACTCATTCTTTGAGACATTTATGTTCTGAGTATGGGAATGCCTACCTCAGCGATGATTATATATTGCATTGTAACATTTGATTAATTGTTCCAAGTCTCCAACTATAGTCTCTAACCCAAACCTTGGTATGTTAAAGCGCTTCAGTCATCAAACATCTCTTCTAACTTTTCACTTTAGGGGTCAATCTGTTACACATCATTTTGTCGCATTAGGCAAATGACCATCGATTTGAATCTTTCACTATCCATAAATGTATTCCAAAGCATCCCCTTGCAAGGCTAGAACCCAAACTATCCCAAAGAGAATGAAAATCCTAGATCCCATGGCTCAAAATCCTATTTTTGGCCTCCTGCAGAGTTCCCTAATAATTTTTTATGCATATGCAGAAAGGTCCATTAGAAACTATGCATAAGTGCGATCTATCTCACACTGTGGCCTGCTCACATAGCTCAATGCATGTAAAAATAAAAAGTAAAGTCTAGAATAATTGTTAGTTGAATATTTCCCAACAAACAAGCTTCAAGTGGATGCCTACTTAGCCCTGACCCCTCCCATCATGGAGCTACCTCCCTCTCTTTGTGGAACCCCTATCCCACCATTAATGAATCTCATCCCTTGGGAAATGGATCCGAAACTTCCCACTCTTGGCATATAAAGATAACACAGGCCTGAGTATTGTAGATAAATGTTGGAAGTAGGCTTATGCTGCAGAAATAAGGTTGGATGGATATTCATTCAAAGAGAGGGTTGGAGATTGTGGGAATGGACTTGCAACATCAAGGCTTCAATGTTGTAAGTCTATTCTCCATTTTATTAATATAAAGTCGAATGTTCTTTCTCAATTATGTATTTTTTGATACAATTTGTAGCATTCCTTGATCACCTACATAGATTATGATTGCATATTGATCAGTATATGATATACGATTGAGTTAATTAGTTCATTTATCTCTTATGTTTATACTGGATGCTTTGATCTTGTGCGTGTTTCTATCTATGCATATATCCTTTAGGACATCATCTAGAATTTGTGGGAAGTGATGCGAAGATGTCCAAAGCATTGAGAAGTAGCTGGTCGAAATATATTAAGGGGACTTCATCAGTCATTTTGATTAAATGGTAAGTGACCTTTATCATAGTGTTTCTTTCAGCCAATCCTAGTCTAGGGAAAGGTAACAGTTCCTATTTGTTTGTTACTATATTTCTCTGAGGTCTAGGGAGATCGTTCTTATCTACAAGAGGGATAATTCCACATAACACCTTTAACATATTGGGTTGAAAGGACAATTTCCAACCAAAGCTAAATGGTACACCAAAGAAGGTGGATGAAAAATTTCCTCACCTTATTTAGTAGAAAAGTTTGGGGAACAAAAGCCTCCCAAAATGGGGAGGTGTTATTCATATTCGATCATTATAATTTTGGTCATCCATATCGTTTCCTTCAAACTGGAAAAAGTGGAGGAATTAGCTTACAAGGTCATTTTTACATTTGGGACCAAGTTTGGAAAATTGGCATTTAAAACCTTCCAGGAGCATTTTGAGGCACCAAATGATGTTTTTGGGGGTAAAAATTGTTTCTTTAGTGTGAACCTATTTTTTGTATTCTACACAAAGAGACAATTCCAACAGAAAAATAATCACATCAATTAGAGTTTGTATGCAAAAGTTGTGTGACTCAGAAGTTGACCTTTCTATTTTCATCACTATAATTAGAGAGGATGCCACATCAGCCCCCATTATTCATGGAAAAGGGTCTAACCGTGTGATTATGATAAAGAAGAATGTAGAGGATTCCATATTGTAACTTTGATTAAGATTTGAGGTAGTCAAACCTAAACACTAGTAGGCTATTAGATTGTGTTATAATCGGGCCACTAGGAGGAAAAGAGGTTTCATTCTTGCGAGTGCATTTGTTCCATAAATGAGAAAAAATATCAAAGAGGCCATACGTCCTTGTACTCACAACCATTTTCTCTTCAGAGAAAGAGAGAAGAGCAAACTCACCTTTGTAATAGCCCCTGGTTGATTTCCTATGTAAATAAAAATAATACCAAGGTCATGGGACACATATTCCATGTTGAATGTTTGGAAAAACATAGTGATGGGTATCACTGGTGATTAATTAATGGCTATGGAAATTGGAAAAGGCATTGGCAAAGGCAAAGAGGCATTAATTGACATTTTATTTATGAAAATAAAGGAACATAGGAGAAAAGGGATATGAAGGGTCACAAATTTGCATGTGAGAAAAATTGAAAGAAAGATGAAGTAAAATGAAGAAAATAGAGGCCTTGATAATAAAAAGGCTTATGAGGATCAGTTCGGAAATTTTTTTGTTTTATCTTTTTTCAGTTCAGTCTTTCTCTCTCTCATTCATTCTCTCATTCTCCCACTTTGTCACACTTAGAGAACTCTCGGAACATGCTTGGAGAATTCTAGTTTCACTTGGATTTGGAGAAAAAAGGAAGAGGAAAGCAGGAAATCACAAGGGAATAGGTGGAACAGTGGCTATAGCTGGATTTCTTTGCAAGTAATAAGTTACATGCGTGTTTTCCATGTTGATTTGTGGATGCACGGTATATACATGTGATTATTTGGTTATGTGTTGTCCTTGCCTTTCCATTTCCTGGATAGCCATGGTGTTGTGGGTTTTTCCACTTGATTGTTTTCTTATTGGTGCTCATAATTCCTTATGGTTTGGGTTGGGACAAACACTTTGGAAGCCCTGGAACAACTTGGGTTGAGTTTATAGTCCCAGAGCCTACGTTTGGACAAACACGCTAGAGCCCTCAGTGGGTTCATTTATTAGTCCCTTGTGTTGGGTTGGACAAATTCTTTGGAGCTATGGAACGTTGTGGGTTGAAATAATAGTTCCTAGAGCCATGGAAAACTTGCGTAGAGATCAATATGGTTGGTGATAGTGATGTCCAACCATGAGGTGGAATCACTAGTTGAGGTTTGAGGTCGTTTGTCATCTAGAATCCCTAGTTTGTTTTTTTTGTTTATTCCATGAGATCCCACATTCATGCTTGGAATAAGGCATGGGGGTGATTGGATTAAAGAGAGATTTAGTTCAACCCAATCTATGGTCGAGTGGTACATGGAAGTCCCTAACTTGGTTAGTATTTTCATATGTTAATAATAGTTATTCTTCTATTGTGATTCATGTAGATCTTTAGCAATTATTTTAGTCATATTATGGTTAAGTTGCCATGGTTTCTATGTTGGTTACTTTTTGGTTATGTGTTGGTTATATGATTTTTATCATCTATGTCTCTTGTCATCAATGGTTTAGTTATTGATTGGTTGATGAATGTACAGACAAATAATTATTTTTGCAGCTATGTGAAGAGGGCATAGGGCCTTCTTAGGGATTCTCAGATGAATCTCAAACTATTATGATCAGATATGCATTCACGACCTATACCTTACATGTTTTCCGTGTGTTTGATGAAATGTTTGTTATGTTTTAGGAATTCTACGTCAATTTTTGCCTCTAAGTTTGAATGTGTAGGATTATTGTTATGTCACTTATGATTATGAGAAGTCTCACGAATTTTTGGGCAGTGGTCTAGAGACTAACTTGGAATTGTGGCTGAGATCTCAAGACCACATCCTCTAAACCATACAATCAACCGTACCGAAGCAAGCTTGTGAGTGTGGCTAGAGGCCTTCAACTGCATGGATTCCTTTCCATGCATGCAGTTGGGGGTTAAATTGCATAAAAAGGAGCCCCAAATCAAGGTATGGTCACGTGGGGTGGTTCCTTGGCCCCTAAATTTCATGTAGCCCTGAGGCATTTGGTGAATTGTCATTTTGTGGTTAGTTTGTCTGCCCCACTTCCTTAACTAGAGGTTCGAGGTTGGGTCATGTCATAGTAAGTCTTCCTCTCACGCTTACCCTAGCAGGCTAGTGAAAGTAGGTAAATGTGTGAGGGGTGGTTTTAGATTGGTATCAAAGCTCCCAGGTCCAACACTTGGAGTAGATGTGACCAGGATCTTTTCACTTCAAAGATGCATATAGAATAGCGTTTTAAAGAGTATGTAACCATAATATGCATATACATAAACGAAGTGGAAATAAACAACAACCATGAGAAGCAATGACACAACATTTTGATAACGGATTTCACCTAGTGTGGGCTACGTTTTCAGGCTCTGCTCAATGTGGGGAGGCTACTTTCATTAATATTTAGCAAAAATCAAATTACATGCATGTACAAAAGACACCTTATACCTCCACTTCTGGGATAGCCTCAAAATGCACACCTATGTTGAAGAAATGGACTGCACCATTGAATTCCTAGCAAAAAATCATGAAACATGACTATAAACTCGACCCATTTCTGCTTTAGTCAAAATCTAGACCTTCAAAAATCTCAAAGATTCCCAAAATATCCATTCTTGCTACTTGACTTGATTTTTTCCACTCCTATGACAAATATGACTTCACCACTACGCTCCTTGTGAAAAACTGAGTAAAATGAGTATAAACTTAGTCTGGTTCTGAAAGTATCAAAATTTGGCCCTTAGGGAATCTTTTAGACTCCTCATTATTCCACAAAGATACCTATCTATAAATTGACTAAAGATATGCAGCTCAAATGATAAATATGACTTCACCACTGTGCTCCCTGCAAAAAATTGCGTAAAATGAGTATAAATTTGGCCTAGTTTTGAACTTGTCAAAATTTGGCCCTTAGGGAATCTTTTAGATTCCTCATGATTCCAAAAATATTCCTCTCTACAAGTTCACTAAAGATATTTTGATCAAATGACAAATATGAATTCACCACTATGCTCCTTGTGAAAAACTAAGTAAAATGAGTATAAATTTGGCCTGGTTCTGAAACTATCAAAATTTGGCCCTTAGGGAATCTTTTAGATTCCTTACACATTCCCTTGCATCAGGGTTCCACTCCTTGGTTTTCATGACCGCTCAGGCTTCCACCTTTGCATTAGGTTTCATGCCCCCTATTCCCTTGTGGAAAATATGAGTTTAAATAAAAAAAGTTAGCATTTATTTTTAAGTTTGCCTTCTTGGTAGAATGGCTAGCAATATTAACTTGTTGGGTCATTAGCCAATTTTAATTTTTATTATTTTTAAAAAATATGGACAAAATTCGTTAGCCGAAATTTTGGGGTTAGCTAAAAAATTAAGTAGGCAAAAATTTTGCCGGTTCCACTGCCAAAAGCCGTCACTACAAAGTGTCAAATTGTTGCCTTGTTAATTTTCAACAAATTTAGCAACTTCACCAGATTTAGTCAGGCTTCCAAATTTAGTTGGTGCTCCACTAATTTTAGCCAATAGATCTAGTTGACCAAAACATTGACTGGAAATAACAATTTGCATATGATGTCAGATTGAGGTTTTGTTTGCGCCATTGGAAAGCTCATGTTGAGCTCTTTGATATAACTTTGGTTTCATGGTAATCTAAGAACTTTAATTTTTGAGTCTTTCCTGGGCCTTCTTTGATCACTAAGTGTTTCAGGAGCCACCTGGATTATTCCTCCCCATTGAGGAGTTTTTGGTCCTCCAAAAGCATGAACATAATCTATAATCTATTTTGTTTCCTTATCTACACAACAAGTGCCCTAATAGGCCACACTTCCTTCTCCTTCACCTTTGTTCTTCGGAGACATAAGTGATGAGCCGAAACTTGCATCATCTGCAAAATTTTCATACAATATTTGTAAAATACATGTTCAATTACATGACCATTCATGACCCAAACATCCCGATACTTTCCAAGAGTTTATATGACGCACTCTTTGGTCAAGTGTATATCATAATAGAAACCAATACCTTAGCTATCAATAAAAAGAGGCCAAAACATCATTATGTTTCTTTCATAAGTGATGGAAAACAAATCATCACTTTTACAATCATTTCGCAACACATGATTTACAATAATATGACAAGCTACTATATCTAATAAAACCATCTCTCACTCAACAAAGTGAATGGATCATCTCCCTATGGTTGATTCGCTTGTTGAACATATTCACCAACTAGTTTCTTCATAGGTGCTTTCTGGGCATGGGGTATCTAACATGTGTCTCTCTAGTGCCCATCCTCATTGCAGTCACTACAATGATTATTTCTCCTCCAAACTTTCTGGATCATCTTGGAACGCTTATTCCTAGTGTGCCTATGATAAGTGCCCGTAGAATCCTCACTATCACTGGAATGTGATGAAGCGCTCTCATCATTTTTTGTTGGTTGGTCACTGGCTGTCTTGGAGCATTTCCAGACTTATTTTCTAACATATCCAAGTCCTGCATAATGAGGAAATTACTCCACTTTTATGGGATTCATAATGCCTTGGCCATTAATGCTGAGGTCCTTTCCTTGATACCCCATTTTCTTCAACAATTTTGATCTAATTCTTGTAGTATGTTTCCCAAAAGTAGTGAAATCATCATCGTAAAAAGAACATGAAATTGAAGAATCAATTTTTACCTCGGGCTTGTTATTCTACAATTTTTCCAAGGCCTCCTCCTTGGCTTGCAACTAATGTTTCAACCTGTGTTTCTCCTCCTCTATTTTTTGTAGGAGTCTCTTTAGTTCAACCTTCTCTGCTTGAATTCTTTGTTTGATCTCTTCGAGTTCTTGGAGCCATGAAGTCTTTGGTTCCCTTCTCACCTTTGGCACAATGTTTGTTGAAACATTTTTCTCATCGCCTCAATCAGAACCTAATTCAATAGGTCCACCTTCTGCAATCCCAAGAGTTGCAATCTTCATTTCATCACATGAGTTTGATCCCAGGTCAATTGGTCTAACACCTGTAAATCCTGCAGTTGTGATCTTTTCATCATCCTCTGATTCTGATTCTTGGTCCTGTTGCATAGTTACAACTTCCTTCTGCTTCTCTTTTCTATTGTTCCTCTTAGGCCTCAATTCTGGATGCAGTTTCCAACAATGTTCCTCATCATGCCCTTCTTTCTCACAATGAGTACAAGATGGCTTTGCTTCCTTTCTCTTTGTTGTTGTTTTCCTCTTTGGACAATCTTCTTGCTCATGCTTCCCCCTGCTTTCAAGATGTACAACCTTCAAACTAGCTTCATCAAGAGTTTTAGGTTCAAATAATAACAATGAATGACCCAATAACTATGTAAAATGCCAATATATTTCATCAACGTCTCAAAAGTGTCTAGTGGAACATTTAATGTTAATGCTTGTTTCCTAAACTCCTTTATAAAATTCTGAATAGTTTGACCTTTACTTTGTTTCAAATGTTGCCATTCCATCGTGGCCTTTTTTCTATAACCCAATGGGTAAAAATATCCTCTTAAAGCATAAACAAACTCATGCCAAGATGAAAGAAGATTACGACTACTCTTACCACCTTTTTGTAGCTTTCCTTTCCACTAGATGAGAGGAGTGCCACTCAATCAAAGGGATGCTAGCTAGATCTTGGCTTCATCCTCTTTGATTTGTTTGATGCGGCAATATACCTCAACCTGTCTGATCCAGTTATCTAGATTTTATGCATTAGATTCTACACTAAGAACAGGTAGATCAAACTTGACATGCATCTTGAAAAAGGGTTTTTTATGAGTTTTTCTACCTCTAGAATTACGAGAAGAGAAAGAAGAAGAACTTTAAATGGAAGATGGAGAGGGAGTTTCAACATGCTCTTCTCCTCCTCCTTGATGATTCACCATGGCATGATCATCTGGTCCTTCCTTCTTCTCTGGTTTCGCCATTGTCTTCTCATACTCTACAAACAATTTGTTTACATTTTCTACCATGGTGTAGAGGACCTTGTGATAGTTTTTCTCTTCCTCTAATCAAGCATCTTCATTTGCCATTTTCCCTCTTCGTTTTTCACGCCCCACTTCTGGATCAAAGGAATTAAGTTTTTATTCACCTATTTGAAGCTTTGCCTTAGATATCATACACTTGCAATTCACATCAAAAGAAGACCCACTTTGATACCAAACTCGATCCAGATATTTTCACTTCAAAGATGCATACAAAATCGCATTTTAAAGAGTATGTAACAATAATATGCATATACATAAATGAAGAAAAAAATTAACATAAACCTTGAGAAGAAAATACATAATAGGTTGATAATGGATTTCATATAGTGTGGGTTATGTCTCCTAGATTTGCTCAATGTAAAGAGGCCTCTTTCATCAATCTTCAGCAAAAATCAAATTACATACATGTACACAAAACACCTTGAACCACCACTTCTGGGGATGGCCTAAAAATTTAGACCTCTACTAAAGAAATGGACTGCATCATTGAATTCCTGGTGAAAAATCGTGAAAAATGACTTTAAACGTGACCCCTTTTTGCTTTGGTCAAAATCTAGACCTTCGGGAATCTCAAAGATTCCTAAGATATTATTTCTCATTGGTTGATTGAATTTTTTCTACTCATATGAAAAATATGACTTCACCACTGTGCTCGTTGCAAACAACTGAGTAAAATGAGTATAAATTCGACTTGGTTCTGAAACTGTCAAAATTTGGCCCTTAGGGAATCTTTTAGATTCCTCATGATTCCACAAAGATTTCTCTGTAACTTGGTTGAAGATATGATGCCCGGATGAAAAATATAACTTCACCATTGTGCTCCTTGCGAAGAACTGAGTAAAATGGGTATAAAGTTGGTTGGGTTCTGAAACTGTCAAAATTTGTCCCTTAGGGAATCTTTTAGATTCCTCATGATTCCACATAGATTCTTCTTTGCAAGTTAACTAAAGATCTGCTACTCATATGAAAAATATGACTTCACCATCGCGCTCCTTCTGAAAAACTGAGTAAGATGAGTACAAATTCGGCCTGGTTTCTGTCAAAATTTGGCCCTTAGGAAATCTTTTCGAGTCCTGGCATATTCCTCGATGTCAAGGTTCTTCTCCTCGATTTTCGTGCCCAATCAGCATTCCACCTCTGAATTGGGTTATGTGCCCCTTGTTGCAACTATAAGTTTAAATAAAAATACTTGGAGCTAATTTTTGAGCCTACCTTCTTCGTAGAATGGTTGATAGTATTAATTTGTTGGGTCGTTGGCCTTTTTGTTTAATATGGACAAAATTCATTTGCCAAAATTTTGGGGTCACCAGAAAAATTAAGTGGGCAACAATTTAGCCAGTTCTGGCCACTGAAACTATCACCACAAAGTGTCAAATTATTTCCTTTTTAATTTCTGCCATATTTAGCAGCTCCACCAGATTTAGCCGAACTTCCAAATTTTGTTGGAGCTCCACGAACTTTAGCTAAGGGGCCTAGTCGACCAAAATTTTGACTCACTATAATTTTTTCCTACGATGTCGGACTGAGGTACCATTTATGTCGTTGGATATATTCTAGCGAGCTCTTCAATCTGAGTCTAATTTCATGGTAATCCAAGAAAAAATGAGCCTTTCCTGAGACCTCTTCGATCACTTGAGTGTTTCAAGAGCCACCTGGATCAAGATGGGTGGGATTTGTTTTTCATGCATGAATTTTCATTTTCTATGTGTTCGTTATACATGAATTCTGATAGTCATTGTTGCAATTTTTTCATCATGTAGAGGTTGACGATGTTGATGTTGAGATGATTTATATGTTGATTTTATTATATATACATGTGTCATGCTACTCTGGATTGATTTTGCATATGAGATAGCCTCCCCTGAACTTCACTAAGGTATGTTCGATCATGTTTATATTTGGTTATCAGACGTGATATATTTTCAAGAAGAGGAATATCAAGATGAATAGCAGAATGTTTGACTATAATTCACATGATTCTCCCTATAGATTAGATGAACAACATGGTGATTACTACTCCCCTGACATAGAAGATACACTTACAGGTTTGAAATGAGAGATCATAAGTTGTAAGGCAGATAATGAAAACAGTTGTAGGAAAGACTTTCCATAGCACAAGAAAAGTAAGCGGAAGTTAATACAGTTATCCTTCAGAGTCTATTAGATTTGCAGAGACAGGGACCGCTTAAGATCAATCATGGATAGGAGGAAAGGACCAATGGGGCATATGGAAGCAAGTCTCAATCAGGATACAGGTTTGATAGGGATGCCATAGTCAAAGATGGTAGGTTCTCGGATACACCTGATAGGAGGGGTAATGATCATGGGTTCTATTCTAGTTCTGGTTCAAAGAGACATCATCATCATCGTTGCCACCTTCCGTATAGGAGTGAGATGCAATACTTCCTTGAGGAGTTCAATAAATAAATCCCCCTATATTTGATGGAGAAATGAAGAAGTAACAAGATGCAAAAGCTTGGTTGCTTGGGATGAGTAATTTTTTTAGATTACATGATTATTCAGAAAACATGAAAGCCATGATAGCTACTTTCAGTCTTAAAGGAAAAGCAGACATTTGGTGGGAAGATGTAAATAATGTTAGAAGCACTTGAGAAAATTTGTTGAATTGGAGTGAGTTTGAGCGATTTTTCAGGAAGTATCTATCTGAAAGATACTATGATGACAAGGCAAAGGAGTTCTATGAGTTGAAGATAGGATCTATGACCGATGAGGAGTATACTAGCAAATTCTTGGAGTTGTGTTGACGGCGTTGGAAATACATCAACCAAGGGGATCTCCCTAATATGAAGTCCTAATCAAACCACACACAATTTAAAGTAGGAGTCCCATCCTATATAAAGGCTCAGTTCCTGAATCCTTAAAGATCTACCTTGGCTCTAGCTATTAACACGAGAGAGTGATGCAATGGTATCTTCAAAAAGCAAGGGAGGTGTGCTTGGTGAGTGTACAATGCAACTTTGTCTAGGTTCTTTTACTACAAAGGGATGAAGAAACACAAGCCTCTAAGTGAGAGGTAATAGTACCACCTAGGAAGAGATGCACATGAACCAAAAGGACTTGTCTCACATCCAATGGAATAGTCCACAGCGGATGCGACAGTCGTTACAACCAACAAACAAGGGAAGATTCGTCTAACATCCAGCGGAATAGTCCACAATGGATGTGGTGGTCATTATAACCGATAAGAAAGGAAAGATATGTCTAGTATCCTGCAGAATAGTCCACAAGGATGGGACAACAATAACAACCATTACACCACATTCTCAACAAGATAAGCACTAAAATAACTTAAATAGTTCAACTATCTTAGTACATGTGAAAGCAAACATGAAATACAAATGTTCACAAAATAGTATTACAAAAATTCGCAAGTCATGCATGAAGAACATGCTAGCCTTAAAATACTTATGTTATTAAGTAAAAGGTCCAAGACACGTATTTACATTGTACATCACTAGCCCCAGTAGTGGGACATTGGAGCCACTCCTTGCTCCTCAAAGAATTATCTAGTCTCTCTAATGCCTTGTGGGAGGAGCCAAGGTGAAACGTCATGTGCTCATACAATGAGGGGGTATATATAACCAAGAGGTGATGCTTACCCCTTGTGACTCTTTGACTACCCTCATGACCATTCAACTTCCTATGACTTTTCAACTTGCATGGCTCTTCATATTCATGTGTGTCCATTGGACTTCCACTTTACAATACATTTGATTTAGAATATACATGTCCCATAATAGTCATGTGGCATATGACAACTCATGACATGACTTGACATGACGTTATTGTCATGAACTGACATGATGATGTGGCAATTTCAAGTTGTTATTTCTGTTGAGTGATGGATGTGTTCTTCGATATGCTTTCTCTTCTCCTCTACATACCTTAGTGATAAGGGGTCTTCAATGATCTTCAGTCTTGGAAGGTGGTTACACACTTGTGTTCCTTTTTCTTTCTCTTGGTAAGTCCATTAGTCCATTTAGCTACAAGTGAGTCTTTAGGCATGCTTCCCTCCTTCTTCTCCTTCATCATCTCGCCATGACTTGACAATGTACCTGTTCCTGCAATTCACTCATGAGAGGATGACATCAATCTGAAAATTCCCTATCCTAAGATGATTCATTATTATCCATGAACTAAGCCCGGAACAGGTGACAAGCTAGGAGAGAGGACCCAATAACTGTGCATTACACAGTTCCAAGTGACATGGAGAAAGGTTGATCATTGAGACTGCACAAAGCACAAATTAGGCTTGACTGAGGAACCTTTTAGCAAAGTCCCTATTGGGGAAACAAATTGCATAGTGACCACTAGGAGTCAGGATTGTGCAGTTCAATCCAGTAGTGGGTGATGTGGGATGAGGCCCTCGGGGCTAGCTCTGCGCAATTTTTAGAGGCAAGGGGCACTGGGCAGTAGAGAGACTTGGAGGAAAAATATATGCGGTTCTTGAGATCAGTGAGCTCCGGTTGAGGGAGGACACAGGGAAACACCTATTAGCGCTTTAGGAGGCCAAGGGAGCCTAGGCTCTCTGTGCATTGCAAGGTTCCAGTAGGAAAGGGGAAAACATTGAGGACTGACAATGCAAAGTGCATAGTTCAAGTTAGACTGGGAGGAACTGTTGTGCAATTCTGGGGGTCAACGAAGGCTGATGAGTTGTGGAATTTTGTAGTGCAACTATCTAGAGGACAGTGACTGCGCACTACATAGTTTCAAGAAGCAAGGTCACAAAACTGAGGTTTGAGCTTGCGTAGTGCACAGTTTGGTTAGGGTTTGGTGAAGCTGAGTTTCTTGGTTCGGGATATTTTCATAAAAATGGCTAAGCGTGGGACTGGAACTCGCGATCTCACACTTAGTATACTTCGACGACATGACAACATAGACCACTGGAGCAAAATAAATAATTCCCTCTCTGTGACTGGTTCATGACAAGAATCAACAAGTGCAACACTTAAGATAGACTTGAGGATGACCATGATGACACTTGTGTGACATTTCTCAACACTTTGTGTATGAGTGTGACAGATGTTTAGATGGCTAGGAAAACTTGTATACATAAATACAACCTTCAAAACCACCAGAAAAGGTTCACAAACATGGAAAAATAGTCAAACAAGCAAAAAGACGACAATTAATCCAATAAGAAAAATGGTTCAAACAAAGTCTTTGGGAAATCCTGTGAAATGAGCTTAAGTGTTTGCAACAATCAAGGGAAAGAGCAAGGAAGGCTCTGAAATTTGAGTGCAAGCCAAAATTTTGGAGGGTGATGTAACCACTACAACACTTGGCGACACATTGGTTGAATTCCAACTTCTCTATCTTGGTTATTTTCTTTTGTGCAGGACCTAGGTCCTTCAGGGAGTATTGATTCATCATGCAGATTACTTTGGCTTCCCCACTTACCCCATGGGAAAACATGGTTTCTTCTATACCTTCTCATTTGAGCACAACATAATATCCAATGTAATCACAATGTTTCAAATTGGGAAGGGTAGTTTAGCTCACGAGCTTAAGATTTTCATAGTATAGTTTTTCATCTCTGGTGTCGCTCCACTGCCACCAGGCCTAGACAGTACGCCGAAGGAGTCATGAAAGTACACAAACATTGCTCCACTTCCAGTGAGCCTGGACAGTACCCCAGTGAAGTTTCTTGCTTTACCTCTCTGCACAATAAGTCTTTCTCTTCTTCCACCTTTATTTGTTTATTTAAAGAGAGCTGTAAATCAACACTTATTTATTTTGGGGTGAAAGAGGGATCCCAACTTATGGAGAGCAGAAGAGGTTGTTCCTTGAGAGAAGCATATAGGACCTCTGATTTATGTTTTCTCATTTATATCTTCCCCTTCTCCTTTCTACTAGTTGGATTAGCTTGAAAACACCGAAGCAGAAAATTGAGTATAGGCATGAAGTTTCCAGACTGGACACAGGTTCATGGTTGGGCCAAAACTCGCCTTACAGACAGATCATATTTTACGTCAAAAATTCATCGGCCAAAAGGTGTAACCAACACAAGGAAGACAGACAGATGGCTATCCAAATGGTAAAGTTTCACATGACTCTTTATAGTTTGGCCACACACATACTAAGAGGCCAAAATAGGTCCAGGCACAACACTTATTCGCACGATGAAAACAAAAAGAGAAACACTCTACAACAAAGAAAACATGACAAAAATAAAGAAAACATAGAACCAGGAAATAAAACCAGAAGACAAGAGATAAAATGACTAAAGAAAACATGATGTAGAACCTGAATAATAAAACTAGGAAAAACTACAGGGAATGAGTGCAAGGAAGGGAAAAATAAGATGCATCTAATCCTACTCCTATCCTAACAACTAGAAGTTCAGGGTCACGCAAAATGAAATTTCTAGTGAAGCCACCATAATTTTTCCTGACCTGCATCCACAAAGATATGAATAATTAAAACAGATAAAAAGTGATGTGCAACATAAGATATAAAAACTTGAAAATCTTTCACAAGAAAAGGAAGGTCTTGCTTGTGGGCAGAAAGGTGTGTCACAACCACTACTTGCATCCAATCCACATGCTTACATTTTTTATCAATACCATTTTTCAAAAAACCTCAGAAGCCTCTTGCGGATGTGTCTTCATCTAAACCAATTTCCTTAGCAAGCGTGAGGAAATATTGAAACTTGTTGTTTGCAACAAAGCTTGCCAAGTAAGATTGTTCCAACCCTTGAGCGAATGGATCATAAAATTCATGATGGCCCTCTTGAAAACTTTGAAACCTTGGAAAAGGTGAAGTTTTAATTAGAAGAGCAAGATCATGATGGGAATCGTGTGGGGAAAAATAGTATTGATCATACTCAATAGTCATGTCAAGACAGTGAGGACCTACCATAATCATCAGCGAAGGCTAAAGTGCCTCTCCTACTTGACAAAAATCTGAATAGAGATATGTTGAACAATGAAGATCATGGGGTGTGGAACAAATGTCATTGGATATGCTGATAGGAAAATGGTAAGCTGAATGACAGTCACCATGGACAGAAGAATGTTGGGCATGGAACCCCCCCAAGGCATGTTTTGGGGCTTAAAGTCCAAGTTTTGACTAAGTCCATTGTAAAGACTCCACGAATTGTGGGCGCAGAGCGTGAAGTTGTAATCGATTCATAGGGTTGTTCGCCCTTGCTTTTGTAATGTAATTTCGGTTTGAAAGATCTATCCATGGTCCACGGACCATGGGATTGTATAAATAGAGTGAAGCTCTAAGTGTAAGAGAACCAATCAATGAAAATGAAGGAATAGAAGCATTAAATCGAGTGTAAATCATGTCTTTGGGTCGTAGAGTAGGAGAAGGCTCTACAGCAGAGTGTGTAGAGGCCTAGTAGTCCACAGCTGAGTGCACGGACCGCTACAGCTGAGTGCGCAGGGCAGGTTGAGTCTGTAACCGTGGGAAGAATTAATAAAAGAGAATTTTTGGCATATTTTTGTGTATCTTTTCCTGTTTTATGTATTATTAGGTATGAATTGCAAGTTTACTGTTTACTTACTGCGCGAACTCTTATGAATGTTCTGAATAAGTAAATATAATACAAGGCATCTATTTACACAAAGATAACTAACTATTACAAGAAGATAGGTAAAGATCTCGGGTGTGACTTAGGGAAATAGTGCAGATTGCTGCTCCAGCAGCGTGAAATCCCCTCAGCCCTTGGTTAGGGATGCGTGAAGGCGAATATATCAGGGCACGAAAGCTAGGGAAGTGCATGAACTAACCTGTGTGAAGAGACTCTCAGTTGGACCAAATCAACCCCTCAGACATCTCAACGGTGCAAAAACCTGGTTCCATCACCCCTCATACTACTTCGGGTAAGACCTCAGTCCGCGCTCCTTGGACTGTTGCCGAAAGGGCCAGTAGTACAGGGATTTTCTTGGCTAATTAACTTCAAACCTGGGTTAGGCCCCAACAATCCAACAAATGGTTCCTTTGCTAGGACCAGGATCTACATAGAGATGTATGATGTTGTATCACTGGAATCCAACTAAGAAAGAAATTGAAGATTAGTTGGATAGGAAGATTCACGAGTTCGCAGCGCAGGAGAATAGGAATCCACGACTATCAAAATAAGAGTGGTTAGATTGTTACCTGTACACAGAGATACACGAACTTTTCTTCTCATATTTCCCTACTGAGCTATACGAGTGGTTCGTGAAGCTAGCAGATAGCCAAGGAAGGTGCAAGATCGACAGACCTATTGTGTGGACCCTAGAGTTGGTGTGTAGATTGGAAGCATTAGAGGATAAGATCGCACATGTTGTTGATCACTGACTTGATCGAATTATAGGAGGATTCATTACTGAATTCACGGTAGATACTTCAATTAGCTATAGTGAGGCAGAGCGACGCTTCATCAAAGGACCGCGAGGTAAGTACATTAAGTCTTTGAACACTTGGATTAAAATTATACTATGTGAAAAGTGGGTTATGCAAATACATTGATGTTTGGGGCTACGCAAAGTGGGAGAATTTACAAAAACGAAGATAGTGCAGAGCTATAAACTAGCCCCTTGATTTCACCTCCACGAGGGAATGAGGAAGAGCTCGCAAAGGTCTCACCAAGAAGTGCGATCAATTTGATAAGGCAGAGTATTTTTCACATACCACCCCCACCCACACCACCACTGGTTTCACAGCCTTCACTCCCATATTCGCCCATACCACCTCCGCCACCACCGCAAGTCCATATGACAAGCGCGATAAAGTTGCCGGTGTTCAAGGGAGTAGGAAATGAAGATCCGAACCAGTTTTGGTTCGTGATAAAAGTTGTATGGGAAGCGCAGGGAGTTATGGATGATAATATAAAGAAAGCAACGTTGGTTAGTGCTCTGCAGGATTGCACATTGACCTGGTACATTAAGCATTCTAATGACAATCCGAATGTGGGGATCGTAGACATCCAAACTGCGCTAAACAGAGAATTTAGCAGGCCGAAGTCAGAGGCACAATCGATCATTGGGTTCAAGGAGATCACAATGCTACCAGGCGAGACTCCTTGGGAGTTGGATTAGAGACTGAAGTGCACGATTGGCGAAGCTAACATGACTTTGACGAATGGACAACACTGCGAATGGTTTGTAGCATCTCTAATGCCACATTTAAGGAATGCATTGTTACAACAAAGGCTAACAACTCAGGCCGAGGCCTTAGAAATCGTGATGAGACTGCATGAGACCCTGATATAGGATCCTAACTTGGGAGTTCAGCAGATCCACGCGCAGTTGAAAAACTTGTGCCTTGAGATGCAAAGTCTGAAACAGGATAGGACAGCTCACGCAGAAGTGCACGACGAAGTATGGTGTGTTAAATGTAAGGGTCAGGGTCATGACAAGGACCATTGCTTAGTGTTCACGAATTACCTTGCGAGAGGAGGACTAATGCCGCTGAGACTAGAGGCATAAGCAAGACCAAGCACGACGCCTGCATTGTGGTGTGTGATTTGTCAAATAGTAGGAAAGCATGCTATGGATAACTGCCATCTATTGCAGAAGTACACATAATTCACAACAGTTGTTCTATAATTTCTGTAGATCAGTGGGACATGGTGAGTGCACCTGTAGAAGTTATGAACTGATGATGGATAGGACTCCCACCTATAGAGACTAGGCCGAAATGCAACCCCTTGACCAAAACGCAGGGATGGCGTGAACCAGATTTCAGGGGCGCGGATGAGGCCAAGGTGGAGGAGGACCTGGAATAGGTTTCAGACAGCTGATATGTTACAATTGCAGAGGGCCAAGACATTATGCTCATGATTGTATGAATCTGACACGTCCATCATGCTTGTATTGTACATTGTTTGATTGATCATGAGACGAAGAATTGTCCCACACTGATAGCGTGGCTATGCGAAAAAGGAGCACTCCAACCTCCCCTAACTCATAACCTGCAAATGATGAGGTATGAGCCATGCGAGGAAGACCCTAATGTGAACATTGTGCTCCAAAGTTGAATTACGGTAGGGGATGATAAAGGCGAGCAGCCTGAAGATAGTACTTGGGTTCATAAGGTTTTGACAAAAGAACCAGAGTTTGATTTGGAGCGCGCTAAGGAAACCTTCATGGAAGCCAGGAAGAGTTTCACTAATGCCTCCACTTCAGGAAGCAAAGACAGACTGGAGCCAAACATGGACCCATTGATGCTCACGACATTCCTGGAAACATGCATGAAGTTGCTACATGAAAGCAAGGCTGTAAAGGGACTGCAGAAACTCATAAATAGATGCATTTGGACCGCATCATGAGAACCGTGCGTAGTCCGGAAGGTTGGAAAGCACGTGACAAGGATGGGAAGAGGAATGAGTTTGACCGCGTAGATTGGGGAATATGAGATGGACCAAGTGATTCTAGACCTAGGATCAGACGCAAACATTCTACCAAAGTAGACATGGGAGCGCATGGGAAGGCCTACGTTGCAATGGTATCCTATCCAACTATGAATGGTGAACCAACAAAATATCCTACCTATGGGAAGATTGTAGGGAATCACCGTAGACATTGAAGGACCAAGCACACTGGCAGATTTTGAAGTGATAGAGATTGTTTATGATAGCAATCCCTACCCTGTGCTATTAGGGATAGATTGGGCCACTGACATGAACGAGGTGATAAACCTAAAGAAGTGCAAGATGATTTTCGAGAAAAAGTCTCCGCACGTAGTCGTACCACTGGACCCTGCAGAAGGATCGCACTACACAGAGCCAATGCATGACTATGAAAGTGACGACGACCTGGACTGCATCTACAAGATAACCGCACGAGAGCAAGATTGAGTAAATCCCACTGTGGAGGGATGAATCTCATGGGAGCGCAAAAGCTCCTGTACATCAGATTTAGACAAAGAGATAGAGCGATGGCAGAACTAGTTACACGAGGCAACCATGCTGAACTGCAACATGATGACAAGATCATTGTGCTACGTATCAAGGGAGGTAAGGGATCTGCCTATGTATGATGGGTTGAGCGAGGTAGATGACTTCCTGAGTAGATTCGAAAGGGAGGTGCCGGAGCAGCAATGTTTCGAGGCTTTGAAATGGGTACTGCGCACTACACCTGCAAGGTGGTGGGGCACGCACCAAGGAAGCTTTGAGGACAAGCATGAATGCAAGAGAATGATGTGCATATGGTTTAGGAAGCCTCAAATGCGATTAACAGATAAGTATGATGGACGGGATGTTCCGCGCGTGCACCTGTCTAGATGGATACATGCATATATTTAAGGGATAAATTCGATAAGTATGATTCCTTTAGGAAAAGATAGTCCTTGGAATGATCAACTTCACAATTCCATCACTCTATGAGAGATGCACATTCCCAACCTGAATTTGATGGGAGAAACTTGCATGAATATGAATGAACTATAACAGATGCTTGAATTCAATTAGAAGTAAAATCTTGAAAATTTGAAAGATCACACTCGGAATACCAAACATTTTTCACAAGGAAGTTTACATTGGGTGAAACCGTGCAAATAGATGGATTGTGTGAGACAAACCAAATTTGACTTAGTTCGGGGGGCTTACCAGAGTTGCAATATCCTGACATAAACATCAATGGAAGTTGAAGTTCCTTGACTCCCTGACAGGTCTCGAAATTTTCCAGGATTGTAGAATTGCATTTTGAAGCTTGAACCAGATCATGCATGGATTGAGGATACCTTCTATTGTTGGTTTTAGTAAGACAAATTCTCATTGGATAATAACCATATTTGTCACAAATTTTACCATATTTTTCAATTTAAACAACCAGATTGCTCAATTGGAGAGGCTCTTCTGATCACAAATGAATCAGTGAGATCTCATGAGCAAGTTAATTTGAAGAGTTGTCTTCGTGTAGGAGAGGAGATGACGAGGGATGGGAAGGGTACTCTATGATTTGAATGTTTTCAATTTCATCATGGAAAGCCTCACTGCCTTGTGTAAATCGAGGATATAACTCATCAAATGAATAAACTGAGGAGCATGGAGTATCTTCGTTGCAAGTAGATGTATTGTAAACAGTAGGACACAAGGGATAGTGAGGTGAAGAGAAAGTTTCGATATGATCATATTCTTTGACTAAACCAGATTCTAGATCTAAATTAAAATCTTCATGAGAAACTTAAAGATCATATGATTTTCTTGGGAATTCATCATGGCATATGTAAATAGAGTCATCATCATTGGATTGATTATTTCCCAAGGTTGGGGGTTGATTGAAAAAATTTATTGCATTGGATTCTATACTAAGATTAGGAGATTGAGAATCATTCAAGAATGAAACTCATTATTTTGACATGGAACATTCTAAAAAAGAAAGGAAAGATTGAAAGTATACTTACCTTTTTTATCCTCTACCTTCGTAATGTGACTACTTTGTACCTGCTCGCAATTTGGTCTAGGGGATTGAGAATCAAGAGAATGTGAAGAACTGGCTAGTGGAGCAGATTGATCAAGCGGGTCATGGTACAAAGAGTCAGAATATGTAGATGATAGAGGATAATATAAATCCATAGTAGATTTGAGACTAGAGTTGTGAATGGTGACAACATCTTACAGAATGGACGAGTGAGCCTTCACTGTAGGCTTCATGAGCCATTCTAGAATTTCCTCCATTAAAGCATGAGAAGAATGAGAATATGGAATGGAGATTTGAGTCACATATTTCCCATTTTTAAAATCACTGCAAGGAGGCCCCCTCATTGAGATTGGAAAAGGAGGAGGACAAAGAACAAAAGGGGTAGTAAGCTCCTCCTCTGAAATTTGAAGTGCCTCACACGAGAGTTGGGGAAGAAGACAAATCAAGAAGTTCAGATTCACCGTATGAAGAGAAATGAATCAAGCGCTCAAACTCTTGTTTCAAGAAATCCCATTTCAATTTTTTTTTCAGGAATTTCGTAACAGAGGTGAAGGAATCGATCAGATAAATCCTCAACTAATTCATCAGTCTTCATTCTTAAATGATTGATTCTTCCAGAAACAACTCAATAGTTATACTCACCAAAGGCTTGATGAAGCTCCCTGAGGAAGTGATGAAGGGAATGAATGGAAGCAGGTGAAAAGGTATGGAACCGCTAATTAGCACGACCTCAAGGGTGAGGAAGAAAATAACACTAGCCAACTCTTCATCATTGATTTCGTAATATTTTCAAAATTTAAGAAAATAGGAAATGTGTTTGGTTATGGATGTTCCATCCTCACCATCAAACTTTAACTGGGACAAGTGATTGAGAGGCTCATCAGGGGCTAAAAATTAATGAAGAGAAAAATTGGAGAAACACCTCGGGAGTATGATTTGTGTATGATCCATTTTAGATAAGAGATTCAAACCAGATGCAATGGGATCAGCTTGTCATCTGGCCCTCTTTCTAGTGCCCTTTTGTTAATGGTGATGGAAATTCATTAACCAAGGGGATCTCCCCAATCTGAAGTCCGAATCAGACCGCACACCATTTATTGTAAGAGTCCCATATGGTATAAAGGCCCAGTTTTTGAATCCTTAAAGATTTTCCTTGGCTCTAGCTATTAGCACAGGAGAGTGATGCAACGGTATATTCGAAAAGCAAGGGAGGTGTGCCTCGTGAGTGTGTAGAACAACTGTGTCTAGTTTCTTTTAGTGTAAAGGGGGGAATAAAAGTCAGCCTCTAAGTGAGAGGTAATAGTACCACCCAGGAAGAAACACACATGAACCAGAAGGACCTTTCTCACATCCAGCAGAATAGTCCACAGTGGATGCGACAATCATTACAACCAACAAACAAGGGAAGATTTGTCTAACATCCAACAAACTAATCCACAGTGGATGTGATGGTCATTATAACCGATAAGCAAGGAAAGAGTTGTCAAGTATCCTACGGAATAGTCAACAAGGATGGGACAACAATAATAACCATTACAATGCATTTTCAACAAGATAGGCTCTCAAATAACCGAAATAGTTCAACTATCTTAATACATGTGAAAGCAAACATGGTATACAAAAATCCACAAAATAGTCTTACAAACATTCATAAGTCATGCATGAAGAATGTGTTGGCCTTAAAAGGCTTTTGTTATTAAGAAAAATTTCCAAGACATGTATTTACATTGTACATCACTAACCCCAGTAGTGGGACATTGGAGACACTCCTTACTCCTCAAAGAACTAGCTGGTCTCTCTAATGCCTTGCGAGAGGAGCCAAGGTGAAAAGTCATGTGCTCATAAAATGAGGGGTTATATATGACCAAGGGGTGATGCTTACCACTTGTGACTCTTTGACTACCCTCATGACCATTCAACTTCCTATGAATTTTCAACTTACAAGACTCTTCATATTCATGTGTGTCCATTGAACTTCTGCTTTATAATACATTTGATTTACAATATACATGGCCCACAATAGTGACGTGGCATATGAAAAATCACAACACAACTTGGCATGACACTACTGACATGGATTGGCTTGATGATGTTGTAATATCAAGCTGATATTGTTGTTGAGTGATGGATGTGTTCTTGGATATGCTTTATATTATCCTCCGCATAGCTTAGTGATGCAGGGTTTTCAATGATGTTCAATATTGGAAGGTTGTTGCACACTTCTGTTCCTTTTTCTTGCTCTTCGTTCGTCCATTATTCCGTTCAGCTACAAGTGAGTCTTTAAGCATGCTTGCCTCCTTCTTCTCCTTCATCATCTTGCCATGAATTGGCAGTGTACATGTTCCTGCAATTCACTCATGATGGGACGACATCAATCCAAAAAATCCCTATCCTAAGATGATGCATTTTTATCCATGAACTGAGCCCGAGACAGGTGATAGGCTAGGAGAAAGGGCCCAGTAACTACGCATTATGCAGTTCCATGTGACAGGGAGAGAGGTTGATCTCTGAGAATACACAAAGCATAGCTCAGGTTTGACTGAGGAACCTTTCATAACAATCCTCATTGGGGAAAGAAATTGCACAGTGGCCATTGGGAGTTAGGATTATGCAGTTCAAGTTAGTAGTGGGTGATGTGGGATGAGGACTTGGGTGGCAGTTATGTTTAATTTTCAGAGGCAAGGGGGACTGGGCAACATAGAGACCTGGAGGAAAAATTTGCCCAATTCTTGAGGTCAGTGAGCTCCCTCTGAGGGACGACGCTGGGGGGACACCTCTACGTAGTTATGGAGGCTAAGGGAGCTTGGATTAATTGCACATTATGGGGCTCCATCAGGCTAAGAGAAAATATTGAGGACTGATAGTGTGAAGTGCACAGTTCAAGTCTAACTGGGAGGAACTGTTGAGCAATTCTGGGGTCAAGGAAGGTTGCTGAGCTCTGGAATTACATAGTACAACTGCCTTAGAGGATAGTGACTGCAAATTGTGCAATTCCAGGTAGCAAGGTAACAATACTGAGAGTTGTGACTACGCAGTGTGCAGTGCAGTGAGGGTCCAGTTAAGCTGAGTTGACCGGTTGGGGAGATTTCTGGAAAAATGGTCGTGTGGGAGGAAGACAAACTTGTGATGAACTGGAACTCGTGACCTCAAACTTAGCATTCTTTGAAGAAATGACAACATAGACCATCGGAGCAATAAAAAAAGCATTCCCTCTTTGTGATTGGCTCATGACAAGAAGCGACAAGTGAAACACCTACGATAGACTTGAGGATGACCGTGACGACACTTGTGTGACAGTGCTCAAGACTTTGTGTATGAGTGGGACAGATGTTTACATCACTAGGACAACTCGTATACACAAATACCAACCTTCAAAACCACCATAAAAGGTTCACAAACATGGAAAAATAGTAAAGCATTCCAAAAGATGATAATTAATCCAACAAGCGAAAGGGTTCAAATAAATTTGGGAAAGCTCGTGAAATGAGCTTAAGTGTTCGCAAAAATCAAGGGAAGGACCAAGGAAGGCTTCGAAATTTTGAGTGCAAGCAAAAATTTTGGAGGGTGTAAGCTTTGTGAGCAAGTGTTTTCTATTTTGATTGACCCTGGATCTAATTATAGTTATATCAATCCTAACCTGGTGGATAAGTGTTGCTTGAATAAATAAGTGGATGTAGAATCTTGGTTGGTGCAGTTGGCTCTAAGTACTAAGAAAATAGTTCATCATTTAGTAAGATCTTATGCATTTGAGTTCAACAGTATGTCTACATCAGATCATCCAAATGTACTTCTATTGGGATCATATAGTATGTTGTTGGGTATAGATTGGTTGTACATTCATAGGAGTAAGGTAGATTTCTATGATAAGGCTATTAAGTTCTTGGATGATGATGGAGAGAGGAGAATATTATAGGGTAAGAAGAAACCTATGTAATTGAGAATGGTTACAACAATGCAAGAAAAGTGCAGTTGCAGGAAAGGGTGTGTATTATTTGCAGTTCATATTTCCATTGACAAAGGTAAGGATGTTGAAGTTCCAAAGAGGTATCCAGTTTTGTAGCAACTTCAAGATGTATTTCCAACATAGATTTCAAAGTTACCACCTCATAGGGAAGTGGAATTTTCTATTGAGTTGATGTCGAAGTAGCACCAGCATTGAAGGCACCGTACAAGATGAGCACTCAGAAGTTGGTGGAATATATGTTTCATCTTAAGGAAATGCTTCATAATGGATGCAATAGGTCAAGCGTGTTACCTTGCGGTGCACCAGTGTAATTTGTGAAGAAGAAGGATGGTACCCTCAGGTTATGCATTGACTATAGGAAGTTAAACAAGGTGACAATAAAGAACATGTATCCTTTTCCGTGGATTGACGATTTGTTTGATCAGTTGAAGGGGACAACAATGTTCTCAAATATTTATTTGAGATCAATGTATCATCATGTATGCATCAAATAAGAGGACATTTACAAAACCGCATTCCAAACTAGGTATGATCATTATGAGTTTGTAGTAGTTCCTTTCGGTTTGATTAATGCTCCAACTACTTTGATGTGTTTGATGAATAGTGTGTTGTGTCCTTATCTGGACAAGTTTGTGGTATTTGTGGAGCACCTGGAAGGTATGCTTTTTGATAAGTAATCTAGTGGTTTTTCAAATACTATTTCTAATCTTTTCTGCATATTGAGCCTAAAAACATAAGGGTTTTGGTAAATTATGTGAAAATGGACAAACGAAGCTCAATCACTAATAATCGATGTTTTCTATGCAGAAGGACGCGGAAATAGGGGATTATCGAGTAAAAACGAGAAGCGCAAGGAAAGTAACTGCTGCCCCGTCGACAGGGAACCGGATGCGGACAAGATCAAGCAAAATTGGAGCCGAATAATCCAGGAAAAGAGCGCAGGATACCGTGACGGAGAACGCAAGAGACCTGAACGATTAGCGAATCCCTCAGGATCAAAGATCCTGAGGGATCGCTGCTTTAAAGCTTATCTTTTGTATCTAGACATCTCCGTCATTTATGTTATATAAAGGCACCACGCCATCGAGCGTGGGGGGACGACTGTTATTATAATTATAAACTCAGAACGATTTTGATCACTGAGCTTTTGTAAGATCTGATTTTGTACACTTTTGTTATGCAATCAATATAAAGGATTTGGTGTTCACTTCGTTTCTGTATCTGAAGTAACTCTAAGCAGTGTACCATCGTAGCCAAGGGCCCAGCTCCGACGGTCACTTGCTGTTGTATCATACGGTGATTTGTGTGGTTTGCTTATTTCTCTTGTTTCAGTAATCCGATACATTTCTTATATGATAGACTATGCTTCTTAATTAATATCTGAATCTGAATAAGTTCTGTAATTCACGTCTCTGTATTACACAAACTGAATCTATTCGAATTGCATCCATTTCTACAGCAAGTTATTGGTATGAATGTTATCATTATTGGATTCATATGAAATAAGTATTTGTGAGGCTTGAAGATAATATCACTTTGTTCAGAAACATAGTCGCATCATACATTGCTCTCGGATCGCTACAGTAGTATAGACCGTGTACATACTTCAGGGTTTGCTGTTCCATTTGAGTTTGTTGTTCCATTTGAGTTTGCTGGTCCATTTGAGTTTGCTGTTCCATTTGAGTTTGCTGTTCCATTTGGGTTTGCTGTTCCATTTGGGTTTGCTGTTCCATTTTATATGATTGACGTTTCTTGTTTATGATAGTTTGTTGTTCCATTTCATTACTGCTGTTCCATTTCATTACTGCTGTTCCATTTTAAGAATTGTTGTTCCATTTTACTTTCATTAATCTGCCTTTATTGCTTTCGCATGATAGCAGGCCTAAGGCTGTCGCGAGCCCAACAAGACGCTGCCTAGCTCCCTGACCTATAAGCCCATGCTTTGGTTTCCTTTCTTTATCAGTTTCTAAAGGGAAGGGTTATTGGTTCCGTACCCTTGACTGATCATTTGCCTTGTGTGATTTCATTTTCTGAAATTGGTTTAGTTACAGCTTAGTGTTTGTTTCCTTTCAAGTCATTAGAACGCTATACTACCGAGCACTACTTGGAAAAAACAGCCTCGGATTGAGTTACTCCTTGAAAGAACAAGACGATCCCGGATTGACTTAATAATGTGGAATAATTGGTGGTGTGAGAGACCCTAGTTATAGCTCTACATTTTGGCGCCGTTGCTGGGGAAGGGGTAATAGCCATTTGTCCTTTATAGAGTAGTGCGCAAATCTGCTAGGAGGGAGTTGGATTTTAAAAACGGAAGGTAAGAACCTGCGTACGAAGCATGTAAAAGCCCTGCTCCACCGTCTGCTCTCTTAGTAGAATTGTTGGTTAAATAGGATTTAGCAGTTTAATTGGAGTGCATGACTAAGCAGAAAAAGTTAGAAAAAGATCAAAAGCCTCCATCCAAAGCTAAGGGGCCGGTGACCCTTGGACGAACGACCTTCATAGACGAAATCTATAAGAAAGCCGACTCTCAGCCATCAGTAGGTTATAAGAAAGTCAATTCTAAACAGCCTACTATTTCCCTTCAGGCCTCAGGATCACCATCCGAAGCCTTTGCTGAGGTGCACAGTCGAACAGAGGAGCAGGATTTTCAAGAAATTGAAAATTTGACTCCTAGACCATTGCACGAAGGGACCCAAAGTAACCTTTGTGAAGGAGAAGGAGAAACAGGGGAAGTTGAGGAACCTAGATCTCCTATTGAATTGAACCAGCCTTTGAATAGCCCGGACAAGGGAAGCGCTGTAAAAATCCTTGTTGAAGGAATTCATTCACCGCAAACAGTTGGGGCCATTATCATCCCTGATCAAGGGAGTGGTGTCAAGACAATCCCTGTTAAGACTATCCCTCCTCAACCAAGGAACACTCTCTTGGAAATTCCTAAAGATTACTGGCATATATTCGATCCCATGGCGCAGAACTAGCCAAACACCCAGACCTCCACATTGCAATATCCGATAGTAGATTCTGCAGCAAATGCGCCCATGAAAGCCATCCCTCTCCAGCATATTCCCACATTTCATGGCCTCACATCAGAAGATCCGGACGCCTTCTTGTTCGAATTTGATGTATTATGTAGAGGATACGATTACACCACCGACCCCCAGAAACTGAAATTGTTCCCCTCTACATTAAAAGGGGCTGCGTTGAGATGGTTTATGGGCTTAGGTGGTGGGGTTATTAACAATTGGGATCAAATGAAAGAAGCCTTTTTAAAGAAATACCAAGATTACTATAGATCGAGGGAATTAAAAGATGAAATCTTTCAAATGTCAGCCAGACCAAACGAAACCTTAGAAGAATATGTGGAACGTTTCCAATATAACTTGCAAAGATCCCCTTATGCATCACTACCTCTGCCTTATAACGTGTTGAAAACTGCATTAATTAGAGGTATGAGAGAGCAATGGATCGAAACGTTAAACATCACGGGGAAAGGAGACATTTATCAGGAAAATTTTGCTGATATCATTGATCTGTGTATCAGGAGCTCAAGAGGCAGCACGAGGATAAAACCAGCGGAACATGATCGCTTCCCCAGAGATAACAGAACATTAACAGAGGGAGTAACACGGGTGGAACTTGGAAATTTGCTAGAAAATTTTAAAACTGATATCCTGGGAACATTAACTACACAACTTGACATTGTGCAGGCTAAACAGAAGAAAGCTGAGGCAGAGCAGAATCTAGCCATTTTTTGCCCACGATGCAGGAAGAAACACAGCCATAAGGAATGCCCGTTGGATACAGTCCAAATATGTGCTATCTGCACCAAGGAACACCTGACCGAAAGCTGCCCTTCACTGCCTGGTTTGAAGGCAGTATACAAAGAAGCAGAAGAGGAGTCAGAACCAGCATATTTTGTTAACCAGCGTCGTCAATGGCAGCCTAGGCAACCAGGTATGTTTTCAGACCCCTCCTCTTCTTTTCAACCCCCGCAGTTCAGTACACAACAACAGAACATGTGGCAAAATCAGTCCCAACCCCCGTTTTCAAATTGGTCACCTCAAATGTTTCCTACTCCAAATCCTTGGATGTCCCAATTTGGTTGGCCAAACTGCCCTTATCCTCCACCATATTGGCAGAATAGTTCCTATCCTCCACAGTGGACCCCTTCCACTTCGCAAAGCTCATCCTGGCAGACAAGCTGGCCACGACCGACATATCAGCCAGCAGGATCAATACCACTCCCTCAACCAACTCTGCCAGCTTTACCACAAAATCCCCAGTCTAATCTGAGACCGCAACTCCCAGCCCAACCCAATCCCAACCCTAATAATAGGCCAGTCCAATCTATTCAAATCATAGACACATCAGAGATTGAGTCTGACCTCAGGGAGTGCAACGATCTTCAGTTAAGATCGGGACGAATAGTAGAAACAGAGGGAGACAAAATGGTTCATATTGAAAATCAGTTACCTGTAGAACAACCCCCACAACGGGAGGATGAAAACAAAGAGCAAAACAATAAGCAAGCAAGCACATCCTCTCCTCCTTTCCCAGAACTATTAGTCATATCTCGACCTATACAACCTCCAGACTTTGACATTCTGGGAGAATTACAAAATTTGTATATAAAGATTCCATTCCTCCAAGCTATACAAGATATTCCTATATATGCGAAAACCATAAAGGAATTATGCATCAAAAAATCAAGGAGGAATACAAATACTAAAGTCCAAGTAGTTGGTACTTTATCCGACCTATTATCAGGAAAGGAGACACCTATCAAATATGAAGATCCCGGGAACCCAATTGTGACCGTTCAAATCTATGGCCAAACCCTGACTAACGCTCTAGTCGACCTGGGAGCTGCAATCAACATTTTGACAACCTCCACCTGCCAAAAGCTTGGCATTACGTCAGTAGAACCTACCTCTACTCTGTTAGAATTGGCAGATCGATCTGTAGTTCGACCAGAAGGTACTCTGAATGATGTCATGGTTTCCGTAGATTCATGGGAGTATCCCACAGATTTCCTGGTAATTAATCCTAAAACCCGACTAGATGGACATCCGTTAATCCTAGGCAGACCCTGGCTTGCTACTGCCGATGCCTACATTGGCTGCCGGCAGGGAAACATGACTATAGCTAAAGGACCCGATGTCAAAAATTAAATTTTATATCCACCAGCTCAGCCAAGCCTGCCAATGATTAAAACTAACTCTTATCCTGTATCATATCTTGCTAACAACATCAGATCTCCATTAACTATACAGAAGGCGTTAGACTTCAAGGATCAAACAGAAGACGACACCATTAACAATTTTGTTAGTCAAACTGAAGCTAGAAAACATATGCAGTGTCTTATGATAGAGGCAGCATTTGACAGAGAGCTAGAAGAAGATCCCTTAAAAGATCCGCATGATCAGACAATACCAGTAACTGTTGTTGCTAATAGTAAAGTAGTGGGAATTGAACTTGGTAAAACTCTGAATATTAACGCCAATCTTACACCAGATCAAGAGATAAAACTTGTTAATCTGTTACAAAAATACAAAGATGCATTTGCGTGGGATTACCCCGACATGAAGGGGATTGATCCTCAATTATGCACCCATCACATCTATATAGAGAAAGATGCAAGACCTGTCCGTCAGCCACAAAGAAGACTCAACCCTCACCTAAAGGAGATAGTGAAAGATGAACTTCAGAAGCTCTTAGATGTTAACTTTATTTACCCTATCTCTGACAGTAAATGGGTCTCTCCCCTTGTGGTGGTACCCAAGAAAAATGGAAAATGGAGGATTTGCGTCGATTACAGGGAGTTAAACAAGGCTACGCAAAAGGATCACTTTCCCCTCCCATTTATAGATCAAGTATTGGACACGTTAGCAGGGAAGAAATTTTTCTCCTTTTTGGATGGCTTCAGTGGATATAACCAAATCCAAATTGCCCCTGAAGACCAGGATAAAACTACCTTTACGTGCCCTTGGGGAACGTTTGCCTATCGTGTATTACCCTTCGGCCTATGTAACGCCCCTGCTACATTTCAAAGGGCTATTCTCAGTATTTTTGCAGATCTAATAAACGATGGACTTGAGGTGTATATGGACGACTTCACACCGTATGGGGATGAATTTGATCCAGCTCTGGATACCCTGGAAAAAGTTCTGCAACGCTGTATTGCTACCAGACTCTGCCTGACCCACAAGAAGTGCTACATGATGATGACGGAAGGGCTCATTCTAGGGCACTACATTTCAGCAGCTGGCATCCAGGTAGACCCTGCTAAAATTCAGATTCTTTTGCTCATCCCTACCCCCACTACTCAAACAGAGGTACGTAGTTTCCTTGGATATTCTGGATATTACAGACGCTTTATAGAACATTATTCACGAATTGCAGCACCTCTATATGCTCTGACAGGTAATGTCGATTTTTTGTGGACAGATAAATGCGACCAAGCTTTTAAAGAATTGAAATTTAAAGAATTGAAAAAGTTGTTGTCAATAGCTCCAGTCCTTCGAGGACCAAACTGGAATCTGCCATTCCAGATCTCATCGGATGCCTCGGATACAGCAATCGGTGCAGTCCTAGGACAAGAAGAGGATAAGAAGCCATACGCTATTTACTATATTAGCAAAAATTTATCCTCTGCCGAGCTCAATTATACTGTTACTGAAAAGGAATTTCTCGCTGTAATTCATGCTGTTAATAAATTCAGGCATTATATTACAGGTTACCCTGTTGTGTTATATACAGATCATTCTGCTATTAAATATCTAGCAAACAAACCTGTCACGAATGCTAGAGTAACTCGATGGTTGATCCTGTTGCAGGAGTTTGACATCACAATTAAGGATCAACCTGGCAAGGAGAACCCTGTAGCCGACTTCCTCTCAAGAATACCCAAATCAATCGAAGCAACAACCATGGAAGATCAATTCCCTGACGAACATCTGTTTGCCATTGCCATTCAAACACCCTGGTATGCTGACGTCGCCAATTACCTTGCAGTGGGTAAGTTACCAAAACACCTAACCCCTCAGGAACGAAAGCAAATTGTTCAAAAAAGCACACGATTTTCGTGGATTGGAGACCATTTATTCCATACAGGGGCAGACATGCAAATCAGAAGGTGTATTCGAGAGGATGAGATCCTAGACATCTTAAAGGCTTGTCACAGTGGACCATGCGGGGGGCACTTTGCCGACAAGAGAACAGCACATAAAATACTACAGGCAGGGTACTATTGGCCTACAATCTTTAAGGACGCAAAAAAGTTTGTGCAGGCCTGTGATAGCTGCCAGCGAGTAGGAAAGCCTGGTCAAGCTGATGAAATGCCTCTGAGACCACAAGTGGTTATTGAGCCATTTCAACGATGGGCTCTCGATTTCGTCGGGCCCATTAATCCACCATCAAACCAAAGGACATACATCCTGGTAGCAACAGACTATGTTACTAAATGGGTTGAGGCTGAATCATTAGCTAGGGCTACAGAAGATTCGGTAATACAATTTTTGTTCCATTTGTTTGTACGTTATGGACTTCCGAGAGAAGTAATTACAGATGGTGGACCACAATTTGTTGGAAACAAACTAGCTGCAACATTTAACAATTATCATATCCAACACAAGATTACTACCCCCTACCATCCGTAGGCAAATGGACAAGTAGAAAACAGTAACAAGATAATTGAGTCAATCTTAACAAAGACCATCGCATCACACAGGCGTGATTGGGCTGCTTGGCTACCTGAAGCACTGTGGGCTTATAGAACCACATGGAGAAGTACGACAGGCTATTCACCTTATCAATTGGTGTTTGGGAAACAACCAATCTTTCCTATCGAATTCGAGATCCAAACACTACGAACTGCACAAGAGGTTGGCCTAGATCTGAATGAGGCACAGATCAATCGACTACGACAAATCAACGAATTGGATGAGATTAGGCTCTCTGCATTACAAAACACAGCATTAATCCAACAGCAGCGAGCTAAGTGGCACAATGCACTTATAAAGAATAAAGTCTTCCATGAAGGAGACTGGGCTCTGTTATACGATTCTCGGTTCCAGGACTTCCCGGGGAAACTCCAGACTCGCTGGCTAGGACCATATGAGATCCAGAAGGTGCACGACAATGGGACCCTCACTCTGATCACGATTGACGGTTCTGGACATACGTTCAAAGTAAATGGCCACCGAGTTCGTCCCTATCGAAGACCTCTTACTCGGGAATCCTTTTGTCAACAGCTTCAGCAAGATACTGATTTGGAGATCCTAGAAGAGGAAGTGAAATCTTCCTCACCCATAACTTAAGCAATTTGTTTTTCATAATTTGTACATAACATCCTGTATATATGTTCTTTTCATCTTTGTTTTGTAGTATTTTGGTTACCTTATTTTGCACAGCACTCGTTTGATTTTGTTGTTCCTTTTCAAAAGGAACAGCACGCGTTTGATTTTGCTGTTTCTTTTTAAAAGGAACAGCACTCGTGTGATTCTGCTGTTCCTTTTCAAAAGGAACAGCACTTTTGGTGTTTTGCTGTTCCTTTGCAAAAAGGAACAGCACTTGTTGTTTTGCTGTTCCTTTTCGAAAAGGAACAGCACTTTTTATTTTGTTGTTCCTTTGCGAAAAGGAACAGCACTTTTGTGTTTTGGAATTTTTGTTGTTCCTTTGCGAAAAGGAATAGCACGTTTGTGTTTTGGAATTTTTGCTGTTCCCTTGCGAAAAGGAACAGCACTTTGACGTTTTGGAATTTTTGCTGTTCCTTTGGAAAAAGGAACAGCACTTTTTGTTCTGTTGTTCCTTTGCGAAAAGGAACAGCACGTGTGGATTTTTGCTGTTCCTTTGCGAAAAGGAACAGCACTCTTTGTGCTTTGCTGTTCCTTTGCGAAAAGGAACAGCACTCGCATATTTCTTTTTCAAAGATGCAGAATTTGGTTTTTCTTTTCCGCAAGATGAGTCATTCGCATGCTTCGCTCAGAGAAGACACCATCAGAACCTTTCTGCTTCTATTTGGACGTTTTGCGATTATGCTCTCCTAAATCCTTTAGATATAGCAATGACATTATGCAATCAACATAAAAGCATGATATACCGAAACCTGCATATCACAAATCGCTATTATTTTAACAGTCAGCATATATAAGGAGACAAGAGGAAGGACATTAACTTTCCTCTTTACTGTCATTACCTTGTTCCCGAACCATGGTTTGGTAATTTTTATCATGTCGATTTCCCTAAAAACTTTCTTGATCATTACTGAGGAATATGAGCAAACAATTTATATCTGTCTGTTGGGATTGTAAGACTTCTTCCACCATTCCCCGCTCTTAAGGAGTGCGAAACCACCCTTATGTGTAATCGAACAAAGAAAAAAGAAGTGTGCTGCAAAAGAAGAATAAAAAAGAAAAAATATATAAAAACAAGATATGAAATTGTCAAATGCAGGATAGGGGGTCTCATTCGGAGCCAGCCTACCATGATCATAAGGATGGAAGCGAAGTGGCATTCCCATTACGGCCACCACACCAGGGATATGGTCCAAAGGTAAAATAACAAGCAAACCTTGGAATAGGAGGTCTCATCACGAGCCGGCCTGACCACGTTTCGTCCCTACCTTGTGAATGGCATTATGGCTATCTGGTCACCAAGCCAGCATAATGGCCTGCATTTTGACAAAGCACTCTTCAGTAGATACACAAAGGATAATGGTTCCGAAGGGTGAGATAAACAACTTTGCCAAGGTTATGAACACCTGTTGGCAGCAGAGCTCTGTTAATGGCATTGGAGTCGTAATATTTACACCAACAGGTATGATTTTAAGTCTATTTGTCTTTTATATCCTTTTGCATGTATCATATGTCACACCCTGATATAATTATCGCATGAGCATTATCACCAATCATGGCAACGGAATTGACAATGACTACTGGAGACTTGGTACAGTTGACAGACGTCCAACCCTCGGTTCCTCATTATATCACACTGGCTTATCTTAAAAGCGATCCATTTTTCTGCCTCGGTTTCGGTACTTCATTGTCCTTTTACAACATGGCATAATTTCCACCTGCTGTACTTTATGATTTGACTCCCGACTGGCTGCTGCTCCTCTCTTTGACGGCTGGGGGCAGCCTATCAGATCGCGGGGGGGGAGGTGACCTCATTACTCCAATGGTTACGTGGCTGCACACCATTCGGGCAAAATAATGACACGATTTAACGGTATGATGATCTCATTCTACGGACTGCCACCCACGGTCTTTCTCTTTGCTGCATGCTCTGCGAAAATCCTTCCTAAAAATAGCATCGAGTACCCTCTCTGTTTGGTAAATACCACGGATAGTTGCTGTGTCATTCCCGAGTTCATTCCTGAGAGTAAGCTATGGTTGGGAAAACAATCCGAAGTGAATCACACAAGCTGACCGCGTCTGCTGCTGCCCGCGAAATTCTGGAAAATGCAGGTTTGTTGAATTACTTCAACCGCATGCAAGAATCGAACGAGGCTGTAGCATTGGAATTCCTGCAAAATCTGCAGGAAAACCACTCTAGAGTCGGAGGAAAGTGGATAGAAGTCACGGAGGACATTATTGCAGAAACCTCACGATTACCAGCTGTTGGACCTAGATGGGAGCTGAAGAAGGAAAGACTGCAGAAAGCAATGGAAACTTTCCAAAGCGAAGGCCAAAGTCTGACAGTCAAAGGGAAAGGAGTTCTGCCGACAACACTGGGGGAACCCTGGACCGAGCTGGCAAAGATAGTGTAGAGCTATATCACCTGCGAAGGGAGAAAAGATGTGGTAAGGGCTCGTCACTTAAAACTTCTAGCTGTTTTGAAGGGAAAATGCTCTGTAAATCTCCCTGCCTTTTTAAATTCATTATTACATGATGCGGCCCGAAGTTTGAAGAAGGCTCAGCACACAGAGACGGTTGTTAGCCATCACGGACTGATTCGGCTAATAATAAGCCACAGTCTTGCCCAACAGCAAGACACCTGGGAGGAATTGGTCGAAACAGTTAAAATGGGACTGGCTTTACCTCGAACCTCCAGCACACTGGAACGTTCAGAAGAACACAAGGAGCCAGCAGCAGAAAAGCATGCTGTTTCAAAACGAAAGCAGTCCTCTAGCACGCCGGAACAATCAGAGAAACGTAAGAAGCCGGCGGCAGAAAAGCATGCTGTTTCGAAACGGAAGCGATCCTCCGATACGCCGGAACGACCAGAGGAACCTAGAGAACCTGTTGGCACTCCCAACTTGCCTGAAAGACCCGAAAACCAGAACCTTGCATAAAATGATGAAGGAAGCCCAGTAGGAGGCCGAGCAGTTACGAGAACAGACGGTCCCCAAGGAAAAAAACGAAGAGCTCCAACAGCAACTTTGAAACATCAGTCAGTCTGAGAGCCAGGCCTTCGAAGGATGGCAGAAGGAGCAGGAAAAGGTTGCTAAGGTAACTCGTCGACTAGATAGTGTTGTTAAGCAGATGGACACCTTGTGTTCCTTGTATACTGATGTTTTGACTTGTAGAGCCCCTGCTAAAAATTATGCTTTGTTTTTGCTTGAACGTTATTTGAGATTAAAAATAAAAGCTGTTAGGGCAGGAGCACCCATCCATATCAACACTGTTAATGATTTTATAGATTGCTGCAAGCACTATGGAGTTAAAGTTCAAAGGTTGTTATGTGAATTCTACTTGCACAATCTCGTCTTAGACCAGGAAACTGATTTGAATCCTGGCCCTTTCGTTGGCGATATACAATTTCAAGCCTTTATCTCATTTGGGGTGAATCAGTTAAAATGGCTTAAAGCTTACAACATCTTCCAGAGGCAAGAAAATAGTTTAGACCTTTGGGTACGAGCTGAACCTAGGGACCCAGCAGCATTATGGAGAGAGCATAGGAGTATGATGAGGATCCCAGGTGTCATGAAGATATTAGGTCCCATGCATGGAGACTTGATCCGAAATGGTCTGGAGTATTTCCTGACTATTAAAGACCAGGCCTTCCATGCTGCAAAGTTTCGCTACCGAACCTCTAACCCAAACATCCAGCTCAGGGAACCCTTTAACTTTGAGAATTTTGAATCGGTTGCCAGTCGATTGAGTCTCTATGGGGAACGGATTCTGCGAGCAGGACCATTGTGGTTGGGGTATCGGTTTCGCAGCCCAATTGTTTGGCATCCTGCACCTGGATATCAGGCTCTATATGAGATGCCTGCAGATCAGTTAGACGAGTTCTTTGACCATCTAGTTGCTAATCATGGTTGTCAGCCTCTTCGTGAGATCCCTTCTCCGGCCTACTCTCTCACAGCCCTGCATGTCAATTACAACGTTTTCATGAGGACATGAAACAGGGTAAGCAGGGGGGTGTGTGGAGCACCTGGAAGGTATGCTTTTTGATAAGTAATCTAGTGGTTTTTCAAATACTATTTCTAATCTTTTCTGCATATTGAGCCTAAAAACATAAGGGTTTTGGTAAATTATGTAAAAATGGACAAACGAAGCTCAATCACTAATAATCGATGTTTTCTATGCAGAAGGACGCGGAAATAGGGGATTATCGAGTAAAAACGAGAAGCGCAAGGAAAGTAACTGCTGCCTCGTCGACAGGGAACCGGATGCGGACAAGATCAAGTAAAATTGGAGCCGAATAATCCAGGAAAAGAGCGCAGGATACCGTGACGGAGAACGCAAGAGACCTGAACGATTAGCGAATCCCTCAGGATCAAAGATCCTGAGGGATCGCTGCTTTAAAGCTTATCTTTTGTATCTAGACATCTCCGTCATTTATGTTATATAAAGGCACCACGCCATCGAGCGTGGGGGGACGACTGTTATTATAATTATAAACTCAGAACGATTTTGATCACTGAGATTTTGTAAGATCTGATTTTGTACACTTTTGTTATGCAATCAATATAAAGGATTTGGTGTTCACTTCGTTTCTGTATCTGAAGTAACTCTAAGCAGTGTACCATCGTAGCCAAGGGCCCAGCTCCGACGGTCACTTGCTGTTGTATCATACGGTGATTTGTGTGGTTTGCTTATTTCTCTTGTTTCAGTAATCCGATACATTTCTTATATGATAGACTATGCTTCTTAATTAATATCTGAATCTGAATAAGTTCTGTAATTCACGTCTCTGTATTACACAAACTGAATCTATTCGAATTGCATCCATTTCTACAGCAAGTTATTGGTATGAATGTTATCATTATTGGATTCATATGAAATAAGTATTTGTGAGGCTTGAAGATAATATCACTTTGTTCAGAAACATAGTCGCATCATACATTGCTCTCGGATCGCTACAGTAGTATAGACCGTGTACATACTTCAGGGTTTGCTGTTCCATTTGAGTTTGCTGTTCCATTTGAGTTTGCTGGTCCATTTGAGTTTGCTGTTCCATTTGAGTTTTCTGTTCCATTTGGGTTTGCTGTTCCATTTGGGTTTGCTATTCCATTTTATATGATTGACGTTTCTTGTTTATGATAGTTTGTTGTTCCATTTCATTACTGCTGTTCCATTTCATTACTGCTGTTCCATTTTAAGAATTGTTGTTCCATTTTACTTTCATTAATCTGCCTTTATTTCTTTCGCGTGATAGCAGGCCTAAGGCTGTCGCGAGCCCAGCAAGACGCTGCCTAGCTCCCTGACCTATAAGCCCATGCTTTGGTTTCCTTTCTTTATCAGTTTCTAAAGGGAAGGGTTATTGGTTCCGTACCCTTGACTGATCATTTGCCTTGTGTGATTTCATTTTCTGAAATTGGTTTAGTTACAGCTTAGTGTTTGTTTCCTTTCAAGTCATTAGAACGCTATACTACCGAGCACTACTTGGACAGAACAGCCTCGGATTGAGTTACTCCTTGAAAGAACAAGACGATCCCAGATTGACTTAATAATGTGGAATAATTGGTGGTGTGAGAGACCCTAGTTATAGCTCTACAGTATTCATTAATGACATATTGATATATTCTAAGAATGAGGAAGAACATGCATAACATCTAAAGAAATTGTTGAGATTGCTAAGAGAGAATCAGTTGTATGCCAAACTTTGAAAGTGCAATTTCTTTCAAACAAACTCTCATTACTTGGGGCATGTGGTTTCCAAGGAAGGTATATCAGTGGACCTAAAAAATATCAAAGCTGTCATGGAGTGGGTGACTCCTAGGAATGTGGATGAGGTTAGATCATACATGGGATTAATAGGTTACTATAAGAGGTTCATCAAGAGCATCTCACGAGTTTCCTATCCTATTACATATTTGCAGCGAAAAGGAAATAATTTTGAATGGACTGAGGAGTGTGTAGCTAGTTTTGAGCAGTTGAAGCAGTTGCTTACAAATGATCCATTCTTGTAGATCATAGATCTAAATAAAGACTTTGTGGTATGTATAGATGCTTGCAAGAGAGGACTTGGTGGAGTCCTGATGCAGGAAGGACAAGTGGTATTCTATGAGTAAAGAAAGTTGAATGAGCATGAGCAGAACAATGTGACTCATGATCTTGAGCTAGAAACTATCATTCATGAATTGAAGATGTGGAGACACTATCTTCTTGGTAGGAGGTTCATTTTGATGAGTGATCATAGTGGATTGAGGTACTTGTTTGAGTAGATCTTGGACATAGGACAACATGATGACAAGTATCAGTAGCTTAAGCACAAGTTACATCAACAAAGTACAGGTGTTTAGGATGTGGATTATCATCTCACAGTAGATGGTTTGGTAAGATTTAAGGACAAGATATATGTGTGATACAACAGTGAGTTCAAGAAGCTTATCTTGAGGGAATTTCATGTTAAGCCATATTCAGGTCACCCGAGATATCAAAATACTCTAACAGTTGTGAATATGTTTACTATTGGTTGAATATGGTGAAAGAGGTAGCTGAGATCATCGTAAGGTGTTTGGATTGTCAACAAATAAAAGTAGAGTGTAAGTATCTAGGTGGTTCATTGCAGCCCGTTTTGATTCAAGAGTGTAAATGGGAGTTCATTTCCATGTATTTCATCACAAGTTTGTCAAAGAAATCTAGATAGCATGATTCCATCATGGTTGTGGTGGATAGGTTGACCAAGGCAGCTCACTTTATTCTAATTAAGTGTAGGTTTTAACCCTGTACAGAAATTACCTGCATACGAATTCTAAAACACAGAAAATAAACAATGCGAGAGCATAACACATATACACAGAGATTTTCCCCTGGATCCCAAAACCGGGACTACCAGCTTGATTTTTCATTATATTCCTTTCAATGTTACAATACATATTTATACATGCTGAAGCATCCAATACCATGGAACGAAAACCATCGCGTCCAAAACCATGGACCGAAAACCATAGGTAGGTTCGCCCAACCTAATATAGGGTCCAAAAGAAAAAATTTCCCAGGGCGCTGCCCCGGACCCCGTAGAGGGGGGCTACCTGCCCCCCTCAAACCCCCCGGACAGGGGGGGCTGCCGCCCCCCCGCTACACAATCGACGCAACAATTAGTCGTGGAAAGAATATAACACAACCCAACAATCTCCCACTTGTTGTTTTCTTTCCACAGGGGGCCACAGGAGAGCTTAGTCATTTTTCTAGCCCTGAAATGCCCATTGTTTCTCTACACCAATAGAACTTCTCAGAGCTCACAGATTTTGTCAATGCATCTGCAGTATTCCTCAAAGTGTCCACCTTTACCAGCAACACTTTTTTGTCTTCTATCATATCCCTCACAAAGTGATACTGAACATCAATGTGCTTTGTCTTTGAATGATAAGCAGGGTTCTTTTCCAAGAAAATTACACTTTTGCTGTCACAGTCTATTCTTATAGCTCCCCGTACTAACCCCATACTTGAACACAATCTCTGCAACCAAACTGCTTCTTTGCTTGCATGATTGGCTGCCATGTATTCTACCTCTGTAGTTGATAGTGCCACTACAGATTGTTTCTTACTCGTTCAACTGACTGCACCTCCAAATAGGTTAAACACATACCCACTTGTAGATCTTCTCTGATCCAGATCTCCAGCCCAGTATGCATCAACAAAGCCATGAATATCCAACACTCTGTCCAATCTTGGTCTTCCTTGGTAGCACAAACCATAATCACTAGTGCCACGCAAATACCTAAAAACCCGCTTCACTGCTGTCCAGTGCTCCTTCCCTGGTTTTGACATAAACCTGCTCAATACTCCCACTGCATGCGCAATCTCTGGTCTAGTACAGACCATTGCATACATCAAGCTACCGACTGCACTCGCATATGGAACACGAGACATGTCCTCTTCCTCTTCTTGTGTCTTGGGACACTGTTCAGTAGATAACCTCACACCTACAGGAATAGGAACCTTCATCGATTTACTATCCTGCATATTAAACCTCTACAGTATTGTCTCGACATACTTCCTTTGGTTTAACTAGAGCTTCCTCTTTGCCCAATCTCTTTTAATTTCCATGCCCAAAATATAGTTAGTAGCACCAAGATCTTTCATGTCGAATTTGGAGGACAATTGGGTCTTCAAATCCTGGATAATTTCTTTGTCATTTCCAACCAGCAACATATCATCCACATATAAGACCAGATAAATAACACGGTCACCAATTAATTTAAAATACACACAGTGATCTGCTTTGCTTCTGGTGAAGCCAAGTCCTCGTATAAATGTATCAAATTTCTGATACCACATCCTTGGTGATTGTTTTAACCCATACAGAGACTTCTTTAACTTTCATACCAATTCTTTCTTACCCTTCACCGCAAAGCCTTCAGGTTGCTTCATGTAGATTTCCTCTTCCAAATCCCCATGAAGAAATGCTGCCTTCACATCCATCTATTCTACCTCAAAATCAAAAGCAGCAACAATAGATAAAAGTAACCTAATAGAAGTTACCTTGGCAACAGGAGAAAAAGTATCACCAAAATCAATTCCCGGCACCTGGGAATAACCTTTTGCTACCAACCGAGCTTTGTATTTCTCCACCTTCCCTTCTGCATTTGTCTTCTTTTTGAACACCCATTTGCTGCCAATGGGTTTCCTTCCAGCCGACAACTCCACCAGATCCCAAGCCTCATTTTTGTGCAAAGATGCCATTTCATCAACCATGGCCTCTTTCCAGAGTTTTCCATCCTCTGAATCTACTGCTTCCTTCACAATTCTTGGATCATCATCAGTAACAGACAAAGCAAAATTTGAACAGAAAGCAGAAGGACTATACCTTTCTGGCTGCCTTCTTTCTCAAACTGATCTTCTCACAGCCGGAGTTTGTGGCTCTTCATCTTCTGATTCCTCCTCTGCTGCAGAGTCTGATTCTTCCTCCTTTAGCTCAAACTCTATCTTCTCAAGTTCCTTTGGTTGGACTTCATGTTTAATAACATCTTTTACCTCTCTGAACACCACATCTCGGTTGTACACAACCTTCCGTGTGACTGGGTTCCAAAGCTTATAACCTTTTAAACCATCCTTATACCCAATAAAGATGCACTTTTTAGATTTACTATCCAACTTGGTTCGTTTCTCCTTTGGAACATGTACATATTCATCACATCCAAATACCCTCAGATGTGAAAGAGAGGGTTTCGTACCAGTCCATACTTCTTGTGGAGTCTTATCCTCCAACGCTGATGAAGGTGACCTGTTGACCAAGTAACATGTGTTGAAAAGTGTGCAACAAGAAATTCTTGTTGAGAATGCAACAAGATGATGGAGCTTAGTGGAAAGGATTTGCCTTCACTAAGTGGTCTCGCAGGCAAATTATGGCGCAAAGTCTATTTTTGGATCACAGCAGGAGTGATCACAGTAGGAGTGATCACAGCAGGAGTGATTATAGTAGGAGTGATCACAGTAGGAGTGATTACAGCAGGAGTGATCATAGCAGGAGTGATCAGAGTCTATTTTTAGACTGCTAGTCAAAAATAGAAAAGTCAAATATTATTGTCTCATAATAATATTTAGACTATAAACTTTATCTTATCCTCTTGGAGCACTTCAGTTTTAGCTACAGATGTGGCACATGCGGCTGACGGAAGGAAATACGTTTTTCTTATGTGTTAGTTGAGCTATTTCATGCAGGACATCAGTTAGAACTCATGTGGTTGAGTTCTGTGGAGTTAGATGAGCAGTTAATGGAGTTGTGTTCAATTTGACTTAGTTGAACTAGTTGTATTTAGTCTAACTGATCAATATACTAAGTGATGAGTTGTGTGAATTAGTTATTAATTAATTCACTAATTATTAACTCATAATGCAACTGAAGAATACATCAGTTAACTCAGTGCATGTACAGTTCAGTGGAGACAGGTGTTAGAGGTTGAGATTGCTATCAGTTGTGCATGAGATTGTGCACATGCATGGGATTGAGTTATGCCAATGATCTCTGCGTAGTGTGGGCCAATACCAAGTGAAATATAGCTTATGATCACGTGATTTATAGTGTGGGCAATTTTCACAAGGTAAATAGGAGTTTGGATCAGCCCTTCTCATTCATTCTCAGCAGGTATTGTGCAGTGGAGGCAGGAAAGCAGCGGAGGAGATTTGGAGATCAGATCTGAGCTGTATTGTGTGTAACAGGTGGAGATAGTACTGAAATACTTGTGAAGAGTATTGTACTATGTAATGTTACATGTTCTCAATCAATATAATATACAGATAGTTGGGGTTTTTAGCGAGATGCTTTCCCCGGGAAAATACTATGTTGATATGTGTGATTGATGCTTCTATGTGCGCATGTTATTGTTTCTGCTTCTGCAAATTGATGATCAACGTAAAGGAGGTTATATATTATGCATGTTTTCCACAATAGTGTATAATCGGGATAATCTCTGTTGAATATGTGTTTATTATTCAAAATTTCTACATGGTATCAGAGCGCGCTGATTTGTAGAAGAAGTTCTACATGATATCAATGTTGTATTGATCATCAGATCTATTATTCATAAAGTGTTTACATTTTATTTCTTCAAGCAGAGTCTTTGATCGGGCCAGGTAGCCTCTGGATTCATCCTTCTTTTGGAAGGTGAGATATCCGGTGAATGCCCATACAGTCGATCTCTGTACAAGAAATACTTTGTTGTCACAAATTTTAGATCAGAAGCGGTTGAGTTTTTGAGCTGTGGAATGGCGCTCAAGGATAAACTCAGAAACATCAAAGCTGAGAATGGAGATAGTATGCCCCAGTATCTCACGAAGTTCACCCAATGCCGGGATGAGCTGGGAAGTGTGGGGGTAATTGTTGAGGATGAGGATATGGTGAGTCTAGCACTCCTTGGCCTTCCTAAGAGTTGGCATAGCTACCATGACTCGGTGAATGGAAGGGAGAAATTGCCAGGATGGGAGAGAATTTGGTTAGATCTTGTGCAAGAGGATATTAGATGGTGCACCAGAGATAGTTCTTCATCTATGCATGATGAGGAGAACTATGCCTTAGCGAGTAAGGCGAAGAAGGGGAAGGGGAAGGTTTCTCTTTCCGAATCCAGTTCCTCCAATGATGGGAAGAAGGTTGACAAGTCGAAGGTGAGACGTTTTCGTTCTCATGAGTTGGGCCATTATGCTACTAATTTCCCAAAGAAGAATTCCAAGAAGGGATCCGGGGAAGGATCTGAAGGTGAGGCAGCCTCACTTGCTTCACAGTTTGAGTTGGACTTCACACTCTTCGCATGCATGGTTTCATCCATGGTGGGAAGTGGTTGGTTTCTTGACAGTGGAGCTTCTTTCCACATGACCGGTAACAAAAGTTTGTTCAGTACTTTGGAGGAGAAAGATCTCCAGATACTCATAGGGATGAGTAATGATGAGAAGTATAGTGTCTCAGGTGTAGGCACGGTTATTTTTTAGAGGGAGCATGGAGCTCGCCTTACCTTGACCGATGTCAAGTATGTGCCAGGACTGAAGAGAAACTTGGTGTCGATCGCGATGCTGGAAGACGAAGACTATGATGTAGTCTTTAGTAAGGGAAAGGTTTTCCTTAGACACATCATCACTAGACAAGTGAAGCAGATTGGTTCATGGGTCAAGAACCTATATGCTCTTGAGGTTCAAGATGCATGCAAAGCCTTGAGCAGCGAGCCAATTGATGGAGACTTGGTGGTTGAGAGGGAGCGTATATTACCTCTTAACATGCAGAGCCAGAAGAAGTCTCAAACGATTGTGGAGGAGCCACGATTGGTGCAGAAGCTTCAAGAGGTTGTGGAGCAGCCACAACAAGGGAAGCTGAGAGGAGATTGAGTAGAGACATCTACTCATGCAGAGACCTCCAGTAGGGGGAAACTTTGAGCCAGGTGGGCTGAGGGATTGCATGCAGCCATACCTCCAAGTAGGAGGTGGGATGATGTGGATTGATCCTCCCAAGGAGGAGGGGCAGGATCCTTGAGGTACCCAACCTCTTGGATGAGACCTTGCTACGGGAGCCCCAATGTGTAGTAGCAGGAACTGATTGATTGGGTAGAGACAAATACGGATGGAGCGGCAGAGAGAGAAACAGTGTAGGGAATCCCAGGACAGTGCATAGCATGCAGGCTGCAGCAATGCGAGAGGCACAAGTGTTTTGCACAGTGCTAGGTGGCACAGAGAGGTGTACAATGGTGCGAGATGCATGGAGATGTTGCAGTAGCGTAGATGTCAGAGAGGGAGCACTTGTCAGCAGCAGGTAGAGCTTCAGCATCAGAGTATGTTCCTAGCCCAACGGAGTGGTCAGTTGGGAGTGTTTTTGTTCCAAGTGTTGTTGGAGCAAAGTGGAGCGGGCAGATGTGTTGCATGCAGAACATTCCAGAGTTTCAGGATCGGATTTGAGAGGAAGCCTTTCTTGTTGAGAGGGAGTGTTGAAAAGTGTGCAACAAGATGATGGAGCTTAGTGGAAAGGAGTCGCCTTCACTAAGCGGTCCCACAAGCAAATTATGGCGCAAAGTCTATTTTTGGATCATAGCAGGAGTGATCACAGCAGGAGTGATTACAGCAGGAGTAATCACAGCAGGAGTGATCAGAGTCTATTTTTAGACTGCTAGTCAAAAATAGAAAAGTCAAATATTATTGTCTCATAATCATATTTAGACTATAAACTTTATCTTATCCTCTTGGAGCACTTCAGTTTGAGCTACAGATGTGGCACATGTAGCTGACAGAAGGAAATATGTTTTTCTTATGTGTTAGTTGAGCTATTGCATGCAGGACATCAGTTAGAACTCATGTGGTTGAGTTCTGTGGAGTTAGATGAGCAGTTAATGGAGTTGTGTTCAGTTTGACTTAGTTGAACTAGTTGTATTTAGTCTAACTGATCAATAGACTAAGTGATTAGTTGTGTGAATTAGTTATTAATTAATTCACTAATTATTAACTCATAATGCAATTGAAGAATACATCAGTTAACTCAGTGCATGTACAGTTCAGTGGAGACAGGTGTTAGAAGTTGAGATTGCTATCAATTGTGCATGAGATTGTGCACATGCATGGGATTGAGTTATGCCAATGGTCTCTGCGTAGTGTGGGCCAATACCCAGTGAAATATAGCTTGTTCTCACATGATTTACAGTGTGGGTGACTTTCACAAGGTAAACAGGAGTTTGGATTAGCTATTCTCATTCATTCTCAGCAGGTATTGTGCAGTGGAGGCAGGCAAGCAGTGGAGGAGATTTGGAGATCAGATCTGAGCTATATTGTGTGTAACAAGTGGAGATAGTACTGAGATACTTGTGAGGAGTATTGTACTATGTAATGTTACATGTTCTCAATCAATATAATATACAGATAGTTGGGGTTTTTAGCGAGATGCTTTCCCCGGGAAAATACTATGTTGATATGTGTGATTGATGCTTCTATGTGCGCATGTTATTGTTTCTGCTTCTGCAAATTGATGATCAACGTAGAGGAGGTTATGTATTATGCATGTTTTCCGCAATAGTGTATAATCGGGATAATATCTATTGAATATGTGTTTATTATTCAAAATTTCTACAACATGCAGTATCCACCGCCTCTGCCCAGAATTCTTGTCCTAACCCGACACAACTGAGCATGCTTCTTGCCCTTTCCATCAACGTCTTGTTCATTCTTTCTGTGACTCCATTTTGCTGAGGTGTATATGGAGTAGTCTTCTACCGTGCTATACCACACTTCTTACAGAATTATTCAAATTCCTTGCTGCAAAACTCTCCACCATTATCTGTCCTCAGCACCTTTATCTTCTTCTCTGTCTGATTTTCCACTAGAGCCTTAAATTCTTTAAACCTGTCAAAGACTTCAGATTTCTTCTTAAGGAAATATATCCATGTATTCCTTGAGAAGTCATCTATAAATTATACATAGTACATAGACTTACCCAGTGATGGAACCTTCACAGGTCCAAACACATCACTGTGCACAAGCTCTAATATCTGTTTCGCCCTCTTAGCACCAGAGGGGAAACTCACCCGATTCTGCTTCACATATACACAATTTTCACAGAAATCAAAATCCAGAGAGCTATTACTCATACCTTCTACCATACCTTTACCATGAAGTATTCGAAGGCCCTTCTCTCCAATATGTCCAAACCTTTGATGCCACAGCATGGTCTTCTCTCCAGAGACCACTAGATTTTCAGCTCCACTTTCAGGAACCACAGAACTGTTGCACCCATCAACAACAGTGCTACCTTTCAGCTTGTACAGAGTTCCAGTCTAAACTCCCCACATCAATACTAACGCTCCCTGAACGATCTTGCAGGTATCCTTCTCGAACACTATTTTTACACCCGCATCATCCAACTTGCTTACAGAAATCAGATTTCTGGCCAATGTAGGAATATGCAGAACACCTGGAAGTGTTCTAACCCTTCCACCTTGCAACTTCAACTTTACTTTTCCGCGACCAATGATTCTAGCCTTCCTATCATCTCCTAAGAAGACATCACCACCGTATTTCTCATACTCGCATAACCACTCTCTATGTGGAGTGAAGTGAAAGGATGCACCTGAGTCAATCAACCATGCCTCATGATCTACATGTGTACTTGAAGAAGCCAAGTACACATCCCCACCTTCATCTGAGGTGGTTTTCGCCTCTGCAGAAGGAGCATCATCAAATCCCTTTGCTTTATCAGGAGCTTTAGATTTACAGTCCCTTTTAAAGTGCCCTTCCTTTCTGCATTTCCAGCACACCACCTTTACAGGTTTTCCTGGAGATTTAGATCTCCCACTCGATGACTTATTTTTGTTTCTATTCTGGGACCGTCCTTGTACAGACAAGGCATCACCATTCTGGCTCTCCATATTTTTCCATCTCATCTCCTCCATCAGCAAGGCTGAGACTATTTCATCAAACTGCAAAGCAGTTGCATTGCTACCTATTGCAATAACCAAACTATCCCACGAATCTGGTAGAGCACACAACAAACTGATGCACTTATCTTCATTTGAAATTTTAATATCAACAGACGCTAACTGACTTTCCACAATATTAAATGCGTTCAGATGCTCTGTCACTGAGTCTCCATCTTTCATCCTTAGGTTATACAGCTTTTTCCGCAGGAACAGTTTATTCACCAGAGACTTAGATTGGTACAAAGTCCCTAACTTGTCCCACAAAGCCTTCGTCGTAGCTTCCCCTGATACATTCAGCAATACTGAATCTGAGACACACAATCGTATTGTGCTCTTTGCCTTCCGATCCAACTTCTTCCATTCTTCATCGGTCACTCCCGTTGGTTTAGTACCTAGATCTACCGCAATCCACTGATCTTTATCCACCAAGATATCCTCCATCTTGAGTTTCCACAACTCAAAACTCTGACCATTGAACTTCTTGATCTCTATCTTTCCGCAGCTCGCCATCTTCTTTCACCACCAGAATCGATCTCGCAGATCTCCCACTGAACAGGGTCTACCATAGGCTCGAGCAAAACCCCTCAAAAACAAAGGCGTCCCCTTGAAGCCAAAACAGCTCTGATACCAAATGTAGGTTTTAACCCTGTACAGAAATTACCTGCATATGAATTCTAAAACATAGAAAATAAACAATGGGAGAGCATAACACATAAAACACATATACACAGAGATTTTCCCCTGGATCCCAAAACCGGGACTACCAGCTTGATTTTTCATTATATTCCTTTCAATGTTACAATACATATTTATACATGCCAAAGCATCCAATACCATGGACCGAAAACCATCATGTCCAAAACCATGGACCGAAAACCATAGGTAGGTTCGCCCAACCTAATATAGGGTCCAAAAAAAAAAAATTCCCGAGGCGCTGCCCCGGACCCCGTAGAGGGGGGCTACCCACCCCCCTCAAACCCCCCGGATAGGGGGGGCTGCCACCCCCCCTTGACCCCCCCACTACGCAATGAAGGTGGGGCTCCGCCCCCCCTCTAACCCCCCAGTTCACTACGTGGGTTAGTCGTGGAAAGAATATAACACAACCCAACATTAAGTATACTAATTCAACTAGTGAGGTAACTTGGGTCTTCATCAAGGAGATAATGATATTTCATGGTGTTCATAAGAATATTATATCCGATAGAGATTCCAAGTTCACTTCCAGGTTTTGGAAGGAGTTGTTCATAGGTTTAGGGATAGAGATGGCTTTCAGTACAACTTATCATCCATAGACATATGGATATATAGGGAGGGTTAACATGATTCTTGAGGATATGTTGAGGATGTACATCATACATTAGCGGAAGTGGGAAGAGTATCTACCACTGGTATGGTTTTCTTATTGCTAGAGTTGTAATACAGTATACTCCTATTAGCTGGAGTGATCCAGTGAACAGGGTGTTGATTGGACCAGACATGTTGGCAGAGATGGAATAGGAAATGTAGGTTATCAAGAATAATTTAAAGGTAGAACAAGAAAGGTAGAAGAGTTATGCAGACCAACACAAGGTATTTAAGGAGTTTTAGGTTGGGGAACATTTGTACTTGCACATCAAGCCCAAGAACAACTCCTTGAGGATTGTATCATGTGCCAAGTTGACACCTCGGTATTGCGGGTCTTTCAATGTCCTTGAGAGAATTAGACCAATGGCCTATAGACTTTCACTGCCTCTGACAGTGAAGTCCATGATGTTTTCCATGTTTCATTTCTTAATAAGTATGTGAAGTATGTTGATCATGTAATTGACTGGTCTATATTGTAGGTGGAACCAGAAGGAAAATTCTATCCGAACCTTAGTGCATTTTGCAATGAAAAATGCTAATGCTCTAGAATCGATCAATTGAGAAATTTAAATTCCAATGGAAGAACTTTGGGCCAGATGAAGCTGCATGGGAGATAGATGAACAAATTCGTCCTATGTATCCTTTTCTATTCGCTAGTTGAGTGGATGTATTCTAGTATATGTGTTTGATGTTTTGTTTTGGATATGTGTGTGTGTGTGTGTGTGTGTGTGTGTGTTTGTAGATACTCCATCGATTTGTGTTATAAAGCTCCAATAAGCAATATGGTGTTCATGGTATTACGGTCATGTTTTTGGCAGTATGATATGATGTAAATGTCACATCGAGCTATGCTATCAATCTCCATGGGAAGCATGTGTTTTTTTGGTCTATAAGTGTTATTGAACACCGAGGATGGTGTTCACCCAAGGGGGAGGGGTTAGTAATATCCCCTAGTGGATTTCCTATGTAAACAAAAATAGGACCAAGGTCATGGGACACATATTCGAAGTTGAATGTTGGGGAAAAGATAGTGATGGGTATCCCTAGTGATTAATTAATGGATATGGAAACTGGAAAAGGAAAAGAGGCATTAATTGACATTTTATTTATGAAAATAAAGGAAAATAGGAGAAAAGGGAGATGAAAGGTCACAGATTTGCATTTGAGGAAAATTGAAGAAAATGGAGGCATCAATGATAAAAAGGCTTCTGAGTATTAGTTCACAACTTTTGTCATTTTAGTCTTTGGCACTCTCGTTCATTCTCTCATTATCTCACCCTCTTGCACACTTAGAGCCTTCTTGGATCATGCTTGAAGAATTCTAGTTTCACTTGGATTTGGAGAAATAAGGAAAAGGAAAGCAAGAAAGAACAAGGGAATAGGTGGATCAATTGCTACAACTAGATTGCTTTGTAGGTAATACGTTGTATGTGTGATTTCCTTGATTATTTATGGATGCATGTATATGCATGTGATTATCTGGTTATATGTTATCATTGGCATGAATATTTTCCTAGATTGACAATGGTTTTAGCTTTTTCTTTCCATTTCCTGTATAGCCACGATGTTGTAGAATTTTGCACTTGATTTTTTTATGATTTGTGCACATAATTCCTTATGGCTTTGGGTTGGAACAAACCCTCTGGAAACCCTGGAACGACTTGGGTTGCATTACTATTTATAGAGCCTAGGTTGGGAAAAATTCTCTACAGACCTTGGTGGGTTTAGATACTAGTTCCCGGAGTCGGGTTGGACAAATGCTCTAGAGCCTTGGAAGGTTGTGGGTTGAGATAGTAGTTCCTAGAGCCCTAGAAATCTTTGGTAGAGACCGATCTGGTTGGTGATAGTAATGTTCGACCATGAGGTGGAATCACTAGTTAAGGGTTGAGGTGGTTTGGCTTCTAGAATCCCTGGTTTGGTTTGTTTTGGTTTATTCCATGAGATACCACATTCATGGTTGGAATATGGTGCGGGATCATTGGATGAAAGAGGGATTTGGTTCAACCCAATCTACGGTTGGGTGATACGTGGAAGTCCTTGACTTGGTTGGTATTTTCATTTGTTAATAAGAGTTATTCTTCTATTGTGATTCATGTAGATTTGTAGTGATTATGTTAGTAATATTATGGTTGAGTTGCCATGGTTTCTATGCTAGTTATTTTATGGTTATATGTTAGTTATATGATGTGTATCATCTATGGCTCTTATCATAAATGGTTTAGTTATTGATTGGTTGATGAATTTATGGACTAATAGCTATTTTTGCAACTATCTGAAGAGGGCATATGGCCTTTTCGATTATTTTCAAATGAATCTCAAACTATTATGACCAGATATGCATTCATGACATGTAGCTTACATGTTTTCCATGTGTTTGATGAAATGTTTGTTATACTCTAGACAGTCTAGGTCAAGCTCTGCCTCTAATTTTTAATGTGTAGCCTTGTTGTTATTCTAAGAAGTCTCAGGCAGTTTTGGTCAGTGGTCTAGAGACTGGCCTAGAATTATGTCTTATATATTAGGACTGTACCCTCTGAACTAGATAATCTCGGTCATAACGGCACCCAAGAAAGCTTGTGAGTGTGATTGGAGGCCTTCAACTTTATGTAGCCCTTGTCATGCATGTGGTTGCATGTTAAGTCGATCCAAGTGGATATTGGTGGCCACCCATCTATTCCACCTAGACCTCCAGTCGGTTTCTTTTGTTTCCTTGATTATAGTAGCATTTACTATTTTTAGCAGTTTTTCGGGTTCTCAACTTATAGAGTCGTTTTGACCCCCTAAACGACCTTTTTTTGAGGTCCACAGTTGGCCCGTATCATTAGATAGGGGCTTATATGAAATCTTGTAGTACTCAGAGAGACATTTCCAACGAGGTATCATACACGCCAAACGGAGATCATATGACCAAGTTACAACCTGGGAAGTTGGTTGCCCAACTAACCCCAACGAGGCCCATAAATGCTTGGTGTTTCATCTCCTAGGCTTTGGGTTTTGGTTGTTTAGGGTTTTCCTTTTTTGTTCAATAATAAAAGGGCCCTTGAGCCTCATTATAACATAGTTCAGAGACTTGTAGCTGCCACATTTCTTCTTAGAGATAAGCTACCATCGCCTGAGCTAGTTTATTTCCATTATGTATGTAAGAAGATTTCAGTTCTTTGATGTTAATGAAATGAAGTTTTATTTATGCTGCATATTTATTTTTATGTTTATATATTTATCTTTTATCATTCTTGCATAAGTCCGAATGAGTGGTATCAGATCGGTATGCTCTTTCTCCTTTTTTCTTTGCATGTCCTAAACAAGGTCAGGGTATAAGGAGTTAGGTTTCGAACTGGTTGTACCTTTACAAGACCAACCTCACAAACCACGACAGCCTCGCATGGCAGAAGAAAAGAAAGACAAGGGGGGTAGGAGACCCTTTGAAAATATTTCTTGAGGAATCCCTCGAGCAACAGAGGAATGCAGCGATGGATAACTTTGCCCAAATCCTTCTACGGCTACCCACAGGTGACACATATTCATCCAGCAGCCACTTTGGAGACACCACTCCTTTTAAGGTACAAGTTAACTTTGACATTGCCATATTTGAAGTCCAGATAGATGCAGACATCGTATATAGATGGTTAAATATGTTGGAAGGATATTTTTTGGTTCATGACTTTTCCAATCGGCAAAAGGTTACTCCTCAAAGTCGCCCCCCATGTCAAGGACTAGTTGGAAACTTACTGTGAACAAAAGGATGATAGGGAATCCTCACTATTTTCAACCACAACCACTTGGAATTCTTTTCGATACACTATCAACGAATAATATTACCCTATGGGGAGCTATGAAGATAAATACATAAAGTGGACCACATTGTGGTAGGGAAGCGACCAAGATGTGTCAGAGTTCACAAATATTTTTCATACCCTTCACACGAAACTGGGTATTAAGGATTATGAGCAGCATTTGGTACTCAAGTACCATTTTTGTCTACACAAGTACATCCATGATGAGATGGAGTTCCTGGACATATCCTCACTTGGAGCCACCTATCGATAGGTTATCAAGATCGAGCATGAATTTAAATATAAGAAGCAAGACTTTGGATCTGTAAATCTGAAGTAAGGGAAAGGGGCCCCCAAACCACAAAACAAAGGACAAAGCTAAGGTGGGGTGACCCATCATAACCCAATGAAGCTGCAAGAAAAGAAAAATACCACGAAGACAATGAAGGACACAGGGAAATGGTGTGAGTTCCATAAGTGCCCCACTCATAGCACAAGTGAATGTCGAACCAATAAATCACTAGTGGTTGAGCTAAAGGCTTCTGAATCAAATGCATGTTCTATCTCTAAGTCAGAAACTGACAAGGGGAATGATAAAGGAAAGAATATTATTGATGCAGATTCTAGTGCCACCATTGCCACCACCAAGATATAGAATATTGAGCCTGAAGATCCAGAGGAGGGGAAGTGGCTCTTCCACTCACAAATGTGGGTGAAGGGTTCTCCGCTGCTGTTCATTATCGACAACGAAAGCCTAAAGAAGCTCATTTCAGTAGAGGTCATCAAGAGGTTGGACCTACCAACCACACCACACCTATAGCCATACACTATCAAGTGGCTTCACCAAGGGTGATATCTCTACGTCAGCCAACAGTGTGGCCTTCCCTACAACATGAAGCCCTTCACATATAAGGTATTGTGTGATGTTTCTCCTCTTGAAGTTTGTGATGTATTATTAGACCAATCATACTTGTGGAAGCATCATGTTGTGTATGATTCTAGGCCTCGCAATGTCATTATTTATTCAGGCAATAAGTTATATAGGATACTGGAGGTAGCACTACCCACCACCATCTCTTTGATATCTACAAAGTAATGGAGTAAGATCATTTCCCAAACTGAGAAAAATTGTTTCCTTCTGATTCACCATCAGGGAAAAAAGAAGATTGTGGCCACATCCATAGCCTCTAGAGAGGGCTCCTCTATATGACAGCAGTAGATGGACAAGATCATGGAAGAGTACAAGGACATCTTCACCTCACCCATAGGGGTACCCATACATTGTCAGGTCAAGAAATCCATCAATCTAACCCCAAGCATGCTGCTACCCAACAGACTAATCTACCAACTCTCTGTTATCGAGAACGATGAAATTGAGAGGAATATTTAGTACTTGTTGTAGAAAGGCACATCGGGCCAAGTTCATCGCCCTGTGGGAGCCCGATCATGTTGGTACAGAAGAAATATGGCACTTTGAGACTCTGTATTGACTATCAAGTGCCGAATAAGATCACTATCCATAATATGTATCCAATCGCATGGATTGATGACCTTTTGGACCAGCTCAAGGGGGCCAAATATTTTAGGAAGATTGACTTGAATTATGGGTATCATTAGGTACCAATTGAACCCTCTGATGTGTGGAAGACTGCCTTCAAATCCAAGGAGGGCCTTTTCAAATGGTTGGTCGTGCCTTTCGGGTTGACGAATTCCCCCACAACCTTCATATAGATGATGCATGACATCTTGCATCCCTTTACCAAGTCCTTCATGGTAGTGTACCTCCACTACTTCTTGGTATTTAGCCAAAGTTGGGAAGAGCACATACACCATATCTGGCAGGTCCTCCAAACCCCGTGACAACACAAATTGTGTGCCAATTTGGAGAAATTCACTTTTGGTATGACCTAGGTTCAATGTCTAGGCTACATCATTAATGAGTTGGGGTGCATGTGGACCTAGCCAAGATACAATGTATTTGCTATTATCCAGCCCCAACCACTCTAACAAATCTCTGCAACTTTCTCAGTCTCACCAATTTCTATCGCAAGTTCATGTTGGGATTCTCTCATATCACTTGACCTTTGATTCAAGTCACCAAGGGTGGAGTGAAAGCAAAGTTATTTTGGTCTGAATCCCAATAGAAGGCATTTGTTGAGTTGAAGCATTGTCTTTATTCTGCATCAGTGCTCACATTACTCGACCTGCAACAACCATTTGAAATGGAGATAGACGCCTCTGACTATGATATTAGTGCAATTCTTACCCAATAGGGCACCCAGTGGCATATCACAGTGAGACACTTTCAAATACAATCCAAAAGTATCCCACTTATGACAAATAGATGTACTTTATTATGCAAGTATGCTGATAATGGAAGAATTACATTCTACGGAAGGAAACAGTCATCCACACATACCACCAACCCCTGCAGTTCTTACATACATAAGGGAAGTTGCAGAATGTCTACCATCAAAAATGGTCCACATATCTACAACAGTTCCATTTGAACATCAAGTACAAGAAGGGAAACACCAATAGCATTTCAAACTGTTTCAACCAATCACTGGTTATGGACTAACCACTGTGCTTGACTCTTATGGACACAAGACTTCAGGGTTGCTGCATATTTACAAGAGAAATCTAGAATTTGAAAAAACATATCAGATGCTCCCAGAAGGAAAGAAAGTTCCATATTTTCACCTCCAAGGTGAACTATTATGCCACCTGGGACACCTCTGTGTTTCTACAAGTGAGCATGCCAAGATGATTTTGGAGGCGCAATACGGTTGGGTCGCTGCACATTTCAGAGTAGATAAAATAGTGGTAGTGTTGCAGAAGTATTGTTATTGGCTGAACCTTCGATAAGATGTTGGGAAATGCATCAGATCCTGCACTACCTATGGCATTTCCAAACCAACAATCAAGAAGAAAGGCCTATATACTCCTCTTCCTACTCCCAGTCAACCTTGGGAATCCATCTCCATGGATTACATGTCGGGTCTTCCTTCTACTAAGCATGGAAACGATTGAATTTTCATGGTCGTCGATATATTCTCTAAGATGGCCATTTTGACGGCCTACAAGAAGAGTATCACAATAGAAGCCACTGCTATGCTCTTCTTTGAATGAGTGTGGGTATATTTTGGGATCCCACAATCCATTATCTCATATCAGGATAGTAGGTTCCTGAGTACATTTTGGTCAAGGCTTTGGTCGATGTTTGATACCAAGCTCACTAAGTCCACGACCTTCCACCCCAAACTGATGGCCAAATAGAGGTCGTTAACAAGATGATCATGCACATTTTGTGCATGTACAACTCGAAGTATCCATACACATGGGAGAAAACCTCCCCTACGTCTAGCACATTTACAACAGACCTATCCATATCTCAATTGACCAAAACCCCTTTTAGGTGGGGTTGGGATTCCATCCACAATGTCTCATTGATGTGGCCACACCATTTGCAGCTACTCAAGTAGATTTGGCTCATGTCTAGTCTGAAATTGATTGGGCTAACAACTTTGTTGGGTGTATTCAGCACATCTGCTAATAGGCCCGTGACATATTGGACAAAGTCAATTCTAAGTATAAGCAGCATCATGATCAACATCGAGTACCACACAATTTCCAGGTGGGTGACAAAGTATGGTTACATTTGTAGAAGGAATGCCTCGCTATGCCCCACCACAAGCTTTGCCCCCTCTGATATGGGTTGTACACCATCACCAAGGTTGTAGGGGGCATTTCCTTCAAGCTCAGAATTCAACCATTCCTTAGTCTACACCTAGTATTCAATTTGGACTGGCTGTGACCATATTTTCCTCCATTGTTGAACACATCCGACATTGCTGAGAAGTTGACACCAATAAAGTTAAACCCAAGCTACATCAAGCAATCCACAATTGATATGATCATGGTTACACATATCAAGAACACTCACCAGCAAAGAGTCTAGCTATATCGAGTTTTCAAAGTAGGCCAACTCCTTCACCAGGGCAAGTGGTTCACCATGGACTAGGTTCAACATAAATTTCCTCACCTCATAGAGGTTATGCACGTAATGGGGACCATTGCTTCCAAAGGGGGGAGGAATAATCCAGGTGGATATTGGTTTCCACCCAGTGGGTTTCATTGTTTTCCTTGATTATAGCAGCATTTACTATTTTTAGCAGTTTTTTCGGGTCTCAAACTTCCAAAGTTTTTTTAACCCCCTAAACAACGTTTTTTGTGGTCTGCGGTAAGATCATTACTATAGATAGGGGCCTATGGTGAATCCTGTAGCACTTGGATAGATATTTCCAATGAGGTATTGTACGCACCAAACAGAGATCATATGACCAAGTTACGACCTCAAGAAATTGGCTTCCCAACTAACCCCAACGGGGCCTACAAATGCTTAGCATTTCATCTCCTCGGGTTAGGGTTTTGGTTGTTTAGAGTTATCCTTTGTTTTTAAATAATAAAAAGGCCCTTCAACTTCATTGTAACACACTTCAGAGGCATGTAGCCACCATATCTCTTCTCAGAGATAAGCTACCATCGCCAAGCTAGTTTATTTCCGTTCTGTATGTAAGCATATTTCAGTGATTTGATGTCAATGAAATGAAGTTTTACTTTTGTTGCATCTCTATGTTTATGTTCCTACATATGTCTGCATCATAAGTTGTGTGAAAAGGAGCCCTAACTCAGGATTTTGTCACCTAGAGTGGTTCTGTGGCCCCTGAGTATCCTTTAGCACTAAGGGATGAGGTGAGTTGTTAGTTTGTAGTTAGTTTGTCAACGCCACCTCCTTAACTGGAGCTTGTAGGTTGGATCATGTCATAGTAACTCTTCCTCTCATGTTTACCCTGGCAAGTCAGTGAAAGCAAGTAAATGTGGGAGGGACGGTTACAAGCTTCTAGTTGGGTTTTCTCCCAAAAGGGTTTCGCAGGTCCTATCTTGTGTCAAACCATGGTTTGTGTGTTTTTATTGCATTTTTCTCGATTTTCTAAATAATTTAAATTTTAATTCATACACAATTAATAGTAATCTACAAATCCAAAAATCTAAAGAGAAAAAAATCCTAATAGTGTATATTTCAATTTTTTTAAATATAGTTTTATTAGATTTGTTGTGACGAACTATCTCATGCAATATCCAAAGTAGTTTATGAATCGTTGTTTGGTAGGTATTATAGAAATTCTAACAAGGTCATGGGTTTTTGTAGAAGAATATCCTCCATACTACCCATCGACAATGCAGTTCTTGTTTTAGTAAGGAGATTCCCTGAGGAATCGTGGTAGAAAACCTTATACATGAAACCCTATAGCTAACCCATATGTGCCTATAGTACTCTTAAAGTGCAAGCTCGTCTAGGAAAAAAGGTGCCAATAAGTATGTAACAAGTGGGCTTGTCAAAGACAAGCTGTGACTAAAGGTTGAAGAAACACTTTATTTAACTGGAAAGAAAATTTGGGACTTTCTAACCACTTAGTGACAAGGGAAATATTACATACATAAGAATTGTGATGGGTAATCTATTTTAAGAAAAAAGGAAAATGTTGTGTAGTTAATCACAAATAAAAATATACACCTCAATTATAAGGTCGAAGGGATGTGATCTAGTAATTTTTATTTTCTGCATAGAAAAGTATAAAATTGATCATCATCTACCAAGATACATGAAAATACATTGTATGTTGATGAAAAAGAACTAATATATTCATAAAATTCGGAGAAATGAAAACCCTAGAAAAAGGAAATGATTAACATCAAGGGTTTCGTGAAAACTAATACAGTTAAGTTTTAGTAGCAGGAAAAATATAACTACAGTATAAATAGTCTAATGTATAAAATAAAAATGACACTATATAAACTAAATAAGTTTGAATAAATATATAAAGGTAATGATTTCAAACCAAATATTAAAGTTATATAGACACACACACACACGCAGTTGTATACATTAGCAGTATTGAGCGAATAAATAGCTCAGTGCAAAATAATTAAATACTTAAAGCTAAAATATTGTGCCTTTTGAGGTCCAACCACTAAGGTTTGATGGAAACCTTTCAAATAGGACTTGCAACAAGAGGATTTCAAGTTATAATTAGGTACCTAGAACATTTCGACATAATGCTAAATCCAAGTTAACTAAAGATAGAAATAATGCTAACCTGAGACAAACAATAGAAAATAAAAGTTTGTTAATAAATTATATGTGCACTCTGTTAATTATATCTAAATATAAAACATGAAAGAAGGAATTATCCTAGATTATACTTCGTACATACCTCATTTCCAATTGAAATTGATAATCCCTGCATGGAAAGGGTTCCCTTATAAATAGTGTGACACTATGGGAAGAAAAAAAATTGCTAACTTTGACTTTAGTTATACCTAATCAGGTAAGGACTTTTTATATTACTTGTGTCTCAAGATGCCCTGATAAGAAGGAAAAGAAAAATTCTTGCGGAGAATACATTACAGGGGATTTTCTGAACTCTTGTCTAGAAATACAAGGATAAATTTGGAATTGGAGTTGCATGAGTTCCAAACTGAAAATATGGATTTGAAACTCAACCATAACTAAATAGAAACCACCCTCACTATCTCTTTGGAGTAGATGATCTGAAGTCTAAAATTAACAAATTGGAGCATGAGATGGCCAATCTGTGTACCTAAATTGAGGACATCAATCAAAATATTGAGTTAGACCAGCCTTTTTGCTTCAAACAATTTAGTTTTTGTTAGTTCTAGGAACATCTCATATTTGAATTTGTGTATTCCTAGTCAGCAAATGGACTCTCTCCCTGGAGAGGGAGAAAAAATTTATAACTCAGTCAGGCCAGGAGGTAACTCCTCAAATGAACTGTGTTTATTCATTAAGATTTATCCTTGTTATATACAAAAGGGAGTGACTCTTACATTTCACCTCACAATGACTCTTCCCTTTCCATTATTTATTATTTACATTATTTACAAGTATTCACCCAATCCCCATGATTAGGTGTCAACATTCCCCCCCTTAATCTGAAATGATGTTGGTGAGTCCAAGCATCGTTCTGAATCTTTCAAGCTTTTCTCTTCCAAGTTATTTGGTGAAGATGTTTGCAATCTTCTCATTAGTGGAATAATGGCATAGATGGATTGTCTTGGCCTCAACATGATGTCGAATCGGATGGTATTTTGTATTGATGTGCTTCGTTCGATCATGGAATTTTGGGTTCTTGGCCAACCTTATTGCAGAGGTGTTGTCAATTATGAGTGGAGTTGAATGTACTTGGTTTACCTGCAAATATTCCATAATTTTCCTGAGCAACATAATTTCTTTTGTTACCTCAACTATTGCCACATATTCTGGGTCTATTGTGGAATCTATTGGAACTAATTGTTTGCGTGATCTCTAGGAGACACCTCCTAATCCAAGAGTCGTAGCATAACCAGAAATAGATACCCCAGTTTCTTTGTCTCCATCAAAGTTTGAATCAAAGTATCCAATCAAGCTAAAGTCGCCCACCTATGTATACTTGAGTCCAATGTATTGAGTTCCCTTCAAGTAATTTATAACTCTTTTTGTAGCAAACCAATGTCTCTCACAAGGCTTTTGCATAAACCTGGAAAGGATTCCAACATCATACAAAATGTCTGGTCTAGTAATAGTCAAGTAGTTGAGACTTCCTACAAGCTGTCTATACTTTGCTGCATCCTCAAATTCTTTTCCTTCAATGAATGTGAGCTTTAAGTTTTGTTCCATTGGAGTAGTTAGTGGATTGCACTCAACCATGCCAAACCTATTCAACAATTCTCTGATGTACTTCCTTTGAGAAAGGAATATAGACTTCAGATGTTGAGTTACTTCAATACCAAGAAAGTAATAAACATAGCCCAAATTAGTCATTTCAAAACCTTTCCTAAATTCCTCCTTTATGGATGCAATGTAGCTCTCAAAGTTCCCTGTCATCAAAAGATCATCTATATATACCATAAGATATACAACTATTTTTCCAACTTTCTTGACAAACAAAGTTGCATCATCAAGATCATAATGTTTGAAGTTGAGTTTTAGAAGATGCTCAGTTAACTTTTCATACCAGGCTCGCGGTGCTTGCTTGAGGCCATACAAGGATTTCACAAGTTTGCATACTTTATGTTCATGTCCCTTCACAACAAATCCTTCAAGCTGGGACATAAAAACATTCTCTTTCAGATCTCCATTCAAGAAAGCAGTTTTTACATCCATTTGATGGACTTTCCAACCGTTTTCAGCTGCTAGGTCAAATAGTGTTTGGATGGTAGCCCATTTTTACGTGGGGGAAGTATTCTCCTCATAACTGACCCCTTCCTTCTGTGAAAAACCTTTTTCCACAAGCCTGTCTTTATGCTTGTCAAGTGATCCATCATCTTTATACTTGTTCTTGTAGACCCACTTGTAGCCAATTGGTTTGGTTCCTAATGGAGGATCAACCAACTTCCAAGTGTCATTTTTTATCAAAGCATCATACTCCTTTTGCATCACTTCTTTCCATTCATCATGAGAAGCAAATTATTTGAAGGAAGTTGGTTCAAAATCTATAGAAAAATTCATTTCACAATCATAAGAAACATCCATATCAATAGGTGAATCAGAATCATCTACATAACCTCCATTTTGCCTGGTTGAATTTCTTGTTCCTAGCTTTCCAACTTCATCGGGATGAACACTTTCAAGTGTCTTTGTCAGTGACTTCGGGGGACCTTTCTGAGATGGTCCAAGCTACTCAATTGATTGAGTTGGGACTGAAACAAGATTGAGTCTCCCAATTCTGTCAATCACATCACTCAAAGTATCATCAGTGTTTGGAGTTTCATGTGGGGGAGAGAGTGCTTCAGATCAAGAAGATTCCACATGTTGATCTAGTATAGGAATCCCCCCTTCAAGATGTGGAATCTAATTATTAAATTATTGAAATGGTTTTGCATTTTTGAATCTATCCAAGCGATCAAGTTGCCGCTCAACAACATTGTCAGGTTTGGAAGATTCAAGAAAGATTACATCTCTAGATACAACAAAATTTTTATTAACTTAATCATAGAAACAGTATGTTTTGGAGGTATTTGAATACCCCAAGGAGATACAGTTATGACTCCTTGCACCAAGTTTGTTTCTATGTACCTTTGGTATCAAGGCATAACAGGTGGAACCAAAGACCCTGAGATGCTTTGTGGGCATACCACATTTCATAAGGAGTATTGTTTCTAATAGCATTAGATGGACATCTATTCTTTACATACACAACACATAGAATTGCATTAGCCCAAAACATCAATTTTACATTCTTGAAAAACATCATGGAACATACCATAGTTAAGATTGTGCTATTCATTCTTTCAACTACTCCGTTCTGTTAGGTATTATAAGGCACAATTGTTTGATGTTTGATCCCATGCTGGCGAAGATAGTTTTCAAATTCATTTTAAGTGTATTATTTTCCATTATCAGTGCGAATAGAACCAATATGAGATTGTGCATTATTTTCAATCCATGTATGAAAGTTCTTGAATGTTTGAAAAGCATCAGATTTGTTCTTCAATAAATAAACCCAACACATTCTGGTGTAGTCATCAATAAATGTCATTATATATTTATTTCCATTTGCAGAAGGAACAAGCATCGGGCCGCATTAATCTAAATGAATGAGTTCAAGTTTTCTATGTGCTCCGGAATGTGAATCATGAAAACACTGTTTGCTCTGATTTCCTAGAATGCAAACATCACATTGCTTAAGTTTCCTAGGAATTTTCGGCAAACCAGTAACACCATTTTTCTTCAACAAGCAAACGTTGTCATAGTTCAAGTGTACAAATATAGCATGCCATAAAAGACTTGATGGAAATGTACCTTCATCATAATGAGAATTGTATGAGAAATTTTGTGCTTGAGCAGAGGTACCTTGCAGCTTCAGAAGCCTTTCTTCTTCTATCCCCATCATGACAAGTGAGTGTTCTGATGCTTTTCTCACCTCAACCTTGCCACAAAACATATGAATGGAGTGTCCTTTTTGGTATATGTGGACCAAGGACAGAAATTTTATCCTCAATTGTGGGAGATATAAAACATGATGCAAAAGAAAGTCTGGAAGACCAGGAAATTTGAGCCCGATTGTGCTAAGCCCTGATGGCTTGAGTTTTGATTTGTCTGCAAAGTATACTGCTCCATCAACATTGTCAGTAAATTCTTCAAAAAAAACTCTTTTAAAATTCATGTGGCAAGTTGCTCCTGAATCAAGCAACCAATCATTTTTCTAAGAAGCAAGTGAAGCATTAAACAAGTCTTCATATACTCCAATACTACAATGTGCCACAACATAGTGAGCGGATTCAGGTGCTTTACCTTTCTCTTTGTCACTATTTTTACCATTGGGTTGATTCCTTTCCTGCTCAATTATGTCCCAAGGCAACTTGCATGTGGATGCATCATGTGATCCATCTCTATTGCAACGTATGCAATGCGAATCAGACTTTTCTCCTTGAGAGTGTCTGCCCCGCCCGCCCCCCCCCCCCCCCCCCCCCCCCCCCAAAAAAAATTCTTCTTCCTCTTCCTCTTCGACTACCTCTTCCTCTGGAAGAATATTGAGCAAGATTCTTCTCTCTATGTGCAAGACACACATCCTCTTCAGAATACTAAGGAGCTATCTTCTTCCCAAAATGTTTCTCTCTCTCAGCAAATTTATTCACAAGGGATTCAAAGGTAATTTCTTTGAGGTTTCCATTTGCTTGCAATGACTCAAAATAATTTGAATAAGTGGGATAAAGTGCCTTGACAAAAGCTATCGGAGGAATGTCTAGTTCAACATTAGTGACTTTGATATCCTACATAATAGATTTTACTTCTGATGCAAGAGCAAGAGGATCATCATTTTGTAATTCAAGGTTGAACAATTTAATCATGAGTTGAACTTCAAGCATAGAGTGTGAGTCATAGAGTTCCATCAATTTTTGTAAGGCTTCGAAAGCATTTGAAAATGGTGAAATATGGTGACTCACCTCTTCATTTACAGATGCCGCAATCAAGGAATAGACCTTGTTGTTCTTATTTTCCCAAATGGCGAGTTCCTTGTCTGAGGTAGGCTTTTATGCTTCTTTGTCTCCTTCTCTATTATAAATCTAATTCCACTTGTTATAAGATAATGCAAATATACCCAGAAATAATAAGATAAAAATAGCTAGAACATGCTTCACTTTATTAATCAAACCCTTAAGGTAGGGCGACACCATATATTCACTCCTTAAGGAAGGAGAACACTCCACAAGCCATATGCCTATTCATACAATATTCCTTGACATCCCTCAATGTGGAGTCTCTAGCCTCTATATAGGCCTCATACATACAATACCATGGGTCATTACAATGGTTCCCTCAATACCATCTATCTAATACCATGGGCTTATTACATTATTGATAACTACCTGTGGTCCCTTACATGAGACAGGTTAACCACCTTATTTATTACTATTGCCCATCGATTATTACATTATTCCTTTGGGTACCTCCCTTTGTACCCCATATTATCCCCCCTAGGTATACTACATTCCACCCCCCTTAACATGTTTCATCCTCAAAACATGGGAAGAACACAAATAATAAGATCTACTCAAAAGAGTAGCCCACTAGTACCATGCATGTGCATCTAGCCATCCAAGAGAAAGGTGAACCCTCGATCTCGTTGGTGCCTCGCTCGCTTGAGATGGAAGTTGACCTTGGCAACTCTTCTATGTTGTGTAGTAGGTGGATCTTCGCTCCTCTCTATCTATCATGCGGGGGTTGTTGTCCTTGTGGCTAATTCGTTGCCATCTTGTTGGTTGTTTGCTTATGGGGTGACGTGGGTGGCGATATGCTGAAGTGTTAACCAACGATGTATCTTTCTTTATTTCACCACCTAATGGAGCCTGATGGGTATCTGGCACCTGTTGTGGTGCCAGTTTTTGTTTCTTATCTTTCAATATTACTTCAACCACTGAGTCCCCCTCTGATGTAACATTTTCTGCTTTAGCCTCTACTTGTTTTTCTGGTACCTGGTTTGATGCTTGTGTGTGGTTGTCAACCATCAATGGCTCATCATCTGATATGTCAGTCCCTGGAACATCTTCTGCTTCAGCCTCCATGGACTCTACCTGTTTATTGATGGAAATATCCTGTAATGTAATTTTCGTCTTTTTATACCTGAGCTTTAGGAATTTCTTCTACACAAAAATATTGATAGTACCCATGGATTCCATCCAAGGATATCCCAAAACAACATCCATGTTATCCATATCTGAAGTATAAAAATTGGAATCCAATACATACTTATCCATAGAAATCTTCAAATCTTTATAAACTTGCACCTCCTCATCATTAACCTGTGTGTGCTCCCTTTGTTTTGCTGGCACTTGTAATTTTTTTGCCAAATTGACATTTATGAGATTTTGCTTGCAACTAGGATTTATGGACACAACGATATTCTCCTTTTGAATGAATCCATGAAACTGCAATAAGGATATACTAGTAGAAAATAACCCCTTACATGTCTCATTCTCCTATTTTCTAGCATGAGACCATTTGTCTAAAAGGACTCTTTCCAATTCTTCATCTGACAGTTTGGTCAAGTGAGAACCACCATCTGGCAGCCTCATCTTTCATACTAAGCCCCACTGAAACCTTCCAAAGTGTCCCATATGTGAAATTTTGTCTCTGTATGAATTCTTCAATAGTAGGGCTATCATCTTTCCCTGTAAAAGTAAGATCCACCATGAAGAGTGTTTTGAAAAAAATTCACTTACTTGGCAAAAATTTGAAATGGCCACAATTCCGTAAATATTGCTCAGAATCCCTATTATGACCTATTTTAGGAAATGGAACAACCATTCTACATCATCTCATGTGATAGAAATCCCAATCTAGGCACTGGAGTTTCCTATTTGTGCTGCAACTGTCCCGCCGTCACAAAAAATTGCTGAAAAAAGAGCCGATTTTAAATCAACTATATCTCCCTCATCCGAGCTCCAATTCGACTGATTTTTTTTTGAGTTTGGGTATTTTTTCACAATCAATCCATTTTTTCAATTAGATTTTTCAGATTTTGCACCAGAATGTACAGATCTACTCCGCAAACTCGCCGCTCAAAAATGTCTGCAACAACACTGATTTTTAAATCAGCGAGATCTCCTTCATCCAAACTCCGATTCGGTCGATTTTTTTTATGAACTTGGGTATTTTTTCATCAATAGCCCAGATATGCAATTAGATTTTCTAGATTTTACCCCAAATCATACATATCTGATCTGCAAATTCGCTGCCCTGAAAAATGTCTGCAACACCACTGATTTTTAGATCAGTGATATCTCCTTCATCTGGACTCTGATTTGGCTGATTTTTTTTTTTGATCTTGGGTATTATTTCACAAAGAATCCAGATCTGCAATTAGATTTTGTAGATTTTTCCCCAAATCATACAGATCTGATCTGCAAATTCGCCGCCCCAGAAAATGTCTGCAACCCAACTGATTTTTAGATCAGCGATATCTCCTTCATCCGGACTCCGATTTGGCCGATTTTTTTTAAACTTGGGTATTTTTTCACAAAAAATCCATATATGCAATTAGATTTTGCATATTTTTCCTCAAAACCTATAGATATGATCTACAAACTTTCCGCCCCAGAAAGTTCTTGCAAAAAATTAAAAAAAAAAATCTCCACTTTTGCCCAAGAAAGTGCTCTGATACCACTTGTTATAGATTTGATTCCACTTGTTATAAGATAATGCAAATATACCCAGAAATAATAAGATAGAAATAGATAGAAAATGCTTCACTTTATTAATCAAACTTTTAAGGTAGGGAAACACCATACATTCACTCCTTAAGGAAGGAGAACACTCCACAAGCCATATGCCTGTTCATACAATATTCCTTGACATCCCTCAATGTGGAGTCTCTAGCCTCTATATAGGCCTTATACATACAATACCATGGGTCATTACCATGGTTCCCTCAATGCCATCTATCTAATACTATGGGCTTATTACATTATTGCTAACTACTCGTGGTCCCTTAGATGATACGGGTTAACCACATTATTTATTACTATTGCCCATCCATTATTACATTATTCCTTTGGGTACCTCCCTTTGTACCCCATATTATCCCCCCTAAGTATACTACATATGAATGGAGTGTCCTTTTTGGTAGATGTGGACCAAGGATAGAAATTTTATCCTCAATTGTGGGAGATTTAAAACATGATGCAGAAGAAAGTCTGGAAGACCAGGAAATTTGAGCCCGATTGTGCTAAGCCCTGATGGCTTGAGTTTTGATTTTTCTGCAAAGTATACTGCTCCATCAACATTGTCAATAAATTCTTCAAAACAATCTCTTTTAAAATTCATGTGGCAAGTTGCTCCTGAATCAAGCAACCAATCATTTTTATAAGAAGCAAGTGAAGCATTAAACAAGCCTTCATTTACTCCAATATTACAATGTGCCACGACATAGTGAGCAGATTCAGGTGCTTTACCTTTCTTTTTTTCATTATTTTACCATTGGGTTGATTTCTTTCCTGCTCAATTATGTCCCAAGGCAACTTGCATGTGGATGCATCATGTTATCCATCTCTATTGCAACATATGCAATGCAAATCACACTTTTCTCCTTGAGAGTGTCTGCGCCCCCCCCCCCCGCGATAAAATTTCTTCTTCCTCTTCCTCTTCGACCACCTCTTCCTCTGGAATAATATTGAGAAAGATTTTTCTCTCTATGTGCAAGACACACATCCTCTTCAAAAGACTGAGGAGCTATCTTCTTCCCAAAATGTTTCTCTCTCTCAGCAAATTTATTCACAAGGGAGTCAAAGGTAATTTCTTTGAGGTTTCCATTTGCTTGCAATGACTCAAGATAATTTGAATAAGTGGGATAAAGTGCCTTGACAAAAGCTATCAGAGGAATGTCTAGTTCAACATTAGTGACTTTGATATCCTACATAATATATTTTACTTCTGATGCAAGAGCAAGAGGATCATCATTTTGTAATTCAAGGTTGAACAATTTAATCATGAGTTGAACAACTTCAAGCATAGAGTGTGAGTCATAGAGTTCCGTCAATTTTTGTAAGGCTTCGAAAGCATTTGAAAATGGTGAAATATGGTGACTCACCTCTTCATTTACAGATGCCACAATCAAGGAATAGGCCTTGTTGTTTTTATTTTCCCAAATGGCGAATTCCTTGTCTGAGGTAGGCTTTTATGGTTCTTTATCTCCTTCTCCAACACAAACTCCTTTCCACAGTTCATCAAAAATGAGAGTTTGTTTGATCTTCCAAGGCCACTCAAGATAGTTCTCCTTCCCTTTGAGAACCACTCCCACAATAGATATCAATGAATGCATTGTAAAATCTGTGTACTGTAGAAAAATACTTCTGCTGCAAAATTTTACTCCTAATGGTAAAAAAGAAAATCTAATTCTGATATATGGCAGAGGTATATTTGAGGGAGGTGTTATTTGGGGGAAGGTGTATATGGGTGTTATCAGGAAATCTAGTGTCCACTCGGAGCTACTAGTCCCACTAAGACTAGTAGCTATCTTAGAAACAAACTAACTAAAACTACTTTCGTTTTCCTTTATGAGAAGTAGATAAGAGGGGAACAAAGGACACCAACCTCAGTCTTGTGCTTAGTTCCTTGCTTGGTTCCTCTCCCTTCTGACAGATCCTTGCTGCTTTGCCTTCGTCTACCCAGCTTCAAAGAGCACCTGTGGAATCAAAGCAGCATAATACTATCGAAGAACAAAGATCTACAATCATAAACAATATAGGACCAGATATATATTGACCACACAAATGCATATATCATCAAACATACAAGGAAGTGGAGGAAAACTTGAATAGCTTTATTAATATCAAGAATAGCAAAGAGGATTACAACCAATTGTTCTAACCCAGCGTCATCCTCCCAGCATGAAAGCCCTCTTCACCTTATGAAAAGCTTAGATCACCCAACACTATGATATTCCACCAAGAAACCAACAACACTTCCTTACAAGATGCAAAATTCCAGCCTCTGGATCTCTGGGATGAGGGATCCATATATAGATGATTGCAGGGGGGTGAGTCAGATTCTGGGATTTTGATTAGTGTCTTCTCTCTGATAGTTCTTGATTCGACTTGGAGATTGATGATCTCTTACTCATCCCTGGGCGAATTCAGAGAGGCAAGTGTCACAGGAGAAGTTTCAGGAAGATTCCATGACGATCCACCTTGCAAACTGTCTCTGCCATTTGTCTACTCTCGCCCATCGCACCCTACATAAGGGCTTTCCAGTATGCATCGTACCCTTTCACTGAGCAGGTGAGATGCATCGCACCCTCTGCGCTAGGTAGTCTGTATGGTCCAACTTTGACCAGTTCTGAGCAGTTTTCTGTGGAGAACTTCTCAGAGATGATATAATCAGCTGACCTTATTCCTTTAGGGTGTGAAGCAACACTTTTAGGGACTTAGGAGCCCTTGGTTTATGGACATGTATGATTCGGGTTGCAATGCCCAAAAATGTCTATAACAGTTGCCCCCTAAAGCATGAGGTCGTTAATCTTTTGATGTCGGGTGAAATGCTTTATCATGAGGATCCAAAGTTTTTTCGAGCTGGAAGGCGACCTGTAATAAGATACAATACAATACATTATCTTCATAATATTTTTCATGATCTAGCTGAGGCAGGCATTCCCATGCTCAGCTTTATAAATTCATTTTCATGTACATAAGACAGACAACCGTCTGTGTGGTAGACTGATGATTCTGATAGAGTCATCATCCTTTGATTCGGATGATCATCTATGCAGCGATGATGTACATTTGATGTCTTTATTTTCCTGAATATATCGCAGCTCAAATGGATGAAACTATATCCAAGGTCTTCAAACTCGTCCAATCTTCACTCAGAGTACAAGTCGATCCATGTGAAAGATGTCCTGGAGTCGAACATGGAAAGACATCACTTGATTACCAGCCAATGATGTAAGTTGTTAACAAGCGCGAGAGGAATCACCGATAATGATGATGACCCTCAAGGTACTACAGTACAATTCGCGTGGTGTGAAAAGGGACTTGGCGTCGAACACCACGCAAAATCTTTCGGTCGAAGACCATTGATGTAAACCTGTCGCCAGAAGTGAGAAACTTGCCATTGAGGCATGCAAGTTTCAAAGTACTGAAAGGGTTGTTCCTAAGTCGAATTATTGGATAATGAGCTGATGTCAACAAGAAGCGACCCATCGTAGGAGGGCCTTAATGAATCCCACATCTACGACGCGGAACGGAGTAAATGATTTTGGAGATGAAAACTATCTGATGATACAAGGTTCAGGGTGGCGGTCATGAAAGAATGGAGCATGAATGTATTGCAGCGAATGAGACACAGGTGAATTCTCTGAGCAACTTCTCTTGAATATACCGGTGACACTGACATGGATTGGTAGCATTAACCCCAAATATGGATGGTGCGATGGACCAATGGTGATATGACTGGTGAACGGAATAACCCAACCCGACTCGGATGTGGAGTGAAAGTGTCATGTTCAAGAGCGACTTGCTACCAATAAAGTTTCTTCAAGTTTTCTTCCCAATTTTTCCCCAGTCATTGCTAACCAGTACCTCTTTATTTTTGTCAAGCTTGAGGAGGATAACATATGCTTGTTCTATAATTTGCCCTTCAGGCCAACCCGTCGCTATGTTTTAACGAGCCTAGTGACAGTGAAGCTCGTTCTTGTCTATATGGACAAGTTTGTCACTATTTGGTTTTAATGAGTTTAACGACAAAGATAACTTGGTCCTTTTCAATTTTAGAGAGTCTGAAAGGGACGTAAAGGAAGCTCCAATAATCCTTTTTTGTTATATAATCCCTTAGGTCCAAAAAAGTATAAAATAATACGAAAGGGATGAATTTTTGGTAATTTTAACGAACCGAACAAAACAAGCACTCGATCTTTTTGTGTAATAATCCCTCAGGTCCAAAAAGATTAAAATCTAGAGGAGGGATAGAACTCTCGGTAGCTTTAACGAGCTGGAGAGGCCAATTGCTCCGAAATCTTTTCATATTTTACGAGTCAGATGAAAAGAGCTTAAAGGAGACTCGTTTTTTAGTGAACGAGTGATAATTTCAGGTAGCAGCTGATTCCAGGTAAGGTTTGGAGTTTTCCTATCACGGTAGTGTCACAAGGATGGCTAACAGGATCACTCTTCGCAGCTATTCCTCAAAAAGGGGTAAACAATCAAATGGAGGTGAATGATCGGCTAAAACAGAGTGGAGGTGATGGTAAGAACAAAACCAGGGCTCAAAAGCTGATGATAATGCATTCACAATGGTTATTTACCGGGGATTGGTTCATTTTTTAATGAGCTTAAACTCTAGGGGAATGTTTGCTCATTTATAAGGTTTAATTTTTAACGAGCTTGACCTTCGCATAAAAACTACTTGTGATAATGGTCATTTGATTATTTGATTTCACCACTAACCACTTTGTTCTTTCAAAGGTTGTACTGCCTGTTCAATTGCTTCATCAAACTGATTAGATATGAACAATACATGCTTGAAAAATGAGTTAAACACTAATATTTTACTCGAATTACGTGAAAAGTAATTTAAAAGTGGTTTTTACCCCTCATTTTACCATTTCATTTGAACTTTGGTTTGTTGGAGCTCTGGAGGTGCTTTTCCCCCTTGATTTTCACCAGCTGATTCCGAGAGATTCTGTGGACAATTCTTGGTGTCGTCTAGACTAGGTAGGAGCTAAGCTCTTCAGTTGCATTCCTTCCTTTTTGAATTTTGAGTATGTTTCCCTATTTTTCTGAAGCCCTGGGGTTTGAAAAATTCGCCCTGGCTACATCGCACCCTTTCTATATTGAAAGGTGCGATGCATACTGGCCTGGCCATTGGCCAGTCAGTATGCATCTCAACCAGTACACTGTTGGGGTGTGATGGGCACGAGAAGGGAAACTCTTGCACTATTTTCTCATGGAATTTTTGCCTGTTTTTGGCCAAATCAGGACCCTGACTCTTCTCTTGCTTGTTTTGCAGAGATTCATTGGAGCAAAATGGTTGTTACATGGTGAGAATGTGAGCATGAAGAAGAGGACATGGTTTCTTTACATGATCCGGTTACGGTAACTGCACTGCGGAACTATGGCCTGTTCAAGTTTTTCCGCATCTCTAGCATGAGGCAACAAATCAACTTGTTGCAATATCTTCTCGATGCATGGGATCCTACCAACCAGGTGTTTCATATCAGAGGCAAATCTATCCCCTTGACTGTCATGGACATCTATTTTTTGACCGGTTTATCAAGGCGTGGTGCCCCTATTTTATTATCAGGTTCTGCCCGTGGGGGCGAATCCATGAGAGATTATATTCATCGGTATTTCAGAGGGGGATCTCAGCTGAGTAGGGATGGCAAGATCAACATCTGAGATGTCACTGACCGGTCCTTGAGGACCATTCTGTTCACTTTTGCTAGACTGGCTGGTAGTGCGGCTCTTCACGTGGATAACAGGTCCTATATGCAGTACGCCTTGGAATGCCTTGAACCAAAGGTGTTCAACTGGTGTGACACAGTACTCGTTGTGATGAAATAACAACTGACCAAGGTAAAAAGCGGAAAATCCAAGAACTTCGGCTATGGTTCTATTTTGACCACTTTCGCCTTGGAAAAGATCCCACTAATGTAGCCGCCGTACATTTCACTTAGCTTACCTCCACCGACTGAGCCACGGATGCAGAGATGGGTCGACCTTATGGCCCAACATGTTGGTCAATCCCAGGTTTCCTTATCTGATACCTTCTTCGAGTGGTTCAATTGTCAGGAGATGGTTTTTTCCGAGTGTCCATATGTTGGTATGGATTTCCGGGGTGACCCGGATTTGGTGCTGCCGGCTGGTGAGCAGTGGGGTGCTATCGGTAAATTCTTTGACCATATCTCTATTTATCATTCTTTATAATATTCTCGGGCTTTCTTCTATCAAGACTAATCAAAACTCATGTGTTCATGCAGATATTGGACCAGTTCGGCCAGCAGTACGTCTGAGAGCACTAGCTGTCGTTCCAGCAGGAGAGGCTATGGGGAGGGCTATCCTTCACGACCTTGTTGTGGCCGAGACTCTTTCAGCATTGTAGGATCAAGTCGAGGGCCTCACTCTTGGTATTCCGGACATGAGGACCGACAAGCTGCCTCTAAGGTTGTAGCGACATACTACTGGCGTGCCGAGTCGATGGACTAGGCTTTTACGCATGATTGCACAAGTGGTGACTTGTTATCACCAGCATCATTAGACTAGGGTGCCCCCTAGCATTTTGAGTTTTGGGTCATTTGACCGATTTTGTCTTGGTTACAGAACATTATGTATAAACCATAAACAGTTATATATATATATTATTTCGGAGCTTTATTTTGGTTAAGTTATGTGATCTTGATGCAAATATTGATGAGATGCTTCTTTTATAAATGTTGCAAATGTCTATCTAACACATAGTTTGCCAATGAATCTGTTAATGTGTTTAAGTTTCTGGAAATATGCTGATATTGAATAGAATCAAACTGCCTTTCCAAAATCTTAACCCTTAGGAACATGCGATAGATAGCTGGATTCCGTACGGAGTAGATACCAGTGAGATGTAGGATGATGAGTTGTGAGTCTAGCCTGGAGACGAGTCGACGTATGCCACGCATAATGGCATCAAAGAGGAGCTCTATCAACGCGTTGTATTCAGCAATATTGTTCGTTAACAAACCAATATATACCCCTCTGAAACTCACTAACTCGCCGCTTGGATCAAAGATGGCCCAGGCCATAGAAGATAGGTTCCACAAACTACGACTCGCCCCATCAGCATATGCAACAAATGATTCCAATAGGTCCAACATCTGCAACAAATGCAAAAGCGGATCACTTAACCAAAACAATTACCCTTAGCGAAAACAAAAATGTAACAAAAGCATAGGGGTTACTATCTTGAGTCAAGCATAGTAACGCTTAAGGTACAACCCATTGCAGGGTTGCGCCAGTGGTATCCCATCATAATCCACTAACTCATAGGCTCCTTTTGCTAGTACACGCTTAACAATATAGGGGCCCATCCATAAAGACTTGAACTTACCTACTCCAAATTTATCGGATTCATGGTCGTAAAGTAAGACCAGGTCACCTTCTAAGAAGACACGGGGTTTGACATTCTTGTCGAACTACGCCTTGACTCATTTCTTATGGGCTTCGTTAGCCAAAGCGACATCACGACGGGTTTCATCCAATTGGATTAGTTCCAAGAAACGAGCCTCCTCTTTTGAAGTTCTGGGGAGAAGGTCGACCGCGAGTTTGAGGGACGAGATTTCACACTGAACTGGTAAGATTGCTTCCAGGCCATACACCAGTTGAAAGGGTGTAAACCCAGTTGCATTCCTCACCGATGTCCGGTATGCCCACAAGGCTGAGTACAAGATCAGGTGCCAACTCCTTTTGTGGACTCCAATCATCCTTTGCAGCATCCGCTTTAGGACCTTATTGATTGCCTCAACTTGTCCGTTGGCCTGCGGATAATACGAAGTAGAGCTGTCATGGGACAGCCCTAATTTGGTAGCCAACTCAACCATCATGTGATTGTGAAAATGTGATCCATGATCTGTGACTATGGCCTGTGGAACGCCGAATATGGAGACTACATGATTGAAAAAGAAGAGGGCAGTCATTTCACCGTTGTTGTTTAATGTAGGCTTCGCCTCGGCCCATTTGGTAAAATAGTCTACTGCGACTATGATATACCCATGCCCTCGGCCGAGGTGGGGTTACATGTCATGAAATCTATTCCCCATTTGGCAAATGGCCCAACAGCAACTACTGGTTGCAGAGGTGCGGGTGGTATTCTGGTTTTTCAATCGAAGATTTGACATGCATGGCAACTTCTGACTGTGGTTATGCACTATTTGAACATTGTTGGCCAGAAGTATCCTGCTCATAAAATATTTTGCACCGTAGTGTAACCAAATTGATGCCCCCCACACGCACCTGAATGGAAATCATTCAGGACTTTTTCGGCCTCCTCGCAGGTGAGGCACCTCCTCAGAACTGTATCGACACCACGACGGTAAAGTGTATCACCAATGAGCATGTATTCTTTTGCTTGGTATCGAATGCGTCATTGTTCTGAGTGGGAGGTATTAGACCTATATGTTTTGGTTTGGAGATAGATGATTATGTCTCCATACCACGGATTGCTTGAAGATACTAGAAACAAATATTCGACCACGATCGCTTCTTCTAATGTTGCATCATTGGACGACGATGGGAGATCGCATAGTAACTCCGTGAAAACCAGGGATTTATTTGATTTGGATTTTATAAATTCCAGATCAAAATCTTGTAGAATTGCTATCCATTTTGAATATTTGCCCCCCAGCAACTGTCGCGACAATATATAAGTCATGGGGTTGCAATCTCTATGGTAGTTTTTCGAAAGAGGACATAGTGTCGAAATCTCTATATCGCTTGAATAGCTGCGAGAGCTAGCTTTTCAACATAGGAGTACTTTCTTTCTATATCATTTAAGTTTCTACTCAAATAATATATAGGATGTTCAATTCCATTGTCTTTTTGAACTGAAACCATTGCGATGGTCGTATCCGCTGTAGCCAGATATAGGTTAAAGTCTTTTTAATAATCAGGAGCATACATTAATCATGCTTTTATTAGGGATTCCTTTAAACAATCAAAGGAAGCTTGCACGACCTAATCCCAGATGAAGGGTACTTCTTTTTTCAATAGAAAAGTATAACCTTTAGCAAGTTCGGTGTAATTTGGAATGAATCTCCTCAGAAATTTTTCTTTCCCTTGGAGTTTCTAAATCTGAAGCAGATTTGAAGGTGGAGGCAAATCAATGATTGCCTGAACCTTACATGGGTCAAGACGAATCTCGTCCTTTGAGACCACAAAGCCAAGTAAACGACCAGAACTGACATAGAACACACATTTGTGTGGATTGAGTCATATCTTGTAGTGTCGGCAGCGTAGAAATATCGCTCTCAAATGCTGCAGATGATCGGTCCGCTTTCACGAATGAGCCAGAAGATCGTCGAGATATGGTTGAACGATGTTTTTGATGTCATGGAAGGCATAATTCATTGCCCTCTGAAATGTTACCCCTACGTTCTTTAAACCAAAGGGTAGCTTGCGACATGCAAATGTGCCCCATGGACAAATAAATATAGTCTTTGACTGGTCCTATGGGTGGATATTTATTTGATTATACCCGGAAAATCCATCCATAAATGAAAAGATTTCACATCTGGCGCATTCATCAATTATCTGGTCAATGAAGGGTGTAGGGTAGTTGTCTTTCAGACAAGCTTGATTTACATCCCTATAATCAACACACACTCTAATCGTTCCTTGTTTTTTCATTACAGGAACAATATTCGATACCTAATCGGTTAGAGGAACCAGGTAAATAAAACCGGCATGGAGAAGTTTTTCAACTTCTGCCTTGGTGGCAGTGGCTTTCTTGGGGTGTACCTTCCATAGCCGTTGTCATACAGGTTTGACATCTGGATACATCTTAATTTCGTGTTCAACTATGCTCAAGTCAATGCCTGGAATTTCATCATACGGCCATGTAGAGACATCTCTGAACTCGCAAAAAAGAGCGTGATATATTTCCAGTTCTGAAGGAGAACAAGATTTTCTGACATGAATATTCTCTACAAAATTTGTTTTGGTTGAGATATTTAAGGAGATAGTCTCTTCAATATTGGACAATTTTCGCTCGGAATCCACCGTGTTTACAGTATTTGATAGAAAATCAAAAACTGAGGGATGATGAAGGTCACTAGGAGTATCTTCCTTGTAATCTGGAAGATGGGAACGATGGTGGTAATCTTCCCATGGTGCCCCGTCAATTATCATTGACTGAACAGTTCCTTCATCTATAGAATGTACTTGTGACCAAGGATCTAAAGGGGTACCATATTCCTTAGACCAATCTATCCAAACACTTGATGAGCATTGATTTGGGCTTGCCTCGCATTCCGAAAACATTGATTGCTACAATATTTCTATTGGGCTTGGAGGCAATACCTGCAGATGATCCATGTTAATATCGTTTTCAAAGATCTTTTGAATAGAAGATATCATATTGCAGGTTCCTACCATTTCCACTTCCACCAGATTGATTGGAGGCGGTAGGGAAAAATTCCCCATTAATATAGGGTCTTTTAGTAGGCATACTCCGATATTTTTAAGCGAATGAGGGCTTCCATGGATCATCGGAATGCTTCCCGTAACTTGTGAACTGTTGGGGAGAAATGTTTGCTGGTCGACAATTGTAATACCTCCTTGGAATGGAAATGCAATCTTCCTGAAGTAGGTCGACACAATGGCAGCCATAGCATATATCCAGGGCCTTCCCAGTAGGATGTTGTAATCGAGGTTTCCGTCGATCACTTCAACATCAAATTCTACTGTTTTGCCCCCCAGTTCGATTTTCAAGTTACTTAAAATCCCATATGGGGTGTATGCTTGTCCATCAAATGCTTTTAATGTCATCGAAGATCACGACAAGGGTGGAGATCCTAAAGTTTTCCAGCAACTCATCGACATAATACATGTAGATTCCCCCTCATCAATAATAATTCGATGAACAATTTTGTTGAGGGCTTTCACTTGAATCAGGAAAGCTAGTTGAGCTGGTAACTAAGGGTCATATCCTTTGTGATTAAAGGACACAAGATTGGAATCCATTGGGTCAATCCCACCTATCGCTGATAATAAAGCCTGCTTTTGGGAGGGGCAATTTTGTAGTACCTCAAGTGTCGACATAGCGGATGGCGATTGGGCCAGATCCTCCACTATATTATAATGTTGTGCTGCTCTGGCACGAGGATTAAATGTCGATTTGTGTACTACTCCCTTTGGCGGCTTTATCGTTAGTTCAGGAATGATGGGTGGCACAACTTCGGTCGAAGTTGTTGTCGAACTACTAGGTTGATCATTGGCCTTGTTGTCCGACAGCTGTGGATTCCCGTAATCTTTATTCCTTGTCGATATCAAAGCATCATTTTGCTGCTTCGAAACCGACAACATTAGCACTTGGGACGGGGAAGCATTGTCACTAGCAACCATATTTGCTCCTGGATTTGGAAACGGATCAGTCAATACCGCCGAGGTTTTTGAATTCTTGAAGAATTTTCTAAGCTCAGCTTTATATGGACATTCTCTTGTCTAATGATCCTCATCACATATAAGGCATGGACGATTTGGTTTCCTATCTCCAGAAGGGTTTGCAGAAGACTTTTCAGGGGACGACTCCTCCTGTTTCTTCTTCTTCCCTTTCTTTTTCTTCTTGCCTCCCGATTGCTTGGTTTCTTTACCTTTGTCAGTCGATACAACATTTACTTCCGAGGTGAGAAGTTCTTCATCTGCATTTTTACCTGAAACCATATGGGCCTTCTTCAACTTAGCCTTTATGGTTTTCGTGTTGATCGTTCCTATCACACCATCCCCGGCATGAGAGTCTTTGTTTGATTTAGGAGAGGGAGGAACCGAAAATTCCAGTCTAGGAGCATCAGGGATTTTATCGTAGAGCGTGCCAGATTGAGTATAGATCAAATCTAAATATTGTGCATGAGCAATGACTTGCTCTTCAGTGACGACTCCTCCCTTTGCCACATCTTCTGTAATAGAAGGTAACAATGACTTAATAAACCACTCAGCCAACAACTGATCAGGAACATATGTTTTCACCATTCTACGACGACGTCAAAACTCATGAATATGATCGGATATGTGAGTGGTCGTCGTTTGCTTGAAATTGATAAGAAGCTCTGTTCCCGTTTCGTACCTTATGGGTAACAGAAAATGGGTTAAAAAGGTTGTGGCTAGGGTACTAAAGTTATCAAACGAAGCTCTAGGCAATTTGATGTACCATTTTGCTGTCGGACCAGTTAACGTTCGCTGAAAAAGGCGAAGCCTAATAAAATCATCATTTAGAGTGTTAGATGAACACCACAGATGAAAGGTCATCACATGATTCGACGAGTCTTCACCCGGATTTCCATTAAATTTAGGAATATCTGACGAAAGTTTATGAGGAATCGCTGGCCACCAAGGGGCGTAAGCGATTGGATCGTTTGTTAGCCGATTTAGATCTGGTAACTCTAAAGTTGCCACGAAGGGCAACTGTTGATTCAGGTTCGGCGAAGCATACCCAGGATAAGATGGGATTGCCTGAGCAGTGGGTCTTTTCATACCAACATAGTGCATTTGATGCTGATAACTTTGGTAAGGTTGATGGGCATAACCATTATGAAATGGTTGATGTTGACCGTTTTGAATATACGGCTACCCATTACTTGCAAAGACTTGGTGCTTAGATCCTTGGTAAACTTGTTGGAATTGTGGTTGTTGATATTGCACCAGCCATGGTTGTGAAACCATGTGCTGTTGTCCAATACTGGCTGTTTAAACAAGATGAGGGGTAATGGTACCCATTTGAGCCTAGGTCACTCCAGTTAAGGAGCCACTAATCGATGATTGTGGTGGCGTTGCAGGGACAAGGGGCTGTTGGATTGCGACCTGAAAGACTTGAGATTGGCATACAACAGGTAACGCTTGTACTTGCGACACCATCACAATAGCCGGTGTAGTGGGGATATTTGACATAGGTAGACTTTGTTGCATTGAGAATACAACTCTTGGTTGTTGAGGCAGTATTGGCATCCAACTACTGGATATAATTCCAGCATAACCTGAATTCTATTGCGAACTCTCGTATGTTTGTTCTCCCAGACGAGACAATGAAAGGGCATATTGCCCCCCATACGGCAGTAATACGGTGCTTAAGGGAATGATTTGCCTTTGAGGACCAGACTGCCCAAATTGACATTGCGAAGGATCAATTTGCTGAGACTCAACATAAGAGATTCCATATATTATTATGAATGAACAAATGGGAACAGACCATACCATCGAAATAGCCCCTAGATGGATTCCATCCAGTGATTGAGAGCTAGTTGCGATAGATGGTACGCCGGCGAACATTGTTGGAGTGACAGCAGGAAGTTCTGCCGCTGCTATGTCAGATGACATAGTCCTAGATGTCGACGGTTGTTCAGACATATCTAGTCTATCCAAAATATTTCCTAGTGATTCTACAGGAACTTCCAATAACGGTAGACTAATTTCTGACGAAGAAGGATATAGGGTGATCCTAACTCCAAAATGCGATGGAGTACTAGATGGGGGATCCTCCACAATCTCTTCTATAGCAATCAATCCAGGTGGAAGAGGTAGACTGTCAGGTCCGTAAAATATTTCCAGTGCCAAAGAAGGTATAGATTCTGCAGCGACAGATGTTTGGGGAATAACACCTTCCAAATCAGCTGCAGATGGAGCCGGTTCAGGAATAGAAGTGTTTACCTTCACACTAGGATCAGTTCTACTATCCTCTGGTGGCTGCGGAACTTCTTCTATAAAGGCAGGGATACCAGAAATGTTTGGAGTAACTGAAGTCTCCGAGGGTGTCGGAACACTTGTTCCAACCAGACTAGGGGACTTTGAACCGGTTAAACGAGTTCGCTTTGTCCGAAATAGTTTTGATTCTAGGGACAAAGACGGTTGACTCGTAAGTCTCCGCGAACGATGGGGTTTCAATTGACTTTCCTCCACAATTGTGGATTACTCAATCAACTAAAAATAAAGGGGAAAATGATTCCGAATTAAATGAATTTTAGACACTTTGACACAACTTGTTTTTTCAATTTTTAAGAGTCGAGAAAAAAACAAAAGATGACTCTAGTCGCCTTCGACTTTTAATGAGCCTGAAGTGACAAGTGCTCAGATGGACCTTTTCCTTTAAGGAGACTGAAAAGGAACGAAAGAGACTACTTCAGAAATCTAGACAGAGGGATTACCAAACCAATCGCAAAACTGCAGAATACTTTTTACGGTACGGGAGTCAATCTTCCCAAATGCTGTGTTCAGTGCATTGCGATTGATAGGGCGGCAGACACGGCTTCCTATGGATAAAGGATATAGCCTATTGTGGTCTCCCAATATATACTCAACAGTACGTGGGAGCACAAGTCCGTACAGGCACTTGTCATCTCAAAGAGGAGGAATCACCCAACCAACAATGAGAGCGATAGTTACCAGGCTTTATGACGCCGGAATACGTCTCTAGCCTAGACTTCTAAATGTTGTGCGTTAGGTTCCAAAGCGTTTTTATGTTCATTGAATTTATTTTACAGTTGATATTTCTTAAGAAATTTTCCTTTTAGGTTCATCGCGTGATGTAGATATACAATTCCTAAAATGCAATCTAAGATGATAAACAATCGTTTAATCTTCTTTTTGCAATGAAAATCCTAGCTACTAAAGAAAGAGAGATGATAGTCTTTCAACATAGAGTAGAGAGCACACACTAGATGCATTGTCCTAAATCAAACCAACAAGCAGTCTAAATGCAAATGCACATGCATGTATTTGTTTTTAGCTTTCTTAATGTGTGAACGACAAGAAGAATGCTAAGTACAAATCTGAATTATCTTTTCAAAGCGACAGTACTAACAAATTTCTCTTCAAAACGAAAGGAAGATAATGATGACACTTTGCGATTTTGAATTGAAAATTGCTTTCGACACTTGAAAAACTAGTAATTCAAATCAAATACAAGAGTAACCCTATAATCAACCATCAAGAACAATAGAATTCTTTTCTTTGACTAAAACAACACTTGCGACACTTTCAAATCAAAAGACGACAGTTCAATTATGCTACTTTTTGTAAAAGAGAACTGTAAACGGCACACAACACATAAAAACATTCACAATTCTTTGTACTATGGAGGTGGAATCATGCAAAAGAAGGGAGTTTCTACAGTGGTATACTGATCACAGACAACAAAACTCCTAAATAAAGCTGAAGAGAGTGAACACAGAAACCAAAATCTGAGAGCAGAAGAGGTCTTGTCTGATCAGCGCACCTACACCACAGGGAAAGTGCAATGCAGCACACCTACTGCACATGGGAGGTGTGATGCATCCAGATTCCAAAGAGGAGAAAGTGTGATGGTCCAGGGACGAGACTTCAACTTGGTTCCGGGTCACAGTTTGCAGCTTAGTTCAGGGATTTAGGCCGAGCTAATGATAGTCAGTAAATAGAAATCACAAGGGCTGATCTAATGAGGTTACTAAAGCCACCACTAGGGCAATTAGAAGGTTTGAAAATCAATTGTTCAGTTTATAAACAAAACCTGAAGATAGACTGAAGCAACATTGATCTACTTTGCACTTGCATAGCAAATGCAGTTCGAAGGCTAGCTGGCTTGACTTCAGTCTCCATCTGTAAGTTTATAAAACAAACAAATATAGACAAGCAAACAATCTATTTGCTCCCCATTGGAGTCGCCATTTTGTTATCGGGAAATCTAGTGTCCACTCGGAGTTGCTAGTCCCACTAAGACTGGTAGCTATCTTAGAAACAAACAAACTAAAACTACTTTCATTTTCCTTTATGAGAAGTAGATAAGAGGGGAACAAAGGACACCAACCTCAATCTTGCGCTTAGTTCCTTGCTTGGTTCCTCTCCCTTCTGACAGATCCTTGCCGCTCTGCCTTCGTCTACCCAGCTTCAAAGAGCACCTGTGGAATCAAAGCAGCATAATACTATCGAAGAACAGAGATATACAATCATAAACAATATAGGACCAGATATATATTGACCACACAAATGCATATATCATCAAACATACAAGGATGTGGAGGAAAACTTGAATAGCTTTATTAATATCAAGAATAGGAAAGAGGATTACAACCAATTGTTCTGACCCAGCGTCATCCTCCCAGCATAAAAGCCCTTCTTCACCTCATGAAAACCTTAGATCACCCAACACTATGATATTCCACCAAGAAACCAATAGCACTTCCTTACAAGATACAAAATTCCAGCCTCTGGATCTCTGGGATGAGGGATCCATATATAGATGATTGCGGGGGGGTGAGTCAACTTCTAGGATTTTGATTAGTGTCTTCTCTTTGATATTTCTTGATTCCACTTGGAGATTGATGATCTCTTACTCATCCCTAGGCGAATTCAGAGAGGCAAGTGTCATAGGAGAAGTTTCTAGAAGATTCCATGACGATCCACCTTGCAAACTGTCTCTGCCATTTGTCTCCTCTTGCCCATCGCACCCTACAGAAGGACTTTCCAGTATGAATCGCACCCTTTTCACTAAGCAGGTGAGATGCATCGCACCCTCTGCACTGGGCAGTCTGTATGGTCCAGCTTTGACCAGTTCTTAGCAGTTTTCTGTGGAGAACTTCTGGGAGATGATATAATCAGCTGACCTTGTTCCTTTAGGGTGTGAAGCAACACTTTTAGGGACTTAGGAGCCCTTGGTTTATGGACATGTATGATTGGGGTTGCAGTGCCCAAAAATGTCTATAACAATGGGGTAGAGGTATATGGGGTAGGGGGTATGTGCTGGACTATATAGACATCGTTATTACAAATTGAGCGTATTATGGAGACAACATTAACTCTATGGTAATGAACCGGGAGAGGGAGGAGGAGGCACAACATACATATGTGAGAGGGACACCAGTCTTAAAAGAGCTGCGGTGTTCCAAACAGAACGCTAGAAGCGTATGGGGGGGGCAATGGTTAACTCATATGGAGAACGGTATTGGTATGCGGAGAGTGTATTAAGTATACAAAGAACGTTATATGAATGGGGTCGGTATGGCCCTGTATCGAAGTGGTAGTGTGGTTTGTGTGGATATGGTTGTAAGCGGGCGATATGGTGCTAAGCCGAAGGCAGCAAAACTAAAAATACAACGTTAGATATTAAAAAAAAATCATGAGACAGCAATGTATATAACAATATATATAGCGACCGAGAGAACTGAAAACATAACAGTAGATTAAGCATAAAGGGGCTTAATTTCCATCATTATTTTCAATGCTTGTTTGTATCCTGGAGATCATGTTCTCCAATTCGATCTCCATTTCAAAAATCCTAGATTCCAGAGATACAAACAACTCTTTCAATGAGTCTTGCAGTTCTTTTATCTATGGTAATGAACCGGGACAATGATTTCAAGCCAAACCTCAATGTTGTCACAGTCACAGCACCACGCTTCCACTTTCTTACTCTCAAGCAATGCACAGACTCACTCCTCACTCTTCAATGATCTCCCATATATTTCACTATACAGTAGAATAAAAGAAAATTAGCACTCATAGTGGATGTTCAACACATTTCTAGAGAATTTTAATGCACAAAAGATGATGGCAGAGATGAGAAGATATGACACACTACAAAAAATGGCAGAAGTGAGTTACAAGGTAGAGAGGGAAGCTAAAAATGGTGTTGGCTATGATACTATGTCAGGCCAGGAGGTAACTCCTCAAATGAACTATGTTTATTCATTAAGATTTCTCCTTGTTATGTACAAAAGGGAGTGACCCTTGGGTTTCACCTCCCGATGACTCTTCCTTTTCCATTATTTATTATTTACATTATTTTCAAGTGTTCACCCAATACCCATGATTAGGTGTCAACAGACTCTATGAATGAAATGTAATTTTTTTGGCTTTTAGGAGTTTTTTGGAGAATGTGTAAATGGAGAAATGTATGGATCACACTCTCTCCCTGGGGAGGGAGAAAAAATCTTTGACTTTGTGAATGAAATGTAATTCCTTTTTCTTTTAGGAGTTTTTTTGGAGAATTTATAAATGGAGCAATATATGGATCACAATCCTCTTGAATAAGTGCATTCCACATCAGGAAATGATAGTAGAGAATTCCCTTGTTTGGCATATTGTCCAAATTTTTTACCAGGCCTTAACATATGCATTAGTGGTGTATTTTTTATGACCCCAACACAATGTTTTAATATAATATAAATTTTCAAAAATAATTATACAAAAATAATTATAAATAATCATTTTTTTTTAATTTAATAAAAAACTTATTAATTTAAATGTAAAATATTTAAAATGTATTAATTTTTTAAATATATAAAATTATTTTTTTTATGGCTTATGGAGTTAAATTTTGTCTTCATTTGAAAATTAGTTGATTTAAATTGTTAATTGGGTTTATCTTGGATAGTTGAGAGGAATGATTATTATCCTAATCTAGATTCAATTCCCTTAAAGTGATACAATAAACTCATATTGAGTATATTATTGTGATGAATTAATATCTTACTTTACCTACAAACTAGAGAGTGAAATACTTTATTTGTAACATGCATCCACATATATATATATATATAGATATATACTTACTCAACATTACCACACTCAATCTCCACAGGTCTCGGTTACATTTTACCTTACTAAATTATATTTCACTAACATTAAGTTTTACCTTCCACTGAGCTTTATCAATTGTGTGTCTATATATATAAAAGGCTTTGTTGGTAATGTTTTGGTTTTTGTGCAAGTGTTAAGATCTTGAACTCTTGAACTATTTATAACTAAACATGAACTATGGATTGAATCGTTCAACACGTGAATCGACTTTATTATGGTTTATCCCAAGGTCTCTCTATTTTTTTATGGTATCTCAATATTTATTGCAACAAATTAAAGTTTTAATCTAATATAGGTCCATCAAATCCTCCAAAAGTGCAAGTTGGCACTTTGCTTTTCACGATAGATAGTGTCTGGCCTCGCTCAAACAAATTAGGTGTCAGTGGTATGTTGTGTGGAGATTTAGGCTTTACGAATTGATGGTGGTAAGGGTGGGTGAGTTGTTATGGCAACTAGCCTACCCCTACTCGACTATCTGCATTCAATTTACACCATCCCTCTCACCATCGGCGAGCTCTGTAACTCTTTCCTTCCTCAGCCCTGGCATTTCTTCATCGATTCCCACCACCTTGTCTCTGAACCTTTGCATCAGGTACAGGTATGATGGACAACAAGACCTTTATTTCCATTATCAAGTGATTTTCATGGTTATATTTTGCCATCACTTAGTTATCAATTCTTTTTTCGTTTTGAAGATTACAAATTCCCACCATCGAGGGCATTTAAGGACTCTTAGTGTCTCTCGCCCATATTTAGGTCTCAGCATTGATTTTTTCATATTCATAGTCAACCATAGGTATACCTTAGTCACCTATGCAAAGTTCTAGAGTAATATTCTTTGTCACTTTGTCTTTTCACTTATTGTTATCAGGAATAATGTCATTATTATTTTTACAGGGTATTGGAGTCATGGCATTCAAACCCCTCATGCAAGATAAAACCCTAACCTTAAGTTTAACTTCGTTAGATTTACTTGGTGACATTTACAATAACAAACCATTTGTGGGTTGTTTCTTCGTAGGTAAGGGTTCCATCCTTTTGGCAGTGGTATGGATTTTGGAAGCCTTAATATGGGTCTTCGAACATTCACCAGGTTATTATTGTTTCTTTACATTAATTTCAGGAATATGACCCCAAAAACCGTGTCTAGGTGTGAATGCTTATAGCCCAAGGTTAAGAACCTTTGCCCCAAATTTATTGAATTTTTTAGTCACGGCCTAGGGTTAAAACCCTAACCCATACTTTTTCAAAGTATTTATTTTTTATGTTTGAATAGTTTGATGGCTGCTCATGGCCTTGGTCCTATATACTTAATTGGGCCCTCGAGGCCACTTGTGAATCTGTATATTATATTATAAATCTTCTTTGGGGACTTCTTTTAAATATGATACTTCTATGTCAAAATTGCAAGGAACATATCTATTTAAAATATATGGGATACAAATTCCCTAAAGTGAGATGCACACTCATTTTGTTTATACTTTTAGCCAAGAATAATTTGACGGCGTTATATACTTTGATTATATGGTTTTATTTTCAATTATTCTTCTCATTTAAGTGTAAAGTATTACTCTGCCAACTACAGATTAAATTTTTTGTCGTTTGAATGCGAGTTGATCACCACAAAAAAATAAATGTAGATGTTGGTTCTTCATTGGTCTATTCCGCACATATGAATAATGCTAATTGGTTTACCTTTTCGTTTTACAGAGTTCCTTTGGGGTTATTATCTACGATAGTTTATTCATTATGTTTTGGTTAGTGAACAACATCACTTACTTAAAAACTCTTATTTCCTCCTTTTGAACAACAAACAACTACTCTCAATTTCATGAACTGTTAAGTGCAATCTTTTACATTTTGAGTTTATTTCTTATACTTTCAAAAGATTTAAGTATATGCATACATATAAATTTGATTTAAGTTTAGTCTGTAGAAATGTGTAGGCCCATCCCAGGGTCTGTATATTCTTTAGACCTATTAAATAGGCTAATTATTGTTACCTTTTGGTCAAGACTCTTAGTCAATCTTGATTTGTGTAACTAACCTAACCCTAAAACACGTTACAACATCATTTTATATATTTATTTCATACTAAACAATTTGTAGAACAAAAATTCTTAGTATAACCATAGAACATTAAAATAAGATTAAAACCGGGAAAATTTAGAAACACATATTGAACTTTGATTCACTTATCTGTGCAATTCACTTGACCTACCACAAAACTCAATGGACAGAAAGATACTCCACCTGACCAATGAGAACTTGTACGTCTACTAGAACTCCCCCTGAGCCATTTTCACACTTAGAACAACTTTTCAATAGATACCTCTCTAGTTCCAATAAGATTCCTCCTAAAAGTGTCATACCCTCCTCAATACAGTATCCTCTCCTTGAGGAAAGTAGCACCACAACTACTGAGTTACTTTGTCCCCCTCCTACCAAGCTCCAAGTTCACAAGGTTGCCTCATGATTTTCCCCTCTCACCCTCTTGGCCAACCTCTTCAAAATTGAGATAGTCTATCTCTAGGAGGAAAGAATTTGGGCAGGCAATTGTTGAAAATAGCAACAAGAAAAGTTAAAAATAGCAACAAGAAAATCCTAATTTTATTTGTCCTTGAATTAAACTGGGAATTAAATTGTAATTCTATTCTCGTAGCAACTTGTAGGAGTTAACTAAGTTAAGTTGACCTAGTTGGCTCAGTAAATTCGAGTTGGGAGTCTATCTAGAGTCATGTAGAGTGATCCCTAAATTTTAGGGGCCCAGGTTGAGTTCTTATTGAGTTGTAATTATTTAATTCCATTTAAATGAGTTAAATTCAGTTAAACTAGTTCTAACTGTTGGAGGAACTAGTGAGTGGTCAAGTGAATTAAATTGGATTTAATTCACATGCAGTGATAAATCAGATAACTAATAATTCACTCAAAAACAACTCATGCATGTAATTTCAGAGGAAGAACCAGTTGAGATTAGAATTCAGGGACAGTGTAGTATTATTTTTAAAATCATTTAAATTAAACCGATGGTGCATGCAATCAGAGGAAGGCCCATGGATGGATTGCGCAGTTATGAGTGAGGAATTTCCCAATTAAATATGGGTTTGAGACTTGAGTATTCCCTTGAGGGCATATAGAATTACATAGCTTGGAAGGATAGGATGGAGGCAGTGTTGGAAGACAACGGGCTGAAGGAATTCATAGATCATGATATTCTGAAGCCTCTGGCATCTGATGCTAAAGATCTGGAAGAGTGGAGAAAGTGTGTGGCAAAGGCGAGAAGGATTATCCTAGAAGGAGTTCGAGATCATATTGTCTCAAATCTCCATGGTAAGGAAACTCCATTTGCAATGTGGAAGGCATTGACAAACCTGTTTCAAACAACAGTGACCGTAGGAAGTTGGCACTGAAGGACAAGCTCAGAAAGATCAAGATGGAGAAGGGTGACTCAATACCGAAGTGCTTGACCAAGTTCACCCAATGTTGGGATGAACTTGGAAGTGTCAATGTTACCATTTCTGAAGACGATATGGTGAGCCTAGAACTTCTAGGACTTCCCAAGAGCTACCACAGTTACCAGGACTCAGTTAATGGGATGGAGAAACTACCAGAGTGGGAGCGATTGTGGTCTGACTTGGTACAAGAATAGATTAGGTGGAACACCATAGATGGGACCTTATTGAAAGAAGTGGAAGAGGACTTTTCATTAGGTAGCAAAGAAAATAAATCCAAGGGAAAGAAGTCCCAATGTGATGAGGACGGAAAGAAGAAGGACTTGTCGAATATCAAGTGTTTTTGTTGTCATGAGTTCGGGCACTAAGCCAGGAAATTCCCGCAGAATAAAGCAAACAAGAAGGAGCATGTAGTAGTAGCAAAATGTGAAGCTCTAGGTTCACAAGTAGAACTTGATTTCACTCTCATTACATGCATGGAAAGCAGTGTAATGGGAAGCATGTGGTAACTTGACAGCGGTGCCTCGTTCCTGTTGAAATAAGGAATTGTTGAGAGGGGGGATGAATCAGTAATTAAAAAACTCCTTTTTCTTTTCCTTATTATGCTTATAGTCCATTCTTATGTTCTTTAACTTGTGAGATAATTCATTCACAAAACAGTGAACCAACAATATTTTAGACGCATGTATTCAAGCAAAAATCACATGAGCAACACACATTTTACATTGTGTTTTTCATGTGAAAACCTAGAGGTAAAAAACCACTAACTTTTTGTTTGTTCATGATGTATTAAGCACCCACTTAATTACATCTATTTTTTTGTGAGCACCCACTCACAGGAAGCACTGACCCCCTTTGGTTAGAAAGCGCCAACTTGCCAAGAGGCACAACCTATTTATTTTGCAGGCACCAACCTTCCCTTGCCACTGTTATACTATTTCATACAAATTTCAAACTAAAAATAGAGGCATATAATTTTACAAGTAAAATACCAAACAATTGTTGTTCATGGATTTGACTTTTGCATTCTGCCTTTTTTGCTCACTTACAACAGATCTCCTCTCACTGCTCATAGCAACACTTCCTCTATGCTCTGCCTTCACTATGAAGGTCTCTTAACTGATTGCACTTCAACACTACCCTTTTCAATTCTTCACACATTCATCATGTTTCTCTTGCCCTAGTATTACACTGTGTCCACTGAGGAGCTTCAACCTCTTTTCTTCGATACACACTCTCACAACACTGCTCACACACCCATATGATCACATCCCCATATTTTTCATTGTTGGTGATGGTTTTGTTCCACTAGGGCACTCTACACAAGGGAGTATGTCCGCTCTATCATGTAGCTTCCAATATGTACTTAGGCATGGCTTCACTTACCACTCTTGCATCTTCTGATAGTTTCTTGTCACAACACTCAAAACAGAGAGGGTCCTCATAGTTCTTCATAGTTTGACTGCACAGAGCTCCTATACTGAGAAATTAATTCTCAGATGACTTGCACACACCTCTGAGAGCCCCATGCTTATTTATCGTTCTAAAAATCTTGATCTTCCATAGAGGTGACCTTTATTTTCTTATTTACCACAACCATTCATGCACGCGAAGTTGTCTATCACTTCCTTCAATCACTAGAATTCATCTCTATTGTAAATGTTCTCCTCAGTTTCTTGTTACAAAGTCTTCCACAGGATTAGCCCTTTCCAACTACCAACTCTTATGTGCCTTCATTCAATATTGCAACTGCCATCCCATACACTCTTTAAAGCTCTGTACATTCTTATCGGAGTGATTCCATATCACAATCTTCACAGTGGTGCAATATTCTGACATTCTAATCTTTCGATTACCAAGCTCCTTTTTCTTAGCCCTCACATTTCTTCTCATCATAGGACCGCTAACTGTGAATTTTCACTTAGCATTAAGGTGCTAAGCCTTCATACTCTTAGTGAGGGCCATTCTCCCTTTGTTAACTACTCTGCGCCCTTGGTTTTTTGAGCTCTTACAACCATGTGCTAGACTAATATCGAAATCCCTCTATATCAGAACTTTTCAACACTCCAACTATTATAGAGTTCTGACATCTTCAATCCTCTGATCGCCAAATTCTGATATGACTTCATCACTCCACTTGGCAACTCTTTAGTGGTGACACTTGGCACTCAATTCTAGCTCATTAGACTACCCAGTAAGGTTAAATATGCCTGCCACGTGTCCTGTCGTACTTCCACATCATCCTAACGCCAACTGCCACTATAGCTTATCGGAGCCAATCATATGCTGCCATGTGTTTATCTAGAGAAGATAAAAGAGGACTTATCATCCTTGATTTTTCACTGAAATCATTTGTTATTCCTCTTCTTCCATTCCTCAATGCTTTTAAAGGCTTATCGATACTTACTGATATCACAAATTTATGTGCTTTACTCACTTGAAAGGGTTCCAATACTGCGATCTTTGGGGTTCTGATTTCCTCCAACCTCTGATACACTGCACCTCTGATTGTTGATATCACCGATTATGTCAATACGCTGACATCCCGATCTCCAATATTCGATGTTCCAACATGCCGATCTTTGATATCGTGTCGATCTATGATATCCCGGCCTTCTTATGACTTCAAGTCCCTGAACATCAGCAAGCCATAACTTTTAACCCAAGAGTCCATTCTTGGACTTTTACATATCGTTGGAAAGCTTATTTAATGCATTTTCCAATGTAGAGAGTCCGAGATAAGCTTTCAGTCATTCCGTTGCTTTGAAGGTAACTACAAACTTCTATACCCATTAAATCTTCGGCTAATTCAACACAAAATACCATGATGATCATTTTATGGCTTCTTTTATAAGCCTGCTACTATGATGATTCTATACAAGAAGCCTACAGCTACCATGGAGTTCCATTTGGTACATCATTGTAATCATAATTTTATGGATTCTTTGGTAAGCCTTCTACTATGATGATTTTCTACAAAGCACCTCTATAACCATGGGATACCTTTCCAACACCCAATCATCATGTTGGCCCTTGTCTAACATCAATGCCACACTTACTTAGCCACCTATACACCATGAAATGTCCAACAGTTCCTTATTACAGGGAATAGATATCTCTTTAGTGAATTGGAGGAGAAATACCTCAATCAGAACATAGAGTTTGGAGATGATGGGAGGTATAGTGCAACCGACATCGGTACTGTTACTTTTTAGAGGGATTGTAGCTTCCCTCTCAGACTCACAGATGTGATGTATGTTCCAAGACTAAAGAAGAATCTTGTTTCCGTTGCGGTATTGGAAGACCATGGCTATGATGTGATTTTTAGCAAAGGAAAGGTTTACCTTAGACACATCACCACGGGACAAGTGAAATAGATCAGTGTGCAAGTCTGGAACCTATATGAACTTGAGGTAGAAGATGCATGAAAATCCTCGAGAAGCAAGGAAAATGTTAGAGACTTGTTGGTTGAGAGGGAGTATGAGTTAACTCTCAACGTGCAGCCTCAGATGCAACCTCAAAAGCAACCTAAGTAAGTTGTGGAGCAACCACAATTGGAGAAGCAGAGAGGAATCCAAGTGGATACATCCACTCAAGCAGAGACCTCCAGTAGGGGGGAATTTCGAGCTAAGTTGGCAGAGGGAGCACATGCATCCATACCTCCTAATAGGAGGTGGGGCAATATGAAACCTTAGTCTAAGAGTTTTAAAAATTGGGCAGGATCCATTGAGGTGTTTTTGTTTCATGCATCATTACTTTGCTACGGTGTCCCAGAGTATTCAGTAATTGAAGGATCGGTGTCAGTCAGATACTGAGGAGTGCAAAGCAGTGTTGACAACATAGCAGGAGGCCCAGTATCAGAGTCAGTAACAGCACAGCTTTCCCACTAAACAGTTGCAGACATAGTTGATTCATTTTATTTTGTTTGGATGCTTTTTGGTTGCAGATGTTGCAGTAGCAACAACAATAGTGACAAGATTTGCATGTAGAACATTCCAAAGGTACTGGATTAGGATAGAGTCGAATTCCTTTCTTTTTGAGAGGGAATGCTAAAAATAGCAACAAGAGATGTTAAAAATGGCAACAAGAAAATCCTAATTTAATTTGTCCCTCAATTAAATTGGGAATTAAATTGTACTTCTATTCTCATAGAAACTTGTAACATTTAACTAAGTTAATTTGACTTAGTTAGCTCAGTAAATTCGAGTTGGGCATCTATCTAGAGCCATGAGAGTGATCCCTAAATTTTAGGGGCTTAGGTTGCGTTCTTATTGAGTTGTAATTATTTACTTAAGTTTAACTAAGTTAAATCAGTTAAAGTAGTTTTAACCGTTGGAGGAGCTAGAGAGTGGTCAAGTAAATTAAATTGGATTTAATTTGCATGTAGTGATCAATCAGATAATTGATAATTCACTCAAAAATAACTCATGCATGTTAGTTCAGTGGAAGACCCAGTTGATATTAGGGACAATGTACTATCAGCAGGGAAAATTTTAGGGGCTAATATTCGCAGGTGGGCTAATTTTCCATGCTTTTTCCAAAAAAAAACGATTCGTTAATTTCCATTTTTTCTAAAAATGATTCACCCAAATTTTATATTATAAAATTATTTCACCTTAAAAATCACTAAAACTTTATATAGAGACTGTATATAATTATTAAAATTTTGAATATTTTTACAAAAATATTGTCAAACATTTTATAGATTGCATATGATGGAATACGAGATTCGTCAAGGTTTCTAAACTTCAAGATAAATTTTGATCCTTAAATTTTCCCTTGACTATCAGTTTTAAAATCATCTAAATTAAAATGATGGTGCATGCAATCAGAGGAAGGCCTATGGATGGATTGCACAATTATGAGTGAGAAGTTTCCCAATTAAATATGTGTTAATTCCCAAGGGTACTTCACAAGGAAGTAGGGGCTTGGCAGGCAGCAAATTTGGCTTAGTGTTGACTTGAGCTCGTTTTTGAAGCAGAGTGAGTGAGATTGTACTTGTGCAGAGATTGTTCGGATTGAACAAGCATTGTATTTTCTTCTCAGATCTTCTAGTTAATGCAATATACAGATAGTAGGGGTTTTTAGTGAGGCTTTCCCCAAAAAATTATTGTGTTATGTGTTATTGAAATTATTCCTTTTCTGCTTCATGATTTCATCGATCAATTTTTGTTTCTGCTGATGAGTGGAGTATATTCAAGTCAATTGTTTTAGCATATCACAATCTACAGTTTGAATCTATAGTAAAAATTTACAACAATTGCCTCTGCCCAGGCGCTCTCCTTCGGATTTTCTTAGTTGTTTTTCCTTAATTGTATGAGAGTGAAATTTCCTCAACACATCTTTCTCCCACTATAATTTCATAGTTGGCCTAGTGCAACATTTTATTAATATAAATTAAAAAACAAATAGAACATTTATTCACATCACATATTCATACCTGGCCTCAACATGTCCCTCTTTCCGTAAAAGTAAATTCACAAGAGAGTAAGTAAAATATGTACAAGTCACTAGGGGATATTACATCTTTCCCCCCTCAAGAAAAACACCATCCTTGGTGTTTTTATGGTCAAACTAGGGTATGACTCATGCATCAAATTTTCATCTTCCTAGGTAGCCTCTTCCGGGCTAAAGTTCTTCCACTGCACTTTAACCTAGCTGATTACTCGCTTCCATAGCATAGTTTCTCTATGGTCTAGTATGCATAGAGGTTTGAACTGGAATTCTCTGTCTGGATTGACCTACATACACAACCATTAATTTAATCACTAGTTTCCATGATTTATCAAAGAAGGAAATAAAACATAAATAACCATTAAAAATCATTATTCAACTAAACATTATGCCAGTTAATGATATGTCTAGGATCATGCACATATATTTTCAATAAAGAAACATGGAATACATTATGAACACATATATGACTGGGTAAGCCAATTGATAATACACAAGTCCAATCTTGGCAAGTACTTCAAAAGGGCCATAGAATCAGGGAGCTAGATTGCATAGGTTCCCCATCTTAAGGTGCTTCTTTTGGGTTTAACTCTAACATATACGTGCTCTTCCACCTGCGATTATCTGAAAGTCTACCTTTTGTCTGCATATGCCTTCTATCGGTCTTGGGAAGCTTTCAAGTTTTCGTGCATATTTTTCACAGCTTTCTCAATCTCCTTCAACATATCAGGCCCCAATATTAGTGTATCCTCGAGATTACTCTAGTTAACAGGTGTTCTACACCTACATCCATACAGTGCTTCAAATAGGCTCATTCCTAGAGAAGCATGATAACTATTCTTATATGTGAATTCTACTAGGTGGAGATATTCCTCCCACTTAGTAGGTTGTTTCATGTCATACATCCTTAACATATCTTCCAAAAATTGGTTCACCCATTCTATTTTCCCATCTGTCTACAGATGGTAGGAAATATTGAACTCCACTTGGGTGCATAATCTTGTGAATAAAGATTTCTAGAAAGCAAAAGTAAATTTTACATCTCATCCATAAATTATAGTTTTAGGTATACCATGCAAGCAGAAAATTTCTTTCATAAATATATCAACAACTTCAATTGTTGAAATTGTAGAAAGGAATGGATTCTTTGACTTGTGCCTTAGTCAAAGACGCTAATTTGAATTCAATCTCATAGATGCTTGAGTTAGTTGTTAGTTAGCATGTGTGATGTGGCCTATCACTAAGTTATTTTCAGTTAATTCGAGTTAGATGGCTTCCAGTGAGTTGTGGACTAGTTGATGGCTAAAATTAGCTATCTGTTGGAGTGAACTCTAGTGTCTATCGATTAACTAATCTCTAGTTCTAGAATAGAGATAGATTAAGTTTAGTTGGGTAGTTTACTTTCTATTAACTCAACTTACTCTCAATTAAAAAATAGAAGATGCTAAGATTAGCCCTAGTAGGTTATGCAATTCGAATTACCTATTGAGATTTAATGGAGGCACAAATTGTGTTTATTATGGTACATAGGTTTTTGTGCAGAGCTTGAGAAGTAAGCAGAGAAATTATCTTGGGAATTGTGTAAGGAAATAGGAGAAATTCCTATTTTTTAAGGGTAGAATTGCACTACGAAAAATGAGTTCCTAGCAGGCATTATTTTCATAAGTGTTGGGCAAGTCTTGTAGAGAGTTGATTAGTATTGTAGGGAGCTTCAAGCTTGAAGCAAATTTTATGTAATAGATCAAATTGCTTATTTTATTTAATACAAGCAAGAGGGGTTTTTCCCATTTGGGTTCCCCAAATAAATTATTGTATGATTGTGTTTCTATTCATTGTTTCCTTTCACAGATTTTTGGTAGAGAATTCTTTTGTCTTTTGCATATCAATTTTCTCTCATTAGCAATTGCAAGATTTCAAGGATTTTCTACATGGACCGCTTTATATTTTGATTGTTACTACAGGGATAAAATGTGCATGTTTACTTAACTTGTCTTTCACAACCATTGTTGAATCATTTTTCCTCTTTGACTTGGGTAGGCCTATGATAAAGTCTAAAGTGATGGTTTCCCACTTCCATTCTATAACGGGAAATGGGTGGAGTAAACCAGGTGGATGTTGATGCTCAACTTTTACTCATTGGCACCCTAGACATTGTTAGCCTCCTGCTGCAGCAGGTTAATCATCTTTCATGATCGACATTTTTACATGCCAAATATGTCGTACTATGCATGCTGCAATGCTCCATATTCACTACAGATGGCCAAAGAAGTGTCCATAAGAGTGTGCTAGTCTAAGTGCCACTGTTGTGTTCCAATTTTGATAAGCAATCCATTTTTCGGTTTAAGGCAGTTTTTCAGTTGGAGGTACTCAGGCTGGAATTCACTAACCTCTCCCTTTTTCTCATCACCCTTATTATATAACTCCCTGACAATTTTCCCCTTTCCCCTATTTAAAACATGTATATAAATCCCCTTATGTAAATATTCCCCCCTGGCAATATAGCCATATTTTTACTAAGTCAGGGAAATCACAGTCCATCTGGGACTGTTTTTAGCCCATCCGTGTCCAGGGATTACTCTGACATCTGGTCAGAATAATAACCTCTTCCCTAAACCAAAAAACCCATATTCCGCCCCTAACCCAAAGTTTCTGTGCATAAGTATTAAGCCCGCGCCTGTAAAACCCACATAAACCCGTTTCCCTAAGTTTTTAACCCACCCGCGCAAATATTAAAAAGCGAATATACTCCGCATATGCCCCGCACTTAACCCGCCGTCCCTTCGCGTCCGTCGCCAGTCGTCCGATCCACAGCCCCGCAGATCGACGGTGGGCGGGCCGCCCCATCCCCGAACCACCCGGCCTTTAACGTCCGGGAGATGGGCGGTTTTGCCGCCGTACTCCCGCCACGCGTCAGGCGCTGGGCTGTGGCGGAGCCCCTCCCTCCGAAACCGCTCTCCCCGAAAAGCGGTGCGCCACATACCACTTACCGCCTCCTGCCTAGGTGACGTCACTGCCTACGTCACCCCTGCACAGTCACCGCCCACGTCACCCCTTGTCCAGTCACCCGATGAGTCACCTGCCTGCGTGGCCTCCTGCCACGTCACTGCCACGTGTCCCCGCCACCGTACCTGCCACATCATCGTCCGTACATGATGACGTCATCCTGCCACATCGCCCTGCTGACGTCATGCTGACGTCACCTGCCGTACAATGCTGATGTCATCAGCCCTTTTTGGACGCAGAGGCGCAAAAGTCGCACTTCGGAGCCCCGAAATCGAATTCTGAGGCAGTTTTTGATGAGCAATTTGCGGCGCCTAGCGCAAATCGCTCATCATAGGATTTTTTAGGCCGAAATGGAGAATCTTCGGGGAATCTTCTCACCATGCGGCCCCAGGAAGCCCGAAAAGGCGCAAAAATGATCAGTTTTCTTCACAGAACATACCAAAAGGATCAGAAGATAATTCCAGATGATACAGAGGCCGAACAACGGCCATTTACTGGTGAATAGACCCGCAGCACATCAGATCAGCAGTCCAGATTTTGTCAGAGAGTATCAGTGGAAGAAAAGACGCCAGAGAGAATCAGTCATGATTTTTTAGGGGCTCGAGGCACCTGAACATTGATGAAGCCCCCAGAAAGTCAAATCAATAAGCATCAGCCCATCCTTGCCTTCAAATCACCATCAAGGCATTCAAAGCACCAGGACAGCAAGGAAGCAGAAACCCATACTCATTTATTGCAGAAAACACTGCAGCAAGCCACCAAGGACAGCCTCATTTATTCAGTTTTGACACATCGGCCCTGAGCACGGCCCGAGATATTTTTGTATTTATTTCAGGATAGGATTAGGTCAAGTAGTCATTTTTTATGACCTAATTAGGTCAAGATGTAATAAAGGAACTCTCCAGAGAGTTTTTGCCCTATATATACCACCCTCTGTATAGTTTTAAGGGTTGGTTAATTGAGAATTTTCACTAGAGACTCGCTGTGTATACCTGAACTTTCCTGTAATTAAAGATTGCTTAAAGCTTGGAGAGCGAACTCTCTATTGTTGATGAATGTTTTGAAGAGTTGAAGATGGAATTCCTGCGCTGCGGTCTGAAGCAATAAGTGCCTCTTATCTCTATTTATGTGTTTTGCCATTATCTAAATAGCAGAAAAAAGGAATAGCCTGGAATTAGTTTAAATACTCTCTATGCTCAATTTCTGCTATTTCTTGATGTTTTCCTCTAAAGAATTGGTTATGAACATTGAATTCCTTCCAGCTCATATTTACCCCAATTCACCTGTGTTGGCCAATTATCTAGGGATTCTTAACTGCCCCTAGGTAGCGCCCTGTGATTTTCTCTGCTAATCTATTGGAGAGATTCTTAACTACCTCTCTTTCTTTAGCATTCAATTCATCCCTTAAACCTGAAATTTACTTCAACCTCAGCTATCTTGCTCCATGTTCCCTCACTGTTATTAAGAAAACGCACCAGCAGCTCCCCTCCTCGACTCCACGCCCAATGGCTTGAAAGATTCAGACTATACTCTGCCTCTCTACCTGAAAGTGTCAGTTTTCCCACCAAACTCAATCAAAATCCCTGTGCATCATATCTAGCCTAAAATCATCCCTTTTCAACAAAGCTAAATCATAAAGAGAGAGCCCTCTCTGACTGCAGGAAGGCTAGGATCTGCAGTCCAAAGTTGGTTTGTGGTTACCTTGGCCGTATCCCTTTAGGAGTCAAAAGGGACAACCTGAGTGATAACAGACATCACACCAAATATTCCATTACCTCGCTTCTCATGCCTAGATAGAAGAAATCCTTCCTTAAGGCAATAATCAGCTTCTAGTATCCAAGATGGGCGGCATAGGGGCTCTTATGGTACTCATCTAGAATCAATTGTTTAACAAACTGTTGGTTAAGGACATAAATCTGATTGCTATATATCAGTAAATTATCATTGTTGTTGTCATACCCTAATTTTTTTCAAGATTACTTTCTTGTTTGATTTTCTACTATAAAAACTGATATTCTATATCTTTTAAAGTTGCATTTTTTATTTGTTCTATAAAATCAATTTTAACCTGACTAAATGAAATTTCGTAAATAAAATTCAGCCTTCTACTTAAGGTATATGCCACCCGGTTTTCCCTACAATTCAATTATTTAATATCATAATCGAATTCACTTAAAAAGGTGGTCCGTTGTACTTGTCGAGCATTAAGTGTAGGTTGTTTAAATACATTAATCAGAATGTTATGATCAGTCATTATGATAAATTTCTTCCCTAATAGGTAGTGTCACCATGCCTTTAAGGCATGTACTATGGTTATTAATTCTATATCATAAGCTGAGTACCGTTGCTCATGCTACTTTAATTTTCGAGATTCATAGGCCACTACCCAAACCTCTTGCATTAACGTTCCACCTACTCCTTCCTGGCAGACATTTGTACAAACTACAAATTCTTTCTCAGGTTTTTCAATTCTTAAGATAGGGGTTGTAGTTAACATGTGCTTTAGCTCGTCAAAGCTAATTTGACATTCTTGACTCCATCTATTTTCTCTTCCTTTCTTCTATAATGAAGTCATAAGGTAGGCCACTTTTGAGAACCCGCCTATAAGGCGACGGTAGTAACCTTCTAAGCCCATAAAGGACCTAATATTAGAAACATTCTTAGCAACATGCCACTCCATAATTGTCTTGATATTTTTCGAATCTATTGTTATCCCTTCTTGGGTTATCACATGACCCAAATAATGTATCTGATCTTTGAAGAACTCACATTTACTATATTTAACATATAGTTGGTGTTCTCGCAGGGTGTATAGGACTGTTTCCAAATGCTTCTTATGCTCCTCCATATTTTTGGAATAAATCAGGATATCATCAATAAAAATTAACACAAACTTGTCTAGATAACGGTGAAATATTTTGTTCGTTAGGCTCATAAAAGTGGTCAAGGTGTTATCAAGCCCAAAAGGTAGGACCACAAACTCATAATGTACATAGCAAGTCATAAATGCATTTTTACATATGTCTTCTTTTTTGATTTGAATCTAATGGTAGTTTGATCGTAAATCAATTTTAGAGAATACAATAGCCCCTTTTACCTAGTCAAACAAATCATTGATCTGGGGTAATGGATACTTGTTTTTAATATTTAATTTGTTTAGTTTTCGATAAGCGATGCATAGCCTTAAGATACCATCTTTCTTTTTAATAAAAAGTACAGGAGCTCCCCAAGGCGACACACTAGGGAAAATATGCTTCTTGTCCAACAACTCCTATAATTGCATTTTCAACTTTTTTAGCTCAAGTATGCTCATAGGATAGGGTGCCTTAGATAATGGAGCAGCCCCTGGAATTAGTTCAATTACAAAATTGATATCTCATTTAGCAGGTAACCCAAGGATCTCTTTACGAAATACGTCAGCAAAGTCTTGAATAACAGGAAGATCTTCTAAGGTTGTTATTTTTTGCTTAAAATTAGAATACCCCACCTAAATAGCATAAATTTGACAACCCTTCCTTATACTTTTCTTTAACTATGAGGCTGTAATTTGTCTCAACTTTACTGGTCTCAGTATTCCTTGAATCTCCTTCCTAGAACCTCTCTCATTAATATATTTAATGGTTTTGTTTTTACAGTTTATATTAGACCCGTTTTTTTCCAGCCAATCCATCCCTATCAAAATATCAAAAGATCCTAGAGGTAAAATATTTATGTTTGCCTCTATTGGTTGTCCTGCTAATTTTAATGAACATTTTTCAACTTTTGTTGTTACTTTCCTTTTGGATACAATGGCCAACTGAACTAACCATGGAAAATTAAATATATTAATTGGTAAGTGACACAACTCTACTATCTTGGGATTAATATAGCTCAAACTTTCCCCAAAATCTATTAAAATTGATACAACATGGTTACATATTTTACCTTCAAAGCAAATCATGGTGGATTGATGCTCGACCTGTCAATATTCCAGGGCATCATTAATCCTAGGCAGACTTCTCGCCACCTCCTCCATCATATATGCCTCTTGAACAGTTGTTGTTTTTCTGCCTTTTCGCTATAAGTGAATTATCGAAGGTAGTGTGGTCCCTTACAACCCCAACACTGGACTGGGGGTTTCTAAGCCTTGTTAAATTCCATTTTACTTGATAATTCCAATTTCTTGGACCTACTCTAAGGTTGGAATTTTTGTTGACATTTACTAGCAACTTTACCTTGCTACCATTTACTAAGTTCCTCAACAAAATGCCCTTTACACCTTTATTACTTGGTGGATATTTTTTCCCTTTCTTAGTTGACCAAGACTTTTTATTTTCCCCCTTATGTCTCTATTGTTGCTAGTAGCAGACTCATGCCCTTACAAACAACTTCATCCATAGTCTTAGTATTATCGAACTCTAAGTGCTCCTTCATGGTCAATGGTAGATTGCTTATAAACCATTGTACTTTAGCCTTCTCCTCCCATATATAAGGTACATACTGCAATAGGGAAGTAAACTTGGAAATGTATTCATCCATAGTTAGCTGCCCTAATTGGAGATCATGGAATTCCTTAGTTCTTTCATCATAATATCACACTAAGTTAAATATGTATTCTTAAAATGTTGCTAAAAGTTATCCCCTAATACTTCTTTCTCATGAATTCCATGAATTGCCTTAATTTCTTCCCATGGATAGGGTTTCTTTCCCTTTTCTTCCCACCATAGGGTCTCTTTCGCTTGAAGCTGATAAATTTCCAAAAGAGCCTTCAAATTGTTGTCATATTAATACACCTGGAAATATTTATTGATGTTCACCAACCATGCCTCTGCTCCTTCTTCGATCTAACCATCAAATTTTGGGGGTTTGATTTTCTTAAATTCCCCTTGGAGCTCCATCCTCTGTCATTTTACTAGTTTTTGAGCTTTCTTCTAAGATATGTTTTCCGACTCTTCCAACTTAGTCTCTTTACCACCCCTAGATTCACATGAAAGGCTTCTCTCAGGAACACTATCCTCTCTTTGCAAATATGATTCTAATTTATTTCCATTCTCAAGAGTTGGGGCTAATGTCCTTTTATTCTACCTATTAGTCAAGATTTTAAGTATCATTTCTTGATCTCGCAACAATCATTCATTGTCAGCCCTCAAGTTGGCCATTCCTTCTCTTAGTTGCTGCATTGTTTCAAACAACATTACAGATGTGGATAAGGATTCTTCACCCAGCTTCACCCACATTCCTGCATTAAATCCGGGAAATGGTAAAGAACTTGGTCTTGTAGGTAATTATGTCATATTTCCAGCTCCTCTTTCTTCCTTTTTATGAAACATAGAACACAAATTTGTTAGTTTTAAACTCGCTTCTAGTCAGGCCATAGTGTTGGAACCATGGATATGATACCACACTCAATCTCCACATGTTAGGCTTACATTTTACCTTACTAAATTATATTTCACTAAAGGTTAAGTTTTACCTTCCATTGAGCTTTATAATCTCTTGATTGGACAATATATACACACACACACACAAGCTTATGGTAACCCGCCATATACGTCCTCATAGGATTTGTTGGTAATTGTTTGGTGTTCGTGCAAGTGTTAAGAACTGGAGCTCTTGAACTATTTATATCCAAATTTGAACTATGAATTGAATCGTTCAATACATGATTCGAATTTACTATGGTTTATCCTAAGGTCTCTTTTTTTTATGGTATTCCAATATTTATCACAACACATTAAAGTTTTATTCTAATATGGGTCCATTGAACCCTTTAGAAGTGCAATCTCACACTTTGGTTTTCACATCCAACAGAATTCGTCCTGGAAGTGTGTTTCCCTCCTCAATACAGTGCCTTGTCCTTGAGGAAAGTAGCACCACAGCTACTCAATTACTTCGGCCCCCTCCTACCAGGTGCCAAGTTGACAAGGTTGCCTTAATCTTTTCCCCTCTCACCCTCTTGTACAATCTCTTCCAAAATTGAGATAGTATATCTTTGGGAGGAAAGAATCTAGACATGCAACTGCCTCTGCCCATATACCCTTTTTTGGCTTTCCTTAACATTATGAGTGTGAAATTTCTTCTTAGCATATTTCTCCCAAAATAATTTCATATTTGGGCTAGTGCAACATTTTATTAATACAAAATTAAGAAAGGAATAAAACATTTATTCACGTCACATATTCATACTTGGCCTCAACATGACCCACTATCTATAAAAGTAAATTCACAAGAGAGTAAATAAAATATTTACAAGCCATTCGAGGATATTACGTTATTGCATGGATAAAATTATATAAAATATAATAATAAATTTCTTAAAGAATAAAATACCTTTAAAATATTATTTCCCATTAATTAGTTATCATGTGAGACTAAGAAATGAATGATGAATACTCAATTTATATTTTAAATGATAATAATAAAAAAGTGTTGAGGGTAGCATAGTCCATGTCATTCAAATGAAATTTATGCTTCCAGAAAAATAGCAAATTGATATATGAAGTGGAAAAATTAATTTCCTACCGAGGGACAAGGACTTGAATAAATTTTAGTGGGTAGTTGTAATATCCCTACAATAAAAACACTCGTAAATTCATATATTTATAAAATAAATATACTATTCATGTAATAAATGACTAACATTTTCATTAAGATTTAGTTTTTGGCATTATGACTAATGTATTGTCCTTAATGGAAACCTACTTGATAAATATGTCAACATGATGGTAGCAGAATGAGTATATAGGCTAGTACAGATGTGACAAAGAGATTGGACAAAGGAATATCAGTTCAAAGTCAAAGGAAGGATAAAGGTAATGTTTTAAGAAGTATATGTGGCTTCTGTGAACAAAGGTTGAAGTATGGTGAAGCAAAGTCGCATATAGTTTCCGCACCATAGTATTCTTAGTAAAAGGGGTCTTTACTATGGTATTGGCCCATAGTAATGAGCACAACAATGGATATTTGATCCCGTCAAAGAATACCATCGGTATAATGGAATTTTCCTAAGGTATTGTCTAAGGCATAAGCTATATAAGGAGATGGAGATCAAAGTGTTATGTGTGTATGTAATGGGTTATTAATGAATGGTTTGATCTTAAATAAGTGAGCACCAGGGAATAGGATGATGGATCAAATTTAATAGTTCTGAAATGTCTACACATTGAACAATCTGCTTATGGGTTGATATATATGTGATAATGATGTTATGATGTGTATCTATTACAGTGTATGTCCAGATTTGGGTTTGATAGGTGTTTTGGTGCACAGCAAAGGTTTGATTCATTAATTACATATTGGTATGCAAGTTTACTTTAGAAAGGTCTTGTACATACATGAATCTTCTTTTGGGTATTTGGGTATGTATTCTACAGTATGGAAAAATATGTATGCGGGTGTCAAGTATAAAAGGCACATGCATACGCGAAATTTCTTTATAAGGGTCATGTATATCTATTTGGGTTTTTCACTATGAGTTGATGATAATGGTTGATTTGTTCTATTATGTTTGTTGTTGTCTTTCCATGATGTCTCTTTCATGATAATCGGTGTGTGACAATTCTAGTTGGGTTGAACGACCTATGGAATGATATGTTAACTAAAGATGATGATCTGTATGTGGTTCAGTGATCTGTGATGGGGTATGTATGTGTTTCAATGATTGTTTCAGTAATGCAGTGATTCAGATTAAGGGTTCAGTCTTTTGAGATATGTATGCAGGTATGGTGAATGAGAAGTGTGTACATACGCAGAAGTGATGTATAAGAGTCGTGTATATCTGTTAGGGTTTTGCATTTGAGTTGTTATTGATTTCTTATCAATTCTGTTATGTTTTTTGCTATCTGTCAGTGATGTCTCTCTCATGATAATCTGTGTTTGAGAGTTCTAGTTGGGTAAAATTGTTTATGGAATGATATGTTGACTAGAGATGATGCTACTGTGTGATTATCTGTATCTGGTTCAGTGATATGTGATGGGTTTAGTATGTGATTCAGTGATTGATTTAGTGCAACAGTAATTTAGACTCAATTGATAAACACTTTGAGATCTATACACAGGTTCTCTTAAGTAGAAGCATGTACATACACAAGTAAGACTCTAAACAATAGAAAATATATTATGACATATGGTTAATCAGGGTTTGTAGTGGCAGTAGTTGGTTTTTATGATGGGTAACAGTGTCTGACTTGACTTATTTGTTATCACAAATAATTGATCATCTAGCCATAATTTATTAGATGGATCAAAGTATGCCATGTAGGGCCAATTTTACCATAGTAAAATTGCTTTCACTGTGAGAAATTACTTAATAAACCACATTTGTTGAGCAATTTATAATTAAACTAATGAAGAATAATTAAATAAATCACTATTTATTTAATTATCTTCTAGGAATAATTCATTAAACCATTGTTTAATTAATATTCCTTGTCATATTTGACCCAGTTATGACAAATAAACAGATAAATTATTAATTATCTTATTTTTCTCTAGGAATAATTAACTATTATTCCTTGTCAAGTTTGACTAAACACCTTAGGAATAATTAAATAAATCATTATTTGATTATTATTCCTTATCCATATTTCCAGATATGATAAATAAATCATTTATTTATTTATTATTTCTAAATAAAAGTTTAAATACTTTTTCCCTCCTAACCAAATATAATAAAATATTCCAAGTGGTTATTTCTAGAATGGGGTTAATAATATTTTATTATTGCTCATTATTCAAGGATAACCTAATATTTTGTTATATATAGAAGGGTTTTCCATTCTTTATTCACTTTTTATCATTTTCATTATTTCACTCACTATTGTAACTTTTATTATTATCAATGTCACACATCATTTTTCTTTTCCATTTGGGTTCTCACTGAGCTCAAACATTTCATTTGTTGGGTTTTACACATTATAGAGGAGAGAGACTCTATTGAAAACCTGAAGACATTTGAGGATAGCCAAGAACCCATCCCATAGAGGGGGACTGGTAACATTTATTTGTTCCCTTCACAGGTGTTGTTTAATAAGATGCATTCTTTATATATCTGGTTTCCATTGGATTATTGGAGATACCCGCATTTATTATTATTTTATTTTGTTGTTTAACTATGATCGTGGCATAGATCAGGGCTTTGGTAGGCTTTGTTTCTATAATTTGTAACAGATCTACAATTTTTAGCAGCAGCCATTTATATTGTTAAGACTGTTTGTCATCCACAGTCTTAGGTGATTTCGTTTCGTACACATATGAGAAGAAAACACTATAACAAATTGGCAACTCCACTGCAGATTTACTTATGATCCAAAAACATGGGTGACCTTCAGTTTTCAGCTTAGGGTTTCTTCTTTTTTTCAGTCTCTTAATGTTGTTTACTAGCATTCTAATCCTAGATTAGTGAAAATTCTAACTTACATAAGTTCTCTAGTTTTTTTCGTAGGTCACAGGAACCGGCCTCGTCAAAGAGGACAAATTTTTTCCAAGACTTGCCGACCAGAATCAAGGAGCATAAATTGCACTTTTCTACCCCAAAAGTGTGATCTGGAGCTCCAAAGCACACCTTTTGGCCCAAAAAGTTCAATCTCCTAGGAATCAAGTCAGTATATGCGATTTTTAGGGTTTCTGGGATTTTTTTCAGATTTGTTTCAAGGTTTTCTCGATACATGTCTTGAGATGTCTGCTAGGTTCATTGACCATTGTCTCACCCCACTTAGGCCTTGATATACTCCTTTTTTCTCGTTGAAGTGGAATTTAGCCTCTTTAGGGCTTCTAGTATGATTCCACCTTTATAGGAGTTTTGCTGAGTAATAAGTCTGAGTTTCTGCAGCGCTTTCAACCATATTTTCTATATCTATACCTTCCTATTTCAGATCCTAAAATATAGGTTGTTTCCATCCAAAGTTTCATTTTAAAACACGTTTGGTCATTCACCTTAGGGTACCACTGTTTTCCCTAGGTTTCACACCCATCACCCTATCGTTTTGTAGTGATTTTCCCCTCTGGTTTTTTGTTGTTACTGCACCACTTTCCAGCAGCATAGTGTCATTTGATCCCAGTCACATTGAAGTTTAGATCTATTGGCCTTTTTAGTGTGTTTTCAGTTGATTTTGCCACCAACTAGCACAGTGTTTGAAAACCCAGTTTGGGTGGCGTTTAGTTAATTTATTTGTTGTTCATTTTTTGTTTTTAATTTCAGTTTATTTCAGCAATATTTTTTCTTTTTTCAAACATGATTTGGCCTTAATTAATAAACACACAAGCACACCTTAAGCGAAGGGCACTTGGTTTACACTGCCAAGCCAATACTTAACTTAATTAATTTATCTCCCCAGTTAGAGACAAAAACATCTGGTTGATCTCCCTTCACCATCTCCGTGTCCCTTGTGTCTTACCGCCATTGGGCCACCAAGGTGTTTTCCATGGAGACTCTTAGGCCTTCATCCCAGTTTCCACTTGGGCATATTGCTCCTCCCTGTAGGGTTTGAGTTCATAGTCCCCCAAATCCCCATAATGACTCCTCTTCTAGTTAATCTGATTCCTCATCTGATTCTAAGCCTCCTTCACCGCATACCGTCACCATGTTTAGACCCACTACTGGTACAGGAACCAAACCTGGTGTTGGATCTGGTTCTACCTCGGTAGTCATATCTAGCAGAACCGTTCTGACAACTCCTCTGCTACCTTTCATGGTCCCAGATTTTAGCGAGTTGATAAATGACCCTATACACCACAATGCTGGTTAGCCAGCTATGCCGACTAAGCTTCCCTCTGACATTCCCAAGTTTGAGGGTAATCCTAGAGAGGACCCCACTAATCACGTCCGCTCCTTCCATATGTGGTGTTCATCCAATTCCATCACTAATGATTCCATTCATCTTTGGTTGTTCCAATGTATGCTCACTGGAGATACTAAAAAGTGGTATGTAGACTAGCCCGATACCTCTCATTCCATTTTCGCGACGATATGACACTGGTATGAATCCCTTGACCATATTTCGTCTGTCCTTTGCCACTCATCTTTCTGATCATGTTCAGGAATGGCGTAGAAGGAGGAGCACATGCCATGCCCCACCCTTCGAAGATCATGTCTACCTCGATTTGCTTCTTAGGATCTTTTTATCGCCCATTTCGAAAGATGTCGCACCTCATTTTCCTGAGACAGAGGAAGAAGCTCTCTAAACCGCTCTAAGATATGACTTGATTTATGCCCAATCCAGTTATGTCTATACCGCCATTCCAGATCTCCCCCGTCTTGGAGGTGCCAATGCACCGAGGGCATATCACACCATCGACAGTATCGTTGGATCCATTTCACATCCTTCGCCATATACTCAACAAAGTTATGGTTATCCGTAGGGGGGAACCAGTTCCTCCAAGACTTATTCCCCTCCTACTAGCAACATGTTTTTAGGGCCAACCAATTCTCAACCTATCTACCAAACCGTTGCCCATCCACCATCTTATCCCTATGCACATCTAAGCGTTCCATCCCCTCAAGCATCAGCGTCGAAACCTCCCATGCATCCTCAGCCCTAGCATCCACCACCCACTCAAGGTCAAGTGTTTGCACAGCAGAGTGCATCCAATCCCCAAAATTTGAAGAAAAAGAATAAGGGGAAGGGTAACTAGGGTAATAAAGGTAATCAACCTAGTGAACCCCAGGGGAACTAGCCTAACACCAACAACTAGCAACAGGGAAGTCATCCCAAGCAGAACAAGGTTATTCGTATGAACAAGCCTTGTGCATGTTGTGGTGTACATGGCCATTATACACATGAGTGTCCTCTCTTACCCCAGAGGCACCAAATGTGGGAAGCTCAAGCAGCTTCTAGAGGTCAACTATGCATCCAACAATTTCCTCATAATCTTGCGCCATCTCAACCGACAGTGCTTACAAATCCTTTCCCCCAGCAAGGATTTTTTGCTGCTCAACCTCAACCAGGTCAAGCAGCCCATACCCCCCAACCTTCTGGTCTTGGTGATTACTAGATCCTCATGATGAATTCTGATGAGGTCAATACCTCTAATGTCAATTGGAAAACTCGACCGCATCAATATGACAAGCCATCAACTTCGTCCGCCACTAATTCCAAAACCAAAGCATCTACTTGTTAGAAAATTATATACTACAGAAAAATGGTACACATAAAATATTGCAAAACACCCTAAATTAAACATAACTTCTACCATCATATCTCTGCCTAATCAACGACCTAGATTGACTATGAAATTACAACATTTCACAAGGAAATTTTACATTTATTTTTAGCTTTGGGGGCACTGCCCCCGATCCCCCGCCAGAGGGGGGATCTAAATAATCGTCGTCGCCCACCCCCTCTGGATCCCCCTGGTGGCATACATTTTATGGGTGGAATTTCCGCCACATTACAAATTGGGGTCTAATGTGGCGATACCTCTGAATAAAGAAGATAATCAGGCTCCACACCAACAATCTCCCACTTGGAGATTGATTATAGAAACTCCACCGCTGCTTCATTCATTGGATAATGACTCCACTTTGGACTTTGTTGTTTCTCATCTTCTTCATCATACTTGAAGACCAATCGAAACTGAGAATAATCTCAGTTTCTCCCTAGTTACAACTTTTGTTAACATATCTGTAGGATTCTGGCTAGTGTGTATCTTTTCCATCTTCAATTTTCCATCTTCCAACACTGACCATATGAAATGGTACTTGAGCTGTATATGTTTAGTCTTGGAATGAATTGCATAGTTCTTTGAAATACGTATGGCACTCTGGCTGTCACTATTTAACCTGCCCAACTCCTGCTTCTTACCCAATTCATCCAGAAACCTTTGTAACCAAAACATTTCTTTACTAGCCTCTGTAGCAGCAACATACTTTGCTTCCATTGTTGAGAGTGCAACAACACTGTTGGGCCACCAAACTAACATAAATTTTCACTCCATTTTAACCTTTATCCTCATTTTGTCACCTCATTTCATCATATTATCATTACATAACCCTATATTTCCATTACCATATGAGTTTATATTTTCATTTTCCAAAGTTATTAATTTCATGTATTTAGAGTGAATTTATGATTAAAAGTTAGAGAAATAACATGTATTTTCTTATACCTAAAGGTGGCTTGAGTTTGATGACATGTGTAGATCATTTGGAAGCTTCCAAGGCAACATTATGTGGCCTCCCAAGATCAAATTCGAATTTCAACTCAAGAGGTGGACCCTATTCCAAGGAGAAAGATCATGGAGATTTTGATGTGTCATGGGATTTGTATCTAGTATTTAGGGATAAGTTGAGACAAGTATGGATCTAGTAGATATTTAAGGGATCTACATTTATTGAGTAGATATCCCTAATTCATGTATAAATAAGAGGATCATCCTTCAAAGGAAAAGGGGAGAACAGTTATCAGTTATTCATTAGCATCAGATTTATGATTGTTCATTCAACATGAATAATATCATTTTCTCCAAATCATGAGTTATGAGTGTTGTTTGATTCTTAACGTGTGATATTTTTTAATGTGTGCTCATTGAGGAATGGAAGGATCCCCATACTGAGATAAGTACACTTTGTTGTAGAGTAATGTTCATAATTGTGAATATATTAATTTTAATTATGATGTTCATCTTATTTCTTTGTTGTAAATACTTGTAGATAATTTCAGTATGAATTCATGTTATGGCCATGTTTTGTTGTGTGAAGGTTGATCTCCTTTCAATAACTATTTTTTATGTGGGAAGGACAACCAGGAACTCCTAAGTTAGGAGCCTCTTCTCCAGGAGCTAGACTGAACTGAAACAAGATTTACTTTCTCATATGATTTCCTATCTTACATTTATGTTAATATTGATTTCCTTTCAGTAGCTAGCTTTTATGTGAGAAGGGCAATCAAGTCCTCCTAAGTTAGGAGACTCTCCTCCATGAGCTAAGAACTGAACTGAAAACAATATTTACTTGCTTTCATTTCTTTCCTGCTTTCTTAGATGTTTGGCAATGTTATTATAGAAAGATTGTAGAAGGACAATCAGGACTCTTGAACAAGAGACTCTTCTCTATCTTCTAAAGTAAGATAATTCCATTGATCAAAAAATTTTATGCTTTCATAAAATATATTTGATAGTTTAGATTTGTAATATGCATTTCCATTCTAAGCAAACTTCCTACACCTGTTTCTTCTGAGGTCCCATATATTTTGGTTTGCTTCTAAGTTTACGAAACCCCCGGGTTGATAAATTAAATGATAGGGAATTAATAGACAATTAAATCGCCCAACATTTTGGCACCATTGTCGGGGAAGCAAACTTAGATGTAAGCTAGCTAGGAGGATTGTTTAGGAAGAATTTTTATTTAGGATCATTTAGGGTTAATTGCATTTAGGAATTTTCATTTAAGTTTATTCTCATATAAAAAAACATAGAAATAGAACACAAATCAAAAACCCCCATTCACTAAAAAAAAAACAAAAACACAATAAAAATCCATATGTATATATGGAAGAACAATGAGTATAAGTTTGGAACAACTCGCTCAGATCCTAGCAAGTGTCAGGATCTCCTCTTCTTGCGAAGAAGAGATCTTGACAGTAGCCAAAAGTTTAACTACTCCTCCAGAAGAAAACAATGAATTAACATTTGAAGAATCATGTATATCTGACGATGAACAATTATTTGAACAGGAGATTGAGGAGGACGAAGAGAAGTTGTAGCATGATCTGAATCAGAGTGGAAATCACGCCTATGAAAGTCTTATCGAAAGGTGGTTTCAATGGTTTCAAACAAGTACGAGGTTAGATCGATTTCATTTTTATTTCATTAAATCACACTCACAAAAACTAGATTCAATCATCCTTGTATATTTTCATTTTAAATTTGCAAAATTGAAAATGAATATATTTTTACTACTATTGCGTGAATGGTTACATTGGAAATTTAATTACACGTAATAGTTTGTAATTTTCAATTAGCATAGAATAGGTAGGATGATATTTTCAGTTCGAATAAGTATGCTCTCCTCTTGCGTCTTTGCACGATCTCGAGGATCAAAAAGTAGAATGTTTATAAATGTTTTCAGGATTGCAATATGCTTGTCTCCATTTGCTAAAAAAAATCATCCTAAATCAATAAAAAAATCCTAAATTGTTTTAGGGTTAGAATAAAATTTAAATTCTTTTTAAAAAGATTTCGATTTTAAAACAATATAGAAAAAAAAAAACAAAATAGAATAAAATTCAACTTTTTTTTTTAAATAAAAAGAATGAAATTCAATTTGTAAAAATAAAATCATTAGAAATAAATTTAATTTCTTAATTGTTGCCACATAAAAAACAATAGGAATAGAAATTTAAATTTTAGTTTAAAAAAAAACAATACAAAATAAATTTCATTTTTCTAAATTTTTTATTTTTTAAAAATGATACAAAATAAATTAATAAAAATTTAAATAAAAAACTTTTTCTTAATTTTTTGTGTTTGCCACTCTTCATTGGTTGTTTCGGTTTGATCTAGGAGACGAAAGAAATTACGACATAACAGTGATAGTAGGTAGGTGATTCTTGGTATGGTTTGAACACTTGCATGTCTGCCTAGCATCACGTTGCTGTTAAAATCTGCATGCGCGGCTCTGGATTTTCGCATTATCATTGACCCAAATTCAATCGTACAGCAACCCTGTTTGAAGTATTTTTTTCTTATCCTTTTTCTGCTTTTAGAAAGCTCTGGGATGAGACCATATTCAATGTATGCCGGGCAGATTTACGGGTAGTTATTGAACTCAAAACCCTCGTATATGTTTCGAGTTTCTTCTCTGCTTTTTATGTCTCGGGGTTTGTTTTGAAGGGTTCTGGGGTTCAAAATTTGTTTTTCTATAGTTCACCATTGAGGTTTAGAGCCGAGACCTGTAAAGTAGGTTTTGAGGTTGAAAATCTTGAATGGGTCTCGGTGATTCGCCGTGTTTTGGTCATTTTTCTTTTAAAGGGTTCTGGGGCTTTGGGTTCTTCACAGAGTCTGAAATAGAAGTCTAGAACTGCGACTGGAGTTAGGATTTGAGCTTTAAACCCCCCTGGCGCTTGTAGCATATTTTGGGGATTCTGCGGCTATTTGGGAGTTGTGTGAACAACGAATGAGTGTGTTTATAGTGTCTGCCATGAAAGTTTAGGTCGCCCCACTGTTTGAGGTAGGGCTTCAGCTTAAGATACTAAAACCCTCGTGTTACGCTGTATTTTTCAACATAAGTTGCACTTTTAGACGACTGCAATGGCCGGCTCAGAGGTAGCAACTCCTGCATCCCCCAATGGCTCCGCCGTTCCTTCCAGGTCTTTCCTTGTTAAGGACGGTCCTATTCTGTCCATGATGAACAAGCGTCTCAGGGCCCTAAAAAAAGAAATATAACCGGATATTACAGATCGAGGACAGTAAAGCCAAGGGTAAAGTTATAAACAAAGATCAGGACGATGTGTTGAGGTCAAAGGCCAGTGTTGCCGTATTGATCGATGAGTACGAGAAACTTAGGCAGCCTCTTGTTGCTGCTGTGAAGGAAAAGATGGCCGAGAAAGAAAAGGAGTTACTAGAAGAGAATGCCTCCAGCAAGGAGCCTACAGCTGAAGATGGTGTGGTCACAGAGGGTTCCAGTATCTCGGAGAATGGAACCCAAGACACACAGGATAGTGATGAGGTGAAGACTAATGAAGCAACTCCTCCAGCAGAGGGAGATGTTGCCAAGGATGGCGTGGTGCTTTCTAATGAGGCCATTGTAGAGCTTTTGAAGATCTTGTACTTTTCTCATTTGTTCAATGTGACTTTGCAGAATGATTTTACTTGATGATGTGGACAAAAATGCATGAGCAAAGCTCCTGATTATCTTATGATTATGTGACTGATGATGCCATGAAACCCCTGGTAGAAGAGGATCTCGATGTATTGTCTATGTTTGGTTCACTCATGACTTCAAGGCCGCCCAATGCAACTCTTTCTCATAAGAGTGCCCTTCAGAGCTGCGTTCATCACACAAGGCAGTGGCTGGTTAACTCGGACAATCCTATTCATCCAGATAACGCAGTATCTTACTCTGATTTGAGGGAGAGGCTGAACAGAATTTTATTGTCCGAGTACTTTACCATGACTCTTGAGTTACAAACTGTCACTCAGCAAACTGTAACTACAACTACTAGACAATTTGTTACCCAAGTCTATGTGCACGAAAAATAACATTGAATCTCCTCCTTACCTAACTAATATCAATTTCATGATGGCACTGAAAAGTATTTTCAATTGATTGTGTCCTTCTGTCGACTCAACATTATCATATCGATGAAGTATGAATATAAAGGGAGGATTTGGTTCAGAAGTAAGTATCACGAATCTGAAACATTGCATGTGACTAGAATTTTAAATATTACCTTGCATTCGGTGCCCAAACGTTTGTTTTTGGCCATATTTTTTTTTTTGATGATAACATTTTGTTTAGATTACATATTGTGGTTTACAGTTTTGTAGCTAGTGATATGTAGCTTCACCGTAATAATAATCAATAAAAAAAACTTTATTTGGATTTTAGAATTTCATGTCGTGAACAGTGAATAATCATTTCTAATTCACGATCTTTGGATTCTTTTAACACTTTTCATATTGTAAGTGTATCATAGTGCCTTTAAGACATTCATAATAATAAATCTTATGAAGAAAAAAATCAAAACAATACGAAACAATTTTTTGTGATTTTATTATTTTTATTTTTATTTTTTAACAATCCAAAACAAATTTTAAATTTAAATTTTAGTTTAAAAAAAACAACAACAAAAACAAATAAATAAAAAAACAAAACAATTAAAAAAATATATAAAAATTAAAACAAGTAAAAAAATCAAAACAATTAAAAATAAAAATAAAAAAATCAAAACAATTAAAATAAATAAATAAATGAACATCAAAAACAATTAAAAAAAAAAACAAATAAATTGCAAATGGACATTTCATACCTCTTGAAAACAATTTATATTTTCTTGGAGTTACTTCAAAGGAACTTGTGCGCAAAGGCAACAGGTAAAAAAATTTCATTTTATTTCGTTGCTAACATTCATACTTGCATTTTATGTCCTTCAAAAAGCTCTCATAGTTTTCATGCAGAATTTGTACTAAGCTTTTATAGGTGCGCGACGATCCAAGTTCATGCAAATTTGATCTCTAGAAATCACATTCATCATTGAAAGCTTGAAGGAGCTAATTACATATGTTGTGACATTTGTCGCTACAGAGAAATCTTTTGCATCATGATATGTTACCCACACTTCTCCTTCAAAGCCTCATCAGTCATCCATGTTAAAGTCCACTGATTCATTGCCTTATCCATCATGACTTCATACATGTCTACTTTTCTGAGTCACATACATTTTTTCCTTCTTTTCAGTTCATCTTTTTCCCTCACAAATAAACCATCCATCTCTCTACATTGCCTTGTATTCCTTGCCATAAAAACTGTTTGACCATAACATCTTGTATCTATAGTCCTACCAATCATTTTGTACGAACTCGCGTTGACTGATGTGGGATTCCTTAAGGCCCACCTTTCAACAAGTCTTGACCCATCGACCTCAGCACCTTATCTGGGACAAAGACTAGAGTCATTATTAGTACCTTGAGGCTTGCATGCCCTAATGGCAAGTCTTCTTGTCAACGAACAATGGGAATACATTAATGTCCCTTGTTTGTTGGATCTTGCAAGTGGCTCGACATCAGCTCATTTATTTGCACTTCGCAAGATGTACTTGGGTACCTTGGCACTCATTGACATTAATGGTGAGTTTGCCTTGCATTGGTTAACGACATTCATCAATGGTCAGTAATCCAATGACTTGTTTCCATGTTTGACATCGACACATTTATTCACATGGAAAGAATTATGCCACGATATGGGACGACAAGAAGACTATATGATTCAAGAGCAGATTCAACAGTATTTTATACTTTGGAACAGATTCAGTAGCAGTAATAAAGGATCCACATTCGCGACTTCATCCATCATGTATGCAACCAAGACACAAATCACATTCTTGTATTCTTCATTCCATGATTCCGCAGCAGAAGCTACACTTTTCTACATATACACAGTTTGTCCACTCAGGTAAGTAAAGGTATGTTTTTTTCTAGCTTTTTATCATACAATTCCTTTAATACTAAAATTATAATTTTTGGAAAATGTTTCACCATGTTCATTCACAATCACCATGTTCATACTCACATTCATACTCCATTATCACCTTCCATATGTCATATATGTCCTTTCTACACATATCATCCTAACCAACATACTTTCTCCAAACAACAACTCTTACATTATGATTCAAACATTACATGTTTTGCAAATAATGATCGAAGAATGAATGGTTGATTAAATTTTTTTCAAAGTATTTTGATGCAACATAAAAACAACAAAAGTATTGTTACGCAAGAACCAATACTAATCAAATTTTGGTTGTCACACAAGAACCAACCAAAATAATATGTTGCAATCAAATGTTTTTCAGAAATAAGACTTTGCAAAAAGAACAAAGTTGTCAAAAAGAAAATTATGTGAAGTTAAAAAATCAATATCAACCAAAGTTCATGTAAAAGCAAGACAATTCAAAAGATCAAATCATGATCAATGAAATAGATTGCATGAGGACTTGCAATAACTTAAGTTGGGGGGTATGTTGGGCTGCCAAATTAACATGATTTTTCACTCCATTTTCACCTTTATCCTCATTTTGTCACCTCATTTCATCATATTATCATTACATAACCCTATATTTCCATTACCATATGAGTTTATATTTTCATTTTCCAAAGTTATTAATTTCATGTATTTAGAGTGAATTTATGATTAAAAGTTAGAGAAATAACATGTATTTGCTTATACCTAAAAGTGGCTTGAGTTTGATGACATGTGTAGATCATTTGGAAGCTTCCAAGGCACCCTTATGTGGCCTCCCAAGATCAAATTCGAATTTCAACTCAAGAGGTGGACCATATTCCAAGGAGAAAGATCATGGAGATTTTGATGTGTCATGGGATTTGTATCTAGTATTTAGGGATAAGTTGAGACAAGTATGGATCAAGTAGATATTTAAGGGATCTACATTTATTGAGTAGATATCCCTAATTCATGTATAAATAAGAGGATCGTCCTTCAAAGGAAAAGGGGAGAACAGTTATCAGTTATTCATTAGCACCAGATTTATGATTGTTCATTCAACATGAATAATATCATTTTCTCCAAATCATGAGTTATGAGTGTTGTTTGATTCTTAACGTGTGATAGTTGTTCATGTGTGCTCATTGAGGAATGGAAGGATCCCCACACTAAGATAAGTACACTTTGTTGTAGAGTAATTTTAATAATTGTGAATATATTAATTTTAATTATGATGCTCATCTTATTTCTTTGTTGTAAATATTTGTATATAATTTCAGTATGAATTCATGTAATGGCCATGTTTTTTTGTGTGAAGGTTGATCTCCTTTCAGTAGCTAGTTTTTATGTGGGAAGGACAACCAGGAACTCCTAAGTTAGGAGCCTCTTCTCCAAGAGCTAGACTGAACTGAAACAAGATTTACTTTCTCATATGTTTTCCTATCTTACATTTATGTTAATATTGATTTCCTCTCAGTAGCTAGCTTTTATGTGAGAAGGGCAATCAAGTCCTCTTAAGTTAGGAGACTCTCCTCCATGAGCTAGGAACTGAACTGAAAACAATATTTACTTGCTTTCATTTCTTTCTTGCTTTCTTAGATGTTTGGCAATGTTATTATAGAAAGATTGTAGAAGGACAATCAGGACTCTTGAACAAGAGACTCTTCTCTATATTCTAAAGTAAGATAATTCCTCGGGTTGATAAATTAAATGACAAGGGATTTAATAGACAATTAAATCACCCAACAAACACTTTGTAGTTTTTAAACCCAATTGACAGTTGTTCCAACTACAGTAAACACATACCTTGTTGTGCTCCTCCTGTTATCTCTATCACCCACTATATCTGCATCAACATATCCCTGTAGAGAAATGTTTGAACCACCAAAGTATAATGCTTGATTTGTGTTACCTCTCAAATACGTGAGAATCCACTTCACTGCCATCCAATGTTATTTTTCTAGATTGTTCATGTACCTACTTACGACTCCCACTACATGTGCAATATCAGACCTTGTGCAGACCATTGCATACATTAAGCTTCCAACTACTGATGCATATGGAACTTTAGACATATAAGCCATTTCTTCCTAAGTCTTGGGACACACCTCCTTACTTAGTTTGAAATGTCTAGCCAAAGGTATACTAGTTGGTTTTTCATTCTGCATATTAAATCTTTTCAACACTTTTTCTATGTAATCACTATGAGACAATGTTAATTTTCAATTCTTCCTGTCTCTTGTTATTCTCATACCAAGGATTTGTTTTGCAGCACTCAAATCCTTCATTATAAATGAGTTCGCCAATTTTCTTTTGAGCACATTTATTTCCTGCATATTAGTCCCTGCAACAAGCATGTCATCTACATACAATAACAATATAATATAGTTGCCATCATTTTTCCTTTTGAGATAAACACAATGATCGAAGTGACATCTAATATAACCTTGTTTAGACATAAACCTATCAAATTTTAGATACCACTGCCTTGGAGCCTATTTTAAGCCATACAAGCTCTTCTTCAACATGCACACTAGTTTCTCTTGCCCTTTTACCTCATGTCCTTGTGGCTGCTGCATATATATCTCTTCCTCCAAATCCCCATGGAGAAAGGTTGTCTTTACATCTAATTGCTCAAGATGAAAATCTTCAGCCACTACTAGACTTAAAATAGTTCTGTTTGAAGTCATTTTAAAAACAGAAGAAAATATCTCATCAAAGTCTATACCCTTTTTCTGTGCAAACCCCTTCACCACAAGTCTAGATTTATACCTTTTTCTACCTCCATCTTCTTCCTTCAACCTGTAAACCCATTTATTTTGCAATGTTGTTTTACCTGCAGGAAACCTGACTAAGTCCCAAGTCTAGTTATGTGCTAAGGAGTCCATCTCTCCTTTCATGGCTTGCTCCCACTTCTTCCTGGTTTCTACCTGCACTGCTTCTTCATAACATTTTTGTTCACCAGAATCAGTCAACAATGCATAATATAATGAAGGAGAGTATCATTCAGGGGGTCTGGTTATCCTGGTAGATCTTCTAACACCACTTTCAGGTGTTTGAGGTGTTTTTTGTTGTTGTTGTTTTTCCTGTGGATCATTATGATTTTCGGGCACCTTCACGTTTCCTGTGGTCTCATCAAGCATTGTGTATTCTCTGTTTTCTTTTTCTTGTTTCTTTTCCTGCATATGATCCTTATACAAAACCTTTTCATTTAATATGACATCTCCGCTCCTAATTATTTTGTGTTTTTCATAATCATAAAAGAAATAACCAAAATCATTAACACCATATCCAATAAAGGTACATTTCTTTGATTTTGCTTCAAGCTTTGTTATGTTTTCTTTATTAATTTGGACAAAGGCTTCACAACCAAAAGTCTTTAAAAAATGAGTAGTTTACCTTTCTACTTGTCCATGCCTCCTCTAGAATACCACCATCCAAGGAACTTGAAGGCCTTCTGTTTATTAGATAAACAGCAGTATCTACAACATCTACCCAAAATTGTAAAGGAAATCATGCATGCAATCTCATGCACCTTGCATGCTCCACGATTGTCCTGTTCATCATTTTTTACACACCATTTTCTTGTGGTGTTCCTGGAACTACCTTCTCTCTGTGAATTCCATTCTCTGAACAGTACCTATCAAACTCTTTGCTGTAATATTCACCTCCATTGTATGATCTGAGACACTTCAACCTTTTTCCTATCTCATTTTCAACCAAAGCTTTCCATTTCTTGAAAGTATCAAATACATTAGATTTATTTCGAATACAATAAATCTAGCTTTTTATGGTTGCATCATCAATAAAAGTAACATAATAATGGGAGCCACCGAGAGATGATACCTGAGCAGGTCCCCATACATCTATATGCACAAGCTCTAATTTTTCGCTCTTCTTTTCTTTCCCAACTCTGAGGAATATGACTCTCTTTTGTTTTCCATAAACACAATTCTCACATAATTTTAAATCAACATGCTTCAATCCTAGGAACAAATTTCTTTAGTGAAGAATCTGCATCCCCTTCTCACTCATGTGCCCAAGCCTATGATGCCACAATGTCGTATCTTCTCTTGTAGAGGTTAAAGCATTAACATAATTAGAAATACCATTGCATAAATACAATGTACTAACCTTTTCTCTTTTTTCTATTACTGGGGCTCCTTTAGTGACCTTCCAAGTTTTATCTGTAAAAGTAGTTACGTAGCATTTAGCTCCCAATTGCCCTATTGAAATCATATTTTTCTTCAGATCTGGAACACGCCTTACCTCTTTCAATAGCCATTGGTTTTCATTCTGTTTTTTTATGAAAACTGTACCCATTCTAATGATTTTACAGGGTTTATCATCACCCAATTGAACCTATCCAAAATCTCCTTGAACGTAATCATGAAAATGTTTCCTATCACATGTGGCATGGAATGAGGCCCCTGAATCTACCACCTAGACATCAATAATATTTTCTAATGAAAGAATCAAAGCATCTTGCAACACATCACTTGTCACATTTGCTTCATGATTTTTTTCGTGTTGCGCGTCTCCTTCTTTTCCCTTCCGAGACTTGCAGTCTTTCTTCAGGTGTCCTTTCTTCCCGCATTTCCAACACACTATCCCCGATCTGGACTTGGATCTTCCTTTCCTTGACTTACTGCGATGTCTTGGGCTCTTTCCTCTTTCAATTTTTCTTCCCCTAGTCTCTACAGTCAAAGCATTACCTAATGTCTCACCGGAGCTTTTCCGTCGCATTTCCTCACTAAGGATTGCACCGATAACATCATCAAACTTTAAAGTACTAGATCTAGAGACAGAGTTACTAATGGCCATAACTAAACCATTCCAACTTTCTGGCAATGAGCATAGAAATAACAGATCCCTAACTTCATCATCAAAAGCTACCCCTACAGAACTTAACTAACTGGTAATTGTATTAAATTCATTTAAATGATCAGCAATAGATCCACCTTCTCACATCTTCATATAAAATAAACGCTTCATAAGAAATACATTATTTCAGGTCGAGGGTTTTTCATATAGTTTGGCCAATGCTGACATTAAACCGTTTGTTGTCGTTTCCTTTGAAATATTAAAGGCTACCAATGCTGCTAGGCACAACCGTATTGTTCCAAGGGCCTTTCTGTTGAGAATATCCCATTATGTGTCTATCATACTCATCGGCTTCTTTGTCTTTCCACTCAATGGTAGGTACAGATCTTTCTAATACATATAATCTTCCATCTGCATCTTCCATAGCTATTAGTTTTGGCCGTTAAATTTTTCAACCCTAAACCTACCATCTTCTACCATTTCTCCCACTCGAACCAGGAACCCTTCTCTCCTACGAGTTTATTAGCCAAATAGATCTTCGGCTCTGATACCAGTTATTAGAAAATTATATATTACACAGAAAACTCATAAAACAAGAGAGACACAAATATATGTGGTTCACCTAATTTGGGCTACGTCCACGGAGAAACATCCAATCCTTCCTTTATATTATCTAGCAAAATGAAGAGATACAACCTACAGAATATTCGTTGTAATTCCCTCTTCAGTGTCACACAATCTCCTCTCTCTTTCTCGCTCAGAATACAAATCTACATAGACGCAATACAATTCCTTCATACATAGTGAGGGGTTTCCTTCTAGGGAAAAAAACCCTAAATTAAACATAACTTTTACTGTCAGATCTCCTCCTAATGAACAGCCCAGATTGACTACGAAGTTACAACATTTTACAAGGAAATTTTACATCTATTTTTAGCTTTGGGGGTGCTGCCCCCTATCCCCTGCTGGGGGGGCTCTAAATAATTTTCGTCACCCCCCGGTGGACCCCCTTGGTGGCATACATTTTACGGGAAACGTTGCCGCCATATTACAAACTGGGGTCTAATGCGGTGATACCTCTGAATAAAGAAGATAATTGGGCTCCACACCCAACACTACTTAGCATATTATGACACCAAATGGTCCACTACAGATCCCTCAACCTAAAGTTGAGTCAATTCCTAAGATCCCCAAGGAACCATTACACCATAACACAGATTCTATCCAAGCTTCCCGTACATACAGTATAGAAAATGACTTGGCACAATCACTTGTTGCCATGTCGATGCTGGAGCTACTCCAGTTTTTCCCATCTCAAAAGAAATCTCTACTAACTTCTTTAGGCACAATAGATCATTCTGACGATCGTTTGATTGTCTTCCCAGTTGATACATCATAACATCCCCCATTACCTTCATCCATTGCTTTCCAGATACCAGTCCGAGTCTGTAATGCCACCATATCCTGATGCATTATTGACGAAGGTGCATCCACCTGCGTGATGTCCGCTACCATTTGGAAACAACTTAAGTCACCTGAACTGTCCCCATCCACCAGCACTTTGTGTGCTTGGGACGGTCACTCCTCCCAGCCTCTCGGCATGTATCGCAATTGTCCAGTGACTCTTGCGAGAAATACTGTGCATGTAGATATTGAATTTATTGATGCCCCCTTTAGATTACAACATTATATTGGGTTGTAGTTAGACATATTCCATGTTAGCTGTCACATCTACGATTTTTCGCAAGATGTGCTTCCCCCATGAAGGGAAGATCATCACCGTCGATCAGTTGACATACTATGAGCCATCATCCTTGACCTCCCCTGAGTCCATTATCTCATCAAAGTCTGATAAGCAGTCTTCTACCCCTCTCACTAGTGTCTCACCCGGAGTCTACAAAGATTCCTCATTATTAGGTTCTTTCCCCAGCCCTCCTCCTCTTATCTCTGAGCTTAGCTCTTTGAGTGTTTGTATGTTACAATTGTCATGGGTTGATTGCAAGCAATCTGGTACATCCAAACAACAGCCATCTCCTCAGCACCTTGTTGTTCCCACCTCAGTTGAGCCATCTGGATCCACCCACACAGGACCCTCTCCATCTGTGGGTGCCTCTCCTATGTTCCCACCAGGAACTATTCCTCCAAGTCTCAACCATCCAAGAGTTGTTCCACTAGGACATTACCCTACAGGCCAGATACCTTTCTTGTTTCCTCCTCCCATAATCTTTTATGTCCCTGTCATGGCTTCGTTAATCCTCCCCAATATGACTTTGGGGATACCAGTATGGTACACTGATCCCCCTGCAAGCACCCTGCTTGGTTAGCTAAGACCATATCATGCTTTGACTCCAGTTCAACTAGTCCCTACGGCCCCTTTCGTTGCTCCAGTTCCACCACAACCTCAAAAGGAACCCACTCATGTTGCAAAATAATCTTGACAAGGGGGAAAAGCCAAGAGGAAAGAACCTAAGTACAAGGCTCCCTAAGCTCATCCATCCCCCAAAGCCACAACATTGTCACCTCCGTTGGCTTTGTATAAAGTTGTTGGCACGCCACCAATAATTGTCCTGAACTTCCTTATCTCAAACCTCTGGTTCATAAAATTTTCCCCGAGTCAAATATCTCGAAGGTCTAAGTTACCTTACCGGGTCTAGCCATGAAACTTAGAACATTACGCACAAATCACCCTTGTGCCTTTTGCGATCATCATGGTCACTATTCCCATTGTTTCCCTCATCTTGACAAATTTCACGATTGCCTGGAGGCGCTTCACGAATACGAGACCACTAGTAGCAGATCACCTACTCCCCTACCCATGGGTTCTGGTACCACTAGTAAATCAAAACAAGGGGGACTTTGGTCCCACCATCGTAATCCCTCCCCCCGATGTCGAGATAACGAACTCCACAGACCATATCCTTTACATGTCATCATCCTCGAGCTCCTCATAAGAAAACCTTTCTAAGGTTTCTGCATGCGCTTCTATCGAGCCTCTTTTGACAGAATCCCAGGTCTCAACATCGGTAGATCTTCCATTTACTAGCTCATTGTCTACCATTCAACATGATGTGCATGTGAACCTCCTTTCTTAGGATGATGCACCAGGTACCTCCGCCACATCGTGTAGTTAGTCTTCCTCTCGTCTGCCCATCTCCCATTCTGATGGAGACATCATGGAAGCCATGTCTACCCCTGATTACCCTTGCACTTAAGCAAGGGGGCATATCTTTTGGAGGATTTTGAAGGCCATGTACTTCATAATTCACCCAATGCACTCTACCTCAAGAAATTTTTCTCATATCATATCCATTTGATTTGCGTGTCTTTATTTCTGTCATAAAGTTAGGTAGGTTGCATCATCTCATCTATTGTATTTTGCGCCTTTTATATGGATGCATCATCCACACCATGTATCGGTTATGCCAACGGTGCGAGTCACTTCTCCAGGAATCTAGCCTCGACAACCTGGGCCATTTTTACCCCCTTGCATACTTTAGTCCTTTCAAATGGCGTGTGCATTGGATCTACCACCAATAACCAGGTTTGTTTGCCGATTCCCTCGTTCATAACATCCTTCATATACATGTTCATTTATATTCTTTGATACTTGTCATGCAATTAAATGGTGTGTATCATGTGCATAACCAAGTCTGATTTAGAAAATATCTACGAGTTAAGTTGTTGGTACATGAATTTGAAACCATCACTTTTAGTCATGTTCCTAGAGCCCAAAATAACTATGTAGATACCATTGCAAATAACATTCTAGATTGGCATTTATCACATGTATACCACAGAAGACAACCATAAAAAAAACACATGGCGAACCATCATCGTCATATAAAAATGAATAATCATATTATGTATCACATAAAACATATAAGTGTTTGGAGCCCATAGCTCTAAATACATCTAACATGCCCATAGCATGTTACAAAAATCAAAACCAAAGGGACCCACATGTCCCCATATCTAGTCACTATCTGATGGATCCCGTGTGAAAGGCTTTGCTCCACTTGCACGTAGATCGCATACTTCCTAACCAGCCATCACTATGCACCACATGATCCCGTACACTATGAGGGAATTCCTGTACACTCATCTATGTATTAATCATCTAACTCATGCCATCTATGCTCAGAAACTCCGGTCAAGAGTACCTCACACCTACAGTGTAGATCAGTGAGTAGCACACTATCCTCTGGACCCTGATGTGACGATGATGTTCCCTGATCTGCAGCCCCTAGCACAGGGGCTCATCCTGCATATCCTGCCAGTTTTACCGGTGCTATTTCTGCATACCACATATTTTACACTAAGTACCATATACATGTGATAAAAATATGAAATGCATGATAAAAATAACAACTTAACACTTACCATCTGGTCCCCATGTTCACCTGGGTGGAAGTGGTAGGTCAGGATCACCCTGATAGTTCATCCCACTATAAGGATAATCATCAATGTAGAGGGGCATCTGATCCTAGTGTGCAAAAAATTTGAGTTGAAACAACCGTCTGACTCCCCCTCCTCCTCCTCTCCACAGTAGTTGCCCTTAGTAGAGAATCCTAGGCTCCTACGGATGTTGGCTTGTTAATGCCTGACCTAGGTTGGGAGTTAATTAGCCAAACAAATCCTTGTACTACTGGACCTTTCGGCAATAGTCCACAGAGCACAGGCTGAGGTCTCACCCAAATTAGTATGGGGGGGTGTTGGAACCAGGTTTCCGCACCCTTGAGATGTTTGAGGGTTTGATTCGGTCCAACTATTCGTCCCTGCGTGCAGGTTGCTTCACGCACTTCCCTGGCCTTCGCACCCTGATATACTTGCCTTCGTGCAGCCCTAACCAAGGGTTGTGGGGTTTCTGTGCTACTGGAGCAGCACTCTTCCTTCACCAGTTACTTATCTTCGCGTAAATAGAAGCCTTGTGTTATATTTAATTATACAGCATACACATATAAGGTTGTGCAGCAAATAAACAGTACACTTGCAATTTATACCCAATAATACATTAAACAAGAAAAGATATACAAAAATATGGTAAACTTATCTTTATTAATTCCTCCAATCGGTTACAGACTCAACCTGCTCTGCACACTCAGCTGCAGGGATCCGCGCACTCAGCTGCGGACTACTAGGCCTTTGTGCACTCAACTACAGAGCCTTCTCCTACTCTACGACCCAAAGACACGCTTTACACTTCGACTCAATCTCTTAGATTCATCATGCTTCTATTCTTCGACTATTCTCTATCTTCTACACTTAGAGCCTCACTCTATTTATACAATATCATGGTTTGTGGACCATGGGTAGGTCTATAAGGCCGTCATTTCATTACCAAAACAAGGGCGGACAACCCTATGGCTCTATTATGACTTTGCGCTCTGCGCCCACAATTCGCGGAACTTTTACAAAGGACTTGGTCAAAACTTTGGCTTTAAGCCCCAAAACATGCTTTGGGGGGGATTCCATGCCCAATAAGCCCCAAACACAAACATCGTGACTCACCCTCGAGTCACTTTGTCGGCATGGAGATCTTCGCACGAAGTCCCTCCAACTCTGCTTGAAATGCTACAAGGTCGGCAGTGCACTGAGCGGTTGCCTGTTGGATATCCTATACGCATTGTTTCGAGACCGCGGTGTCGAAACTGCTTTCCTGAACCTGTTCCTGCATCCCCTACATTTGTTTATAGTCTCGCGCCTTCGTCCGGATCCTTGGAGTGCGAAGATTGTGCTTCTGCCAGCTAGTCAGATAGCCGGGCCGCCTGTGTAGGGCTTCAATTAGCTGCCATTCACTTTTCCTGGGAAAGGCTCTCCATTTAGCTTGACCAACTGTACTGCACCTCCGTCTGTAACCTCCTTAACAACGTATGGTCCCAGCCAATGCATTCTAAACTTTCCCGGAAATTTATCAAACTTACTGTCATACAGCAACACTAAATCATTTACCTTGAAGGTGCACAACTTAATATGGTGATCGTGTCAGGCCTTCTCACGCTGCTTTTGTACCTGCTAATGGAAGCCAGCCAGGAACCATTCCTCTTCAAGTTCTTCCAAATGCGCAAACCCCTCTTCTAGGGCTTCGCAGTCTGTCATACCTGTGAGCACTGTTATGTGCAAACTAGGTACAATATACTCCATTAGCATGACAGCTTCCATGCCATAAACCAACCGAAAAGGTGTCTGTCTCGTCAGTTTCTTGCACGTTGTCCTATAAGCCCATAGTACTGCAAGGATGCACAGGTCCCAATCACTCTGCTACACAGCGCATACTTTGGTCAGCACAGTCTCCAGCATTTTGTTGAATGATTCTACTGTCCCATTGGCTTGTGGGTGATACGGTGTGCTTTTCTAATGATACACCTGAATCTCTTTTGTTAGCGCGCTAATGGTTTCGTTCAGGAAATGTGTACCATGATCGTTCATCAAGATTTTTGGACATCGAAATTGGGTCAATACATGTTCGAACAAAAACTTCCCAGCCATGGCGGCCGTGCAGTCTTTGACCGGTTGCTCTTCCGACCAACAAGTCAGGTACTCTGTCACGATGATAATGTATCTCACACCCATATTTCCTTGATGTTTGATAGGTCCTACTAAGTCAATTACCCATTTTTGAAAGGGTTGCAGCATCATTTGTGGACTCAAAGGCATCTCATATCTCCACAATGGTTTACCTGTCCTTTGACATATATCACAGGCCTTACAGTGGGCTTTTGAATCCTGATGAAGGGTTGGCCACCACAACCCTACATGGAGAATCTCTTGCGCAGTCGCTCGCCCTGTATAGTGTCCTCCTACAGTGCCCCCATGCACTTCCGTGAGGATCTAACTTCGTTCAAACTTAGGTACATACCTTCGCAGTATCTCATCATTGCCAATCTTATATAAGTGCCCCGTGATGACAGAAAAATTAGACGTGTGCACCACCAATTCCTTCTTCTGTTGGATGGAGTATTCCTTTGGCACAGTCTCCATTGTGAGAAAGTGGATTATATCTTCAAAGTGTTCGTCCACTACATGCATAGTAAAGAGCTGTGTATTAGGTAATCCTTCCTCCAAATTAGTAGGTTCCTCGCCTGTCTCAATTCGCGACAATTGATCTGGTCCTACATTCAGGAATCCAAGCTTCACAATGACCTCAAAATCATATTCTTGGAACAATAATAGCCACCTGCATATGTGCCCCCCCAACACAGGCTTATTGACCAAGTATTTTAGCACGGAATGGTCTGTATACATCTTGAAGTGTCCCCCTAGCAAATAGTGCTAGTATTTTTGGAGCGCATACACCATATCCAATACCTCACGTTCGGTTGTGGAATAGTTCTTTTCTACTTTAGACAACCTGTGACTCGCGAACACGATAGGGTGATCTAAACCCTCTCCACCCTCCTATGTTAGTACCACTCCCAGTGCGATACACGACGCATCAACATGGACATGAAACTCCACATCCCATTTTGGGAAGACCAGGATTGGCGCGGAGGCCAATTTCTCTTTTAGTACATCCAGGGTCTTCATGTAATCATCATTCCAGCAGAACATGACATCCTTTTTCAACAGTTTCTCCATTGGCGCAGTGATTTGGGCATAGCTTTTGATGAACTTCCTATAGTACCCCGTATGTCCCAGGGTAGTGTGCAGTTGTTTAACACTTTGCGGTGCTTCCAAATTCAGAATTACTGCAATCTTCGCAGGGTCTACCATTAGTCCCTGTTTGCAGACCACATGTCCCAGCAGGTTCCCAAAGGGAACAAGGAACGTACACTTATTGAGGTTTAGCACGATTTGGTGTCGTTGGCAAGTATCCAGCATCAAGCATAAGCTTGCTACATGGTGCTTAACCAATCCAAATATAGTCCAATCATCCAGATAGACCTCCAGGAATTTGTGGATATATTCTTTGAATGTTACAACAACAATGCGCAAAAAGATGGCCAGCGCGTTCTTCAACCCAAATGGCATAACGATGTTTTGAAAGCAGCCCAACTCAGTCGCGAAGGTGGTCTTTCTCCTGTCTTCCGACGCGATTTTTATCTGGTGGTACCTTGAGAACCCATCAGTAAAAGAATATGCTTCTTACCCGCTGACATTTTCCAATACTTCATCTATGAACGGAGTTGGGAATGGGTCGTGCACACATGTGTCATTCAACTTTGTGAGGTCCACGCATATTCTTATCTCACCCTTCTGCTTCTTTTCCTACACTACCATAGGGCTTACCTAGTTGGATTCTTCCACTGGCTCAATGATTCCCGCTACGAGCATTTTGTCTAGTTCTGTGCGGACCTTTTCCTTGTACTTCGGATTCAAGCGGTAAGGCCTCTGCTTAACCGGCTTCGTGTCAGGTTTCAAGGTGATCTTCATCATCCCTAAATCGCAAATGATCCCCTTTAAGTCCGTAATCTTGGTCAGGAATAAGTCCTGGTACTCACGGAGTAACTCAACGACCTTATCCACCGTCGCATCATCCCAGTAGTCGCCAAGCATTGCATACTTAGGATCGCCCTCCATACCAATGTTCACCTGCTTTGTCTTTACCGACGCAGTTATGTCAGGGTCTTCAATCAATAGCCCTTGAACCTTGTGATAGCCTTCAGCTTCTAGAATGTTAACCTTTTGTGGATCTTCGTCATCTTCTTCAGTAGTCACGTTGTAACACTCAAGCGCGCAGCTCAGCTGGGTCGCTCATTCAGGCTGAAGCACTTCCATTGGCTCCTGGGGTATTTTAAAGATAACTTCTTGTAGTGCATCATCAATAGTATCCCACCAACGATCCTCAAATGTGAAGGTTAACAAGAATCCTTCGCGTAAGAGATCCCATTCACTCATTCCATGGCTGAGCTCTGCCTCTATATACCAGTTCATGGGTATAATATCCAGGGTATGACAGAATAGGTGCACCCACTCAGGCTGTGGCTCTTCCCCATAGACTTTTGTCCATTTTTCAAGGTGCGCATGTGGATCATCCTACCCATCATACTTGTCTTTTAACTACATCTGAGGCTTCCCAAACCGCATGTGCATCATCCTCCTACATTCACGCTAGTCCTCAAAGCTTCTTTGGTGCGTACCCCACCACCTTGTGGGAGTAGCGCATAGTACCCATTTCAAAGCTTCGAAATGTTGTTGTTCCAGCACCTCACTTTCAAATCTGTTCAGGAAGTCATCCGCTTCACTTAACCCATCCTACGTAAGCAGATCCCTTAACTCCGTCGATACACAGCACAGCGATCTCATCATCATGTTACTGTTCAGTGTGGTTACCTCGTGTAACCGGTTCTACCATCATTCTACCTCTTCATCAGAATCCGATGTGCAAGAGCTTTCGCACTCCCATGAGATTCGTCCATCCGTGGTTGGATTCACCCAGTGTTGTTCTCACACAGTTATCTTGTAGATGCAGTCCAAGTCGTCATTGTTGTCGTAGTCGCACACCGGCTCTATGTAGTGTGATCCTTCTGTAGGGTCCAAAGGTACAACTACGTGCAGAGACTTTTTCTCAAAAATCATCTTGCGCTTCTTCATATTTATCACCCCATTCATGTTAGTGGCCCAATCTATTCCTAATAGCGCGGGGTAGGGATTGTTGTCATCAACAATCTCTATCACTTCAAAATCTGCTAGCGCACTTTCTCCTTCGATATCCACTGTGATTCCCTGCAATCTCCCCATAGGTAGGATCTTTTGTTGGTTCGCCATTCGTAGTTGGATAGGAGACCATTGCAGTGTAGGCCTTCCCATGCGCTCCCATGTCTACTTTGGCAGGACATTCACATCCGACCCTAGATCCAGAATCACTTGGTCCATCTCATATTCCCCAATCTGCACGATCAATCTCATCTTCCTTCCCATTCACGCCGTGTTCTTTCCAAGCTTCCAGACTACATGTGGTTCTCCTGGCGTGGTCCCAACGCATATATTTATGAGTTCTTTCATCCCCTTTATAGCCTTGCTGTTGCGCAGTAGCTTCATGCATGTTTCTAGGAACATTGTGAGCATTGATGGGTCCATTTCTGGCTCCAGTTTGTCCTTACTTCCTGAAGTGGAGGCATCAGCGAAGCTCTTCTTGGCTTCCATGAAGGTTTCCTTAGCGCGCTCCAAATTAAACTCTGGTTCCTTTGCTGAAGCCTTGCAAACCCAAGTACTTTCTTTAGGATGCTTGCCTTTGTCATCCCCTATCGTAATTCCACTTCGGAGCACAATATTCACATTAGGGTCTTCCTCACGCGGCTCAGACCTCATCATTTGCAGGTTTTGGGTCAGAGGAGGTTGGAGTGCTCCTTTATCGCGCAACCTTGCTATCAGGGTGGGACAATCCTCTGTCTCATGATCAAACAATGTACAATACAAGCATGATGGCCGCATTGGATTTGTACAATCGCAGGCATAATATCCTGGCCCTCTGCAATTGTAACATATCAACTGTCTGCGACCTCTTCCTGGTCCTCCTCCACCTCGGCCTCATCCGCGCCCCTGAAATCCGGTTCACGCCATTCCTGCGTTCTTGTCAAGGGCCCGCATTTTGGCCTGAACTCTGTAGGTAGGAGTCTGATCCATCATCAGCTCATAACTTCTATAGGTGCACTCATCATGTCCCATTAATCTACAGAAATTACAGAACAACTGTTTTGAATTCTGTTTGTAATTCTATAATAAATGGCAATTATTTGTAGCATGCTTTCCTCCTATCTTACAAATCGCACACCATAATGTAGGTGTCGCGCTCGGTCCTACCTGTGCCTCTGGTCTCAATGGCATTGGTCTTCCTCCCACGAGGTAATTCATAAACACTGGGCAGTGGTCCTTGTCATGTCCCTAACCCTTGCACTTTACACACCATACCTCATCACACACTTCTGGTCGAGCTATCCTATCTTGTTTCAAACTCTACATCTCAAGGCACAATTTTTTCAACTACGTGTGAATTTGCTGAACGCCCAGGTTGGGGTCCTGTATCAGGGTCTCGCGCAATCTCATCACGACCTCCAAGGCCTTGGCCTGATTTGTTAGCCTCTGTTGTGACAGCGTGTTCCTTAGATGCAGCGTTAACGATGCTACAAACCATTCGCGGTGTTTTCCATCCGTCAACGTCATGTTAGCTTCGCAAATTGTGCACTTCAGTCTCTGATCCAACTCCCAAGGGGTCTCGCCTGGTAGCATTGTGATTTCCTTGAACCCAATGATCGACTGCGCCTCTGACTTCGGCCTGCTAAATTCTTTGTTTAGCACAGTTTGAATATCTACGATCCCTGCATTCGGATTGTCATTAGAATGCTTAATGTACCAAGTCAGCGTGCGATCCTATGGAGAACTGACCAACGTCGCTTTCTTTATATTGTCATCTATGACTCCCTGCGCTTCCCATACAACTTTTATCACGAACCAAAACTGGTATGAATCTTCATTCCCTACTCCCTTGAACACTAGCAACTTTATCGCGCTCACCATATTGCTTCACGGTGGTGGTGTAGGTGGTATGGGCGAAGGTGGGGGTGAAGACAGTGAAGTTGACGGTGGTGTGGGTGGGGGTGGTATGTGCAGAATCTTCTGCCTTATCAAATTGATCACACTTCTTGGTGAGACCTTCGCGAGCTCTTCCTCACCCCCTCGCGGAGGTGAAATCAAGGGGCTAGTTTCTAGTCCTATACTACCTTCATTTCTGTAGATTCTCCCACTTCGCGTAGCCCCAAACATCAATTTATTCGCATAACTCGTTTTTCACACAGCAACATTTTAATCCAAGTGTTCAAAGATTTAACGTACTTACCTCGTGTCCCTTTGGGGAAGCGTCATTTTGCCTTGTTATAGCTGACTAAAGTATCTACCATGAACTCGACGATGAATCCTCCTATAATTCGATTAAGCCAGTGATCAATAGCACGCAATCTTTTCCTTCGATGCTTCCAATCTGCGCATCAATTCTGGAGTCCACATAATAGGTCTGTCGAGTTTACACCTTCCTTGGCTATCTACTAGCTTCACGGTCCACTCGTATAGCTCAATAGGGAAAGATGTGAAGAAAATTTTGTGGATCTATGTATACAAGTAGCAGTCTAACCACTCTTCCTTTGATAGTCGTGGATTCCTGCTTTCCTGCACCGCGAACTCGTGAATCTTTCTGTCCAACCAATCTTCAATTCCTTTATTTGTTAGATTCCAATGATACGACATCAGACATCTCTATGTAGATCCCGGTCCTAGAAACGGAACCATTTGTTGGCTTGTTGGGTCCTATCCTAGGTTTGGAGTTAATTAACCAAACAGATCCCTGTACTACTGGCCCTTTCAGCAACAGTCCATGGAGCGCGGGCTGAGGTCTCACCCGAAGTAGTGTGGGGGGGTGCTAGAACTAGGTTTCCACACTCTTGAGATGTTTGGGGCTTTGATTTGATCCAATTGTTCGTCCCTGTGCGCAGGTTGCTTCACGCACTTCCCTGACCTTCACGCCTTGATATACTTGCCTTCGCACAGCCCTAACTAGGGGATGTGGGGCTTCCATGCTCCTGGAGCAGTGCTCTGCACTATTTCCCTAAGTTGCACCTAAGATCTTACCTCTCTTCCTTCACCAGTTAGTTATCTTCGCGTAAATAGAAGCCTTGTGTTATATTTAATTATACAACATACACATATAAGGTTGCGCAGAAAATAAACAGTACACTTGCAATTTATACCCAATAATACATTAAACAGTAAAAGATATACAGAAATATGGTAAACTTCTCTTTATTAATTCCTCTAATCGGTTACAGACTCGACCTGCCCTACGCACTCAGCTGGAGGGGTCCGCGCACTCAGCTGCAGACTACTAGGCCTCTGTGCACTCAATTGTAGAGCCTTCTCCTACTCTACAACCCAAAGACACACTTTACACTTCGACTCAAACTCTTAGATTCATCATGCTTCTATTCTTCAACTATTCTCTATCTTCTACACTTAGAGCCTCACTCTATTTATACAATCCCATGGTCCGCAGACCATGGGTAGGTGTATCAAGCCGTCATTACATTAGAAAAACAAGGGTGAACAACCTTGTGACTCTATCAAAACTTGGGCTTTAAGCCCCAAAACATGCCTTGGGAAGGATTCCATGCCCAACGGTGGGCCGCTATCTCAGATATGTACATGAGGACGGATGGTGTGTATCTTCTCAAAGAAGAACCCACACAGCACTGTACCAAATGCACAATTGTGGTTCACCTGTCTCCTGCATAGAATCAGCTGTCATTTCACTGACGACAGCATCATTTGGGCCCACCCATAGTAGGTCCCTTCCAAAACACTCTCAACAAGCATCATCTACCCACCTGTGATTTGGTGGAACACTTGGCCACCCAAAACCTATAGCATTGTTGCGGCAACATCCCATCTCTCTAATCTGTCTAGATTACTAATCGGGATAGTCATGCCCTTCACATGCACACCTCGTGGACAATGGCACTCCAAAAACTTTGTAATGTTCCTCCCATGAGACAACACTAGATGTATATCCCCCACCACCCCTAGGGGTGGGAGTCCGGTCAAGAAATAAATATCTTGTAATGTGAGCTCAATCTTGTACCCCTGCACTACAAAGACCTCCTAGTCTGGATCCCAATAGCTCACAATCCTCGATAGCAAGGGCTCACCTGCCCTCATTAATGGGTTCTCTACCAACTTGAGAACCCCGTAGCGAGCTAACACCCCTCGAACCCCCTAATCCCTCTAAATATCGGATCGAAGGGTATCCAAGTCTTACTCACACCAGTTGATTTTCAACTCCACCATGCCTGCAAAACACCACATTTCTTGTCAGTTTAGAGGAGTAAACACTTCCCTTGATTAATCAACCTGCAGCCCCCACCAGGCCAACAACCCACCCCTCTTTTCATCTCCAAATCATAGTTTTATGCCTAGAAACTATGAACTCGCATGGTTTTCCCTCTTTCATACGAGCTAGATCATAGTTTTGGGCCCAAAAAGTGCGACCCGACAGAGAAGAGGAGCAGGGGTGTCCCAGGGAGCTGCAGGTTGCCAAAAATCAAGAAATAAACCACTAAAACTTAAGAGACAAGTAAGGCCACCTACCTGAAAGTCACAGATCCTGATTCCAATGATCGGTTTTTCTGCTACGATCTCCACAAGATTTAGGGCCTCTTACTCCTCTCCAAATTCACCATAGCTCACTTAGCAAATGAATTCAAATTGGAGGGAAAACATCCTTTTATAAAAAAATCCACAGTTTTTCTATCGCCCATTGCAACCAAATTGTAGCTTAGTTTAATGAACTGTCAACACCATTAGAATTCTCTCATCGAGTACTATAATGGGTATTTCTTTGGTTTTGATGATTTGACACTTCACCTAGAAGCCATGCTTCGAAGAAGGGTCACTTCATTGCCTCTCAAAATCGAATTTCTTCATATGCGACACTTGTACTTTGAGGTCCACTTCCTCTTAATACTTTTCATCCCATGTGTCAATTTTTGTCATGAGTAACCATCATGTGCTCGTGTTTTCATGGTCCCCACCAAGCCTATTATGTGTGGCAGCGCCATCGAGCCACCCTTGTTTAGAGCATCCGCAATGAGTCACCTTTGCATCTATGGAGTCTATTTCACGTCCCATTGTATCATGTCATAGTATTACATCCATCTTTTCATATCGTTCATCCTGTGTTTCCCATTTTGGTCTCCAGTCATACTGTCCCCATCCCCTCCGAAGTCGATTCAGTCACTGTCAGGTCAACCATGCACTTTATGCTCTAATAAGGGACGTCATTTGTTTGTCCCTCAGACCCATTTTCCCCATTGTCCCCTCATGCCTTAGTTGAGGATCCCCTCACCTATGGCAGGCCCTATTCTGTCGACATCAACACATCTATTCCAAAAGAACGGCCTAAAGGGCGGTGTATCTTGGTTCTAGCTTCCACCCTTGTCTGGTGCCTTGGATCAAGCAAAGGGACACATCATTTCCCTTTGACTTGGTTGTTTCATGTTCGCGATTCATACACTTAATGGTCCAGTGATGCAACAGATTGTACCAGTGATTCCTGGGTGTGTGTGAGATGTTTCAGACCTCATGAGGGGGTGTTCCTTTAGGTATCCCCCCACATGCCCGGATTCCTTCATATTATACTACAACCTCATATGCAGTTCTGCAGATTTGATGGGTTTGGTTCCTATCAATTGTAGTGTTCATAGCATGCACGTCTCCTTCACACTATCCATTCAGTTTTGCAGAGCCCTTCCCTGTTCAGCAGGGATTCTTTGGTTGTTCTACCCTCCCTACCACCAATTTTTTGAGGGAAGGGCCATTATATCTCATGTATTCAGTTGTTATTGTATCCAGTCTTGGCTCATGTTTTTTCTAGGTGTATTATGTATATGTGACACATTGTATTATTTTTTGGCTCAGTTATGCTAGCATGTCATGTACCATTCAGCATGTACTTCATTGCTCAGTTTTATGTTTCTGGGTGCATCATTATTTTTGTACTAAGTTATCTCAGCGGATTTAGGTATTCCTTCCCTGCCTCACTGATATCTGGTACCACAACATAAAAGGAGACTTGCATTGGTCTCGCCCCCTCTATCCCTATCCTCTTTTTATTCAGCTCCATTGGTCTCTCTCTCTCTCTCTGAATCCAATTTTTTGTCTAGTGATTGTGTCTTTACAACATACTTCAATCATACATTTTGCTCCTAACACTCATACGTTGGGGGGCAATCTATTATCACAAAAAATTGATCATCTAGCCATAATTTATTAGATGGATCGAAGTACACCATGTAGGGCCAATTTTACCATAGTAAAATTGCTTTTATTGTGAGAAATTACTTAATAAACCACATTTGTTAAGCAATTTATAATTAAACCCATGAAGAATAATTAAATAAATCATTATTTATTTAATTATATTCTAGAAATAACTAATTAAACCATTGTTTTTTTTTCCCCTGGGAAAAAGTCGTAATTTCTATTAAGTTGAGAAATTACATTTTGCACATGCCGAAGCATTCAAGAAGAGGCAGCAGTGCCTATCGAGTTCTGTCTGTAAACTGTTTAATCAAAAATAAACATCATTCTCCACGCAGGGAGCTGTCCAAAAAAGATACTGTAAAGTATAACAAAATTTGTGTCTGATGCTCTTCGCAGAGAGCCATATAGATCTATAAATATTTACAGCAAAATTACAAAATTATGAAGCTGTAAATGGGCCTTAGCGCCCGATTTCCATCTGGTCATCAAAGGGCCTATGGTAATACTGGTAGAAAGACCCTTCTCTCACCTCCTGAATCAGCCAATTGTCTCCTTGCCTGTGCGCTGCCTCTTTGGAAAGATGGTCAGCATCAGTGTTTTGTTCCCTGTAGATATGAAGACAAGTAAATGAGTCAAAAGAAGTTATCAGCCTCTTTGCCTCATCAAGAATGTGCCTTAATGTAAATGCATGACAATGTGATGCACCAGACAGCCAATTGCATACAATTTTGGAATCACCAAATAACTGGAGATGTCTACAGTTTTTAAGAATGGCAAAATGAATGAGGTGTTTTGCAGTGCATAGTTCAGAGAAGTTATTGGTTCCTCTGCCAAGATTGATTTGTATCTTATAGCTGTGTGATTCATTAAGGTGAAGAATAGCTCCTCCCCCACACCCCACCTCCTGAGCTGAACCATCAAAAAAACCCCAAGGTTTTGATTTGTCAATGTCCAGTTGTCTCATTATGCGGATAGGACCAGTATGTTCTTCATTCGGGATTAAGTTATACTCTGCAATGGTATGAAGAAGGATAGTTTGCCAGTGAGGGACCTTCAGGTTGAATATGGCCTGGTTTCGGGCAATCCAGATAGCCCAGCAAGCAAGAGGCGGTAAATTAATAGCTTTCCCCGAATGTTCGGTATTCCAGTTTTCCCATGCTTCCATGATACTGCTTCCATGCCAATGTTTCAGATGCGAGAAATGAGAGATGAGGTCATTCCAGAAGCAAACAGTAATCCTGCAGGTCAGAAATAGATGTAATGTGCTTTCTTCGTCCTGGTGGCAGAGGTGGCACCGGAATGGGCCGTGGAAGGAGCGCTTCATCAAATTGGTGCCTGTGGGTACTTTGTCGAAGATGATATTCCACAAGAGCAGTCTAGAACGCGGGGCAGACTTGAGCTTCCATAATGACCTCCAAGTTGGCTGAATGACGGGAGGTAAGTGAGTCTCCATGAGCTTTAAATAGCCGAGTTTCGGGGTATAATATCCATGTTTAGAAAAAGCCCAAATGATTTCGTCGGGGCCATCTGTAAGTCTGATATGGGCTTGTGATAGTGCATCCGTAAATACAGTCCATTCATCGTGCCATTGCGCCGGAATGTCAAGTGCTTGTGCACTGGTCCAAGCTTGATGAAGAAATGATGAGTTGGCCTGATCCCCAATGTGCATGATGTGAGTGATGCCCCTGTCATTAAGGTGTTGGATGATGCCTGCAGAGAGTCTGTGAGTATTTCCACATCCAACCCAGGGATCCAGGCCAATACGAACAGCATTTCCAGCCTTGATGCGCCAAGTTAAACTATCTCGGAGTAAAGGTAGGGTACCAATGACAGCTTTCCAGATGGAAGATATGTTATGATGCACTCTTCGTTCACTACATATCCAGTCCATCACATTCATAGGCCATATGTATTTTGCGCTTGCAACTTTGGTCCATAGACTTTCTGAGGTGAGTAGCTGCCAACCAAGTTTGGCAGCCAGAGCTCTAGAGAAGAGGTCAAGTCGCTTGATTCCCCATCCCCCCCAGTGCTTAGGTCTTGCAATAGTGTCCCATTTCACCCATGCAAATATCCTACCCGGCTGGTGACCCTTCCAAAGAAACCTGCTACAAATATGCTGTAATCTGTTGAGAATACCCTTCGGTATCCAAGTCAGGGCCATCCAGTAAACTGGAGTGGCCTCAATCACTGCCTTGATAAGAATGAGCCTGCCTGCACGGGAAAGATAACGGTGATACCAAACTTGTAATCTCTTTTCCACTTTGGCAATCAGCCACAACCAGTCAGCGATCCTGTAACCATTAGGCTTCAATCGGAAGCCAAGATATTTAATACCATCTGCCAGAGTCAGGTTATTATAAGGAAATCGCTGATTTGCAAAAGCAATTTCATTGACAGAGCATCCATATGAGGTGATGGAGGATTTCTGTACATTGATCATCATTCCAGTAGCAAGTTGAAAAAGATGAAATGAGTTATGGAGGGTGGTAGAGTCTCCAATGCCTCCATTAAGAAAGATAAGGATATCGTCAACAAAAAGAAGGTGTGTGAGGATGAGATGATCTGTAATCTTGATTCCAGTAAGTATTTGTCTATCACGAGCAGAAGAAAGTATTCTACTCAGCCCTTCCATGATGAGTAAAAACAACAGGGGGGAGAGAGGGCAACCCTGTCTAAGTCCTCTCTCAGAAGTAAAGAAGGAGGAGGCTTCCCCATTCAGAAGTACACTGTAAGAGACATCTGTGATGCAGCTCATGGTCCATTTGATGAACTCATAGGGGAAGCCCAGATGAGTAAGAAGCAGCCTCAGATAAAGCCAATTGGTACGATCAAATGCTTTGGAAAGATCAACCTTAAGGATCATACCTTTCTGTTTTTTGATATGCATGGTATGCAGCAGTTCTTGAGCGGAAGCTATGGCCTCATGGATCTGGCGATGGTGAAGGAATGCAAACTGTTCTGCAGAGATGTGCTGAGAAAGTATAGGCTTGAGCCGGTTGGCAATGGTTTTAGCAATGATCTTGTAAAGGCAATTGCAGAGTGATATAGGCCGGAAGTCATCGAAAGTGCAAGGGGCGTTTGACTTGGGAATAAGAGCTATGAAGGTAGATTTAATGGCAAAGGAAATGCGACCTCTTTTTCTGCTATCTTCAACTACATTCAGGAGGTCTTGGCCCATGAGATCAAAGAATGCAAGATAGAATTCTATGGTCCATCCGTCAGGTCCAGGACTCTTGTCTTTCTTGAACCATTTCAATGTAGCTTCTAATTCTGCCATCGTCACTTCCTTCTGCAGTTCATCTGCATCTTCCTGCTCGATGTATCTGGGAAAAAGTTCGGCCACTCTCATAATTTCCATGATATTTGCCTGTGCAGGTGCTCTATAGATGCCTCTGAAATGTTCGGTGGCTAATCTGGTCAGGTTCCGTTGTGAAGTGATAGAGTCCCCTTGAGCATTCCTTAGTTCCCAGATAGTATTGATTACTTTACGCCCATTTGCAAACTTATGATAAAATTTAGTGTTTGCATCTCCTTCAGTGAGCCATATAGCTCTGCTTCTGAGTCTCCATCCTTCTTCTCTTTCTTTCAGAATTTGAGAGCGCTTAGCAATCAGGGCAATGTAATTCTCCTTACAAGCCGCTGAGGGGTAAGTCCCATCAGAGGATTCCTCAAATTCAGCAATGACCTTTTCAGCTTCCCTGAGAATTAAATTATCCTGAATTCGCTTGTGGTGAGCCCAATTCTTGGTGAGTTGCTTAAGTTCCTTGAGTTTCCTCACGAATCCCTCTGAGATATCCTCATCATCTCTGATAGCATTGGTTCGCCAAAAGTTATGCACCAGTTGTATAAATGAGGGATCTTGTAGCCAAGCTGCATTGAACTTATAGGGGCTCTTAATCTTGTGGGCAATATCTTCAGCTTCTAAGAAGATAGGACGGTGATCAGATATGCCCCCTGTGCCAACCCATTGCCGGACTCTAGGAAGTACATTGACTAGGGCTTCCTTAATGAGGAATCTATCTAGTCGCCTAGCAAGGCTCTGATCACCACTCCTGTTATTGGTCCATGTGAATTGGAGCTTGGCAGACGGTATGTCAACCCAGTGATGGTCCTCCAGTAAGCTGGAAATAGTATCGGAAAGAGAGTCGATTTGAGCAGAGTGTCCCCATGATTCACTATAACCAATAGAGAAGTTAAGATCCCCTCCAAGTATAATGTTGTCTGCCTGAAACAGCTCCGAAGTAAGAAGGTTACTCCAATAATTAGCTCGGTCAGAACAGGGACCGTATACATTGATTATCCTGATGTCATTAACAGCTGTATGAGTGCAGATGTCCATTCCAATAAACCCTCTCCCTCCAAAAGTGTTCTTGATCTCCATAACTTTATTATTGACCCCAATTGCCAAACCCCCTGATCTCCCAGACGCATCCAAAGCATGGAAGGTCCAGGAAGGAAGCCAGCCAGAGAGAGTTCGAATGAGGGGGTCAGCATGACATAGAGTCTCTTGAAGGAAAACGAAGTCCATCTGTGCTGTAAGGAGAAGTCTCCTGAGGGCTAGTTTTTTGGTTGAACTAGCAAACCCCCGGCAGTTGAAAGACAAAATTTTCATTAGGGAATGGGAACAGGGCCGTTCCTTGCTCTAAGGGCCCGAATGATGGTTTGCTGTCGCCCCAGGGCGACCTCAGAGTCGGCAGTGTGTCTAGCCTTGGATATACGGGAGGGTCTGCCCCTGGAGGCCTTATGAAATGGAGTTTGACTGAGATCAAATCCAACAGCATCAGGTCCTCGGTCTTTAGAGCGGGGCCGGAGGGAGTAGCGGGGCGGAGATGGAGATGTGATACGAGAGGGGGAGGCCAGCGACGAAGAGATTCTGGATGGAGGAGCCACCGGTGAGGGCTGTGGAATGGTGCAAGAGAGAGAGGAATGCGAGTGATTATGTATGGGATGGGGCGCATGTGGAGAAGAAGGATATAATGAAATGCCGGATGCAGGTGCAGATAAATGAGAAGATATGCCCAAAGTCATACATGAAGTAGGATTGGACAGAGAAAAGTAAGGTGACTTACCCGAAAACGTCAGATCCTCATGTCCAATGGTCGTCTGCGGATCAGACGGGACCGGCTGCGGATCAGAGGGTACCCCAGCATCTCCATCAGTTCCAGCTTTCTCAGGTTCTTCCACGATCGGAGGGGGTACCGGTGCCTCAGTGTTCTGATCAGGCTGGTTCTCAGGTTGGGTGTCCCGCGGCTGAGGAGCTGCATCTTCAAAGCCGAATGTACCAGATTTCTGGAGAAGTGGGCAGTCTCTGTATAGGTGGCCCACCTTGTGGCATCGGCGACATCTATATGGGACTCCTTCATAGTCGATGATCTGCCTGCGTTCAGTATCCCTCCATTGGATCGTAATGTGTTCCAGAAGGCCCCCTCTCGTGTCCAGATTAATGAGAATCCTGGCGTATGCCATCATTCCAGTCTGCAGATAGGATTTATCATATCCCATATAAACACCGATAGCATTCCCAATCCTCTTAAAGATGTCCTCTGACCAGTACTGGAGTGGTAGACCAGGTAGCCGAATCCATACTGGTCCAATGCCAATTTGCTCCGTCTCAGGGTCGAAGAGAGGAGTCCATCTTTTCAGGAGCACCGGTGCATGGTCAAAATGCCAGTATGATGAGAGTACCCAGTTAGTATGGTCTGCACGCGCGAATCGGAGTGCGAACCATCCCCGCACGAAGGTCTGCACAAATGGGATATCAACCAGATGGTGACCCCAAACATCCGCTGCCCACTGCTTCAATCGTGCAGCCGAGTAACTACGGCCACGGATGCGACCGACCAAGACACGGTCCGCAAAATCCATGGTCTCACCCCAACGAATGTCTTCTTCTAACCGGAGAAATACGTCCTCCTCCCTGGACTTAAAACACTTATATTTCCGCTTAGGGCCCCTGGGGGGGGGATGACGAAGGGGATGAGTAGGCAGAGTTGGGTTCTCCGACTGTAAATTCGGGTGCCCAGTCGGAAGGGGGTGACCAAGAGGGTCAGAAGACGAAGGTGCTCCAGTGAGAGGAGGAACAACGGTAAAACTGCCAGGCGAGATCTCGAAAGAGACAGGGATGCCAATGGAAGGTCCAGGGAGGGAAGGGTTGTGGTAATGAAGGGGGATAGAGTTCGAAACCAGGGGAAAAGAACCAGGGTTAGGGATGATACCGCTCGAAACAAACCCTAGATTAGCCGGAGAGTGCGGGGGAGTGGTAAGAGCGGGCCAGGAAGGCGGTTCGTCCGGGAGAATAACAGGAGGAACTGAATGCGGTTCAGAGAACGGAAACGGCGGAAATGGAGCAGAATAATCCGAGCTGTACATACCTCCAGATGCGTCAAGGGGGGTGCGCCAAATGGAGACCCCTTCCAATGGGTCCGCAGAGTAATCGACGGCTTCAATGTCTTCCATTGCCAGCTGCACCTAGGATCTGCAGACACCTCGAAACGGAAAGTAGCTGGGGGAAAACGACAGTTGTGAGGCCGTCCCGAGCAGTAGAGGATGTTCCGTCGCAGTTACGCCGTTAGTCGTGATGCGGGCTCAGATCACCATGAAGTTACCAGCAGGTGAAACGGCGGAGCGGTTAGGGTAAACAGTCACAGCGGAGAGCGGAACGGAGACGGGAAGGTGGTTCATGCACGGTCTGCAGGGTCCAGGAAGACCTAACCATAGCCCTTGCAAACCCTAGTTCGTCCGTACTCCATCCTTCTATCTAAATCTATAACCTAATTAAACCATTGTTATCTTATTAATTACACTGATAAATTATTAATTATCTTATTTTTCTCTGGGAATAATTAATTAATCACTAATTAATTATTATTCCTTGTCAAGTTTGACTAAATCCCTTAGGAATAATTAAATAAATCATTATTTTTTTATTATTCCTTAATGATATTTCTTGAGATGATAAATAAATCATTTATTTATTTATTATTTCTAAATAAAAGTTTAAATATTTTTTCTCTCCTAACTAAATATAATAAAATATTCCAAGTGGTTATTTCTAGAATGGGGTTAATAATATTTTATTATTGCTCATTATTCGAGGATAACCTAATATTTTGTTATAAATAGAAGGGTTTTCCATTCATTATTCACTTTTGATCATTTTCATTGCTGCACTCACTGTTGTAACTCTGATTATTATCATTGTCGCACACCATTTTTCTTTTCCATTTGAGTTCTCACTGAGCTCAAATATTTCATTTGTTGGGTTTTACACATTATAGAGGAGAGAGACTCTATTGAAAAGCTGAAGACATTTGAGGATAGACAAGAACCCATCCCATAGAGGGGGACTGGTAACATTTATTTGTTCCCTTCACAGGTGTTGTTTAATAAAATATATTCTTTATATATCTAGTTTCCATTGGATTATTGGAGTTACCTGCATTTATTACTATTTCATTTTGATGTTTAACTATGATCGTGGCATAGATCAGGGCTTTGGCAAGTTTTGTTTCTATCATTTGCTATAGATCTACAATGTTTAGCATCCATTTATATTGTTAAGATTGTTTGTCATCCACAGTCTTAGGTGATTTCTTTTCGTACACATATGAGAAGAAAACACTATAACATTATTGATGAGCAGCTATGCATTGATATGATCTATCCTAGTTTAGTTTAGTTGTATTGATTAATTAAGATTTAGTGATTTCTTTGATGATTCAATTGGTTCAGTGATTAGGTGATTTGATATAGTGATTGGTTTCAGAATTGTTATTTGATATTGGGCTAAAATGAGTGAAATGGGTCTAGTTTGAAAATATGATGAAAAGTGACCTACAGGTTTGATGTTTTGGGTCAAATGGATCCAGTATGAAATATTATGAAACGTGGTCCACGGAGGCGCTAAGGGTTTGACCCTTCAGTGGGGAAGTCGAAGCTTGCTTCTAGTGGTAGCTAGTGAATCTGATTAGGGGGTTGGAGCTCCCTTCCGTTAAGTTTCGGTAAATGAGAACAGGGGGTTGGAGCTCCCTTCCAATGGGTGTTGGAGAACAAGAGAAGGTTGTAGCCTTATGCAGGTGGCTGCTTGCGTACTGGTATGCATTTGCGCCAATACAATATTGTAAGATGTTTTCCTTTAAATTAAAAGATAAAGACAGAGACAATGACAAAGATGTCTTTCTGCCACATAGGGTTTCCACCTAAAAAACCTAGTGTCCTCATGTGTTGATGTGTTTCTTATGTGTTATGGTTTGTTCTGTTCTTACTGTTCATGGTTATTGTTCAATTAAAGGCTAATGAAGTAATGACATATTGGTTAAAGTAGAACACATGATTAAATACATGAGAAATTAGCTAACTGAATATACGATGTTTCCCTTCATCATTTTCGCATACATATGCTAATTTACTTAATGAGAGTAGCGTATAAAATATGAAAAAGAAAATTGAAAGGTTTAAGTGATTTTTAAAATAATGAATCACCCCCCACCCCCAGTATTTTTCCCAACAATTTAGTTAAGTTGGACCTGGTTGTAACTCCCAAAAGGAATTACCTTGTCAGTTCCCTAACATTCTTGGTTTATACGATGGGATGGTTTAGAAGACTCAATTGTTCTTGGGAAATATTAGCAATCAGCTACAATCTACTTTTAATGGTCATAAAACTGAATGTAAGGAAGGTATGAAAAAAGGGGAATGAAAGTGGAGTTTCATGGAGGAAAAACCCACATATGGAGGAGAAAACTTGCAAATGAAATTGCAGGGACACTTCCAACAAAGAATTGGATATGGAGGCAGAAGTTATGAAAACAAAGGAAAGATTCTTCAAACAAAAGATAAGTGTTATGTGCATTGAATTCTTAAAATATTGCATAGCTAAATTAATTGTGTGAAATTGCATGATTTATTTGACTAGAATTTAAGTCAACTTGGTTGTTCTCTTAAAATATTTTTCTGTCTCTTTTTTTATGCATAAAGATAAGTTAGAAAGCACAAAACCTTGCATTTAGAAATATAGACAACTATGTCTTAGTTCAGGAAAAATATTAATTGAGAATCATGTGCATAAAAGGACCAATTGCCAAGGCTCTTGAAAAGAATGTGTGATTTTTATTTTAATAGTTTTCTTGAAAAAGGAATACATGCTTAATGCACAAAGTTAATAATTATTTTGCCATGTTTTCTTGATAAAGAAACACTTATCTGCATGAAAAGAAAAGTTATTGTGTTAGATGTTCTCATAAAAGAAATATGCACTTGCATGTACAAAAAGAACAACTTTGGAATTAGATTTCTTGGAAAGAAAACACACATGAAACCTGCACACAAAAAGATTAAAGAAATCATGATATTTTTCATGAAAAGAGAAAGAAAATAAGTTATTTCATTAAAGAAAATATTGCCAAGGAATTATGAGAGAAAATTATATTACTAATTTCCTTGGAGATATTAGCATGATTCATATATACTCTTAATAGGAATATGTGCACAATAATAATATCCATTATAATGGAATTCTTGAAATACATTTCTATGTTAATCCTTGAAAAGAAAATATTAAAGTGAAATATCTTTGCATACATTATAAAATTCTTGGAAAAGAGAAAAGTTAATTAAATTAATTTTCTCGGAAGGGTTTTCATGAATATGTATGTATATATTACCCACATTGTTTATTTAAAGACTGCAAGGATTTAAGTGCAGAAAGACTTGCATAAGATTTTTGTGCATGAATTGATGAAAAATAAAGATTGTTTTCTTAAAAAATGCATATGAATTTTGTCCATACAAGAACAAGAATGCCTGCTTGTTTCATGAAAAGATTATGTGCATTGAAGTAAGGGTCATTGTGTTAAAAAAAACCATGTGTTGCATGCACAAAAGGGTAGTCATTGTGATATAGAAAATATGTTTTTGCATGTAGATAAAGAAATTTATTATACTAATTTTCTTGAAAAGATTGTCTGGCTAGATGAATTGTGTTAATTTCTTGATTTAGGAGCATAAAATGTTAAATTAACCTTGTTATTGTTACCTGGGTTTTATGCATAAAATATGGTTATGTATGGTAATTTATTGAAAGGGAAGCATGATAAAATTGCATGTAGAAAGATAGAGAAACAAAGTTATATTAAATTTTTTTGAAAAAAAGTGTGTATTTGTTTACATGAAAATAATAGCTAATGATGGTATAATTTTAGAGAAGAGAATATGTGTTGTGCATATTAAAGAATGGCTATTATGATAAGCTCTTGCATGCACAAAGAATAGTCATTATGTTATAGGCATATGTTCATTGCATGGATAGAAGAACTATTGAGCTATATTTATTTAGAAAAATTATATGTGGTTACTTTATGCTATCATAACTATTATCTTAGTTTTTTTTGGAATAAGATGTATATGCATGCAAGATTTGTGTTAGCTTTCATTTGGAAAGAACATAAATTCGCATGCGGGAAATGACAACATGTTGTATTAGCCTACATTGGAAAATATCCTTTTGGAAAGTATATGCATTTTCATGCATAGGAACAATGCTCATTGTTTTAGATTCTCTTACATATTTTCATACACCAAAAGTAATAGCTGAAGGGCTAGTTATTTTGGTAAAGTTTATGTAATTTGCATGCACAAAGATCATAATTGATGTGTTAGTTTCCTTTAAAAGAATGTATGGACAAACGTAGTGATTTTTCTTGCAAGAACGTGTGCTTGTGTAAAGGAAATATTAGTTAATGTGGTATTTATTTTATAGACATTCTTTGATGGTTACATGCTTATAACTAGCACATACGTAGTGTTGTTAAAGGAAGCATGTCGCGATATTTTGGTTGTATTACTTGAATGTACTTGAATAAATGGTGAAGCATTACTAGTATAGATTTATGAATTAGTTTACTAATACTTTATGTAATCGTGACATCAACGTATGTTGAAGACAACAATGGCAGGAAAGGATGGTGAATTGTGCAAAGGATATATTATGTTTAACATGGTGGCAGGTAAATAATTAATGGTCCATTCAAATGAGTGCAAGCCATAGGATGGTCCACTGAAAGAACAACCATACCACAAATATATGAAGATTGAAGATTTGTGGGTAAATGATATTATGATGATTGTAATAGCTTTTAGCCAGATATTTTGTATTTAAATGATATTTCCTTGTAAGATTTTATAAAAATGGTTAAGGGATGGACTCCCTTATAAACCATTGAGTGACGGGTAAATGTTTGTTGGTTTTCACCCTACTGGGTTTCCAGGGTATATTAGTGTCTAATGATGTCATTGCCTGTTGTGTCATTTTTATGATGTCGATTCCTTGCATGATATGACGTTTATATTATCAAGAATATGATTAACTAACTAAGTTAAAAGAATAATGTAATTGATGCAAGGTTATATCTACAAGTTTATGTTAATATGCTACAACAATAGTTTTTAATGGTTATGTAATTTACTATTCCTTTACTAAAGTTACTTTATGTAATGATGAAGATTATATCTAATGGATTGTTGAAAATGCAACAAGAAATTGTCCTTGAATTAAATTGGGAATAAAATTGTAATTCCACATCACATGACAACTCGTATTAGTTAACTAAGTTAATTTGACTTAGTTGGCTCAGTTAATTTGAGTTGAGGGTCTCACTTGAGTCATGTAGAGTGTCTCCTACTTTATAGGAGTACTAGTTGAGTTTATTTTGAGTTGTAATTAATTAATTCAGTTTAATTGAGTTAAAGTCAGTTAAACTAGTTCTAACTGTTGGAGGAACTAGTGGGAGGCCTAGTAGTGTGGTGTTTCCTACAATGATCAACCAGTTAATTGATGATTCACTCATAAATAACACACACATGTCAGATCTGAGAGTTACCCAGTTGAGATTGGAATTCAGGGACAGTGTACTCTCAATTTTATAATCATCCAAATCGTATATGTGGTGCATGCAATCAGAGGAAGGCCTATGAGGATTGCATTATTCGAATTGAGGGATTTCCATATTAATAGGGGTTAGTTCCCAAGGAAATAGGGACTTGGGCAAGAAGAAAATTGGTTAAGTATTGGTCTGGGCTTGTCTAGGAAGCTATGAGACAGATAGAGATAGTGCAGAGGTTTCTCGGGCTTGAGAAAAGCATTGTAATCTTCTCATATTTTCTGACTAATGCAATATATAGATAGCAAGGGTTTTTAGTTGTGGCTTTCCCTGGGAAATCATTATGTAATTTATTGATTGAATTATTTCTCTTGTATGCTTCTTGATTTCGCTATCATTGAGTAGAGTAGATTCAAGTCTATTGTTTTAGTAAATTACAATTAGCAGTTTGAATCTACAAGGAATTTCTACATGGTATTAGAGTATAAATCACTCTAGAAGAGGAGAATACGAGTTTGTCTTTTGCAGGTGAAATTGAATTTGCAGTATCATACTTCAGAGCTAGCATGATGTCGTTGTATGGATTGAGACTCGAATATACGCTTAAGAGTAGTTTGAACTATATTGCTTGGAAGGAAAAGATGGAGGTAGTGTTGGAAGACAATGGGCTTAAGGAATTCATAAACAAAGATATTTTTAAGCCTCCAACAACTGAAGCTCAAGATCTTGAAGAGTGGATAAAATGTGTTGCAAAGGCGAGAAGGATTATCTTGGAAGGAGTTCGAGATCATATTGTCTCGAACCTCCACAATCATTAGAGAACTTTTGAGGTCTAAAATGGCTCCCCTAAGAAAAATGTACAACCAAAATAAACTTTATAATAACTAATAGGATTCAATATGATGATGTCAGCCATGAGGGATGATTCACCATTTTCGGAGTACAAAAGTAAAAAGATTAAAAATAATAAAATAATAAAACTATTTTTTCAACTTGTATTTTCAACTTATCTCCCTAAGGGTTTACTCAAATTTCGAGCAGGAGTACTCGTTGGATGCAAAATATAATTCCTCATCCAAGGAGTACCCATGTTGCATACTTTCGATGGACCCTAGTACACGAAAAATGAGAAATACATGAAAAATTGTGATTGCAATCATGTTTTTCATGTATTTATCATTTTTCGAGTAGAAGGGTCCCTCGAAAGTATGCAACATGGGTACTCCTTGGATGAGGAACCAAATTATGCATCCAACAAGTGTTCCTGCTCGAAATTTGAGTAAATCCATAGGGAGATAAGTTAAAAATATGATTCTAAAAAGCAGGTTTTTCTTTCTTCCCTCTAAAATTTGATGATGTAATCTAATATTATTTTATTATTTCCACTATTATTTTAAAATTTCCTTAGGAGACCCATTTTAGACCTCAAATTTCCTCTAATGAAGGAGACTCCATATGCAATGTGGAAGGCCTTGACAAGCTTGTTTCAAAACAACAGTGACCACAGGAAGTTGGCATTGAAGGACAAGCTTAGAAAAATCAAGATCGAGAAGGGCGACACAATACCAAAGTACTTGACCAAGTTCACCCAATGTCAAGATGAGCTTGGAAGTGTTGGTGTTATAGTTTTTGAAGATGATATTGTCAGCCTAGCACTTCTAAGCCTTCCCAAGAGCTAGCACAACTACCAGGATTTGGTAAATGGGAGGGAGAAGCTACCAGAGTGGGAGCATTTATGGTCCGACTTGGTGCAAGAAGAGATTTGGTGGAACACTAAAGATGGATCCTCATCCAAGAATGATGATGAGGAGAACTGTGCCTTAGCTGGAAAAGCAAAGAAATCGGAAGGGAAGTCATCCCATTCCAAATTAGATTCCAGTCAAGGTGGCAAGAAGAAGGACTTGTCGAAGATTAAATGTTTTCACTATCATGAGTTTGGACACTATGCCACGAAGTGCCCGTACAAGATGGCCGAAAAGAATCCATCAGGAGGAGCAGCAGGTGAAGCTCTTGCTTCACAATTCGAGCTGGATTTCACCCTCATTTCTTGCATGGTGACATTGGTGATGGGTAGTGTGTGGTATCTAGATAGTGAAACCTCATTCCATATGACCGGAAACAAAGAATTCTTCAGTGACTTGGAGGAGAAGGACCTCCAGATGCACATCGAAATGGGAGATGATGGAAGGTATAGTGCGACCGACATTGGTATTGTTACTTTTTAGAGGGAGTTTGGTTCTCCTCTCACATTAAACGATGTCATGTATTTTCCATGTCTGAAGAAGAATTTAGTTTCAATTGCTATGTTGGAGGACTGTGGATACAATGTGATATTTAGCAAAGGAAATGATTTCCTTCATCACATATCCTTAGGACAAGTGAAATGGATCGGGGTTCGAGTGAAGAACCTCTACAAATTGGATGTAGAATATTGTGTTGCTTTGAGAAAAAATCAGAGAAGGTGCATAGTCGAGACATCAGTGAGTTGTGGCATAGAAGATTGAGTCACTTCACTGTGGAGATTTGAAGATCATGTAATAGATTTCTACAAGACTTCCCAAGGGTGCACTAGAGTAGAGAGATACATGCAAACGGTGTACATTGGGGAATTACACGAAAGCCACCTTTCATGATAAGGACAGTCGAGCGCAAGCGATCCTTGAAAGAGTTCACTCAGATATGTGTGGACCGTTCTTGATAGCCTCCAAGGCCAAGAACAGGTATTATGTAATATTTTCTAGATGATTTCTCATGTAAATGTTGGATTTTCTTCATGCAAAATAAATATCATATGTTCACTAAATTTTGTGAATTTAAAGCACTTTTTGAGAAAGACACTAGCAAGAAAATGAAGGTTCTCAGTAGCGATAACGGTGGATAATATGTGTCGAATGAATTCAAGAACTTATGTGAATCAAAATGCTTTCGACGAGAGTTAATAGCACCCCATAACCCACAACATAATGGGGTGGCTAAAAGGAAGAAAATAAGTATAGTGGGAGTTACACGGGTAATGTTACATTATCAAGGCCTACCGTTGCACTTGTGGGATGAAGCATGCAACACAATTGTATATGTGAAGAACAAAAGTCCTCATCGTATTCTCGGGATGAGTACATCGGAAGAATATTTTTCAGGTAAGAAACCAGATGTGGCACACTTCAATACCTTTGGTTCATTAGTTTACTGTCATCTTACCAAGGATGCAAGGAAAAATCTAGAGCCAACAAATAAGTTGGGCATATTTGTGGGGTACACTGATAAGATGATGTGGTTCATAGAGATGTGAAGTTCAATGAAGAGAAGGCCATGAGATGTTGCCTTGAGATGGAGCTTCAGTTACATGAAGATGAGGGCCTTTTAGCTCCAAAGGAGGAACCTCAGGATGATGTGGAGTAGCCACATGTAGAGGAGTGAAGAGTGGAAGCACCCACTCATGCAGATACTTCCAGAGATGGAAGGAAGTGTACCAGAGAGGCCAACAGATTAATGCATGATTCTAGAGAGAATGTGGGAACACCCACATCACAGCACAGGCAGAGGAGCTCACCAAATCAATACACTGGCTACATGGCTCTGATGAGTGAGAGTGTATAGATTCAGCCATCCTCATTCAAAGAAGCAATGCAAAAACCAGTATGGGTTGATGCCATGGTTAAGGAGTATGACTCCATTATCAAAAACGATGTTTTGGAAGTGGTTTCAAGACTAGTAGACAAGTCAGTGGTGAGTTCCAGATGGATTTACAAGGTAAAGAAAGAAACATATGGGAGTGCAGAGAAACACAAGTCCATATTTGTGGGCAGAGGGTTCTCTCAGGTGGAGGGAATTGATTACGAGGAGACCTTTGCTCCGGTAGCAAGGTACTCTTCAATAAGATCTATTATAGCACTTTTAGTGTAGATGGGATAGATATATCAGATGAGTATGAAGACACCATTCCTCAACAAGTGATTGAGGAAGAGGTGTACATTGAGCATCCAGAAGGATTTGAGACCTTCAATAGAGAGTCGCATGTGTGAAAACTCAAGTGAGCGTTGTCTGGATTGAAATAAGCACCCCCGTGCTTGGTACACCAAGATTGACAACTATTTAACCAGGTTGGGATTCACCAAAAGTGAAGTACATGTGAACCTTTACCATATTTTGATTGAAGGTAAATTGTTGATTAGAGTATTATATGTCAATGATTTAATTATAACGGGTGATGAGCAGCTAGTAAAATCTTGCAAAGAGGATCTTGCAAGAGAATTTGAGATGAAGGACCTGGGGCTCATGCATTATTTCCTTGGTATGGAAGTATGGCAAGGAGATGAGGAACTGTTTGTCTCTCAGGGAAAGTATGTCAATGAGATACTAAAGAAGTTCCACATGGAGAGAAGCAAACCCATGGAGACTCCTCTAGCAAGGAATTGGAGGAAGGAAGATGTTACTTCAGGTGAAGTAGTGGAGGCTACTATTTACATGAAGCTTTTGGGTTCACTTATGTATTTGGTGAACACATGACTGGACATATTTTTTGCAATTAACCAGCTTAGTCAAGCAATGGTTAAGCCAACCAAACTTTATTGGAAGGTAGCTAAACATGTGTTGAGATACCTCAGAGGCACCACTCAATTTGGTCTTTGGTACAGATGGAAAAAGGGAGTGAAGTTGCAAGGCTTCACAGATGCAGATTGGGCAGGGAGTCCATCTAACAGGAAGAGCACATCAAGGGGAATCTTCAATATTGGGTTAACAACAATTTCTTGGTACAATAGGAATCAGAGATCAGTTGCACTCAATTCGACAGAAGCAGAGTACATGGATGCTAGTCAAGCAACTTGTGAAGCTACCTGGATGAGGAAGATCCTGGTTGGTTTATTTCAGCAGTAGATGGATCCTATAGTGATTTACTGTGACAATCAGAGTTGTATCAAACTCTCTGAGAATCAAGTTTTTCATGATTTATTCAAGCATATCGACATCCAATATCACCATCTACGAGATTGTGTGCAGAGGAGAATCATGTTGCTAGAGTAAATTCCTACAGAGGAACATGATTGAGATATTTTGAAGAAGGCATTGCCAAGATGCAAATTCGAGTTCCATAGAGGTAGGATCAGGGTAGAATTAAATTGGTAATAAAGTTGTAATTCCACTTTACATGACAACTTGTATTAGTTAACTAAGTTAATTTGACTTCGGCTCAGTTAATTCGATTTAAGGGTCTAACTTGAGTCACGTAGAGTGTCTCCTATGCCTTGGTTGATTTTATTTTGAGTTGTAATTAATTAACTCAGTTTAACTAAGTTAAAGTTAGTTAAAATAGTTCTAACTGTTGGAGGAACTAGTTAACTGATGACTCACACATAAATAACTCATCCATGTCAGATCTGAGAGTTACCCAGCTGAGATTGGAGTTCAGGGATAGTGTACTATAAGTTGTAAAATTATATGAATTGTACAAGTGGTGCATGCAGTCATAAGAAGGCCTACGAGGATTGCTTAATTTCAATTGAGGAATTTCCCTAATTAATGTTAATTCCCAAGGGAAAAACCCAAGGAAATAGGGACTTGGGAAATCAAAAAATTGGTTAAGTATTGGCCTAGGCTTGTCTAGGAAGCTGTGAGACAGATAAAGATAATGCACAGGTTGCTCGGGCTTGAGAAAGGCATTGTAATCTTCTCATATTTTATTACTAATTCAATATACATATAGCATGGGTTTTTAGTTGTGGCTTTCCCCAGGAAATCATTGTGTAATGTGTTGATTGAATTCTTTCTCTTGTATGCTTCATGATAATTTTTTCCAGAGTAGATTTAAGTCTATTGTTTTAGTAAATTACAATTAACAGATTGAATCTACAAGGAATTTCTACATGGTTAATAAGGAATATGGAATAATAATTTGGATACTCATATTTTCTTACTCATTCAAAATACATATAGCATGGCCTTTTGGTTGTGGCTTTCCCCAGGAAATCATTGTGTAATGTGTATCGAATTCTTTCTCTTGTATGCTTCATGATTTCGCAATCGTTTAATTGTTTCCAGAGTAGATTCAAGTCTATTGTTTTAGTAAATTACAACACTTTGAATCTACAAGGAATTTCTACATGGTTAATAAGGAATATGGAATAGTAATTTGGATACTTAACCGGGTAAATTGTGTAAAAAAATTCTAACTCCATGCGAGGTTACTAGGGGATGTTATAGTAGTAACGACAACACAATAATTTTTAGATATTATATATATATATATATATATATATATATATATATATATATATATATATATATATATATATATATATATATATATATATATATATATAGATTCAAGAACACATAAATAATGGTGGGCAATAACTCTTGGTAAGTATACTTATTTACATCTTGCTCCTATCCATTTTTATGCAAATCTTGCTTAAATTATGGTGGGCCATAATTAATGGTAAATCATGAGTATGAGTTATTTTCAAGGATTTTAATTTTAGGTGGTTTTCCTACTAAGATTCATGAAAAATCATTGTACATTTTCAAGATTTTAATTTTAGGTGGTTTTCCTAAGAAGCTTAATGAAAAATCATTGTACAACTATCTAAAAATTATAGCATAAATATTGCAACTACATCTGAAAATTTTAAGGTAGTTATCTATTTTGCATTCTATAATGCAAAGGCTGCAATAAGAACTTAAGTTATGATCTAAAGAAATATTTGAAAAATGAAATTTTCTTCTCCTGGTGGAGCAAACACTCACTGGGATGTCATCTCCTCCCAGCGGTTTCAAATCCAACGGGGAGACACCATACCCCCTAATAGTAAGGTTGGAAGGATAGGCATCCCATTGGAGTTTGGGATCTTGGCTCCAGCATCTAGGTCCTAAGAGGTTGTTAGTTCCCCATCAAAGAATTTTCCTTAAAGAAAAATAAAAATTTTAGTAATATTGAAAGAAAAAAAAAATATATTTCAAAGTTATACATTATAACATGCATTAATTCTCAACGGGCAAGTCTATTGCTATAGTTCTCTCTTGACAGGGACTAATAAGTGTTGTAGCTTAGTCATGTCACTCAAGTTAAAAATTATGCTCTCGGAAAAATTGCATAAAAAATTATAGCCTACATTTATCAATGGTAAATTAATAGCGGTAAATTAAATTATAATTTTGCTTTAATAAATTAAGATGTGAAGTGGATAAATTTTTTCTTTAATAAATTAAGATGTGAAGTGGATTAATTAATTGTTTGTTGAGTCACATGGACTTGCTTAAATTTTGGTGGGTAGTAACAGCTAATAGATACTTTTACTCCTACTTAAGTGCTGAGGAAAACATAAATAATGGTAAGTAACTATTGGTAAGTATATTTATTTACATCTTATTCTTATCTATTTATGCAAATACTTCTTAAACTATGCAATCGATGGCCAATATATATTATTTACCATATGAGTTATTTTCAAGGATTTAATGGTTTTTGTTAAAGTTTAAGAATAAAAATCATTACAATATCTAAAAATATGCATGAATATTGCAACTATATCCATTAATTATGGCATAAAATATGTGAGGCATTTATGCATTATATTATGCAAAGGACCTTCAAGTTATGGTCTAATCAAATATTTAAAAAATATTTTTTTTAATAATATTGATAAATAAATATTTATTTTTCAAAATTAAATATTACAAATTGCATTAGTCATACTAAACAAAAAATATCAAAAGAGAAATAAATTACTAAAATTGTAAAAAAAAAGAAAATAGTAAATCCCCCTCTTCACAAAAAATAATAATGATTATATCAAATAAAATAAAATATATTTTATAATTGTATTAAAATTCAGTAAATTTATTTTATAGAATTATAATTTTTAATTTTTAAATTTATTTTATTTTTAAAACAATTAAATAAAGTTAAAATATTAACATGCGTAATTTGGTAAGGTTAAAGAATTTCAATTTCCTTTAAATACCTAAAAAGACACCAATATAATAAAGAACATATCAAATAAGCACCGTATATCATAAAGGGTATATCACATCCTTCTAAACTAGTTAAATGAAACAAATGTGAAGCGAACGTTTCTGTTAACTTTAAATAAAACTTTTCGTATTTGAATTTTGAACGTCATTAACAAACGCTTTCGTTAATTTTAAATAAATTTTCCTATTTATATTTTAAACATAAGGCAAACGGTTCTGTTAATTTTAAATGGTTTTTCGTATTTAAATTTTATAATTTTAAACACACCAAACAGTGCGTGCACGGTACTTCCCTGCACCCGCGCACCAAATCCAATCACAATCCTATGTAAATTTATTTATAATATTTTCCTTTTTATTTTAATAGATTTTGACATACACCCTATTGAAACGGGAAAATTTTACTCTTCCAGTAGCATAATCAAACAAGTAATAAAACTATTTTAGGTTATTTTGTTAATATTTTAAAATAAAAATAATTTTATAGAGTGCAGAAGAGATGATAAGATGTTTTGTTAAATTATTTACAAAGTTAAATTTTATTTATTTGAAAAAAAAAATTATATATATATATATATAATCATTTTAACCATTAATTAAATTAATTAATTTTATCTTAAATTTTATAAAATGATTTAATCTTGGATTGGTTTAACTTATATAATTAGAATTCCAAAAAATTTCATTGGAAATAGTAATTAAAATATATATCTATATATATATATATATATATATATATATATATATATAATTTCAGCTGAACCGGATGTGACGGTTACAGGTTCAAAACCATGTAAATAATCCCACCACATACTCTTTAAAAGAAAATATATATATATATATATATATATATATAGTTTTTACAATTATATCACCTAATTTCCCCACAAAAATCATAAATGTAAAACAATTATCTTATCATGCTGAGAAAAAGACGTCCAAGTTTGTGCTACTTATTTCTCTCCACTTTGATATGGACATTAATGTTTTAGCATAGATATTTCCACAGTCAATAAATTGTAAATGATGATTTCTTGCTAATACATTGTTGGAGGAATCACTGCCCAGATTCCATTTCCACCTTGGAGATCCTAATTACCAGTTTGGAAAGTTTACCAATACCTACAAGTTTTGGTGTAACTACAAACCTTTTCATGGTATCAGAGAGCCTGGATCAGGTTTAATTCCCCCGAGTTAACTCAGAAAGGGGTGTTAAAAGAATTACTGCACCTCTATGGAATCTGTAATTTCCACCTTGAAAATCTTAATTACCTGTTTGGAAAGTTTACCAATACCTACTAATTTTGACATAATAACAAACCTCTTCACACATAATTGCGACAAACAGTTATTCAGAAATCATCTTCAACAATAAACACTAATAATTTTTTCAAAATAGAAAGATAATCCAATAAACACTAATAATTTTAAAATGGAAAGATAGAGGATTAGCACACCAATTTCACCGGCCACAAATAATCACCGGCCGTCGTTTACAACCGAACTGGCGTCAATCTGAACGAATACATAAAACTGAAACACCGACGATCGAATCCCGGCGCCTCTTTCAAATTTCTATTTAATGTCCCGCGTACATCAGCCACTATTATGATGAAAAGCAAAAAGAGTCACCCTGTACCTTTCCACACGGCGGAGTTATTTGGTGTGGACAACTGGCCGAGCTTCTCCCTTTTGTTTTATTCTTTGAAACCCAAACTCTCTCGCACCCAATTATAATTTATTAAAATTTCAGGCTATAGGTTCCACATGCATGCCCGCCCTTTTTTGTATTTTTTAATCCTACTCTTTCAACCCTAATTTTCGATTTTTAAAAGGAATGCAGGTGTAAGCAGTCGGTTCCACATACCTACTCGCCCTTTTTTTAAATTTTTACAGTTATCTTTTTCTCTTAAATATTAGGTTTGGTTGGCATTCAGTTTTACCTTAATAGACTAATATTTCTTGTCACTGCAAATCCATCACTTAAATATTAGGTTTGGTTGGTATTCAGTTTTACCTTAATATACTAATATTTTTTGTCACTACAAATACATCGCTTCACATACGTGGTAAATCACATCATTTTTAGCTACTGATGTCGAAATCTACCAAATATCAGAAATAAAGTTTTCTTCAATTTGGAGAAGATGAAATCCAACCACATACCTAAGAGTTCTCTCCTGGATTGATGATAATATATTTAATTTTGATATCAAGAAGTGGTTTCTCTTCCAAACAACTAAAGTGGTACCTCAAATATATATGTATATAGTTGAGGTACCACTTTAGTTGTTTGGTTGATTCAACGTATATGTGTGATAATTTATAAGTTGAAGTACGACAATGTCCTTTCCATATTTACAAAGCTGGTTGCACGTAAGTTGCCCAAAGCGTATGGCAAAATTGGTGTTGTTTCTTTAATATGTTTTGAAGTTTTTAGTTGGAATTTTATGGGACAATTTTTTATTAAATTATAAAATTTAGTCAAATCCATAAATTTTTAATAGTTTTTTAATAAATTTAATAAAATATAAAAAAATAATAATAAAAAAAAACCTAAGCCATATTCTCTATATTCACACATGTTATTCATCTTACAATATTACAAATATATTCACATGTTATTCATCTTCCAATATTACAAATATACTATACAAATATGTTGTTTATTTTCTAATATTACAAATATGAAACCACATGAATTACTCAGGGTTAAAGTAAATCGAGAAACACATTTAGAAAAACAACTAAATTCCAAAATTTGAAATACAATGTTATATATGAATAAAAGGTAACAAAATTCGACCCAAAAAACAAACCAACATACTCCAAAACATAAAACAAATATACTAAGACATAAAGTCTCATTCGTTTTCCAAACCATTCCTACGTGTCATTTGGACAACTTCTTGCTTGTCACATCTTCTGTCATGTGTTCACATGCCGCATGCCTTCAACGGATTCGATGTCATCCATGCTCGTTTCCAACCCCATCAGATTGTGTTGCTTCATGACACAATTCCATATCCAATACTAATGCATAACCGAAGACAGACTCCCTGTCATTTGGATCTCCTACCCAATAAAAAAAAAAAAGGTTGTAAATTCAACTTTCAAATTATTAGTATATTCAATACCAAAAATTTGTAGTGTATTTTAAATATTAAAGAATTTTCTTGGTTACTTTCCAATAACTATCATGTGGCTTAGCCATGAATTGACTATGTTAAATGAAGATGTGATATCTAGCATCGTTGCAGCTAAATAATTTAGACTTTCCACCAATTGCAAGTACAAAGTACCATTCACTTAATTTGTTCCATCATGATTGTTGAATTTAATACTTTTCTCTAATGGTGTAGATACCAATTTACTTTGAGTGGGCCTAATGGTTAAGAATATGTTCTTCCTCATAAGAGGTCACAAGTGCAAATCCAGAGGCGGGTAGGGTATGTACACCTTTATAGACTTTAGTAATCAAATTAGTACATGCAACTAGGTCCTTTGTCCCATAAACAAGAAGGTCCATTATAGTGTGTGGCTTGGATGTAACCTTAAAAATAGATGATGATGATGATGATGATGAACATTTTGATTAATTTCTTTGTATATTTTATTTTGCATGATCAAATTTTTACCATCATTTCTCCAAACTTCAAGGCCTAAACAAAATGTAACTTCCAAGGTCCTTCATCTCAAATTTATTTTGATTAATTCCTTTGCATATTTACTTTCCATGATCAAAATTTTACCATCATCTCTCCAAACTTCAAGGCCTAAATAGAATGCAACTTCCAAGATCCTTCATCTCAAATTTTGTGACAACCATCTTTTGATCATTTCAAGTAACTTAGTGGCATTTTCTGTTATGATAAGATCATCAACATAAAAATAAATCAAATCAATATATTTTTTCTTTCTTCTTCATATACATATTTGGATCTCCTTTACTTTTAATAAAACCTTGTTGAAATATCAGAGGTATCCATCTTCACATGCCAAGAGTTGGGTTCCTATTCGAACCCATATAATGCTTTATGTAACTTGCAAACAAGATGATTTTTTCGCTACTTTACAAAACCTTCTCGCTAAACAAGATAAACTTCTTCGTTTACTTCTCCATTTAAAATAGATTACTTAGCATCTAGTTATGCTTAGTAGTCAATGCAATCATCATCATAATGGTGTTCATTTTATCTATAAGGGAAATGATGTCTCCATAGTCTACTCCTTTCTTTTGTGGATATTCCTTTGCTACCGATCTAGCTTTATAATTATCTATATTTACATCAACATTAAACTTGGTTTTGAAAAATCATTTTGAATTTGTAGGGACTTTATTCTTAAGCAATTTTGTCAGTTCCCATGTTTCATTTTTCATAATAAAATCATATTCTTTTTTCATGGCATCTATCCATTATTTATATTATTTATCTTGCTCATAATTTAAAGGTCTCACAATATTCATAACTTAAGTTATTCATGAATAATGTTTATACCTTATAAGTATTTGAATTTGTCTTTTTGATATTCATAATGCCTCACTACCTTTTGGAGTTTCTTTGCTTCTTCTTGGTGTGCTCTAGCTACTTGTAGCTTCAATGTTACCTTGATATTCAACATCAACCTATCGATCTTCCACCTCTTCTACTTTGTTGTCTTCGAGTAACTTCCATACACTATGCTCACCCTCTTTCTGGATCCATTATGTACATTCATAATATATGATATATTTTCTCTTAAATACTTTGTGAGTGATAGGGTCATATATTTTATAAGATTTATAATCAAAACAATAACCCATAAAGATGCATTGATTTCCTTGGCATCAAGATTGATTTTATTTTCTTTGGGAACATTAGAAAAAGATTTGCTTCTAGAAATTCTCAAATGACTTACAATTGGTTTATAGCCATGAAATGTGTCATAAGGTGTTTTGTGCTCTAGAATTTTTGTAGGACTTCTATTTTTCAAATATCTAGCAATGCTTATTGCTTCAACAAAAAAAATCATTAGATAATTTTTTACCTTTAATCATGTATTGAGCACATTCAACCAAAGTTTTATTTTTCCTCTCAGCTACTCCAATATGTTGAGGAGTGTGTAACACTATAAATTGTTGTTGAACCCCATTGTTATTACAATAGTTTATGAATTCCCTTGAAGTGTATTATCCCCCTTGATGTAACCTGAGGATCTTAATCTGTATTATTGATCCAAATCATTATACTTCAAAGATGCATACATAATTGCATATAAAAGAGCATGTAACCATGAAAGCATATAACATAAAAGAAGTGTAAATAAATGACAACCATGAGAAGTAAAGACACAACAGGTTGGTAACGGAGTTTACCTAGTGTGGGTTACGTCTTTGGGCTCTGCTCAAAGTGGGGAGGCCGCTTTCATCTATCTTCAACAAAAAGTCAAATTACATGCATGCACAAAAGGCACCTTATACTTCCATTTCTGGGGATGGCCTGAAAATGCACACCTTTGCTAAAGAAATGGACTACACCACTAAATTCGTGGCACGAAATCGTGTCAAATGACTGTAAAATTAGCCCCTTTCTAACACTGTCAAAATCTGTACCCTCAGGAATCTCAAAGATTCCCTAAAGATTCTTCCACACGGGTTGACTGGAATTATGCTGCGTAGATGACAAATCTGACTTCACCACTGGACTCCTTGTGAAAAATTGAGTAATTTGAGGGTTGGTTCTGAAACTGTCGAAATTTGGCCCTTAGGGAATCTTTTAGATTCCTTATTATCCACAAAGATTCCCCTTTGTAAGTAGACTTAAGACATGCTACTTAGATCCAAAAATAGATCACGCCATTAGACTCCTGGTGAAAGTCTGGTTCGTTTGAGTATAAATTTGGCATGATTATGTCATTGTGAAAATTTGGCCCCAAGGAAATCGTTTAGATCCTCATTGATTCTGCATGGAATAGTCTACGAAATATTCTAGGGAATATTCCCCTGGAATATTCTCTATCTCAAAAAATCATGTCCAGCCTGCGCGCAGTTCCTCCTCTGGGTTCCACACATGCTCCTCTCTCCTCCATCCCAATCAAATGGCAAAGTTTGGGTTTTATAAAAAATCTCGAGTGGAGTTTTCAAGTAAAGCTTGTTGGGTTGTTGTTAGAGTTGCTAGCTTGAGGGGCGGAGGTCTCGGGGTCAAACCCATGGGCCTCCCCCCATATGACGATTTTTTGGATTTTTATGGGGTGTTTACGGGTTTTTGTTTTATGGCGTGTTTGTTTTGTTTTGTAAAGTCGTCGATTAGGGGGGTCAGTGGACCTGCCAACCGTGGGTTCAAATCCCACTGGCCTTGTTTTATTTGGTGGGAGTTATATAATGGCATAAGTTGGCAATGAGTTTGCAGGGCTTGACCACCCGCCAACCTATTTATAATATTCATATATATTCGTTTGGGGGTTGGCGGGGATGACGGCGCGCCAACTCAAAAATATATATTTTTATATGTTTATATATATTATAACGTATTGGACAAAAACCACTGACCGAAAATTAGGGGTCATCGGCAATTTTAAAGAGGCAACAAATTCACCTGTTCCGACGACTGGAATCCATCGCTGGTAAGTTCCAAATTGGAGCCTCGTTAATGGCCGCCAAATTTAGTAGCTTCCGCCAAACTTATTCAGACCTCTAATTTTAGCAAACCTCTAAATTTAGTTGGCGCTCTTGCCAAATTTAGCCAATGGGCCTAGTTTGACAAAAACTTTGACTGGCCATAACTTTCACATACAAGCTCGGATTGAGGTGTCATTTGTGTCGTTGGAAAGTTTGCAATGAGCTCTTTGATGTGACTCTAGTTTCATGGTAATCTAAGAACTTTGATGTTTTAGCCTTTCTTGAGCCCTCTTTGATCACTGAGTGTTTCGGGAGCCACCTAGATCATTCCTCCCCAATAAGGAGCTTTTGGTCCTCCAAAAGCATGAACACATTCTGTTATCTTCATTTGCTTTGTTAAGCCACACTTTCTCCAACATATGAAATCCTATGGTACATTCTTTGCAAATTACATACAAGACCAAACATGACTCAAACAACCCCATACTTGCCAAGATTTTATAACATACACTCTTTGGTCAAGTTTACATCATGATAGAAACCAATACCCAAGCTATCAATAAAAGGCCAAAAACATCATCATTTCTTTAATAAGTGATGGAAAACACATCATCGTTTTTACAATTATATCGCAACACATGATTTACAAAATGCGACCATGACAAACTACCATATCTAGTAAAACCATCTCTCAATTTTTTTCAAGGTGAATGGGTCATCTCCCTGTGGCGGATTCGCTTGTTGAACATATTCACCAGTGGGTTCCTTCATAGGTGCTTTCTGGGCATGGAGTATCTAACACATGGCTCTCTGGTGTCCATCCTCATTGTAGTGACTACAATCATTCTTTCTTCTCCAAACTTTTTGGATCATCTTGGAACACTTATTCCTTGTGCGCTTGTGATAAGTGCCCATGGAATCCTCACTATCATTGGAATGTGATGAAGTGCTCCCGCCATTTGTTGTTGGTTGGTCACTAGTTGTCTTGGGGCATTCCCTAACCTCTTTTCTGACATATCCAAGTCATGAATAATGAGACAATTCCTCCACTTTGATGGGATTCAAAATGCCTTGGAAATTAATGTTGAGGCCCTTTCCTTGATAACCCGTTTTCTTCAACAATTTTGACCCATTTCTTGTAGTATGTTTCTCAAAAGTAGCGAAATCATCATCATAAAAAGAACATGAAATTGAAGAATCACTTTTTACCTCAAGCTTGTTATATTGTAACTTTCCCAAGGCCTCCTCCTTAACTTGTAACTGATGTTGCAACCTTTATTTCTCCTCCTCTTCTTCTTGTAGGAGTCTCTTTATTTCAACATTATCTGCTTGAATTCTTTGGTTGATATCTTCGAGTTCTTGGAGCCATGAAACACTTGGTGTCTCCTCATTTTTGGCACAACATCTGCTGAAACCTTTGTCTCATTTCTCGAATCAGAACCCAAGTAGATAGGTCCATCTTATATAATCCCAAGGGTTGCAATATTCATTTCATCACCTGAATTTGATCCCAGGTCAATTGGTCCAACACCTGTAGATCCTGTAGTTGTGATCTTCTCATCATTCTCTAATTCAGAGTCTTGGTCTTGTTTCATAGTTGCAACTATCTTCTGCTTCTCTTTTCTATCATTCTTCGTTGGCCTCAACTCTAGATGCAATTTCCAGCAATGTTCCTCATCATGCCCTTCTTTTTCAAAATGAGTGCAAGAGGGCTTTGCTTCCTTTCTCCTAGTTGTTGTTGTCCTCTTTGGGCAATCTTCTTGCTCATGCTTCCCCCTTCTTTCAATATGTACAACCTTCACACTAGCTTCATCAAGAGTTTTAGGTTCAAATAATAACAATGAATGATGCAAATAACTATGCAAAGAGACAATATATTTCATCAACGTCTCAGGAGTGTCTAATGGAACATTCAATGCTAGTGCTTGTTTCCTAAACTCCTCTATAAAATTATGAAAATTTTATCTTTTACTTTGTTTCAAATATTGCCATTCCATCATGGCTTTCTATCTGTAACCCAATGGGTAAAATTGTCCTCTTAAAGCAGAAAAAAACTCAGACCAAGATGAAAGAAGTTTACAACTACTCTTACCACCTTTCTGTAGTTTTCCTTCTCACTAGATGAGAGCAGTGCCACTCAATCGAAGGGATGCTAGTTTGGTAGCCTTCACTATCTTTCCTTTGTCGACATCACTGGCTTCTTCGGTAGCCTTCTTTATATTTCCTTTTACCATATCTAATACCTTGTTCTTCTCAAGGATTTGGTCAATCCCCTTCTTCCATGATCTGAAGTTGTATGCTCCTTAAAGCTAGTTCTCACCCTTGATAGAGTTAGACATCTTCCTTGAATATGATAGATTCCCACCCTAAGATAGTGCCTCTAAATGGATCTGCCTTTTTCTTCTTTCTTCACCAAAGCTCTAATACCATGCTGGAAAATCAGAAAGGAAGTAAAGATTTTCTCAATATTTTAATTACTCGTGATGTTAATTGTTATTATGATTCTTTAAATATTCTTTAGTTCATCAAGAAATTACACAAAGCAGCAGCACATAAAACAATGAACACAAGATGTAGGCACATGCCAAGGCAAAACCCCCCTCGAGGGGAAAAACGGTCAAAGTAATTTTTCCTTTCAACGGTATTATTTGAGACTCTTCACCCTAGACCTTAACGAGACCTTCCCCCCACACCAATTTAGCCTCTAGATGATTGATCTCTTTCGAGAAACGTCGACTATGCAGCAACTTGCAGCAGCTCATGGCTTCCGGTAGTAGTCCAACTTGGGAGACTTCGTTCTACCAATCCAAAGCACAAAACAGGGAGAGACCACCAGCAAAATTTTGATTTTACTTGACTCTTTAGACTCCCCCAAACTCACATTCACTTTAGATTCCTGACATAAGACTTTCCCAACCTCCTACTTCGCACTTCTACCCAGAAAACAGATTTTCATACTTCTACCCAGAAGAGAGAGAATGAGAAGTGATCTTCAAATGAATTTGTAGTCCTTCCTTTTATAGGATTCTTGTGGGGTGGAATGGGTCCTTAGGCTAACTTGATCTTCTCTTAGGCCGACATGGTGTGGAGGTTCCATAATTCATATTTGACTCAATACTTAACCGATTTACATGATTCAAAAGCCCAAGAAGGGTCTCTTTAAATGTACAATAATTCTATAGACTCAGAATAAATCCTAGAAGTCCTCAATGGGGAATTTGACCTAAAACATAGTGACCCAAGCATGAAACCCATGCTTTAATAAGTCACAATAATAATTATAATAATAATTTTCTTTATTATTTTGACAAGTACATTATTGAAGACCGAACATAGTTACTTTTTCCAACAGAAATCCCAGTCCTACCTAAAATGTATTGTAGCTTATTGAGATATGGAGAGCTCTGTTGTAGTTTTGTTGGACATAGGGGAGGATTTCATCCCATGTGCATGAATGCTTCAATTTGTACATCCAAAAAATGTGTACAACCATCCTATTGACAACCTCTGTTTGGTCATCAGTTTGGGGGTGGAAAGTCGTGGACTTAGTAAGTTTGGTATCCAACATCGACTGGAAAGACTTAACTAAAATGTACTTATGAATCTATTGTCCTAATCTAAGACAATGGACTGTGGGATCCCAAAGTGTACCCACATTCACTCAAAGAAGAGATTAGTAGTGGCCTCTGCTATGATACTCTTCTTGAAGGCCACCATAAAGGTCATCTTAGAGAATCTATTGACGACCATGAAAACACAGTCATTGTTGTGCTTAGTAGAATGAAGGTTCGACATGTAATCCGTGGAGATGGATTCCCAAGTTCGAATAGGAGTAGGCAATGAAGTATACATGACTTGCTTTTTAATGGTTGGTTTGGAAATGACGTGGGTAGTGCAGGATAGAATGTACTTCCCAATATCCTGACGAAAGTTCAACCAATAAACATACTTCTGGAGTACTGCCACTATTTTCTCTACCCCTAAATGTCCAACGATTCGACTGTAGTGCACCTCCCAAATCATCTTAGAATGCTCTCTTGAAGGAACACAAATGTGTCCCAAGTGGCATAACAATGCATCCTGGAGGTGAAAGTTTGGAAATTTCTTACCTTCCAAGAGTGTCTTGTACGTGCTGTTGAATTCTGGATTGCTCTTGTAAATGCGGCCACCCCAAAGTCTCATTCCCACAGGAGTCGAGCACAATGATCAACGCCATGAATTGTGGTCGCCTAAGGTAGTCTGCAACATTATTGGTACTTCCCTTCTTGTACTTAACGTTCAAATGGAATTGTTGCGTGTATGTGGACCATTTCTGATGGTGATCATTCTACAACTTCCCTTGTGTCTGTATGAACTACAAGGTTGATGGTCTATGTGGATGACCGTTTCCTTCCCCATAATGTAATGCTTCCATTGACGACAAACCTGCATAATGGAATACATTTCTTTTTCATAGGTGGGATACTTTCAGAGTGTGTCTGAAATTGTCTCACTATGGTAATCCACTGGATGCCCCTGCTAAGTAAGAATTGCACCAATAGCATTTTCAGAGGCATCTGTCTCAATTTGAAATCATTGCTGCAGGTTTGGTAATGTGAGCATTGGTGCAGAGAAAAGGCGATGCTTCAATGCGGAAAATGCCTTATGTTGTGTTTCGGACCAAAAGAACTTTGATTTCACTCCACCCTTGGTGATTTGACTTAAAGGACAAGTGATATGATAGAACCCCAACACGAACCTGCGTAGAAATTGGAAAGACTCAGAAAGTTGCGGAGCTCTATTATAGTGGTTGGGGTTGGCCAATATTGAATGACTTATATCTTGGCTAGGTCCACATGCACACCCTACTCATCAATGATGTACCCCAGATATTGAACCTGGGTCATGCCAAAACTACATTTCTCCATATTGGCAGACAATTTGTGTTGTCGCAGGGTTTGGAGGACCTATCGAATATGGTGGAGGTGCTCTTCCCAAATCTAGCTGAATATCATAATGTCATCTTTATACACCACCACGAATTCATTGGTGAAGGGTCGCAAGATGTCGTCCATCAATATCATGAAGGTTGCGGGGGCATTCATTAACCCGAACGGCATGACCAACCATTCGAAAATGCCCTCCTTGGATTTGAAGGCAATCTTCCACACATCAGAGGGTTCTATAATCAACTGGTGATAACCAAAATTCAAATCGATCTTGCTGAAATATTTGACCCCCTTGACCTGGTCTAGAAGGTCATCAATCCGTGGGATTTGTTACATATTTCATATAGTGATTTTTCTCAACGCCCGATAGTCAATACATAGTCTCCAGGTCCCATCTTTCTTTTGTACCAATACAATCGGGCTCCCACAAGGTGATGAGCTTGGCCTGATGTGACCTTTCTGTAACAAATCCTGAATCTTCCTCTTGATCTCATCATTTTCCATAATAGAATGTCGATAGATCGATCCATTGCGTAACGAGATGCCTAGGGTTAGATCAATGGAGTGCTTGACCTCACAGTGTAGAGGCACCCCCGTAGGTGAGGAGAAAATTTCATTGTTCTCCTCCATGACCTTTTCCATCTGTTGATGCTATGCGGAGGATCCTTGTTTGAAATCCATGGCCACAATCTTCTTCTTTCCCTTAGGGTGAATCATAAGGAAAACAAATTTCATGGTCTCTGAAATGATCTTACTACATTTCTTTGCAGTGATAAAAGAGATGGCAGTAGGCGGATCTACCTTCGGTATCCTGTACAACTTATTTCCCAAAGTAATAATCACAGAGCGAGGTCTAGACTCATATACAACATGTCACTTCCACAAGTATGATTTTCTTAATAATACATCACAAACTTCAAGAGGGCAAACATCACACAGTACCTCATCCGTGGAGGGCTTGATGTTGTAGGGAAGATGACACTACTGGTTGACGTGGAAATCTCATCCTTGGTGAAGCCACCCGATGGTGTACGGCTGTGGATGTGTTGTAGTCATTAAGACCAGCTGCTTCACAACCTATGCTGAACTGAGGTTATTTTGGCTCATGTTGTCGATAATGAATTGTGACGGAGAAACCTTCACCCACATCTGTGAGTGGAAGAGGCGTTCCCCCTCCTCTCGATCTTCAGACTCATTCTTCTGGATCTTGGTGGTGGCCAGGTGGCACTGGGCTCTGCATCAATGATATGCTTTCCATTTTTATTCCCCTTGTCAAGTTCTGACTCAGAGTCAGAACATGCATCTAATTCAGAAGCCTTCAGCTCGGCCACCAGTGACTGCTTGGCCCGACACTCACTCGTGTTGTGAGTGGAGCTCTTATGGAACTCACACCATTTTCCTATGTCCTTCTTTTTCTTCTTGGTGTTTTTATTTTCTTGTGACTTCGGTCGGTTGTCTTGGGTATCCCTACCTTGGCTTTGTCCTTTACTCTGCAGTTTGGGGGCACCTTTCCCTTGCTTTAGATTCGCAAATCCAAAGTCTCACTTCTTTTGTTTAAACTTATGCTCAATCTTGACAGCGTATCGGTACGCCATACCGAGCGAGGATATGTCCAAGAACTCCCTCTCGTCCTGGATGTACCTGGTTAGGCAGGCACGGTACTTGAGTACCAAATGTCACTCAGAATCCTTGATACCCAACTTCGTGTGAAGGGTATGAAAAAAAATTCTAGACTCTGACACGTCTTGGTCCCTTCCCTATCGCAGCGTGGTCCACTTTATGTATTTATCCTCATAGCTCCCAACAAGGTAGTACTACTCTATGTCATCCCAAAATGAATTCCAAGTGGGTGTGACTAAAAAATAGTGAGGGTGTCCTTGACGTGGGGGCACCTTTGAGGAGTGAAAAAGTAATATTTTCCCAGCTGGAAAAATCATGAATAGAAAAATATCCTTCTAAAAAATTTAACCATTTATCTATGACGTCCACATCTATTTGACCTTCAAATATGGGGATGTCAAAGTTAACTTGTACTCTAAATGGTGTTGCACTTCCAGAGTAGCTACTGGAAGGAGATGCGTCACCTTTGGGCAGCCATTGAATGATCTGGGCAAAGTTTTCCATCATCGTGTTTCTTTGTGACTCCAGAGCTTCTTTGAGAAAGATTTTAAAAGCATCTCCTGCCCCCTCATCTTTCTTCTCTTCTTCCATGGGAGGCCATCGGGATTTGTGAGGCTGGCTTTGCAAAGGTTTAACCAATTCAAGCCCTAACTCCTTATATCTTGACCTCGTTGGGGACATGCAAAGAAAAACAGAGAAAAAGAAGACCGCTTTGATACCACTGATCCGAACTTAAACAGGAACGCAACAAATTATAGACATAACCATAAATATTGAGATGCAGTAGAAATAACACTTCATTTCATTAATATTAAATACTGAAATATGCTTACAAACGAAAAGGAAATAAAACTAGCTCAGACGATGGTAGCTTATCTTTGAGGAGAGATGTGGCGGTTACATACCTCTTAATTGTGTTACAATGAGGCTCGAAGGCCTATTTATTATTGAGAAGCAATGGAAAACCCTAAACATCAAAAACCTAACCCTAGGATATGAAGCGCCAAAACTATGGGCCATGTTTGGGTAAATTGGTACCTCAACTGATCCGTTAATGAAAAGGGTATTATAGACTTTATGTGAAGTTGCTTATGTTACTTAGTGTAATGGATCAAAAAGGTTGCAAATAACATAAACACACAAGAAATTAAAGATACATTCAATCACATCAACACAAAAAAATTTAATAAAGGAGTTCACTAGACTTCCTGGCTATGTCTCCTGGACCCTTAGCTTCCAGTGCTGACTGCTTTATTTTGTCATCAAAATGATTTTACAGGTATGAGCTCAAAAACAAAGACTCAAATGAGAAAATGGACCTCACCATTGCATTCAACTCGAAATTTCGAGTCAAACGAGTATAAACTTTCCCATATTTGGCCACTGTGACCTCCAAACTCCCTGGAATGAGCAAAACCACATCTGCCTTCTGCAAAACCACTTCTATCTACACAAAACCGCCTCTGCCTGCACAAAACTGCCTCGGTCTGCATGTTGGTGGTTTGACTGTTCGACACCTACAATAATTTAAATAAATTTATGCGCGCTTAGTTTACCAAGCCCCTCCCTTAGCATATTGGTTATCCGATGCACGTGAAGGCATTTGCATATATATGATTTTGGTGGGTCGGAGGTTCGAAACCCCCGCCCTACCTTTCGTCTTTGGTTATGTATTACATTGTATATGGTATATGTTTACAGTGGTATGGACTGTGGTTCCCAGAATATATGATAACTGATAAATCCAAAGGTCCAGTGGTTGTGGGGTTGACCCCGACCGTCCGGCGTTTTTCCGGCCACGAACCCATAATCAAATAAATACAACATTATCCATTCTGATAACAAGACCCATGGTAGCTCATCCGGTGAGCTAGTTTCGGCGAAAACTTAGCCATTATGGGAGGTCAGGGGTTCAATCCTCCCTGATCCCCAAAATTTTGGAAATAAGGCCACATTGAGCAAAATCCGAGCTACCACGTGTCAGCACTGGATTGGCCCATATCAACCAATCACCCCACGACACGTCGCCTCCTCTGCTGACATCATCCAGGACAAGTGGTGTATTCGCGAGATGACATGTGTCCTGCTGACATCATCCTGTTGACAATTGACTGTTGATTGTTGACCTTTGACTTTTTGACTTTTTGCCCTAATTTACCAAAAACTTTGACTGGCGTTAACTTCTTCATCTGGACTCAGATTTACGCGCTATTTACACCGTTGGACTAATATCGATGAGCACTTTGACTTGATATTACTTTCATATGAATTTGAAGACTTTTATCTAGAGGAAAAACTGGATCCATTTTGGATCACTCCTCCCCACTGGAAGCTTTTGGACCACCAAAAGTTGGTTTTAGCTGTCGAGTAAGTGAGGATAAAGTTCCTTCACTTTTCCAATCTCTATCCATCATGATTTACTTGGATTTGTACCTTTGATTCCAACTCGAAGATACTCAACATTTCCCCGTCGCGAAGTCCTTATCCTCCTGTCAAGAACTGTGTCCTCCTGTAGCTCATTGAGATACTCAGGCGAAATATCTTCAATGGAAGGTAACAACCTTGCTCTTCGGGATCTTCAATCAATGAAGGCTCATATAATCACAAGTTTTCAACATTTACGATGGAATAGATCTGCATATAAGTTGGTAGATCTAGGCGAAAAGCATTTTCACCAATTTTGTCAAGTATTTTGAAAGGACCATATCTAATTGGTTTCAACTTCTTACCTTCCCCTTGTAGTCTTTCTTTGATGATGTACAACCAGACTTGATCACAACTTGAAAACTATGCTCAACCTAATGCTTGTCATGCTGCACCTTACACTTTGCTTGGCTTCTTTCCAGCTGTTCCTGTACTACCTGGTGAATTTCCTAGATTTGTTCAATGAACTTAGTTCCTTTGTCCACATCACTATGTCCATCAACTGCTATGTCTTTACCAAAGACAAAATCCAAAGGAGACTTTGGTATAAAACAAAAACAAGTCTCGAAAGGAGATCTCTGAGTAGAAGAATGTTTTGCATGGTTGTAAGCATGCTGCACATAACACAAATGCTCATCCCAAAGTTTGGGATGCTTGCTACAATGTCCTCGAAGAAACTGTATCACTGTCCTGTTGACCATTGATTGTTGACCTTTGAATTTTCGAATTTTTGCCCTAATTTACCAAAAACTTTCACTGGCTTTAACTTCTTCATCCGTACTTGGATTTACGTGTTGTTTGCACTATTGGAATAGTATCGATGAACACTTCGACTTGATCCTAATTTCATCTGCATTTGAAGACTTTGATCTGGAGGAAAAACTGGATCCATTTTGGATCATCAACTTCATGGGGTCGTAACTTTGGCATACTATCTTTGTTTGATGCGCACAATACATCATTATAAATATCTATCCGAGGAATACAACTTTTGAATGCAAACATCAATCAAATACCCATGTTTGCCCAGTTTTCCCAAAAAAACATCATTTACGGCCTCAAAACAGCTCCAAAAGTTTAGGACCCAAAAAAATGCCAAAATAGTAAATTGTGCTACAATTAAGGAAACTGAAAGAGACAGTGATGGGGATACAAGTGGAATAGGCGAGTGGCCACCAATATCCACCTAGATCATGAGTCGGGGAGTGAGACTTTATTGTAATAACTAGTTGTTGATTAAGTCTTGTCATGGATGATTAGTTAGTGTTGCAGGACTAAGTATTAAAACTTATATGCATGAATTGGATTTTATTTAAGCTTATTTCAAGGTGTAAACAAGGGATTATGGTAGTTACTTCATGTACCGGTCTGTTGGTAACAATACACTATGGGAATTGGAAATGTTTAGATTGTTACCCTAACTATATCGAAAATTACAGATTAATGGGTGTTTACATATACTTGTATGCATGACAATAGTGTATGCATGAAGCTAAAATGATTGTGAAAGTTAATAGTTATTTAAACAGTGCATATTTATGATTAACATTGTTGATGGGATTAAGCATGGGTAGCTTAATGGAAATATGAGAACCTATGAAGGTAAAACATTGCAATGCGAATTGCAAATGTAAATAAGAAAGTGTAATTTATGATATGCATGATTGTGTTATTGGGAAAATCAGAATGTATACCACCTATATGTCAGTTATGTTTCCTATCAATCTATATATTGTGGACCCATGTTATATAAATGAATTGTGTACATAAATGTTTCTTTTGTTTCAATGATAATGTGCATATGATCCGTTATGCAAATTACTGTGGGAAAGGGTGCTAAAAGAGAATTTTACATGCCAGACAGCTGTGAAAGGCCGAGATGCCTTGGGTTGATGGAATTTGCCTTCCCGGAGGGGTTAATGGTGCTTTCCTGCCCATATTTTTTCTCCCTAGATATAGATGAACTTAGTAAGGGAAAAGAGTTGGCCAAGATGGTGAAGAGGGGAAAATATTGAGGTAACTCTGTTGAATTTGGAGCCTATTGAAGGAGGCCTAAAAACTCCTCATAGACGGGGCACTGTTGGAGGAATAGGCGAGATGTTGCCAAGGGGAATCCTATATTGGATCCTATGTGGTCATTGGAATTCTCGAGCTGGTTGGCCTATGGAATTTCATACTGGACCTAGTATGCTCTCTATCATCTGAGAACTGCCTAGATATGAAAATGACTCAATCTGGTTGTGAAAACCAGTTCCCATTGGTTTGGAGGAAAATTCTTTTTCCATTATGGTTCTCATAGCATAATAAATTGACTAATCATTTATGTGTTGTGTTGAAAACGAATTTTCTATATAACTGTGTAAATATTTTATGAACATATTGAAAGGAAAGGAGCATAGTTCTCGCAAAGAAATTACTAAAAGTGTAAGTTCTTTATTGTATTACCAATCTGGTGAATATCTTTAGCAGGGGCTAAGACAAAATCCACTTGATGCATTTTTTTATTATTCAATTATTAGGGAGCTAGATGCTCTCTGAGTACTTTTAGAATTACTATGTTGATCCGGATCTTGGGGGGAGGCCCCTAAGATCTAAAAGATTGAAATGGATCTTGGGAGGAGAGACCCCCAAGATCTGAAAACTTGCATTGCCAGAAGAAAAATAGGAGAATGCCCAATAAACAAAACCACAAAGAAACATTTTATTAAAACCCACTGATCTGGATTTAAACAGGAACGCAACAAATTACTAAGATAACCATAAAGATAGATATGCAGCGGAAATAATACTTCATTTCATTAATGGAAAATACTGAAATATTCTTACAACCAGAAATGGAAATAAACCAGCTAGGGCAATGGTAGCTTATCTCTGAGAAGAGATGTGTGGCTACATGCCTCTGAACTGTAAAGGCTACATTGTGGCAGACAACCTGTCGTTTTACAAAATGTGACTTGTTACTTACAGTATTTTTCCGTTACAATACCACGGGTCAATTCCATGGGTGAATGAATACCATGGGTGGATTTTACAATACCACGGGCGGATGCCATTTACAATACCATGGGTAAATTCCATGGGTCGATGAATAATATGGGTGGATGAGTACCATGGGTTGATGCCATTTTCCATTCGGATCATTCCTCCCTCCTTAAGAAGCAATGGTCCCCATTACGTAAAGTTCCCTCCTGCGAATCCTTTGTTGAATATGAAGAGCCACTGAAAATAAGGGTTTTATGTGGTTAACCCAAAACCCTGATAAACGAAGATCCGAGGATAGAGATACCCTGTAATGCCTGTGACAAACTGTGATTCTGATAGTGTGCGGCCTAGCAAATGGACTTCGATGACAAGGATTTTATGCGGTTGAACCATAACCATGATGTTGGTTGCTGATGAAGTAGCAGGTGCCTACATAGCCTGGGGTGGGAGGGCACGTCTCCAAATAACCCAAGCCAAATGCTGCTCCAGAATTAAAATGGACATAACTCGGCCAATATAACTCAGAATATTTATTATAACCTATTTTTGGAAGCAAAAGGATCATTTTGCATCTTCCCATGTGTTGGAAATCCTTATCTAGACACTCTGAGATCTCAGATTCGTGCTGCAATAGTTCCGCCATCACAAAAATTCTGATAAAATAGCTGATTTTAAATCAATGATATCTCCCACATCTGAACTCCGATGCAACCCATTTTTTTTTTGAAATTGGGTGATTTTTTGAGAGGAATCCAGATCTGGTATTTGTTTTTTGTAAATTTTGTACCAAATTTTTCAGATCTGAACTACAAATTCGCCACGCAAAAAAAATAAATAAATAAAATCCTGCAAAAAATGAAAAAAGAAAAATTCTTCCTGCTTGACCCAAGAAAGTGCTCTGTGGAGGTTGTACCACATGCCTGAAGTTTGTTGAATATTGCTGCAAAATTCGAAACTGAAATATGCATCAAACCCTCATTCCCATGGAATCATAACCTGCTCTGATACCACTGATCTAGATCTTGGGGGGAGGCCCCTAAGATCTAAAAGATTCAAATGGATCTTGGGAGGAGAGACCCCAAAGATCTGAAAACTTGCATTTCCAGAAGAAAAATAGGAGAATGCCCAATAAAAAAAACCACAAAGAAACTTTTTATTAAAACCCACTGATCTAGATTTAAACAGGAACGCAACAAATTACTGAGATAACCATAAAGACAGATATGCAGCGGAAATAATACTTCATTTCATTAATGGAAAATACTGAAATATTCCTACAACCAGAAATGGAAATAAACCAGCTAGGGCGATGGTAGCTTATATCTGAGAAGAGATGTGTGGCTACATGCCTCTGAACTGTAAAGGCTACATTGTGGCGGACAACCTGTCCTTTTATAAAATGTGACTTGTTACTTATAGTATTTTTCCGTTACAATACCACGGGTCAATTTCATGGGTGAATGAATACCATGGGTGGATTTTACAATACCACGGGCGGATGCCATTTACAATACCATGGGTAAATTCCATGGGTCGATGAATAATATGGGTGGATGAGTACCATGGGTTGATGCCATTTTCCATTCGGATCATATGTGGATGTCTTTAGTGGGAGCTAAGACAAAAGATAGTGTGCACGTGGTGCAGTGATTTATCATTTTGATGATTAGAGTGTTGGTGCTCTCTAAGTACTTGTAGAAGTATTGTGATTGAAATATCAGCTAAGATTGCTTAATTGATTGATAGTTAAAAGTATTTCATTTGATTGAAAATGTTGTGACTAATATGATTATGTTGGATTTATTAGTCATAGATTACAGGTTGCTTGTTTTTTGGCTATCAAAGCATTGGAGGTTTTGCGTAAAAGTGACCATGACTTCTAGGAGTAATTGGTAAGTAGTGATAAGTTGGTATAAATATTTGGTTTTGTTTCTATGAATTTCAATAATGGCCAAGTGATGGAAAGTATAATTTTCTTTACTTTACTATTGTAAATGCTTATGATTATTGATAAAACATTATTACTTTTACGTACTGGTAATTCTTGGAAATGAAATCTTTCATTTTGAAGTGGAAGGATTTTTAGGTGGTTTAGATTATTATATCATGAGTAAAAGTTAAAGTCTTAGTGAGAGATGCACACCGAGGATGGTGTTCACTTTAAGGGGGGGAGTATGTAATATACCTACAATAAAAACTCTCATGAATTCATATATTTATAAAATAAAGATATTATTAATGTTATATATGACTAACATTTTCATTAAGATTTAGTGAAGGTGGACTTGGTTGTAACTACCAAAAGGAATTACCTTGTCAGTTCCCTAACATTCTTGGTCTATACAGTGGGATGATTTAAAAGAATCGATTCTTCTTCGGAAATATCAAGAATTAGTTACAATCTACTTTTAACGTTCATAAAACTGAATGTAAGGAAGGTATGAGAAAAGGGGGATGAAAGTGGAGTTTCACAGAGGAAAAAAACCTTATATGGAGGACAAAAGTTGCAAATGAATTTGCAAAGACACTGGCAACAAAGAATTGGATATGGAGGCAGAAGCTATGAAAATGGGGGAAAGATTCTTCAAACAAAAGATAAGTATTTTGTTCACTGAATTATTAAAAGATTGCATGGCTAAATTAATCATGTGAAATTGTATGATTTATTTTACGAGAAGTTAAGTCAACCTAGTTGTTGTCTTAAAAGATTTTCTTGTCTTTTTTTTATGCATAAAGATAGGTTAGAAAGCACAAAACCTTGCATATAGTAATATAGAGAACTTTGTGTAAGTTCATGAAAAGTATTAAATGAGAATCATGTGCATAAAAGGACCAGTATCCAGGTATCTTGAAAAGAATGTGTGATTTTTATTTTAATAGCTTTCTTGAAAAAGGAATACATGGCACTTAATGCACAAATTTAATAATTATTTTGCCAAGTTTTCTTGAGAAAGACACAATTATTTGCATGAAAAGAAAAGTTATTGTGTTAGATTTTCTCAGAAAAGAAATATGCACTTGCATGTACAAAAGGAACAACTTTGGCATTATATTTATTGGAAAGAAAACAGACGTGAAACATGCACCACACAAAATGATTAAAGAAATCATGATATTTTTCATGAAAAGAATGTATGTTAAATTTTCTTATGAAGAGAGAAAGAAAATAAGTTATTTCATTAAAGAAAAGATTGCGAGGAAATTATTCGAGAAAATTAGATTATTAATTTCCTTGGAGATATTAGCATGATTCCTATAGACTCTTAATAGGAATATGTGCATAATAATAATATCCATTATATTGGAATTCTTGAAACAAATTTCTATGATAATTCTTGAAAATAAAATATTAAAGTGAAATGTCTTTGCATATATTATCAGATTCTTGGAATAGAGAAAAATTAATTAGATTAATTTTCTTGGAAAGGTTTTCATGAATCTATATGCATATATTATCCATGATTTTTATTTAAATACTTCAAGGATTTGATTGTAAAAAGACTTGCATAGAAGTATTGTCCATGAATTGATGAAAAATAAATATTGTTTTCTTAAAAGATGCATATGAATCTTGTTCATACAAGAACAAGAACACATGCTTGTTTCTTGAAAATATTATGTGCATTGAAGTAAGGGTCATTGTGTTAAAAAAAACACATGTTGTACGCATAAAAGGTAGTCATTGTGATATAGAAAATATGTTTTTGCGTGTAGATAAAGAAAGTTATTATGTTAATTTTCTTGAAAAAATTGCCCGGCTAGATGAATTATGTTAATTTCTTGATATAGGTGCATAAAAGGTTAAGTTCACCTTGTTATTGTTCCCTGGTTTTTATGCATAAAACAGGGTTATCTATCTTAATTTCTTGAAAGGGAAGCATGAGAAACATTCATGTAGAAAGATAGAGAAACAAGGTTATATTAACTTCCTTTTGAGAACGAGCATGTATTTGTTTACATGAAAATAATAGCTAATGATGGTAGAATTCTAGAGAAGGGAATATATGTTGCACATATTAAAGAAGGACTATTATGATAAGCTCTAGCATGCAAAAAGAATAGTCATAGTGTTATAGAAATATGTTCTCTGCATGGATAGAGGAACTATTGAGCTATATTTCTTTCAAAAAATTATATGTGATTACTTTATACTATCATAACTATTATCTTCATAACTGAATAAATATCTTAATAAGATCTCGATAGCAAGATCTGGGAAATATGATGAAAGAACAATCATCATTGATATTGATATTGATAAGCAAGGTAACGGTTGTCCATGAACAAGAATGTTACTTTGATCAACAGTTTGTGGCCTCTATGTCAGATAGAGAAGGACAAGTTGAAAGGACTCAAATAAGTGAAAAAAAGAAAAGGAAGGTTGACACGACATAATAGTACTATGGAAGAAGAGCTCATATCACCGAAAGGGTGGAAGCTGAAAAATAAAGACCAAGAGGGAGTAGCAGACCTCTACTGTGAATGAGATGGTATCCCTCTCAAAAGGATCCTAGCATAAGTCCTTACAGATATGATCATGATAATAAAATACATTATGGCATCATGGAAGCAATGGAAATAAGAGCTCATGATATCACCATGGAAATCATGAAGGACAAAAATCCATGCCAGTTGAACATGAAGGACATAGCTCCTGGAAATCTCATTAGATGTCAAAAGAAAGGAAGAAGTCATCCAGGTCAAAGGGAACATTTACCAGATGGGGATATACAAGATCCTAAAGAGTCTCTGATAGAAACCTCAGCGGAGGATCCCCTAGTCTGGGAAAGCAACAAATGCTTCATCAGGAATTCCAACTTATGGAATTCATGAGATGAAGGACTGATGACATGAAAAAGCAGATCAAGGGATTGAAGATCTTTTCAATCAAGGAAGCTGCTAGAAGTAGCAAAAGTAAAATGAGGTATGTATGCTTGTATTTGTATTTAATATCATAATGTCATGTTATATGGTTTCAGGTAACATGGATCGAGCATGATAAAAAGGGAAAGGATCTCCTCCTCTGAAAGGATGCAGAAAGACATATGTCACATTAGATGAAATCAACATAATATGTCCTCATATGAGGTATGAGGTGGTTGACTACAATTGAAGAACTCTGATTGAAATCTCCTGGGAATGAAAGATGTGAGGATGGAAGAGATCGTGAAATATGCAACCATGATGAAGGTAGTCAACATAAAAAAGATTAGGAAGATTTGACTAGGAAATCTCCCGAAAAGATGTGAAGACTCTGATGGAAGTCTGAAAAGATAAAGACCCTTGACAACATATATCATTGGGAGATGTGTCAACATGTATGCAGGGTGTTGACACCTACAAGTAGATGTCACTAGAGAAAGGCCATCACCAAAAGGTAATATGTGAATTGTTTTTGGTGTCTAACCTCTTGGAGAAACTCTGGATATGTGTGAAGAGCCATGGTTAGAAGAGTTGTGAAGAATGTCACAACTATGTACCTTGTTATATAGAGCAATCACTGTTGAAGGAAAGGTGAAGTTAGATGGCCCTATGAAGGAAGCCCCAGATGTAAAGGCAAGGAGGATACTTTCTAGAATGACATGATAGAGGAAAGTGATGGATGGTTGAACCCTACATGTGAAGAAACCAATGAAATCAAAGTCTTCGATCATCAGTCAACTAGAAGACCCTATAAAGTACTAATGATAGAGTCCCTGGGTAAGAGGGAGCTCTAAGAGGTTCCTATGATTAAAGGAACTCGAGTAATTTTCTGAGTAAAGAGAAACTTGGAACTCATCCCTAGTTCAGAGGGAGAGTTAGACACAACATTCTTGTCTTCAGTGTAGGTTTTAACCCTGTATAGAAATTACCTGCATACGAATTCTAAAACATAGAAAATAAACAATGCGAGAGCATAACACATAAAACACATATACACAAAGATTTTCCCCTGGATCCCAAAATCGAAACTACCAGCGTGATTTTCCATTATTTTCCTTTCAATGTTATAATACATATTTATACATGCCGAAGCATCCAACACCATGGACCGAAAACCATCGCATCCAATGCCATGAAACGAAAACCATCGTGTTGTTTCAGGGAAAACTAGTGTCGATTCGAATTGCTAGTCCCACTAAGATGGGTAGCTATCTTAGAAACAAACAATCAAAGCAATTCGATATTTCCTTTAGGTGTGATAGATAAGAGGGAAGGAAAGAGGACCAACCTGGATCTTCCACTTTGATCCTTGATTTCTCTCTCCCTTGATAGAATTTGCCACTCTTCTCCTACTTGTCCCACTTCAAAGAGTACCTATAGAGTCAAAGTAACAGAAAACCATCAAAGTATCTCTATCCAAAACATCATAAACAATGCAGAATCAGAAACACATTGACCATACAATTGCATTCATAAACAATAAGATTCACAAATACACGATTATATGGAGGAAAACTCAAAGAACTTTATTAATAGTAGAAGAGAGGATTACAACCCAGCTGTCTGATCCAGCATCATCCTCCCAGCATAGAAGCCCTCTTCACCTCATGAAAAGCAAGATCACCCAACAATACAATGTCTCTTCTCACAGATAAATCAATAGCACTTCCTTACAAATTACAAAATTCCAGCCTCTAGATCTCTCAGATGAGGGATCCATTTATAAATGTCTTGCAAGGGTGTGAGTCAGCTCTGGGTTTTTTATTAGTGTCATTCCACTGATAGTTCTTGGTTCCACTTGGAGATTTCATTGATCTCTTACTCATCCCTGGGCGAATTCAAAGAGGCAAGTGTCACAGGAGAAGTTTCTGGAAGATTCCATGATCATCCACTTAACAAACTGTCTCTGCCATTTGTCTATTCTCACTCATCGCACCCCATAGAAGGCTATTTCAGTATGCATCGCACCTGGCTAGTGTGGGAGCCAGTATGCATCACACCTTGACCATGGAGCATTCAGTATGGTCCAGTTTTGGCCAATTCTGAGTAGTTTTTCAGGTGGAACTTCTGGGAAATTATGTAATTAGTTGACCATGATCCTTTAGGGTATGAAACAACACTTTTAGGGACTAAAGAGCCCTTGGTTTATGGAGATATGAGTTTGGGGTTGCAGTGCCCAAATATGTCTATAACAACGGCCCCCCTAAAGCATGAGGTCGTAAATCTTCTGATGTCGGGTGAAATGCTTTATCATGAGGACCCGAGGTATTCGAACTGGAAGGTGACCTGTATAAAATACAATACAATACATCATCATCATATTATTTTCATGATCTAGCAGAGGCGGGCATTCCCATGTTCATCTTCATAAATTCATTTTCATGTACATAGGACAGAGTGATTCTTAATATGAAGAGTCGTCTTCTTTTGCTTAGATGACTATCTATGTAGATTCTGTGCACATTTGATGTCTTTATGTTCCTGAATATATCGCAGCCTGGATGGATGAAACTAGATCCGGGGTCTTCAAACTCATTCAATCTTCACCTAATTATATAAGTCGATCCATGTGAAAAATATGTTCTGAAGTCGAACATGGAAGGACATCGCCTAATTACCAGCCAATAATGTAAGCTATTAACAGACGCAAGAGGAATCACCGATAATGATAATGACCCTCAAGGTACTACAATACAATTCATGTGGTGTGAATATATGAGCCGATGTCGAACACCACGCAAAATCTTTCGGTCGAAGGTCATTGATGTAAACTTGTCGCCGGAAGTGAGAAACTTGCCATTGAGGCATGCAAGCTTCAAAGTACTGAAAGGGTTGTTTCTAAGTCAACTTCTTGGATAATGAGCTGATGTCGACAAGAAGTGACCTGTCATAGGAGGGCCTTGATGTATCCCACATCTACGACGCGAAACGAAGCAAATGATTTTTCTGGAGGTGAAAACGATCTGATGATATAAGGTTCAGGAATGGCGGTCATGAAAAATGAAGGGTGGAGGTATTGCAGTGGATGAGGTGTTTGCTGGATGGTGAATTCTCTGAATGACTTCTCTTGAACATGTCGACGACACTGATATGGACTAGTAGCGTTAACCCCATGGATGGTACGGAGGACCAATGGTGATATGGTGAATGGAAAAACCCAACCCAACTCAATCATGGTGATGGAGTGAAAGTGTCATGTTCAAGAGTGACCTGCTACCAATAAAATTCTTCAAGTTTTCTTCCCTTTTTCCCCAGTCATTGCTGACCAGTACCTCTTTATTTTTGTCAAGCTTGAGGAGGATAACATATGCTTGGTCTATAATTTTCCCTTCGAGCAAACCTGTCGCTCTGTTTTTAGCGAGCCTAGCATCAGTGAGACTCGTTCTTGTTTGGATGGACAAGTTTGTCGCTATTGTTTTTAACGAGTTTAACGACAAAGATAACTCGGTACTTTTCTTATTTAGAGAGTTCAAAAAGGGATGAAAAGGAAACTCCAACAGTCCTTTTTCGTGGCATAATCCCTTAAGTCCGAAAAAGTATAAAATAATACGAAAGGGATGACTTTTTTATCACTTTAACGAGCCGAAAAAGACAAGCACTCGATCTTTTTGTTTGATAATTCCTCAGGTCCAAAAATATTAAAATATATGGGAGGGATGGCATTCCACTTACTTTAACGAGCTGGAAAGGCCAATGGCTCGACAATCTTTTTATATTTAACGAGTCTAAAAAGAGTTTAAAAGGGACTCGTTTTTTAGGAACGAGTGGTATTTTCGGGTAGCAACTAGTTCCAGGTAAGTTTGGAACTTCTCAAAACATGGAAATGTGAAGAGGGTGGCAATTAGAATCACTCATCGCAGTTGTTCCTCAAAATGGTAAACAATCAAGTGGAAGCGTATGATCGGCTGAATGAATGGAGGTGATGGTAGGAACACAATCCAAGGTTCAAAAAGGTTGATAGCAAGGCAATCACAAAGGTTATTTACCAAAGGTGGTTTCATTTTTAATGAGCTTGAACCAGGGGCAAGTTTATTTTTTAACGAGCTTGAACCTTGCAGGAACATTGCTCTTACCAGTCGTTTGAAAATGTCTCTTGGTAGATTTATTTTTTAATGAGCTTGAACACTACTATAACATGTGCTCATTGCCTTTTTATGTAGGCTAGAAATGACCAAGCTAAGAGGCTAAAGGGTTGAGAACCTAAAAAGCTAAAAAAATCAAAGGTCATTTTTCGCTTGCATACAAATTTTTGCATGCCCCCAGGTCTTTCAGAAAAGAAGAGTTTCTAGGTTACCAAATGGAAGTCCCAGCGATTAGGCAGGATTGTTTCTGTCGGCAGACAAGAACTCTTCCTTGGCTTTGTCCATCGAAATAGACGAAGGTGAATGGTGTGAGCTTCCAATCACATAACATATAAGGAAATATCTACTTCAGATTGATCACATATCCAACAAGGAAATGATTTTTCAATCCAATATATGACCTTCAAGAAAATCTCTCTTCTCCTCTGGGTTCGCCTGTCGAAGCAGACTAGGGTGCATGCCCCCTAAACTTCAAAACATTCACCGAAATACCCACAGTAATTAGGTGGATGGAATGAAGGTTGAAGAGACATTGCTGACGCGAAGAGACCATTTAGGGATGATGGTTGATTCATATCTGTGTTTGAACCGGGAAATGAAAGTTGGTCAACAAATTGCACCAGTTTGCCTTCATGTGGAAAACACATCGCTCGAAAGAGTGTAGAAAAAATAGCTTCCATGCTATATATATAGTCACATCCAAGGAGTAGATTGTAATCTAGTGGCCCTTGGACTACCATCACATTCAAATGAACGGTTTTCCTTTTCAAAGTTATCGGTAACTTTGGAAGGATCCCTAATGATCGACCGGTTCCTTTGTTGAAGCCTGACAAATTTTGTTTTTTAGGCAAAAGTGATGGTGAACCAAGCGCTTTCCAAGAAGTTGAGGAAAGGATACTCATTGAAGCCCCTTCATCTATGATAGTGCCAGACACAATCATTTTGTAAACTTGTACTATGATTCAGAATGGTAGATTAGATGGAAGGCAGGGTTTTGCTAGTTGATTCCAATCAAAGAAAATGACTAGACTGCTCGGAGAAGGTACCGGATAAACGGCCGGATAAATCTCCTGAACTGGGGGGGTTTCTTCCTATTGTAAAGGAATGGGAGGATTACCCCCAAGTTCATTAGACTCTGTTTCAACAAAAAGAATTTGAACAATGTCGTTCTCATTCTCTCTGGTGATAGTATCATCTGAAGGTGGACCTTCTGAAGGCAAGACTGGGTTGACTTCCATCTCGACCAGTTGACTTTGGTCCAGTATGGACTTAGAAGGTTTACTTTCAATGATAGGCGATTCGTTTGACAATTGAGTTATGTCAATTGGATTTTCAACTAGCGAAGGACTTGGCGAGAGTTTCCTATATCCAGGTGGAAGTCGCTACTGTGAAGTAGGACGGTTATCCAAAATGCTTTTGGTTTCGTCTAGAAAGGGACAACGGGGAAGATTGTGATTACCTTCACATAACCCACAAGGAAATCTGACATTTCTATTCTGTCCATTAACTTCGTTTTCACTAGTTGATGGTGTGCTGTCAACCTGACTGATAGAGGTTGACGACACTGAATGGTGCAAACGGGGAGACCATTCTCTCAAGATCCACGGAATGCAAGGGCAATCTCGATGGTAATGGTTTCCCTTGCAAATTATGCATGGATATTTTGGTTTGGAAAGTTTAGTATGCGGATTTTCACCGGGGATGCATGGTTGCTTCCTTGTTTAGCTGGCTTCTTCTTCTTCTCCTTCCCTTTCTTTTTCTTCTCAGCTACTTTGTTTTTAGTGTCACTAGTTTCACCAAGTGAAGAGGAAGAATAGGAATGAGAAACAAACGAAGTAGAAGGTGAAGGGGTAGCTTCAGTATCATCTGGTTGCTAATTAGATTGTTGAGGAATTACAGTGTTTTGAATGACAGAGGTCAAAAAAAGCCACACCGGCAGGCCGATTGTGATTCCTGGAAGGGACAACGTAGCCATATATGGAGAACCAATATCTCCCCAAGAGGAGAAAGGACTAGGATTCCCTCCAAGAGGGATTCCTTGATTGGTGGACTCCATTATCTCAACCTCAGATCAACGAAGGAACAGGGATGTTATTTCGATTTAAATAAATTTTAAAGACGCTTTGTCGCAACTTGCTTTTTCAATTTTTAAGAGTCAAGAAAAAGCTAAAGGTGACTCTAGTCGCCTTCGATTTTTAATGAGCCTGAAGTGACAAGTGCTCAGATGGACCTTTTCTTTTAAGGAGTCGAAAAGGAATGAAAGTGACTACTTTGGAAATCTGGACAAAGGAATTACCAAACCGATCGCAAAACTTCAAAATACACCTTGGTGAAAAACGATAGAGAAATTACCAAGGACTTATGTATGGTATTCAATCTTCCCGAATGTTGTGTTTAGTGCATTGCAATCGATAGGGTGGCAGACACAGCTTCCTAAGGATAAAGGGTATAAGCCTATTGTGGTCTCCTAATATATACTCGACGGTACGGGGAGCACAAGTCCATACTGGCACTTGTCGTATCAAAGAGGAGGAATCACCCAACCTTCGATGAAAATGATAGTTACCATGTTTTACAACGCTGAAACACGTCTCTAGCGTAGACTTCTAGATGTGTTACGTTAGGTTCCAAAGCATTTTTATGTTCATTGAGATTTATTTTAGAGTTGATCTTGCTTAGAAGTTTGTCTTTCAAGGTTCACTGTGTGATGTAGATGTAAAATTCCTAAATATGCAATCTAAAATGATAAACAGTCATTTATTTTCTTTTAGCAATGAAAATCCTAGCTACAAAGGAAAGAAGATTATGATTTTTCTTTCAGCAGAGAGAATAGAGCACACACTAAATGCACTTTCCTAAATCATATTTTGCATGCAGTCAAAATGAAAATGCACATGCATGTATTTGTTTTTCTGCTTCCTTAATGTTTGAATGCCAAAAAGGAAAGTTAAGTACAGATCTGAACTATTTTCTTTCAAAGCGACATTTTTAACAATTTCTTTTCAAAACAAAAGGAAGACTAAGATGAAACTTTTCGATTTCGAATTGAAAAATTCTTTTGACACTTCAAATACTAATAACTCAAATCAAGTACAATGATAAAAGTACAATCAACTATCTAGAAGAGGAAGACTTTACGACACTCTTTTTTTGATTCAAAATGACAATTACGACACTTGCATCAAAAACGACAATTCGATTAAGCTAATTTCGACAAAGGAAGACTGTAAATGATTCACAAATACACAAAAACATTTACAATTCCCAACTAATGGAGGTTGAAATATGTGAAGGAAGAAGGTTTCAGCAAGAAGATATTGATCATGAACAGCAAAACTACTGAATAGAGCTGAAAACAAGGAGGAAAAACCAACTTTCAGAGAGAGAAACAATATCACTCAATCATTGCACCTGCAACACAGGGAAACAAGGATGCATCTCACCTGCAACACACGGGAGGTGCGATGCATACAGGCTACCCAGTTACAGATAGTGTGATGGACCAGGGAGCAAAACTGAGCTTGGTTTTTGCTCAAAATTTGTAGCTAAGTTCAGTGATTTAGGTTGAGTTATGATGGACAGTAAAAACAAAGTATAGGGGTAAGATCTTATGAGGTTATGAGCTACCACAAGGGCACTTAGAATGCTTGTAAGTCAGATGTTTAGTTAATAAACCAGCCCGGAGATTGACTGAAGCAGCATTCATCTACTTCGCAAAGGCATAGCAAAGGTGTTTCGAAGGCTAGCTGGCTAACTTCAGGCTCCGTCTGTAGTTTATAAAGCAAACAATAAACAAACAAAACAAACTATTCGATCCCTAGTGGAGTCGCCGTTTTGTTTCAGGGAAAACTAGTGTTGATTTGAACTGCTAGTCCCACTAAGATGGGTAACTATCTTAGAAACAAACAATCAAAGCAATTTGATATTTCCTACTTGTCCCGCTTCAAAGAGTACTTGTAGAGTCAAAGTAATAGAAAACCATCAAAGCATCTCTATCTAAAACATCATAAACAATGCAGAATCAGAAACACATTGACCATACAATTGCATTCATAAACAATAAGATTCACAAATACACGATTATATGGAGGAAAACTCAAATAACTTTATTAATAGTAGAAGAGAGGATTACAACCCAGTTGTTTGATCCAACATCATCCTCCCAGCATAGAAGCCCTCTTCACCTCATGAAAAGCAAGATCACCCAACAATACAATGTCTCTTCTCACAGATAAACCAACAACACTTCCTTACAAATTACAAAATTCCAGCCTCTAGATCTCTCAGATGAGGGATCCATTTATAGATGTCTTGCAAGGGTGTGAGTCAACTCTGGGTTTTTGATTAGTGTCATTCCACTGATAGTTCTTGGTTCCACTTGGAGATTTCATTGATCTCTTACTCATCCCTGGGCGAATTCAGAGAGGCAAGTGTCACAGGAGAAGTTTCTGGAAGATTCCATGATCATCCACTTAGCAAACTATCTTTGCCATTTGTCTATTCTCACTCATCGCACCCCACAGAAGGCCATTTCAGTATGAATCACACCTGGCTAGTGTGGGAGCCAATATGCATCGCACCTTGACCATGGAGCAGTCAGTATGGTCCAGTTTTGGCCAGTTTTGAGTAGTTTTTCAAGTGGAACTTCTGGGAAATGATGTAATCAGTTGGCCATGATCATTTAGGGTATGAAACAACACTTTTAGGGACTAAGGAGCCCTTGTTTTATGGAGATATGAGTTTGGGGTTGCAGTGCCCAAATATGTCTATAACACGCGTCCAAAAACATGTGCAAAAATCATGCACAAAAGCATAGGTGGGTCTACCCATCCTAACATAGGGTCCAAAACCAAAATTTTCTGGGGTGCTACCTCGAACCCCATAAAGTGGGGTTACGGGTACACCTCAAACCCCCTGTGACCCCCCCCCCTCCCCCGCTACACAATCGTCGTAATGAAAGGGGGCTCCGCCCCCTCTCTAACCCCTCGGTTAACTACGTGGGCTAGTCGTGGAAAGAATATAACACAACCCAACATTCTCCCACTTGTTCTTTTCTTTCCATAGGGGGCCACAAGAGAGATTAGTCATTTTTCTAGCCCTGAAATGCCCATTCTCTCTCTACACCAAGAGAACTTCTCAGAGCTCATAGATTTTGTCAATGCATCTGCAGTATTCTTCAAAGTGTCCACCTTTACAAGCAACACCTTTTTGTCTTCTATCATATCCCTCACAAAGTGATACTGAACATCAATGTGCTTTGTCTTTGAATGATATGCGGGGTTCTTTGCAAAGAGAATTGCACTTTGGCTGTCACAGTCTATCCTTATAACTCCCTGTACTAACCCCATACTTAAACACAATCTCTACAACCAAACTGCTTCCTTGCTTACATGAGTGGCTGCCATGTATTCTACCTCTGTAGTTGATAGTGCCACTATAGATTGTTTCTTACTCATCCAACTAACTGCACCTCCAAATAGGTTAAACACATACCCACTTGTATATCTTCTCTGATCCAGATCTCTAGCCCAGTCTGCATCAACAAAGCCACGAATATCCAACATTCTATCCAATCATGATCTTCCTCGGTAGCACAAATCATAATCACTAATGCCACGCAAATACCTGAAAACCCGCTTCACTGCTGTCTAGTGCTCCTTCCTTGGTTTTGACATAAACCTACTCAATACTCCCACTGCATGTGCAATGTCTGGTATAGTACAGACCATTGCATACATCAGGCTACTGACTGCACTTGCATATGGAACACAGGACATGTCCTCTTCCTCTTCTTGTGTCTTGGGACATTGTTCAACAGATAACCTCCCACCTACAGGAATGGGAACCTTCACTGGTTTACTATCCTGCATATTAAACCTCTGTAGTATTGTCTCGACATACTTCCTCTAGTTTAACCAGAGCTTCCTCTTTGCCCAATCTCTTTTAATTTCCATGCCCAAAATATAGTTTGCAGCACCAAGATCTTTCATGTCGAATTTGGAGGACAATTAGGTCTTCAAATCCTAGATAATTTCTTTTTCATTTCCAACCAGCAACATATCATCCACATACAAGACTAGATAAATAACACAGTCACCAATTAATTTAAAATACACACAGTGATCTTCTTTGCTTCTGGTGAAGCCAAGTTCCCATATAAATGTATCAAATTTCTGGTACCACATCCTTGGTGACTGTTTTAACCCATACAGAGACTTCTTTAACTTACATACCAGTTCTTCCTTACCCTTCACCGCAAAGCCTTCAGGTTGCTTCATGTATATTTTCTCTTCTAGATCCCCGTGAAGAAATGTTGTCTTCACATCCATCTGTTCTACCTCAAAATCAAAAGCAACAGCAACAGATAAAAGTAATCTAATAGAAGTTACCTTGGCAACAGGAGAAAAAATATCACCAAAATCAATTCCCGACACCTGGGAATAACGTTTTGCTACCAACCGAGCTTTGTATTTCTCCAGCTTTCCTTTTGTAGTTGTCTTCTTCTTGAACACCCATTTGCTGCCAATGGGTTTCCTTCCAGCCGGCAACTCCACTAGATCCCAAGCCTCATTTTTGTGCAAAGATTCCATTTCATCAACCATGACCTCTTTCCAGAGTTTGCCATCCTCTGAATCTACTGCTTCCTTCACAGTTCTGGGATCATCGTCAGTAATAGATAAAGCAAAATTTGAACAGAAAGTAGATGGACTATACCTTTCTGGCTGCCTTATTTCTCGAACTAATCTTCTCACACCCAGAGTTTGTGGCTCTTCATATTTTGATTCCTCCTCTGCTGTAGAGTCCAATTCTTCCTCCTTAAGCTCAAACTCTATCTTCTCAGGTTCCTTTGGTTGGACTTCATGTTGAATAACATCTTTTACCTCTCTGAACACCACATCTTAGCTGTACACAACCTTCCTTGTGACTGGGTTCCAAAGCTTATAACCCTTTAAACCATCCTTATACCCAATAAATATGAACTTTTCAGATTTACTATCCAACTTGGTTTGTTTCTCCTTTGGAACATGTACATATGCATCATATCCAAATACCCTCAGATGTGAAAGAGAGGGTTTCTTACCAGTGCATACCTCTTGTGGAGTCTTATCCTGCAACACTGATGAAGGTGACCTGTTGACCAGGTAACATGTAGTATCCACCGCCTCTGCCCAGAATTCCTATCCTAACCTGTCACCACTGAGCATGTTTCTTTCCCTTTCCATCAACGTCTTATTCATTATTTCTGCAACTCCATTTTGCTGAGGTGTATATGGAGTAGTCTTCTATCGTGCTATACCACACTTCTTACAGAATTCTTAAAATTCCTTACTACAAAACTCTCCACCATTATCTGTCCTCAGCACCTTTATCTTCTTCTCTGTCTGATTTTCCACGAGAGCCTTAAACTCTTTAAACCTGTCAAAGGCTTCAGATTTCTTCTTATGGAAATATATCCATGTATTCCTCGAGAAGTCATCTATCAATGATACATAGTACACAGACTTACCCAGTGATGGAACCTTCACAGGTCCAAACACATCATTGTGCACAAGTTCTAATATCTGTTTCACCCTCTTACTACCAGAGGGGAAACTCACCCGATTCTTCTTCCCATATACATAATTTTCATAGAAATCAAAATCCAAAGAGCTATTACTCATACCTTCTACCATACCTCTACCATGAAGTATTCGAAGGCCCTTCTCTCCAATATGTCCAAGCCTTTGATGCCACAACATGGTCTTCTCTCCAGAGACCACTAGATTTTCTGCTCCACTTTCAGGAACCACAGAACTGTTGCACCCATCAATAACAGTGCTACCTTGCAGCTTGTACAAAGTTCCAATTTGAACTCCTCGCATCAATACCAGTGCTCCCCGAACCATTTTGTAGGTATCTTTCTCGAACACTGTTTTTACACCTGCATCATCCAGCTTGCTTACAGAAATCAAATTTCTGGCCAATGCAGGAATATGCAGAACACCCGGAAGTGTTCTAACCCTTCCACCTTGCAACTTCAACTTTACTTTTCCATGACCAATGATTCTAGCCTTCCTATCATCCCCTAAGAATGCATCACCACCATCGTATTTCTCAACAAACGAGGTGGTGTCAGCAAAGAAAGGTAGAGCAATAGAGCTAGGTTTATAACAGCTTGGGGAGTGATGTGAAAGGATGCACTTGAGTCAATCAACCATGCCTCATGATCTACATGTGTACTTGAAGAAGCCAAGTACACATCCCCACCTTCATCTGAGGTGGTTTTCGCCTCTGCAGAAGGAGCATCATCAGATCCCTTTCCTTTACAGGAGCTTTAGATATACAGTCCCTTTTGTAGTGCCCTTCCTTTCTGCATTTCCAGCACACCACCTTTACATGTTTTCCTGGAGATTTAGATCTCCCTCTAGATTTAGATCTCCCACTCGATGACTTATTTTTGTTTCTGTTCTGGGACTGTCCTCGTATAGGCAAGGCATCACCATTCTGGCTCTCCATATTTTTCTATCTCATCTCCTCCGTTAGCAAGGATGAGACTATTTCATCAAACTACAAGGTAGTTGCATTGCTACCTATTGCAATAACTAGACTATCCCATGAATCTAGTAGAGAACACAACAAACCGATGCACTTATCTTCTTCTAAAATTTTAATATCAACAAATGCTAACTGACTTACCATAGTATTAAATGCGTTCAGATGCTCTGTCACCGAGTCTCCATCTTTCATCCTCAGGTTATACAGCCTTTTCCGTAGGAACAGTTTATTCACTAGAGACTTAGATTGGTACAAAGTCCCTAACTTGTCCCACAAATCCTTCACCATAGTTTCCCCTGATACACTCAGCAATACTGAATCTGAGACACACAATCATATCGTGCTCTTTGCCTTCTAATCCAACTTCTTCCATTCTTCATCGAACACTCACATTGGTTTAGTACCCGAATCTACCGCGATCCACTGATCTTTATCCACCAACAGATCCTCCATCTTGAGTTTCCACAACTCAAAACTGTGACCATTAAATTTCTCGATCTCTATCTTTCCACTACTCGTCATCTTCTTTCACCACCAGAATCGATCTCGCAGATCTCTCACTGAATAGGATCTACCACAGGCCCGAGTGAAACCCCTCAACAACAAAGGCGTCCCCTTGAAGCCAAAACTTTCCTGATACCAAATGTAGGTTTTAACCCCATACAAAAATTACCTGCATACGAATTATAAAACACAGAAAATAAATAATGCGAGAGCATAACACATAAAACACATATACACAGAGATTTTCCCCTGGATCCCAAAATCAGGACTACCAGCTTGATTTTCCATTATTTTCCTTTCAATGTTATAATACATATTTATACATGCCAAAGCATCCAATACCATGGACCGAAAACCATCGCGTACAAAAACATGTGCGAAAATCATGCACAAAACCATAGGTGGGTCAACCCATCCTAACATAGGGTCCAAAACCAGAATTTTCTTGTGACCCCCCCCCCCCCGCTACACAATCGGCACAACGAAAGGGGGCTCCACCCCCCCCCTCTAACCCCCCGGTTAACTATGTGGGCTAGTTGTGGAAAGAATATAACACAACCCAACATTCAGTTTGAAAGAAAGAATGGAGGATTGTGTAATCATCTGGCATCTGACACTTTGAGGATGTGGTAGGGCATCCAAGACAAGAGTGGGCAAGAGGACCGATACTATTGAGGGCTGAAAAACCAAGATGAGAATAGTCCTAGTAGGGGATGCTCGGATAACACCCGAGTGGGTATGACCCTAAGAGAGATAATGATGATGCGTGTCTATCAGTGATTTGTCTCGCCAACATTGTGTTCTCTGATCTAAGTAAGAGATAGAGTTGTTAGTCAAGGCCTTTCTATATGAAACAATGTTGGTTGAAATGATGTTATAATAGATGGATTGCAAATCCGATTCTTCTTATGAGAAATTCTTCAGATTGAGAATGACCAAGTACCATTATGAATACCTCCCTAGTTAAGAGGGAGTGTTGAAGAAATTGTAATTAGGTTCGGTCTTCATAATGAAATGATCTTTGTAAATGATGTAATAAAAGGAAATAAATTATTTTGGTATTCCTTGCTACATGGGTTTCATGAGCAAGAAGTGTCACTAGGTAAAAGACTTCTTCTTGATGTCTTTAGGATTTTATTTATATGTCAAAGAGTCATGTCATGTATAAAGAAGCTTTTCATGAGCCTATGGAAATGTATACAAGTATGTAGCAGCCCTCCAAGACCAAGATCAATCCTCCAAAAGAAAGCACGCCAAAGTCTGCAAGCAAAACAACAAAGAGATCACCATTTCGGCTCCAAGATAGAATTAAGTGGATAAATGGAAGTCATGTCGGCTAGAAGAAATAGTTGCAACGTTTCACTTGGTAACATCGGCTCAAAATAGGAGCATGAACCATTATAAATACCCATCTAGGGTCAGTGCAAAAATTACAAGAAGAATTCACATTTCTCTATGAAATTTCATGTGAATATGGATGCAAGGATCCGCAAATAAGAAGGGAGATAACTCGCAAATCTCTCTACGTTTTCTAAGAAGCATATCTACATTAGGGCAAGTGCTTAACAGTCTGTCTATACCTCGGATAGGTATAAGGGCATACAAACTAAGTCTCAGATGAATAGAATACACGGGAAGGAGACCTCGCACTACAAGAAGTCAATCGTTTAGGACTATGGATTGAATGTTATCACTCTGATCTTTGCATGGGAAAATAGAGGCACAGTCTTGACATTACAGTGAAGAGTATTCAATCTCAGATAAGAATTTGGATCCGCCCCTAGTAACCTCGGCATTCTCCCCAAGCATAACTACAATCTCGACATATCATTGATGAAGTAGATCCAGGTGGTATTCCTGTAGCAGTCTCAGCATAATGGCCAGCAGTGGTTAGGGTTTCAAGCAGTAGGGATACATTCTCGGCATAACTATTATGGTATAGAAGATCACGATGATTTCATATACTATCTCGGCATTCTCCCAGTCAGATCTGTAATGATATTAACGTTCAAGATAGATGCAACATATGATGACTTATACTTGGTGATCACTGTATATATATTGATGACAAGGAATGATCTCTGTGATATGTTCTTATATACAGTCTTATGATAGTTATAGGATCATGATTCTTGATCTCGATATAACTCTCATAACTCAGTGAATGGTGGTATAGAAGATGATCTCACAAACTTGATCTCGGTGGCACTGATGTGAATGTACATCAATGATGTTCTCAGCGAAAGTAACAACAAGTGAAGATGCAACAGTAGTGTTATAGAAATTTTTGTGCCTTACAGCTCTAAGCATGAAATGTCCATAAACCAAGGGCTCCTATGTCCCTAAAAGTGTTGTTCTAACCCCTAAAGGAACAAGGTCAACAAATTACAGCTTCTCCCAGAAGTTCTCCACCAGAAACTGCTCAGAATAAGTCAAGACAGGATCATTTCAGCTGCTACACTAGCTAAGTGCTTTGCATAGCACCTAAATCCACTGGCTAGGTGCGTTGCAATGCACCTAAATGCACTATCAGGGTGCGTTGAGCGGGAAATGACAAATGGAAGTGTCATTCCGCGAGGTGGAGAGACAATGGAAGCTTCCAGAATCTTCTCCTATGACACTTGCCTCACTGAATTCGACCAAGGATGAGTAAGAGGCCTTCAGTCTCCAAGTGGAAGCAAGAACTGACAGAGAGAAGCCACTAATCAAATCATAAGCTGACTCATCCTCCTTGCATACATCTATATATGGATCCCTCATCCCAGAGATCCAGGGGCTGGAATTTTGCACATTGTAAGGAATTGCTGTTGGTTTTGAGGCACATATCAGAGAATTGGGTGATCTATGCTTTGTTGGAGGTGAAGAGGGGCTTCTTTGCTGGGAGGTTGATGCTGGGTCATGAATCATCGGTTGTAACTCCTCCTGGATCTTCTTGTATATCAATGAAAACTATTTGAGTTTCTCCTCTATGCTTTTGTATCATTGATGCTTGTTACATTTGTATGGTTAACTTAAATCTGATCCTAAGTTATTTATGAATATAAATCCATGTCTTTGTATAGTTTTCTTCTTCTGTGATCTTACAGGTACTTGGTGAAGCTGGGCAAGTAAGGGAGCAGGTAGCTGGAAGCTGTCAAAGAGGAGAGAGATTGGATCAAAGAACTAGCGCAAGACACAGGTTGGTTCTTCCTATTCCTCTTTGTTTATAGTTCATAAAGGAGATACAAAAGTAGTTTTCTCTGTTTGTTTCTAAGGCAGCTGTCACACCTTAGTGGGATAGAGCAGTTCTAAATAGACACTTTTCCCGGTAACAAAATGGCGACTCCGCTGGGGATGATTGTCTAATTAGTTTGTTTGTTTATCTCTTGTTGTTCGTTTCATAAACTTATAAGTAGCATTCGAACTGCATTTGCCATAATGAATGCAAAGTAGACATTTGCTGCTTCAATCCATTCACTGGATCTGTTTATGATTTGAACAGCTAATTCATAGACTATCTGATTTCCCTTGTGATAGCTCTTAGACCCTCCTTAGATCTACCCCTAATTGTGCATTACTGATTGCTTTTACTCGGCCAAAAACCAAAGACTAAACTGCAAACCGTGACCCAGAACCCGGATAGAATTCTCGTTTCTGCCCCAGCGCAGGCACTATGAAGAGATCCTGCATTTCAACGCACTTCCCGAAAGGGCAACCTGCGCTGCAATGAAGTTTCTCTGTGTAACAGGTGCGCTGATCAGCCTAGCCCTGTGCAGCTGAGGTTCTTGTGCTTCATTCTTTCCAGTTTTGTCTCTGATTTTTGCAGCCTGTGATCAGTATATGACTGTTTCAAACCCCTTTTCCTTACTGATATTCCGCCTCATTTGTACAAAAGAACTGTAGGTGTTTTTGTGTGTTTGTTGAGTCGTTTACAGTTTTCCATTGCAAAGGTAGAATAGTCGTACTGTCGTCCTTTGATTTAGATCTGTCGCAAGTGTCGATTTTGATCATAGGAGAAATTTTATTTGCTGTTGATGGTCGATTATGCTTTTACTATTGCCTTTGGTTTGAATTTGTGACTTTATAGTGTCAAAAAAAGTATTTATTTCAAAATCATAAAGTGTCGTAATCATCTCTACCTTTTGATTTCGAAAAGAAGCTTGTTTGTGTTTGTCGCTTGAAAGCAAATTCAGATTTGTACATCAACTTTCTTTTTAGCATCAATACTAAGGAAGTGAAAAACAAATACATGCATGTGCATTTGCATATAGACAGTCTGTTTGGCTTGATTTAGGAAAGTGCATTTACAGTGTGCTCTTTGCTCTTTGTGAAAAGATTGTGTCTTTCTTTTCCCCTAGTAGCTAGGATTTTCATTGCCGAAAAGAGATAAAAGTTTGTTTATCATCTTTAGATTGCATTTTAGGAATTACATCTACATCTCGTGGTGAACCCAAAAGGCAAACTTCATAAGAAAGATCAACTTAAAATAAATTCAATGAATCTAACAACGCTTTGGAACCTAACGCACAACATTTAGAGGTCTAGGCTAGAGACGTATTCCGGCGTCGTAAAGCCTGGTAACTATTGTCCTCACTGATGGTTGGGTGATTCCTCCACTTTGAGACGATAAGTGCCAATACGGACTTGTGCTCCCATGTACCGTCGAGTATATTTTGGGAGACCCCTATAGGCTTAAATCCTTTATCCATAGGAAGCCGTGTCGGCCGCCCTACTGATCGCAATGCACTGAACACAGCATTCAGGAAGATTAACTGCTGTACCGTAAAAAGTATTCTGCAGTTTTGCGATTAGTTTGGTACTCCCTCTACCTAGACCTCCAGAGCAGTCCCTTTCATTCCTTTTCAGACTCTTTAATGGAAAAGGTCCATCTGAGCACTTGTCACTTCAGGCTCATTAAAAATCGAAGGAGACTAGAGTCATCTTTTGTTTTTTCTCGACTCTTAAAAATTAAAAAAACAAGTTGTGTCAAAGCGTCTAAAATTTATTTTAAACGGAATAATCATCATCTTTCCCTCGTTGGTCTTCGAAATTAGCCTCCCTTCATCGCAAGTTCTTGTAGAATCGCTAAGAAATCTTTTGGATAGACTAGATATGTCTAAACAACTGTTGACATCCAAGACTGTGTCATCTGACACAGCAGCAGCAGAACCTCCTGCTGCTACTCCAACAATGTTCGCTGGTATACCATCTGTCCCGACAAGTTATCAACAACAAGCCGGAGTCCAATCAGGGACTGTTTCGACGACATGGTCTGTTCCTATTTCTTCATCCGGATTATCATCTGGTATTTGTTATGTTCAAACTCAACAAATTGATCCAATGTGTCTTCAAAGGCCAATCTACCCTTTAAGTACTGGATTGCCACCATATGGAGGACAATATGCCTTTTCATTGTTCCCCCCTGGAGAACAACCATATGGGAGTTTACAACAAAGTTCAGGTCAAACTGGAATTACATCCAGCGGTTGGGTACCAATATTGCCTCAGCAACCAAGGGTTGTATATTCAATACAACCAGTCCACCCTGTGTCAAATATTCCCACCATACCTGCTGTGGTGACTGCGTCGCAAGTACAAGCGCTACCTGTTGTATGTCAACCCCAAGTTTCTCAGGTTACAATACAACAGCCTCTTGTCTCGACAACTCAATCACAACCTCAGGTTAGTGCCTCCTTATCTGGAGCGACTCAGGCTCAAACAAGTACTATGACTCCTCATCTTGGTCAATCATCCAGTATTGGATAACAGCAAATGGTCCAACAACCAGGGCTGGTTCAATCTCAACAACTGCAATTCCAGCAATCATATCAAGGACCTGAGCAACAAGTCTTTGTAAGTAATGGGCAACCGCATTTCCAAAGCAGTTATCAACAACCATATTACAATGGTTATGCCCATCAACCTTGTCAAAGTTGCCAGCATCAAATACATTATGCTGGTATGCAAAGACCCACTACTCAGGTGATTCCATCTTATCCTGGGTATGCTTCGCCTAACCTGAATCAACAGTTGCCCTTTGTAGCAACTCTAGAATTACCAGATCTAAACCGGCTGACGAATGATCCAATTGCTTATGCCCCTTGGTGGCCAGCGATTCCGCATAAACTTCCATCAGATATTCCTAAATTTAATGGAAATCCGGGTGAAGATCCGTCGAATCATGTGATGACCTTTCATCTGTGGTGTTCATCAAACACCCTAAACAATGATTCGATTAGGCTTCGCCTTTTTCAGAGGACGTTAACTGGTCCGGCAGCAAAATGGTATATCGAATTGCCTAGAGCTTCATTCGACAACTTCAGTACCCTAGCCACAACCTTTTTAACCCATTTTCAATTACCGATAAGGTACGAAACGGGAACGGAACTTCTTACCAATTTCAAACAAACAACGGCCACTCACATATCTGATCATATACATGAGTGCCGACGTCGTCGTAGGATGGTAAAAACGTACGTCCCCGATCAGCTATTAGCTGAATGGTTTATCAAGTCATTATTGCCTTCCATCACGGAAGATGTGGCAAAGGGGGGAGTCGTAACAAAAGAGCAAGTTATCGCTCATGCACAGTATCTGGACTTGATCTACACTCAGTTCGGCACGCTCTACGATAAAATACTTGATGCCCCTAGACCGGAATTCTCAGTTCCTCCTCTTCCTAAATCAAACAATGACTCTCATGCCGGCGATGGCGTGATTGGCATGACAGACACGAAATCGACAAAGGTTACATCCAAAAAGGCCCGTAAGATTTCTAGTCAAAATGCAAACGAGGAACTTCTTGCCTCAGAAGTAAATGCCGTGTTGACCGACAAGGGAAAACAACTGAAGCAACCAGGGGGCAAGAAGAAAAAGAAAGGGAGAAAAAAGAAGCAGGATGAGTCATCTCCTGAAAAACCTTCTACAAACCCTTCTGGGCAAAGGAAACCCCCTGCGGGGTGTCATATATGCGATGAGGATCATTGGATGAGAGATTGTCCACATAAAGCTGAAGTTAAGAAACTCTTTAAGAGTTCAAAAACCTCAGCAGTATTGATTGATCCGTTTCCAAACCCGGGAACCAAACTAGTTGCTAATCAAAATGCTTCCCGATCCCAAGTGCTTATGTTGTCTATCTCAGAGCAACAAAATGATGCTTTGACAAGGAATAAAGATTACGGGAATCCACAGCTGTCGAATAACAAGGCTAATGAACAACCTAGTAGTTCGACAACAACTTTGACCGAAGTTGTGCCACCCATCATTCCTGAGCCAACGATAAAGTCGCCAAAGGGAGTAGTACACAAATCGACATTTAATCCTTGTGCAAAAGTAGCACAGAATTATAATATAGTAGAGGACCTGGCCCAATCGCCATCCGCTATGTCGACACTTGAGGTACCGCAAAATTACCCCTCCCAAAAGAAAGCTTTATTATCAGCAGTAGGTGGGATTGACCCAATGGATTCCAATATTGTGGCCTTTGATCATAAAGGATATGACCCTCAATTACCGGCTCAACTAGCTTTCCTTATTCAAGTGAAAGCCCTCAACAAAACTGTTCATCGAACAATTATTGATGAGGGGGCATCTACATGTATTATGTTGATGAGTTGCTGGAAAAATTTAGGGTCACCACCCTTGTCGAGATCGTCAACGACATTAAAGGCATTTGATGGACGATCATACACTCCATACGAGATTTTAAGTAACTTGCAAGTTGAACTGGGGGGAAAAACAGTAGAAATTGATGTTGAAGTAATCCATGAAGACCTCAATTACAACATCCTACTGGGAAGGCCCTGGATATATGCCATGGCCGCAGTTGTGTCGACCTACTTCAGGAAGATTGCATTTCCCTTTCAAGGAGGAATTACAGTCGTCGACCAACAAACATTTCTCCTCGACAGTTCACAAGTTACGAGAAGCATTCCAATGATCCATGGAAGCAATCATTCGCCTCAAAATATTGGAGTAGGCCTCCTAAAAGACCCTGCCTTAATGGGTACTTTTGCCCTACCGCCTCCGAATAATCTGACAGAAGTGGCCACAGTGGAAACCTGCAATATGAAATCTTCTATATCTAATGGGTTCGGAAGACTCCTAAACATTTTGTCAGCATGGATCATCGCCATTTTAGAAATATTGTAGCAATCAATTTTCTTGGCTTGGAATTAGAAGGATTGTCACAATCCTTATGAAGAAGATAATTCAGTGAAGATATCAAAGGTCTCCTTTGAATTCATGAGAAGGAACTCTTAAAAGTTCTCTCATCTCTATAGGAGATAGATAAGAAATACATGAAATGCTAGAAGAGGTACTCTCTAAACTGCAGAAATATCTTCCTAAGATCTCAATTGCGAGATCTGGGAAATATGATGAAAGAATAATAATCATTGATATTGATATTGATAAGAAAGCTAACAATTGTCCATGAATAAGAAGGTTACTTTGATCAAGAGTTTGTGGCCTCTATGTCAGATAGAGAAAGACAAGTTGAAAGACACAAATAAGTGCAGAAAAGAAAAGGAAGGTTGACAAGACATAACAGGACTATGGAAGAAGAGCTCATATCACCAGAAGGGTGGAAGCTAAAAGAAATGGACCAAGGAAAGAGGGAGTAGTAGACCTCTACTATGAATGAGATGGTATCCCCCTCAAAAGGATCATATCATAAGTCCTTGCAGATATGACCATGATAATAAAATACATTATGGAATCATGGAAGCATTGGAAACAAGAGCTCGTGATATCACCATGGAAATCATGAAGGACAAAAATCCATGACAGCCGAACATGAAGGACATAGCTCCTGGAAATCTCATTAGATGTCAAAAGAAAGGAAGAAGTCATCCAAGTCAAAGGGAACATTTACTAGATGGGGATATAAGAGCCTCTGATAGAAACCTCGGCGGGGGATGCCCTAGTCTGGGAAAGCAACAAATGCTTCATCAGGAATTCCAACTTATGGAATTCATGAGATGAAGGGCTAATGACATGAAAAAGCAGATCAAGGGATTGAAGATCTTTTCAATCGAGGAAGCTGATGGAAGTAGAAAAATTAAAATGAGGTATGTATGCTTGTACTTGTATTTAATATCATAATGTCATGTTATATGGTTTTAGGTACCATGGATCAAGCATGATCAAAAAGGAAAGGATCTCCTCCTCTGAAAGGATGTAGAAAGACATAAGTCACATTAGATGAAATCAACATAATATGTCCTCATATGAAGTATGAGGTGGTTGACTACAATTGAAGAACTCTGATTGAAAGATCTTGGGAATGAAAGACGTGAGGATGGAAGAGATCGTGAAATATGCAACCATGATGAAGGCAGTCAACATCCAAAAGATCATGAAGATTTGACCAAGAGATCTCCCAGAAATATGTGAAGACTCTTATGGAAGTCTAAAAAGATGAATACCCTTGACAATAGATATCATTAGGATATGTGTCAACATGTATGCAGGGTGTTGATACCTACAAGAAGATATTGGAAAAAATCCATCACCAAAAGGTAATATGTGAATTGTTTTTGGTGCCTCGCCTCTTGGAGAAAGCCTGGGTATGTGTGCAGGGCCATGGTAAGAAGAGTTGTGAAGAATGTCACAACTATGTACCTCGTGATCTAGAGCAATCACCGTTGAAGGAAAGGTGAAGTTAGATGGCCCTATGAAGGAAGCCCCAGATGTAAATCCAAGGAGGATACTTTCCGGAATGACATGATGGAGGAAAGTGAAGGAAAGGTGAAGTTAGATGGCCCTATGAAGGAAGCCCCAGATGTAAATCCAAGGAGGATACTTTCCGGAATGACATGATGGAGGAAAGTGATGGATGATTGAACCAAGAGATCTCCCGGAAATATGTGAAGACTCTTATGGAAGTCTAAAAATATGAATACCCTTGACAATAGATATCATTAGGATATGTGTCAACATGTATGCAGGGTGTTGATACCTACAAGAAGATATTGGAAAAAAACCATCACCAAAAGGTAATATGTGAATTGTTTTTGGTGCCTTGCCTCTTGGAGAAAGTTTAGGTATGTGTGCAGGGCCATGGTAAGAAGAGTTGTGAAGAATGTCACAACTATGTACCTCGTGATCTAGAGCAATCACCGTTGAAGGAAAGGTGAAGTTAGATGGCCCTATGAAGGAAGCCCCAGATGTAAATCCAAGGAGGATACTTTTCGGAATGACATGATGGAGGAAAGTGATGGATGATTGAACCCTACATGTGAAGAAATCAATGACATCGAAGTATTTGATCGTCAATAAACTAGAAGACACTATAATGTACTGATGATAGAGTCCCTGGGTAAAAGGGAGATCTGAGAGGTTCCTATGAGTAAAGGAACTCGAGCAAGTTTCTGAGTAAAGAGAAACTTGGAACTCATCCCTGGTTGAGAGGGAGAGTTAGACACAACATTCTTGTCTTCACTTCGGAAGAAAGAATGGAGGATTGTGTAATCATCTGGCATCCAACACTCTTTGAGGATGTGGTAGGGAATCTAAGACAAGAGTGGGAAAGAGGACCGATATTCTTGAGGGTTGGGAACCCAAGATGAGAATAGTCTTAGTAGGGCATACTTGGAGAACACCCAAGTGGGTATGACCCTATGAGAGAGAATGATGAGGCATGTCTATCAGTCATTGGTCTCGCCAACATTGTGTGCTCTGATCTAAGTAAGAGATAGAGTTGTTAGTCAAGGCCTTTCTATATGAAACAATGTTGGTTGAAATAATGCTATAACAAATGGATTGCAAATCCAATTCTTCTTATCAGAAATTCTTCATATTGAGAATGACCAAGTGCCATTATGAACACCTCCCTAGTTAAGAGGGAGTGTTGAAGAAAGTGTAACTAGGTTCAGTCTTCATAACGACATGATCTTTGTAAATGATGTAATAAAAGGAAGTAAATTATTTTTGTATGCCTTGCTACATGGGTTTCATGAGCAAGAAGTGTCACTAGGTAAAAGACTTCTTCTTGATGTCTTTAGGATTTTATTTATATGTCAAAGAGTCATGTCATGTGTAAAGAAGCTCTTCATGAGCCTATGGAAATGTATACAAGTATGTAGCAGCCCTCCAAGACCAAGATCAATCCTCCAAAAGCAAGCACACCGAAGTCTACAAGAAAAACAATAAAGAGATCACCATGTTGGCTCCAAAATAGAATTAATTAGATAAATGGAAGTCATGTCAGCTAGAAGAAATAGTCACAACATTTCACTTGGTAACGTTGGCTCAAAATAGGAGCATGAACCACTATAAATACCCGTCTAGGGTCAGCGCAAAAATGACAAGAAGAATTCACATTTCTCTCTGAAATTTCATGTGAATATGGGTGCAGGGATCCACAAACAAGAAGGGACAGAACTCGCAATTCTCTCTGAGATTTCTAAGAAGCAGATCCGCATTAGGGCAAGTGCTTAAGAGTTTGTCTGCACCTCAGATGGGTATAAGGGCAGACAGACTAAGTCTCAGATGAATAGAATACGCAGGAAGGAGACCTCGCACTACAAGAAGACAATCGTTCAGGACTATGGATTGAATGTTATCACTGTGATCTTCGCATGGGCAAACAGAGGCATAGTCTCAGCATTACAGTGAAGAGTATTCAATCTCGGATAAGAATTTGGATCTGCCTCTAGTAACCTCTACATTCTCTCCAAGCATAACTACAATCTCGACATACCATTGATGAAGTAGATCCAGGTGGTATTCTTGTAGTAGTCTCAACGTAATGTCCAACAATGGTTAGGGTTTTAAGCAGTAGGGCTACATTCTCGGCATAACTATTATGGTATAGAAGGTCACGATGATTTCATATACTATCTCAACATTCTCCCAATCATATCTATAATGATATTAATGTTCAATATAGACGCAACATATGATGACTTATACTTTGTGATCATTGTATATATATTGATGACAAGGAATGATCAATGTGATATGTTCTTATATACAGTCTTATGATAGTTATAGGATCATGATAATTCAGTGAATGGTGGTATAGAAGATGATATCACAAACTTGATATCAGTGGCACTGATGTGAATGTACATCAATGATGATCTCAGCGAAAGGAACAACAAGTGAAGATGCAACAGTAGGGTGTTGACATAAGCATGGTAGCAGTGATGATGATGATCTCAGCAGTAAGGGATTGATGTCTTGGTTTTGGAGAGGTAGAATGTGTCAAGGGTCATGGTCTTGGTATTCATCAATTGGAATCTTTATAAGAAGAATTTTGTGCGGGTTTTCCTCTCCAAGAGGGAGAGGTTTTGGCCCTGGCAGAAAGCCAAATATTTTGTGTTCTTGTCTCTTTTGTTTGATAGTAGTTTGATGAAGCAAACACACTCTACTAATAATATGAAGATCAAGCTAAGATAAAATTATAAAAGAACTTCACAAATTGTTATCATGATAAGAAAAATATCACTAATAATAACATGCCCTAGATTTTTCAACAGATATCAACGTATGTTAAAGATAACAATGGCAGAAAAGGATGGTGACTTGTGCAAAGGATAAATTATGTTTAACATGGTTTCAGGTAAATAATTAATGGTCCATGCAAATGAGTGCGAGTTATAGGATGGTCCACTGAAGGAACAACCATGCCACAAAGATATAAATATTGAAGATTTGTGGGTAAATGATATCATGATGATTGTAATAGATTTTAGCTAGATATTTTGTATTTAAATGATATTTCCTTGTAAGATTTTATAACAATGGTTAAGGGATGGACTCCCTTATAATCCATTGAGTGAGGGGTGAACACCCTCACGAGCATTTAATAATAAAATTAAACATTTGTTGGTTTTCACCCTACGAGGTTTCCAGGGTATATCAATGTCTAATGATGTGGTTTCTTGTTGTGCCATTTTTATGATGTTGATTCCTTGCATGATATGATGTTTATATTATCAAGAATATGATTACCTAACTGAGTTAAAAGAATCATGGAATTGATACAAGACTACATCTGAAAGTTTATGTTAATACGCTACAACAATGGTTGTTAATGGTTATGTAATTTACTATTCTTTACTAAAGTTAAGTGTATGTAATGATGAAGATTGTATCTAATGGTTAATAAGGAATCTGAAATAGTAATTTGGATACTTACCCATGGGTAAATTGTGTAAAAAATTTCTAACTCCATACATTTTCATGTGAGGTTACCAGGAGATTCATACCACTGCATATATCTAGGGAGATTGCTAGTTCCCGTCAATAATTTTTAGATCAAAAAAATGTTCAAAAACACATAAATAATGGTGGACAATAACTCTTGTTAAGTATATTAATTTACAACTTTCTCCTATCCATTTTTTATGCAAATTCTAATGGTAAATATGTTATTTACATGAGTAGGAGTTATTTTCAAGGATTTTAATTTAAATGGTTTTCCTATGAAGCTTAATGAAAAATCATTGTACAAATATCTAAAAATTATAACATAAATATTGCAAATTCATTTGAAATTATGGCAGGAGATTTTGAGGTAGTTATTCATATTGCATTTTGTTGTGCAAAGGCTACAATAAGAATTTAAGTTATGGTCTAACCAAATGTTTGAAAAATAATTTTTTCTTATCCTCGTGGAGCAGGCACTCACTGGGATGTCATTTCCTCCCCACGGTTTCAAATCCCACATCGATACACCATAGCCCTTAATAGTAAGGTTGGAAGGATAGGCATCCCATTGGGGTTTGGGATTTTGGCTCCAGTTTTCAGTGGTCTCTGGACAGCTTGGTCCTAATATGAAATATGAACTTTTTATATGTGTGGCTTATAGGATGTTGCATATATTGGGGAGGTTGCTAGTTTCCCATCAAAGAATTTTCCTTAAAGGAAAATAAAAATTTTAGTAATATTGACAAATATTTTTTTGTTTTGCAAAGTTATACATTCTAACTTGCACTAGTCATTGCTAAACTAATAATGCTCAACATGCAAGTCTATTGCTAGAGTCTTCCCTTGGCAAGGACTAATAAGTGTTGTATTGCTAGAGTCCTCCCTTGGTAGGGACTAATAAGTGTTGTAGTGCAACTAAGTCATGTCACCTTAAGTTATAAATTATGCTCTAGGAAAAATTGCATAAAAAATTATAACCTACATTGATTAATACTAAATTAATAGTGGTCAATAGGAAAATTGAATCGTATAGTTTTGCTTTAATAAATTAAGATGAGAAGTGGATAGGTGGTTAAGTCACATGGATTTGCATAAATTTTGGTGGGTAGTAATAGCTAGTAACGCTACACAATAATTTTACTAGTACTTAAATGGTTAGGAAAACATAAATAATGGTGAAAAGTGACTCTTGGTAAGTATATTTATTTACATCTTAAGAAAACATAAATAATGGTGAGAAGTAAAATAATGGTGAAAAGTGACTCTTGGTAAGTATATTTATTTACATCTTAAGAAAACATAAATAATGGTGAGAAGTAACTCTTGGTAAGTATATTTATTTACATCTTATTCGTATCTATTTATACAACTGATGGCCGATATATTATTCACAGTATGAGTTATTTTGAAGGATTTAATGGCTTTGATTAAAGTTTAAGAAAAAAAAATCATTACACATAACTAAAAATCATGCATGAGTATTGCAACTATATCTATAAATGATGGCATAAAATATGTGAGACAATTATCAACATGGCATTATATTATGCGAAAGTTGCAATAAGGCCTTCAAGTTATGGTCCAATCAAATATTAAAAAAATAGATTTTTAAATAATATTGATAAATAAATATATATATTTTTAAATTAAACATTACAAATTGCATTGTTCATACTAAACTAATATGTATCAAAAAGGAAATAAATTACTAAAATTTAAAAAAATAAAAAATTTAATAATAATAATAATAATAATAATATCCATTTTTAAGGTCATGTATCAAAAAGGAAATAAATTACTAAAATTTAAAAAAATAAAAAATTTAATAATAATAATAATAATAATAATAATATCCATTTTTAAGGTCACAGCAAGCCAGACACCAAATTGGTGTATGAGACCCCCTTGTTTGTGGGACAAGGGACCCACCTCCCCGCAGTGATTTGATTGCTAAGTCGACAAAGGCATACATACTCTACCCCCCTCTGGTTTTGAACCTGTGACCTCTTAGGAGGAAACACATGCTCTTAACCATTAGGTCCACTCAAACTGTATAACCATTAGAATCCTCTCTATACAAAAATAATATTATTATTATTTATTAAAATTCTATTTCTTTTATAAAATTATAATTTAAAATTTAAAATTTTATTTAATTTAAAAAAAAAATAATGTTAAAATATTAATATGCGTAATTTGGTGAGGTTAAGAATTTCGATTTCGTTTAAATACCTAAAAACACACCAATATAATAAAGAACAAATCAAATAAGCACCGTATATCATAAAGGGTATATCACATCCCTTTAAACTAGTTAAATGAAACAAATGCGAATAGAACGTTTTTGTTAACTTTAAATAAAACTTTTCGTATTTGAATTTTGAACGTCATTAACAAACGTTTTCGTTAATTTTAAATAAATTTTCCTATTTATATTTTATAATTTTAAACACACCCAACACTGCGTGCACCGTACTTCCCTACACACCCGCACCAACTCCAATCACAATCCTACACACTTCTATTTATAATTTATTCTTTTTATTTTAATAGATTTTGACGCACACCCTATTGAAGCGGGAAAATATGACTCGGCCACTAGCATAATCAAACAAGTAATTAAACTTTTAAAGTTATCTTTATTAAAATTTTAAAATAAAAATAAGTCTATAGAGTGCAGAAGAGATGGTGACAAAGTGTTTTTTAAGCTATTTAAAAAAGCTATATTTTACTTATTCATATTATTTGATAACATATATATATTAAATTAAGTTTTTTAAAAAATAATGTTATCTTAAATTTAATAAAATGAATTAATTTTTGATTTGTTTAAATTATATATTTGAATTTCAAATATTTTTAAAATATTTAATATATTTATTAATTAAAAAAATATATATACAATTTCAGTTTAACAGGAACCATGTAAAATAATTTTTGATTTGTTTAAATTATATATTTAAATTTCAAATATTTTTAAAATGTGAAATATATTTATTAATTAAGAATACTAATTAAACATATGTATATATATATAATTTCACTTATATGATGGTTACGGGTTCAAAACCATGTAAATAATCCCACCACATACTCCTCAAACAAAAAAAAACTTAAAATTTTTAACATTATAGCACCTAATTTCCCCACAAGAATTATAAACCTAAAACAATTATCCTGCCAAAAAACTAACTTCCGGGCTGTGTCCCCATTCCTCCACTTTGACATGGGCATTAATGTTGTAGAATGGATATCATTTATCTTTAAGCACCGGCCGTCGTTTACAAATGAACTGGCGTCAATATGAACGAATACATAAAACTGAGACACCGACAATCGAATCCCGGCGCCTCTTTCAAATTTCTATTTTTATTTGATGAGTAGGTCGAAGCCAGCAAAAAGAGCCCCCCGTACCTTTCGACACGGTGGAGTCATTTGGTGTTGGACAACTGGACCGGCTTCCGTTTTGTTTTATTCTTTGAAATCCTAAATCTCTCAAACCCACATTATAATTTATTAAAATTACTGGCTATAGTTTCCACATGCATGCCCACCCCTTTTTTAGTTTTTAATCCTACTCTTTCAACCCTCATTTTCGATTTTTAAAAGGTATACAGGGGTAAGCACTCCGTTCCACATGTCTACTCGCCTTTTTTAAATTTTTACAGATATATTTTCCTCTTAAATATTAGGTTTGCTTGGTCTTCAGTTTTACCTAAATAGACTAATATTTCTTGCCCTACAAATCCGTTGCTTCACATACGTAGCAAATCACATCATTTTTCGCTACTGATATCGAAATCTACCAACTATCAGAAATAAAGTTTTCTTCAAATGGGAGAATATGAAATTTAATCACATACCTGAGAGTTATTTTATTGATTGAATTCAGATTAAAAAAAATTATGATTAAATTAAATTCAAAAAAAAATTTGACTTTTAACTATACAATTTTATTTTTACGGAATAATGCAATACCAAAAATTGGTTCGGTCTTTTTTTTTGTTTTGATTTTGAGATGTATGAGACCCCTTGTTTGTGGGACAAGGGACCCACTTCTGGGCAGTAATTTGACTGCTAAATTTACGAAGGCATATATATATATATATATATATATATATATATATATATATATATATATATATCATTTTCAGATAGTAATTTAATTTTTCATTTTGTATGTTTATTTTTTAGTAGAATTTATGTTAATTTTTTTTGGATGGTTCTAATTTTATTTAATGTTCCCAAAAAAGCAACGTACCATTTTAGTTGTTTGGTTGATTTAATGTATATATGTGATCATTTATAAATTAAAGCACAGTGTTTTCTAAAAAAATTGTTCCTCAAAGATATGGTACCTTTTATACAAATGAGCGTTGTTATATTGTTATGTTATAAAGTTTTTGGTTAGAATTCTAAGAAATTATTTTTGGTTACATCTTGAAATTTTGTTATTTAAAATAAGTAGTTAAAATTTTGTCAAATCATGATTTTTTTATTATTGATTATATTATGAAATTTTGTTATTTAAAATAAGTAGTTAAAACTCTCATAAATCATGAATTTTTGTTATTTAAAACAAGTTTTTAAATACATACTTTAAAAATACAAAAATACTTTGAATCATAGAAAATTCACAATTAAACTTATGATTCAACCAATCCTTCCTGGATTTTAAGCTAATTTAATAAAATATAAAAAATAATAAAAACAAAATAAAAAAACATCAAATTTCACAAATAAATAAATAAACTCAAGCCATAATCTCTATGCTCACCCATGTTATTTATCTTCCAATATTACAAATATACCATACAAATATGAAACCACTCTCATATCTAACACATGATTAAGAAATAAAGTAAATCTATACACACATTTAAAATAACAACTACATCCCAAAATTTGAAAAACGGGGTTATATATGAATAAAAGGATAACAAAATTCGATCCAAAAAACAAACCAACAAACTCCAAAACATAAAACAAATATAGTACGACAGAAAAATCCACTCGTTTTCCGAACCATTCATACGTGTCATTTAGACAACTTCTTGCTGGTCACATCATCTATCATGTGCTCCACATGCCCCATGCCTTCAACGGTTTCGATGTCATCCATGCTATTATCTTCCTGCTTCTTATTGACCACCCTATAGGTACTACCTTCGTTTCCAACCCCATCTGATTTTCCTACTTTCGTTGATATGCCTATATTAAGGTCCACTTAACCATTGAAGATGGCTCGGTAAACCAGAGTTTGAAGCTTGCCTATAAAATATCACTCAGGTTCGAACCTTGTTGCTTATTTTCCGCGTAAAGTTAGGAGGTAACCTAAATGTTTCTCCGAGCCTCGACTATCTTCTGTTTATTTCTCGTTTAAATAAATATAGTACATGACATATATGTTAACTTGATAATCCAGACTTTGTGGTAGGTTCAATGAAAGAAAAAGAAACAATTGACTATTTCTGGTTCTTTATATATATATATATATATATTTTATTTTTTATTTTTATTTTTTTTTGGGTTGTTTTGTCATTTGGGTCTCTATCCCATAAAAATAAGAATAATTTGTAAATTAAATATTTTAATTATTAGTATATTTAATACTAAAAAATTTCAGTCTCTTTCAAATATAAAAGACTTTCTTGGTTACTTTCCAATGATTGTCATGTGACTTAGCCATGAATTGACTAAGTACGTAAAATGAATATGTGATACCTAACATGCTTGTAGCTAAATAATTTAGACTTTCTACAATTGTCAGTACAAAGTATTATTTAGTTATTTTGTTCCATCATGATTGTTGAATTTAACACCATGCCTTAATGGTGTAGATATTAATTTACTTTGAATGGGCCTAATGGTTAAAAACATGTTCTTCCTCATAATAGGTCACAAGTACAAATCCACAAGGGGATAGGCTATGTACACCTTCATAGACTTTAGTAGTCAAACCACTATGTAGAGCTAGGCGATTGTCCCATAAACAAGAAGGTCTCATACAACATTCTGGTGTGTGGCTTAGCCGTGACATTATAAATAGATGATGATGATGAACATTTTGTTAATTTCTTTGTATATTTTACTTTGCATGATCAAATTTTTACCATCATCTCTCCAAACTTCAAGGCCTAAACATAATGCAACTTCTAAGGTCCTTCATATCAAATTTATTTTGATTAATTCCTTTGTATATTTACTTTGCATGATCAAAGTTTTACCATCATCTCTTCAAACTTCAAGGCCTAAACAAAATGCAACTTCCAAGATCCTTCATCTTAAACTTTTGTGACAACCATCTTTTGATCATTTCAAATAACTTAGTGAAATTTTTTATTATGATAAGATCATCAACATATAAATAAATCAAATCAATGTATTTTTTATTCCTTCTTGATATACATATTTGGATCTCCTTTACTTTTAATAAAACCTTGTTGAAATATCGAAGGTATCCATCTTCACATGCCAAGACTTGGGTTCCTATTCAAGTCCATATAATAATGTTTTATGTAACTTGCAAACAAGATGATTTTGTCCCTACTTTACAAAACCTTTTGGCTAAACAAGATAAACTTCTTCCTTTACTTCTCCATTTAGAATTATTTACTTAGTATCTAAATGATTTAGCTTCTCATTATGCTTAGTAGTCGATGCAATCATTGTCATAATGGTGTTCATTTTAGCTATAAGGGAAAAAGTGTATCTATAGTCTACTCCTTCCTTTTGTGGATATTACTTAAATGTTACCACTCTAGCTTTATACTTATCAATATTTCTGTTATCACTGAAAATTCTGTTGCCAAAATTGCTCAGACTAGCTTAAGGACAAAGCGCATAGATCCCTTTATCAGTTTCGCAGCGCAACATCTTTTAGGTGATTTCGTAGCGAAAAACACCGACTTTGCACTAACTGCGCTACGAAATGGGGAATTCGTGCTGATCCATAGCACATCTCACACCAGCTGTCATATTTTCTGCAAGAATTTTATGGGAATAGCATGTGTAAGGTCTTACATGTCGGTCTTGACACGTGCAGGCTCTGTTGGCATCAAAGGGGCTACAGCTTATGAGATTTCTGATTATATTGTTGAGATTGATACTGAGGAGATCATGGGACCTGTATTATTCCTTGCGGACCTTGGCGGTCTTTACCCGATTAGTATTGCCTTGTTCCTTTATGTCCTGGCCAAATTTGAATAGAGGATTGAGCGGTTTCGGTACGAGGATGATGTTTTACAGAAGCTTGAAGCCCGCCGGCGTGCTCGATTGACAAAGGATAACTACTATATTTCCTGGCATTTTATCGATGTGCCTTACAGTCCAGTTGCTGCAGTTGGTTCCCAATTTAACCCCACTGCAAAAAAGACCTGGAAGAGATGAACTTATCTGATCCAAATCAAATGAATCTCGGGCTAGCAGATTGAGACAGGGGCATGGAATGGAATGGAAGATATTTCAAATTCCAAGAAAAGGTTGTGCCTGAGGGATGCATTAATAAATATATATACGTGTGAAAAGGGGATAGCGGTAATATAAATTATTATGAAGTCGAATGGAAGTCAAGGTTGCCGTTGTCTGCATATGCTTTGACGGGGAACTTCCCAGTGGTAGTTTTACTTTGCGCTCACAGCTGTTGTGGCAGGCTCTCATGATCACCAACGGAGGTCCATCAAAACTCTGTTTCATACCCAAGTCTCAAAATCGTGGTCCTCTTTGAAACCAATGCTCGATCAGAATCGGTTCATGAGAAGGCTTCTTTTCGTCGACTTATTCCAAGTTGTCGTTGCCTTGTGACAGTTGAAGGTTTTTACGAGTGGAAAAAGGATGGAGCGAAGAAGCAACCATTCTATATACATTTTCAAGATAAAAAACCCCTTGTCTTTGCAGCTCTTTATGACACATGGCAAGATTCTGAAGGAGGAGTACTCTTTACATTTACTATTTTGACTACACGTTCCTCTAAGGCGTTGGCGTGGCTTCATGATTGAATGCCTGTTATATTGGGGACGGAGGGTGCAATTGATGCTTGGTTGAATGACCTTTCTTGCCTTACATTTGAAACAGTTACTCAGCTATACGAAAAATCTGATCTGGTGTGGTATCCAGTGACTCCTGCAATGGGCAGAACACAATTTGATGGGCCAGAATGCATCAAGGGGATCAAGTTGAAACCTGAAAAAAGCAATTCCATATCAGACTTCTTTCAAGAAAGGATACACCTGTCAAAAGTTCTGTTCATGAAACCTATGAAGCACAATTTGCCCTGATGAACATCTTCAGAAATTTGTGAAGTCTGCAGACATAGCGTACAACACAATTTTTCCTTAACAGTTTTGAAGAACGCTTGAATGTTCAGAAGCAAGAGAAAGCAGAGAAGAAAAAAAAGCTCAGACTCGCAGCTATAGGAGAGGATCTGCTGTCTATCGCGGTGGATCAACCCTTCCGTTTTCCAGCTACATTCACATTTGTAGTTAGAGCATTCTCAGTGTTGGATGAATTGCTATGATTTCGTGAGGCTGGTATTGAAGTCCTTGTAACGGATTTCAATACGTGCATTTTCTAATCTCTTTAGACAGGCTGACAGAGTTGAAAAACTTGCTGAGGTTATCCAACGCCTGGAACAAGGAGATTTGAAGCTCCGGGTTCGCACACTGGAGTCAGAACGAGCATTCAAACGAGTTGCTTCTGCTCAAAAGCGCGATAGGAAATGCTGTCATGGCAGGAACCTTAGTTAATCTGGCTACAATTTTGTACATCAATTCCATTCGGATGCCAGCTATGGCTGTATACATGAAGGTTTCTGTTGACATTATCATGTTCCGTGGATATCAGTATTGTTGAATTGTTGGGAATACTTCAGGAGAAGATCGTGATGCTTCCATAGATTCTTTCAATCAAGAAGGGAGTGTTTTAATGGTCAACTCTGTATCCAATCTTGTGTCACACCTGGAAAGTTCAAGGGCTGAATACTTACAATGGGAGACTGGCTCCTTGGATGAAGAGGAAATCTATTTAGAAGCTAATATTGAAGATTTGAGTTTTTCTATTCAAGTCTTTGCTCAAGAAGTGAAGTTCAATACAATGGTGAAACAATTTGAAATCTTTGAAAACCTTTTTGATATAAAGTGGAAAAGGCACAGAGTTTAGCTTGTCAAATTGTGGAAAGTTGGTGAAAAAAGCAGAAATGCCTGTGACAGATATTTCCCTTTGTTTTCTACTAACACAGAAGACTGATCAAGAACTAGCTTTTCTGCGGGAATGTGATGAGGTGTGGAATGTCTATAATGCGCTCAACTATTTACAGGCTCTTGTTGAGAAGTCTGAGATAATCCAGCTCCAAGTATTGTGACAGAGAAGAATATCCATGCACCTGTACTAAGCATACCAGCAGTAAAAGTTACAGTCCTATTGGTGTTCAGTGGTTTTGCTTTTGCAAGCATTGCATTAACTACAAGGCTTCAACCAGGTTTAGAGCAATTGTATAAAGAACGCAGATATCAAACCTATGGCTGAGCCTACAAATTTGAAGGAGCTGCAGACTTATTAAAATCGCAGATTCAAGCATTGTTTATGTAGGCTGTCCGGTGACTGTGGCATAAATGAATACAATTTCAGGTCTTGTTGTTTTAACATATCTCAACATAAAGTCATGCTGTATAACTGATGCTGGAAGACTGTGCTTTTGAAATTACACAGCAGTTTCGTAGCGCGCTACGAAACTGCTGTAGCTGCATGTTTCAGTTGAGCCAATCAATTATGATTGATAAAGCGGCAAATCTTTTTGAAAGTTTTGTCATCACACAGGTACATGGAAAAGGGTGGCCAGCACATCATGGACGTGGCAAATCTGTTCATATTGGGTAATTAAAGGATAAAGGCAAGCTTCTTTGGATCCGAATATTTTGAAGCACATTAAGGACCGACAAACAGGGGCCTATGTTTCAGGGTAACAGAAAAGATGTGTCATTGAAGACAAACATGGAGCATTAAAGGTTCATCACAGCTATCTCAGCCAAACTCCAGATGTCAGAGAACGAAAATGATTGAAGATCAAGGCTGTTATGGAATTTGAGTCCTATTTGATTTAGAAGTCTAGAAGATCTAGTAGAATTAGAATTTTAATTGTTTTAGGATTCCAGCGCTGTCAATTAATAGTCAGCTGTAATTATTAGTTAGTTAAAAGTTAGTAGGTGTCATCATAGGCAGAATCGAATTCCCCTCATGCTGGAGGAGGAATATCGATTAGTTAGAATAAGGATGCTATATATAGCTAAAACATCTATGTAATAGGGGTTGGATATTTTATAAAAACAGGGTGCTGTTTTGGCTTATGTAAAGAACAGAGTTCAGTAATATAAGTTATATGCTTTTCTTCTCAGGATTCATACAACATTTCCATGTTCAAGATGTGTTATTTTACTTTGTCCTTCATGTCTTTTTTCAGTTGCTTAGATGAGTAATCACTCAGAATTCACTTATGCTGCTCTGACTTCCTGTACTCATCTATGAACTGTGGTTTTATAAGAGCTGTATTTTGAACATTTAAATGTCACATGCCCTGACTTCTATGTTAAAGCAATATCATTATTTACTGAGGTTTGATTGACTCCATAAGCCCAATGGAAACTTATGTAATGTTTGTCCAGCCTTCATATTTGTTAATGTTATTTCAAGAGAGTTAGCCATCTTATTAATAGTCAAAATCAATAACCCTTTGAGAGAGCCCTCTCAGGCTAAGGAGGCTAAGCCTTAGTCAAAAGATTGGTCTGAAATAGTTACTTGAAGTCTTCCTGGTCAGCAGCCTTCCAGGGCCTGATTTTGAGATAACAATTTCCATCAACATTAAGCTTGGTTTTGAAAAATTATTTTGAATCTATAGGGACTTTCTTCTTAAGCAATTTTGTTAGTTCCCATGTTTCATTTTTCATAATAAAATCATATTATTTTTTCATGGCATCCATCCATTCTTTGTAGTACTTATCTTGCTGATAAAATAAATGCCTCACTAGATTCATAACTTAAGTCATTCATGAATAATATTTATACCTTATAAGTGTTTGAATTTGTCTTTTTGGTATTCCTAATGCCTCACTACCTTTTGGAGTTTCTTTGCTTCTTCTTGGTGTGCTCTAGCTACTTGTAGCTTCAATGTTACTTTGATATTGAACATCAACCTATCGATTTTGAACCTCTTCTGCTTTGTTGTCTTCAAGTAAGTTCCATACACTATGCTCTCCCTCTTTCTGAATCCAGTTTGTACATTCATAAAATATGATAGCTTTGCTCCTAAATACTTTGTGAGTGATTGGGTCATATATTTTATAAGAGTTATAATTAAAACAATAACCCATATAGATGCATTTATTTCCTTGGCATTAATATTTCTCCTATCTTCTTGGGGAACATTAGAAAATTCTTTGCTTCTAAAAATTCTCAAATGACTTACAATTAGTTTATAGCCAAAAATGTGTGATAAGGTGTTTTTTGCTATGGAATTTTTGTGAGACTTATATTTTTCAAATATATAGTAGTGTTTATTGCTTCAACCAAAAGACCATTAGATAAATTTTGAACTTTAATCATGTTTCAAGCACATTCATCCAAAGTTTTATTTTTCCTCTCAACTACTTCATTCTGTTGAGGAGTGTGTAACACTATAAATTGTTGTTGAACCCAATTATTATTGCAATAATTGATGAATTCCCTTGAAGTGTATAATCCCACTTAATGTAATCTGGAAATCTTAATTTGTATTATCCCCCAAATTTTGTACTTGCCCTTGACATATGTATACGTGGTGTATTTTCTAAGACCCCAACACAATATTTTAATATGATATAAGTTCTGTTTTTTGGCTATTAGAAAAATAATATATAACTAATTTATAGTTAATTAATATCTTTTAATTTAATAAAAACAAATGTATTAATCTAAATATAAAATATTCTAAAAGTATTTTTTTAAATATATAAAGTTTAATTTTTTATAGGTTATGGAGTTAAATTTTGTCTTCATCTGGGATTTAGTTAATTTAATTTGTTAATTGGATTTATCTTGAATAGTTAAGAAAAATGATTAGTATCCTTCTCACTTAGATTCAATTTCCTCAATTAATATGATAAACTCATATTGAGTATATTGTTGTAATGGTTTTGAGTCTTGTTGTTAAATGACCTTACATCTTCTATAATATCTTACTTTCATTTGCAAACTAGAGAGTGAAATACTTTATTACATAGGGAAAAAAATTATATAAGTTGTAATAATTATTTTACATTAATTATCTATCTTCATTATAATGATACATTAATTAAAATGATATTAAATATTTATATTTATAATTTTTATGATATAGACAAATAGGCCCATTATGAAATTCACAAGAAGGTGCTTTTGACAAGCATAATACCATGTTTCAAAATCATTAAAAAGGAGAACCCTGTCATACTATCATGTGTGAGGTACAAAAATATGTCATATATATGCCCATAACTAAAAATAATGGTCGCATTAATGATTTTCCATTTAGAGGAGCTCTGAGCACCTGATGTAGTTGTAGAAACCCTAATGATGAATCAATCATTGTGGATCATATCAGCAAATTTAGGGACCAATACATATTGGATCATAATTGGAGGTATTGATTTGTGCTTGTTTCATGGTAAGAAGTTCGAGTGGCCATCATCATGACTAGTCCAACATCTTCTCCTTTTCCATCGACTGATATTGAGGCCTTCAATCTAATGGACCCGTCAAATGGACATAAATACTAGAAAACCAAGCCCTCTTGCTTTGTTAAGAAATTGGAGGACATGTTACAGTTGGAAGTTTTTTCACCTCAGCGTAGATTGAGGGCTTTGAAACTAGTTGAGATAGTATTGGTCAACCATTTTATGGGTTTATAGCGCCCCCCCCCCCGCCCCCCACTCTATCTACCTATGGGTGGAGAAAAAATGGAAACCCTTAATCAAAGGTGAGATCTTCTCCTCCTTTTGTGGGAAAATATTATTCACCTTTTTCTTTAAAAATAAAGCAGATTGCAATCTGATCTTCTGAAGTGGACCTTACTTCATGGGGGGCCAAGGACTATATATGGATCAATGGAGCTATTGTAGCGGCTACAACCATCCTCCAAAATTTTTCCTTAGCTTCGTTTTGGAGCCTCCCTAACAACCATCCTTAACAACATGTCTCGCACTGCCTAGGTGTTATCGGGAAAACTAGTGTCCATTCAGAGCTGCTAGTCCCACTAAGACGGGTAGCTATCTTAGAAACAAACAAACTAAAGTTACTTGTGTTTTCCTTTATGAGAGATAGATGAGAGAGAAGCAGAGAGTACCAACCGTAGTCTTTCGCTAGTTTGCTTGCTCGTTTCCTCTCTCCCTTGATAGAGCTTTCGCCACTCCTTTCTCACTTGTCCTACTTCAAAGAACACCTGTAAAGTCAAGGCAGCAAAATACCATCAAAGCATAGAGATCTATAACCATAAACAATGTAGGATCAAATGTACATTAACCATATAAATGCATACACAAATACAAGATTCAAAGATATACAAGCATATGGAGGAAAACTCAAATAGCTTTATTGATAGAAGTAGTAGAAGAGAGGATTACAACCAAGTTGTCTGATCCAGCATCATCCTCCCAGCATGAAAGCCCTCTTCACCTCATACAAAGAAAGATCACCTAACAATGTCTTCAAAGAGAAACCAACAACACTTCCTTGCAAATTACAAAATTCCAGCCCCAGATCTCTAGGATGAGGGATCCATATATAGATGTTTACAGGAGAGTGAATCAGCTTCTGGGATTTTGATTAGTGTCATTTCACTGATAGTTATTGGTTCCAATTGGAGATTTCATATTTCTTACTCATCCCTGGGCGAATTCAGAGAGGCAGGTGTCATATGAGCAGTTTCTAGAAGATTCTTTGAGTTTCCACCTAGCAAACTGCTTCTGCCATTTGTCTGCTCTCGCTCATCACACCCTACAGAAGGGCTTTTCAGTATGCATCGCACCCCCCTGTGTAATAGGTGAGATGCATCGTACCCTATGCATGGAGCAGTCTGTATGGTCCAGTTTTGACCAGTTCTAAGTAGTTTTTCAGGGAGAACTTCTGGGAAATGATGAAATCAGCTGACCTTGTTCCTTTAGGGTATGAAACAACACTTTTAGGGGTTTAGAAGCCCTTGTTTTATGGACATATGTGATTGGGGTTGCAGTGCCCAAATATGTCTATAACATTTTCTCCCTAAAGCATGAGGTCGTAAATCTTCTGATGTTGGGTGAAATGCTTTATAATGAGGATTCGAGGTTTTTCGAACTAGAAGGTGACCTGTAATAAGATACAATACAATACATTATCTTCATAATATTTTCATGATCTAGTTGAGGCGGGCATTCCCATGCTCAACTTTATAAATTCATTTTCATGTACATAAGACAGACAATCGTCTGTGTGGCAGACTAATATTTCTGGTAGTGCCATCATCCCTTAGTTTCGATGATTATCTGTGCAGCAATGATGTACATTTGATGTATTTATTTTCCTGAATATATCGCAGCCCAAATGGATGAAACTAGATCCGGGGTCTTCAAACTCGTTCAATCTTCGCCCGAAGTACAAGTCGATCCATGTGAAAATATGTTCTGATGTCGAACATGGAAAGACATTGCCTGATTACCAGCCAATGATGTAAGCTGCTAATAGGCGCGAGAGGAATCACCGATAATGATAATGACCCTCAAGGTACTGCAGTACAATTCACGTGGTGTGAATACATGATTTGATGTCGAACACCACGCAAAATCTTTCGGTCGAAGGCCATTGATGTAAACCTCTTACCGGAAGTGAGAAACTTGCCATTGAGGCATGCAAGCTTCAAAGTACTAAAAGGGTTGTTCCTAAGTCAACTTCTTGGATAATGAGCTGATGTCAACAAGAAGTGACCCATCGTAGAAGGGCCTTAATGAATCCCACATCTACGACACAAAACGTAGCAAATGATTTTGTGGAGGTGAAAACGATCTGTTGATACAAGGTTCAGGGTGGCAGTCATGAAAAATGGAGAGTGAAGGTATTGCAGCGGATGAGGCGTTAGCTAGGTTGGTGAATTCTCTGAGCGACTTCTCTTAAACATATCGGTGACACTGAAATGGATTGGTAGCATTAACCCCAAAAATGGATGGTACGGCGGACCAATGGTGATATGATTGGTGAACGGAATAACCCAACCCAACTCAATCATGGTGATGGAGTGAAAGTGTCATGTTCAAGAGCGACTTGCTACCAATGAAGTTATTCAAGTTTTCTTCCCTTTTTCCCTAGTCATTGCTGACCAGTACCTCTTTATTTTTGTCAAGCTTGAGGAGGATAACATATGCTTGTTCTATAATTTTCCCTTTGGGCAAACCTGTTGCTATGTTTTAACAAGCCTAGCGATAGTGATACTCGCTCTTGTCTGCATGGACAAGTTTGTCGCTATTGTTTTAACGAGTTTAACGACAAAGATAACTCGGTCCTTTTCAATTTTAAAGAGTTTAACAAGAGATGTAAAGGCAACTCCAGTAGTCCTTTTTCGTAATGTCATCCCTTAAGTCCAAAAAAGTATAAAATAATACGAAAGGGATGAATTTTCAATAGTTTTAACAAGCCGAACAAGACAAGCACTCGATCTTTTTGTGTAATGATCCCTCAGGTCCAAAAAGATTAAAATCTAGAGGAGGGATGGCACTTCCGATCGCTTTAACGAGCTGGAGAGGCCAATTTCTCGGCAATCTTTTCATATTTTACAAGTCAGATGAAAATAGCTTAAAGGAGACTCATTTTTTGAGGAACGAGTGATGCTTTTGGATAGCAACTAGTTCCAGGTAAGGTTTGGAACTTTTCAATCACGGCAGTGTAAAGAAGGTGGCTAATAGAATCACTCGTCGCAGCTATTCCTCAAAAGGGTAAACAATCAAATGGAGGCATATGATCGGCTAAAAAAGAGTGGAGGTGATGGTAAGAACATGACCAAGGTTCAAAAGTTGATAATTATGTGATCACAATGGTTATTTACCGAAGGTGGGTTCATTTTTTTAATGAGCTTAAACTCTGGTGGAACATATGCTCATTGCTAGGTTTATTTTTTAACGAGCTTGAACTTCACATAAAACTGCTCGTGGCTAGGTTTATTTTTTAACGAGCTTGAACTTTGTATAAAACTGCTCGTACCAGTGGTATAAAAAGGATGTCTCATCGATAGGTTCATTTTTTAGGGAGCTTGCCCCATTCGAAACTTTGCTCCGGAGCCTTCCATATGCAAGCTAGGAACGACCAACCTACGAGTTTAAAGGGTTGAGAGCCTACGGAAGTTTCCAGGTTACCATACGGAAGTTCTTGCATTAGCAAGATTGTTCCATCCACGTAGCAGATAAAACGCTTCCTCGGCTTTGTCCATCGAAATGGACGAAGGTGATTCAAGTTCCAATCACCTAACCTTTGACGGGGGAATCCTTTTCCAGTCTAAATCCATTTTCCTAAATGGACAGGGGTATCAGACTAGTCATATTCCTATGCGGAAACCTACCTTATATCTGGGGCTTTCCTGCCGAAGCAGACCAGGGCGCATGCCTCCTGGGTTTTAGTCACAATCACCAAATCACTCGCAATCATCAGGTGGAGGGGCTGGAGATTGATGAGACATTCCTTGTGCAAAAAGACCTGTTAGGGATGGCATTTGACTAGTAGTTGCGTTTGAACCAGGGAATGAAAGTTGGTCAACTAGGTGGACCACTCTCCCTTCATGCAGAAAACATATCACTCGAAAGAGTGAGGAAAAAATAGCTCCCATGCTATAAATGTAGTCACATCCAAGGAGTAGATTGTAATATAGAGGCCCTTGGACTACCATCATGTTTAGATGAACGGTTTTCCTTCTCAAAGTTATAGGCAAATTTGGAAGGATCCCTAACAATCTACTGGTTCCTTTATTGAAGCCTGTCAGATTTCAAATCTCAGGCAGAAGTAATGGCGAACCAAGCGCTTTCCAAGTAGTTGAGGAAATGATACTCACAGAAGCCCCTTCATATATGATAGTACCAACCATGATCATCATGTAAGCTTGTACTATGATTCAGAATGGTACATTAGATGGTAGGCGAGGTCTGCCTGGTAGATTCCATTCGAAGGAAACGACTAGATTGCTTGGAGGTGGGACCGAATAAACAGTCGAATAAATCTTTGACAAACTTCCTTCCTACGGTAAAGGAATGGGTAGATTGTCCCCATGTTCATCAGATTTTGTGTTGACGAAAAGAATTTGAACGGTGTCGTTCTCATCCTCTTTGGAGACGGTATCATCTGAAGGTGGACCTTCTAAAGACAAGACTGGGTCGACTGCCGTCTCGACCTGTTGACTTTGGTCCAGTGTGGACTTGGAGGGTTTATCTTCAATGATAGGTGCTTCGACTGATAGCAAAGGTGTGTCAGTTGGATTTTCAACTAGTGATGGACTCGGCAAGAGTTTCTTGTATCCAGGAGGAAGTCGCTGCGGTGAAGCAGGACAGTTATCCAAGACTCTTTTAGCTTCGTCCAGGAAAGGACAATGGTGGAGGGCATGATCACCTTCACACAATCTACAAGGAAATTTAGATCTTCCTTTCTGTCCATTGACTTCATTTTCACTAGTTGATGGTGTACTCTCAACATGATCGTCAGAGTTTGAAGACACCGGATTGTGCAAGCGGGGAGACCAGTCCCTTAGGATCCGTGGGATGTAGGGACAATATTGATGATAGTGGTCTCCCTTGCAAATGACACATGGAGATTTAGGCTTGGATGGTGCAGCGTGTGGATTTTCGCCAGACGATGCATGGTTGCCCCCTTTCGTCATTGGCTTCTTCTTCTCCTCCTCCTTCTCTTTCTTTTTCTTCTCAATTACTTGATTTTTAGCGTTACTAGCTTCACCAAGCGAAGAGGAAGAAGGAGAGGGAGAAACAAACAAAGTAGAAGGTGGGGGAACGACTTCAGGTTCATCCGGTTGCTGATTTGATTGCTGAGGAATTGTGGTGTTTTGAATGACAGAGGTCAAGAAAAGCCATACTGGCAGGCCAATTGTAAGTCCTGTAGAAATTTTGAATAATTAAACACTTATTCATAGAGACTATCCCGATTATACACTATTGCGGAATACATGCACAATAAATAATCTCCTCTACGTTGATCATCAATTTAGCAGCATTAAAATCAATGAAACATCAATCGCATGCACACATTAACACAGTATGTAACCCGGGGAAAGAAAGCTTACAGCTGAAAACCCCACACTATCTGTATATTATAATGATAGAGAACATGTAACAATACATAGTACAATACTCCTCACAAGTACTCAGTACTATCTCCACCTGTTACACACAAACTAGCTCAGATCTGAAGCCTCAAATCTCCTCCATTGTTTGGCTGCCTCCACTGTGCAATCCTGCAAGAGAATCAATCACTCTGTGAAATCAAATTCCTTTGGTTATACTATGCAAGCCTCATGGCCAATCTCCATCCATGCATGTGCAAATCTCATGCACAACTATAGTCACAACTAATAGCAATCTCAACCTCTAACACCTGTCTCCACTGAACTGTACATGCACTGAGTTAACTGGTGTATTCTTTAGTTGCTTTATGAGTTAATAACTAGTGAATTAATTAATAATTAATTTACACAACTCATCACTAGTGTATTCTTTAGTTAGACTAAAATACAACTATTTCAACCAAGTTAAACTGAACACAACTCCATCAACTCCACATTCAACTCCACCAAACTCAACCACATGAGTTCTAACTGAAGTCCTGTATGCAATAGCTCAACTGACCCACAAGAAAAGCGTATTTCCTTCTGACAGCTACATGTGCCACATCTGTAGCTCAAACTGAAGTGCTCCAAGAGGATAAGATAATGTTTATAGTCTAAATATTATTATGAGACAATAATATTCGACTGTTCTATTTTTAGCATGGCAGTCTAAAAATAGAAACCACCCATATGTCTAAAAATAGAAGTCCATATATTTTTACCAACATGACCAATCATCTACAAATAGCATCCTGCAACTCATAGACCATGATCCATATGTCTAAAAATAGACATAGTCCTACGGGCCCACTTAGTGAAGGCGACTTCTTTCCACTAAGCTCCATCATCTTGTTGCATTCTCAACAAGTCCTGGAAGGGTAGCCATGTGTGGAGCACCAACATCCCCCAAGAGGAGAAGGGACTAGGATTCCCCCCAAGGGGAAATCCTTGATTGGTAGACTCCATTTTCCCAACCCAAGACCAATGAGGGAACAGTGACATTATTTTGATTAAAATAAATTTTATGATGCTTTGACACAACTTGCTTTTTCAATTTTTAAGACTCGAGAAAAAGCTAAAGATGACTCTAGTCGCCTTCGATTTTTAATGAGCCTGAAGTGACAATTGCTCAAATGGACCTTTTCTTTTAAGGAGTCTGAAAAGGAACAAAAGTGACTTTTATGGAAATCTGGACAGAGGGATTACCAAATCAATCGCAAAACTACAAAATACTTTTTACGGTATGACAGTCAATCTTCCCAAATGTTGTGTTCAGTGCATTGCAATCGATAGGGCAGCAGACACGGATCCCTAAGGATAAAGGATGTAGCCTATTTTGGTCTGCCAATATATACTCGATGGTACGTGGGAGCACAAGTCCATACTGGAACTTGTCGTCTCAAAGAGGAGGAATCACCCAAACTACGATGGAAGCGATAGTTACCAGGCTTTACGACGTCGGAATACATCTCTAGCCTAGACTTCTAAATGTTGTGCGTTAGGTTCCAAAGCATTTTTACGTTCATTGAGGTTTATTTTATAGTTGATCTTTATTAAGAAGTTTGCCTTTAAGGTTCACCGCATGATGTAGATATAAAATTCCTAAATATGCAATCTAAGATGATAAACAGTCGTTTACTTTCTTTTTGCAATGAAAATCCTAGCTACTAAGGAAAGAGAAATGAAATTCTTTCAACATAGAGCAGAGAGCACACACTAGATGCACTTTTCCTAAATCAATTTCAACATGCAATCTAAATGAAAATGCACATGCATTTATTGTTTTTCAGTTTCCTTAATGTGAGAATGACAAAAGAAAACTAAGTATAGATCTAAACTATCTTCCTTCAAAGCGACAGTACTAACAATTTTCTCTTCAAAAAACGAAAGGAAGGCTAAGACGACACTTTGCAATTTCAAATTTAAAATTGCTTTCGAAACTTGAAATACTATTAATTCAAATCAAATACAATGGCAAAAGTGTAATCAACTATCTAAAATAGGAATGCTTTGCAACACTCTTTTTCTTGACTGAAAATGACACTTGCGACACTTTCAAATCAAAAGATGACAATTCGATTAAGCTACTATTTGCAAAGGAGAACTGTAAATGATGAAAAATACATAAAAAACATTCACAATTCCTTATTATGGAGGTTGAAATAATGCAAAGGAAGAAGGTTTCAATAGTGATATACTAATCATAGACAACAAAACTACTGAATAAAGCTGAAGACAATGAAGAAAAAACCAAAATTTGGAGGCAGAAACAGTCCTAGTCAATCATCACACCTGTAACACAGAGAAACAGGGATGCATCTCACCTGCAACACATGGGAGGTGCAATGCATCCAGATTGCCAAGAAGAGATAGTGCAATGGTCCAGGGACGAGACTGAGCTTGGTTTTCACTCACAGTTTGTAGCTAAGTTCAAGGATTTAGGCCGAGCTAATGATTGTCAGTAAACACAAAGTATAGGGGTTGATCTAATGAGGTTATTTGAGCTACCACCAGGGCACTTAGGATGTTTGCAAGCTATATTTTCAGTTCATAAACTAACCCAGAGATTGACTGAAGCAGCGTTGATCTACTTTGCAGTTGCATAGCAAAATCAGTTCGAAGGCTAGTTGGCTTAACTTCAGGCTCCATCTGTGGTTTATAAAGCAAACAACAGTAACAAAACAAACAAACTATTTTCTTCCCAGCAGAGTCGCCATTTTGTTATCAGGAAAACTAGTGTCCATTCAAAGCTGCTAGTCCCACTAAGATGGGTAGCTATCTTAGAAACAAACAAACTAAAGTTACTTGTATTTTCCTTTATGAGAGCTAGATGAGAGAGAAGCAGAGAGTACCAACCTCAGTCTTTTTCTAGTCTCCTTGCTTGTTTGTAGCTAAGTTCAAGGATTTAGGCCGAGCTAATGATTGTCAGTAAACAAAAAGTATAGGGGTTGATCTAATGAGGTTATTTGAGCTACCACCAGGGCACTTAGGATGTTTGCAAGCTATATTTTCAGTTCATAAACTAACCCAGAGATTGACTGAAGCAGCGTTGATCTACTTTGCATTTGCATAGCAAAATCAGTTCGAAAGCTAGTTGGCTTAACTTCAGGCTCCATCTGTGGTTTATAAAGCAAACAACAGTAACAAAACAAACAAACTATTTTCTTCCCAGCAGAGTCGCCATTTTGTTATCAGGAAAACTAGTGTCCATTCAAAGCTGCTAGTCCCACTAAGATGGGTAGCTATCTTAGAAACAAACAAACTAAAGTTACTTGTATTTTCCTTTATGAGAGCTAGATGAGAGAGAAGCAGAGAGTACCAACCTCAGTCTTTTTCTAGTCTCCTTGCTTGTTTCCTCTCTCCCTTGATAGAGCTTTTGCCATTCCTTTCTCACTTGTCCTGCTTCAAAGAACACCTTTAGAGTCAAGGCAGCAAAATACCATCAAAGCATAGAGATCTATAACCATAAAAAATGTAGGATCAGATGTACATTAACTATATAAATGCACACACAAGTACAAGATTCAGAGATACACAAGCATATGGAGGAAAACTCAAATAGCTTTATTGATAGAAGTAGTAGAAGAGAGGATTACAACCAAGCTGTCTGATCCAGCATCATCCTCCCAGCATGAAAGACCTCTTCATCTCATACATAGCAAGATCACCCAACAATGTCTTCAAAGAGAAACCAACAACACTTCCTTGCAAATTACAAAATTCTAGTCCCCAAATCTCTAGGATGAGGGATCCATATATAGATGTTTGCAGGAGAGTAAGTCAGCTTCTGGGATTTTGATTAGTGTCATTTCACTGATAGTTCTTGGTTCCACTTGGAGATTTCAGATCTCTTACTCATCCCTGGGCGAATTCAAAGAGGCAAGTGTCATATGAGCAGTTTCTAGAAGATTCTTTGAGTTTCCACCTGGCAAACTACATCTACCATTTGTCTGCTCTCGCTCATCACACCCTATAGAAGGGATTTTCAGTATGCATCGCACCCCCCATGTGTAATAGGTGAGATGCATCGCACCCTATGCATGGAGTAGTTTGTATGGTCCAGTTTTGACCAGTTCTGAGTAGTTTTTCAGGGAGAACTTCTAGGAAATGATGTAATCGGCTAACCTTGTTCCTTTAGGGTATGAAACAACACATTTAGGGGTTTAGAATCCCTTGGTTTATGGACATATGTGATTAGGGTTGCAGTGCCCAAATATGTCTATAACACCAAGTACTTATGCTTTCAGTTGAGTTTCTTTGGCTTATCAGCTTGTGTTCGCTCACCTGTTTACCTTTCACTCGCAAGCTGACCTGCCATGACTTGGTCTTCAACTAGTCCTTGTGTTGACTTGGAGAATTGCGCAAAACTGGAGGGCAACCAGCCTTGCTCTCCAGAATTGCGTAGAGCATCAAGGTAGCCTACTTCCCTCCAAAATTATGCAGAGCATGTAAGTTTCCTTCCCTAGCAAAATTGTGCAGAGCAGCCCATCACTAGGTTTGTTCTTAGAATTTGTGCAGTTCTAGCTAGAAACCTTGGCTTCAGTCTAGAAATTGTGCAGAGCTTGAGGGACAACCATAGCCACTCAAATGATAAACTGTGCAGAAGTCATCCCAAGGCTTGTTATTCGTTGCATGTGTTCATAGGTTGACTGGGTCCCTCCAGGACTGAGTAATCTTGCCTTGCATGCGTGGTAGCTTTTTCCCGAGAAAGAAAAAAAAAAGAAAAGAAAAAGGCATCCATATAATTTAGGGATATATTTTTAGTAGTTGGGGGTTACATGCAAAAGTTGTTTTAGAAACCTCTTGCCTAGTGTCTCTTTTTCCTAGAATTGTGGCATGCGCATCATAAGCCTCGATATTTTCAAAATTATTTATTTGACACCTCAGAGCTCATTCTTCACTTCGATCTTGGAGCTCTAGCATTCCCATCACATCTAGGAACTTTCGGCACACTTAACTCAACTTTTTTCCATGTAAGTCGAATTTTCATGTCTTTTGCTGCGTTTCTATCACTTTTTGTATTTCAATTTGTGTGAGAGTTGTTTTCCTGGTTTTGTTGAATGCTTGATGTCGATTTAATGCATGTTAGCTTGTATAAGTGTTGTTTCAAGTTTTACATTGAATTTCCTTGTTGTCGCATGCATGACATTGTTTCTACACTTACAGTCGTTCTTGCGGCAACTCGCTTCATACACTTAGTTGTTTTCCCATCTTACTGAATCCTACACTCACTGATTGCATGCATGTTCATTCACTCATTTCTGTACCCAACTTCCCACATGCATTCAATCCTTACTGTTTTCAGTAGCCCGTCGGCGGCTCTGTGCTACCCTAGCCCAGACCTTACCTTACCTAGCTTGCACTATGCATTTCTGGGATGGAAGGCCTTGCCTTGCTCCTGGAAATTACACAGAGATTGCCTCACACTGGCCTCCCAGGGTGTGATTTGCACAATTCTGAGAGGCAGTGCCTTAGTTGGCCCTCAGAATTGTGCAATGCAATTTTCCCGAGTTGTAGTCATGCTAACTAAAACTGTGCATTGTGCAGTTCCAGTCCTTAACAGGCCAAATTAGATTTTGCTCTACGCAGTTTCAGTAGTCAATTAGCTCATTGGAAGCCTGGACTGTGCTCTACACAGTTCTGAGAGTCATTCTCCCATCCTCCCTATTACAGATCCATTTGGGCACATCACTCTCATCATCCAAACCAGTGTTTTAGGGCTCATCAAACCCTAATTTCAGTTGCTAAATGCCCTAAACAAGTCAAACTTTTGAATGCCTCCTTCCCTAATAGTTTCATGGCTTGAAGACATCCTAAAATGACTCCTTGAAGGACCAGCGTAGGTAGGCCCATGCAAGGGTGCTCTGCAAAGCACTTAGGCCCATGCAAGGGTGCTCTGCAGAGAACTTATGCCCACTTTGACCTGCGCTGGGCGAGATTGAGTGAAATTTTAATAGGGTTCTGGGAATATTCCTTGGTTCTAGATCATTCTAGAAGGATCCCATGTGTTATCCCCTCCTATGAGCTTGAAATTAGATAGGCTAAGGATCCATTAACCTCATATCCTCTCATCCCTTCCTCCATGGAAACTAACTCTAAGTTTGGAAGGCCATTCAATACCCTCATTGATGACAAAACCTCCTCCATCTTCCTATAAATTGAGCACTCATCTAAGTGATCAGGGGCTGGACTTTGATGATTGTAAGGAGATAATTTTAGTTTGAGAATTGAGACTATTGTAAGTGTCGTTATGCTATCGAATTGTCATGCTTATGATGTGATGTGGATGGAACCAAAGCTGGAGGAGTGACTTCGAATCAGGCTTCATGGTTGTAATCCTTCCTTCTATTCAATAAAGTATTTGCACCTTTTTCCATATTCTTATCTTGATATGTGATGCTTATATGTGTGAATCTATCTGATTCCATTTACTTGTAGTCAATAGATGTTTTGCTTTGATTGGTACTTTGTCTTCTGTTGATGTTTACAAGTACTTCTCAAGCGTGTTAAGTACAAGAAGGAGTGACGGGACAGATACAAAGGAGACAAGAGGAAAGAGAAAGTACAAGTAGGTCCTCTCATTCTCTTTGTCTTATCTATTGTTTATAGAGAAAGGTTAAAGTGCTTTAAACTGTTGTTCTAGATATGGTTACTTACCTAGGGAATTAGTATTTATCTGTAGATACCAAATTCTTCATAACAAATTGGCGACTCCGCTGGGGAACGATCATCATTCCAAGTAGCTTATCCACATCCTAGGACACTCTAGCAAGCCTTACTTCCTTTCACTGATTTTATTTTAGCCTTGTTGAAGTGTTATTTGGTCAAAAATTGAGGTTAGATGACTCTTGAGTGACCTCTCAGGAATCAGCGCAGGCTTGGTCAGGGGACAATGCTCTGTAGAGCACCCTTGAGTGAGAGACAATGCTCTGCAGCGCAGTTAAGCCCTCTTTGACCTGCGTTGATCCACCTTAGGGAAAATTTTCACCTTTGGATTGGGTTTTTCTCCAAATTTCCTTCTATTTATGCTCGCTGAAAGACCAATGATTGTAGTATCTCTGAAATTAACTTGTATTTCCTCTTTCTAGCCCTACTTTGGGTTGATTGATCAATGTTTCTTAAATGATTTCTTTATCATTATCATTTCATTTCCAAATTTAGATTATAGTTGATTTAATCTTTGTTCGAAAGAAAGTGTCATGAAAGTCTTCCTTTCCTTTGAAACTGAATTGTCGTAAAGTCTTCGTTCTTATAAAAATATTGATTTATTATATGTGCATTAGTTTCCTTTTTGTTCATCATAACATTAAGGGATTCAAAAAGAGAAACTTGCATCGTTCATATTGTAGTTTTTGAATGCTTGAAAGGAATAGCTAGGGAAATTGCATTAGATGTGCTCTTTGCTCTTTGTCAAAGATTTGATTGCTCTATCTCTACTAGCTAAGGTTTTCATTGTTCAATTGAATGAAAATAATGCTTATCATATTAGTTGCATTTTAGGAATTGCAAACATACATCATGTGATGAACCTTGAAAGGCAAATTCTAAAGAAGATCAACTTAAAATTTATCTGAATTTACCTAATGGAGCGTTGTTACCTAATGAAAAACATTTAGTGGTTCTAGGCTAGAGACGTGTTTCAGCGTCATAAAACATAGCAGTTGTCGCTAATTTTTCTGCAATACATCCTGAGTGTGATATCTCATTCCACGTACGTGAGTATATCGTAGCTTTTCCACATACCTTCGGGTATATAGGGTGGTGTTACAGTACATAAAGTATATGGGAATGCTCTCACTGTGCGGTTTTGCATTAGACAGCGCTAATACGGATTGGGCCTCCATATACTTTCGGGTATATATGGAAGGAAAACACTAGGTTGTTATCCATCCTTAGGTAACCGAGTCGGTCGCCTTGTATATTGTGATACACCGAACATAGTATTCAGGGAGATTGTGTGCCCGTACTTCTCGGTTCGGCGGGAGGTATTCTGCAGTTCATAGTTGCTTGGTAAACCTTTTGCCTAGATTATCCCTCTTTTGTTTTGTTATGTTACTTTGATTAAAATAAATTTAATTGACCGTGGATAGCATCCTCCATGCTCACTCCTTAGTTGATCTTAGGTTGAAACATATGGCGACAAATTCAAAGTCCACCAATCAAGGAATTCATTTTGATGGGAATCCTAGTCCTTTTCCTCCTTTCAGAAATATTGGTGCTCCTTGTATGGTTACATTATCCCTACAGGGATTTACCATTGCTTACTAGTATGGTTGTTTTCAACCTCCTTGGTTCAAAATGTCGTGATTTCTCCGCAATCGAATACATCTCCAACTGGACAAAATCAACCTCTAGTTGATCCTAAAGTTGACCCTTTGCCTTCTTCCTCAGTTGTTTCTTCCTCTCCGCTTGGTGAAAGTTTTGGTACTAGTAACAAGGTGGCAAAGAAGAAGAAGAAAGGGAAGAAGAAGAAGAAAATTCAGCAGAGGGGCAACCAAGAAACCATTGCTTTGAATGCAACATCTGATGACAAATCGTCTGTCAAGCCTCACAAAGTTCGATATCCATGAAAACTTTGTGCGGGAGACCATCTTCTTCAAAATTGTCTTGATTTTCCTTAGATTTTGATCTTCCTTCTTCTTATTGACCACCCTATAGTTACTACCTTCGTTTCCAGCCCCATCTGATTGGATCAGATTTTCCTACTTTCATTGATATGCCTATATTAAGGTCCACCTAACCATTGAAGATGGCTCCGTAAACCAGAGTTTGAAGCTTGCCGATTAAATATCACTCAGGTTCGAACCTTGTTGCTTATTTTCCGCGTAAAATTAGGAGGTAACCTAAATGTTTCTCCAAGCCTCGACTGTCTTCTGTTTATTTCTCGTTTTAATAAATATAGTACATGGCATATATGTTAACTTGATAATCCAGACTTTGTAGTAGGTTCAATGAAAGACAAAGAAACAATTGACTATTTCTGATTCTTTATATCTAATATTAAATGCATAATCAAAGATAGATTTCTTTTTTCATTTGGATCTCTATCCCATAAAAATAAGAATAATTTGTAAATTAAATATTCTAATTATTAGTATATTTAATACTAAAAAATTTTAGTCTCTTTCAAATATAAAATACTTTCTTGGTTACTTTCCAATGATTGTCATGTGACTTAGCCATCAATTGACAATGAATTGACTAAGTATGTTAAATGAATATGTGATACCTAACATGCTTGTAGCTAAATAATTTAGACTTTCTACAATTGTCAGTACAAATTATTATTTTGTTATCTTGTTCCATCACGATTGTTGATTTTAACACTATGCCTTAATGGTGTAGATATTAATTTACTTTTAACAAGCCTAATGGTTAAGAACATGTTCTTCCTCATAATATGTCACAAGTACAAATCCACAGGGGGATAGGCTATGTACACCTTCATAGACTTTAGTAGTCAAACCATTACGTAGAGCTAGGCCCATTGTCCCATAAACAAGAAGGTCTCATACAAAATTCTGGTGTGTGGCTTAGCCGTGACATTAAAAATAGATGATGACGATGAACATTTTGTTAATTCCTTTGTATATTTTACTTTGCATGATCAAATTTTTACCATCATCTCTCCAAACTTCAAGGCCTAAACATAATGCAACTTCCAAGGTCCTTCATCTCAAATTTATTTTGATTAATTCCTTTGAATATTTACTTTGCATGATCAAAGTTTTACCATCATCTCTTCAAACTTCAAGGCCTAAACAGAATGCAACTTCCAAGATCCTTCATCTTAAATTTTTGTGACGACCATCTTTTGATCATTTCAATTAACTTAGTGAAAATTTTTATTATGATAAGAACATCAACATATAAATAAATCAAATCAATGTATTTTTAATTCCTTCTTGATATACATATTTGGATCTCCTTTACTTTTAATAAAACCTTGCTGAAATATCGAAGGTATCCATCTTCACATGCCAAGACTTGGGTTCCTATTCGAGTCCATATAATGTTTTATGTAACTTGCAAACAAGATGATTTTGTCCCTACTTTACAAAACCTTTTGGCTAAACAAGATAAACTTCTTCCTTTACTTCTCCATTTAGAATTATTTACTTAGTATCTAAATGGTTTAGCTTCTCATTATGCTTAGTAGTCGATGCAATCATCATCATAATGGTGTTCATTTTAGCTATAAGGGAAAAGGTGTATCTATAGTCTACTCCTTCCTTTTGTGGATATTACTTAAATGTTACCAATCTAGATTTATACTTATCAATATTTCCACCAACATTAAACTTGGTTTTGAAAAATTATTTTGAATCTATAGGGACTTTCTTCTTAAGCAATTTTGTTAGTTCCCATGTTTCATTTTTCACAATAAAATCATATTATTTTTACATGGCATCCATCCATTCTTTATAGTACTTATTGTTAGGTGTGGAGCCTGATTATCTTCTATATTCAAAGGTATCGCCACATAGGACCCTAGTTCGAAATGGGGGTGGCAACGCCACCCGTAAAATATTCGCTGCAGGGGGGGTCCAGGGGGGTCCAGGGGGCAGCGCCCCCGAAGCTAAAAACAGCTGTAAAATTGCCTTGTAAAAGTATAGTAATTTCTAGTCAATCTGGGCCGTTCATTAGGCAGATGATCTGACGGTAGAACCTATGTTTAGTTTAGGGTTTTTTGCCCTAGAAGGCAACCCCTCTCTTTGTATGAGGGTATTGTATTTGAGGCTATGTGATAGATGTGTATTCTGTGAGCAAGAAACAGAGAGGTGAGACTGTGAGAGAAAACAGAGGATATTACAGTGGATTTGCTGTAGGATGTGTCTCTTCATTTTGCTGGATAATAGAAAGGAAGGACTGGCTGTTCGGGGTGGACGTAGCCCAAACTGGGTGAACCACGTATATCTATGTCTCTCTTGTTTTGTGCGTTTTCTGTGTTTATATTTCTGCAATATTTTATGTGTTCCATTGCTCCGTAATATATAATTTTCTAACACTTATCTTGCTGATAATTTAAATGCCTCACTATATTCATAACTTAAGTCATTCATGAATAATATTTATACTTATAAGTGTTTGAATTTGTCTTTTTGGTGTTCCTAATGCCTCACTACCTTTTGGAGTTTCTTTGCTTCTTCTTGGTGTGCTCTAGCTACTTGTAGCTTCAATGTTACTTTGATATTGAACATCAACCTATCGATTTTGAACCTCTTTTGCTTTGTTGTCTTCAAGTAAGTTCCATACACTATGCTCTCCCTCTTTCTGAATCCAGTTTGTACATTCATAAAATATGATAGCTTTACTCCTAAATACTTTGTGAGTGATTGGGTCATATATTTTATAAGAGTTATAATTAAAACAATAACCCATATAGATTCATTTATTTCCTTTGCATCAAGATTTCTCCTATCTTCTTGGGGAACATTAGAAAATGCTTTGCTTCTAAAAATTCTCAAACGACTTACAATTAGTTTATAGCCATGAAATGTGTCATAGGGTGTTTTTGCTATGGAATTTTTGTGAGACTCATATTTTTCAAATATATAGTAGTGTTTATTGCTTCAACCAAAAAAACCATTAGATAAATTTTGAACTTTAATCATGTTTCGAGCACATTCATCCAAAGTTTTATTTTTCCTCTCAACTACTTCATTCTATTGGGGAGTGTGTAACACTATAAATTGTTGTTGAACCCAATTATTATTGCAATAATTGATGAATTCACTTGAAGTGTATAATCCCACTTAATGTGATATGGAAATCTTAATTTGTATTATCCCCCAAATTTTGTACTTGCCATTGACATATGTATATGTGGTGTATTTTCTAAGACCCCAACACAATATTTTAAGATGATATAAGTTCTCTTTTTTGGCTATTAGAAAAATAATATATAGATAATTTATAATTAATTAATATTTCTTAATTTAATAAAAATAAATTTATGAATTTAAATATAAAATATTCTAAAAGTATTTTTTTTAAATATATAAAGTTTAATTTTTTATGGGTTATGGAGTTAAATTTTGTCTTCATCTAGAATTTAGTTAATTTAATTTGTTAATTGGATTTATCTTGAATAGTTAAGAAAAATGATTAGTATCCTTCTCACGTAGATTCAATTTCCTCAATTAATATGATAAACTCATATTGAGTATATTGTTTAATGGTTTTGAGTCTTGTGTTAAATGACCTTACATCTTCTATAATATCTTACTTTCATCTGCAAACTAGAGAGCGAAATACTCTATTACATAGGGAAAAAAATTATATAAATTGTAATAATTATTTTACATTAATTATCTACCTTCATCATAATGATACTAAGAATTTATAAACTATAAATAATCACTTTACATTTTAAATGATAATAGTAAATAATGATCATATCAATTAAAATGAAATGAAATATTTATATTTATAATTTTTATGATATAGACAAATAGGCCCATTATGAAATTCACAAGAAGGTGCTTTTGACAAGCATAATACCATGTTTCAAAATCATTAAAAAGGAGAACCCTATCATACTATCATGTGTGTGAGGTACAAAAATATGTCACATATATGCCCATAACTAAAAATAATGGACGCATTAATGATTTTCCATTCAGAGGAGCTCTGAGAACTTGATATAGTTGTAGAAACCCTAATGATGAATCAACCATTGTGGATCATATCAGCAAATTTAGGGACCAATACATCTTGGATCGTAATTGGAGGTATTGATTTGTGCTTGTTTCATGGTAAGAAGTTCGAGTGGTCATCATCATGACTAGTCCGACATCTTCTCCTTTTCCATCGACTGATATTGAGGCCTTCAATCTAATGGACCTGTCAAATGGACATAAATACTAGAAAACCAAGCCCTCTTGTTTTGTTAAGAAACTGGAGGAGATGTCGCAGTTGGAAGTTTTTGAAGCTCAGCGTAGATTGAGGGCTTTGAAAGTAGTTGAGATAGTATTGGTCAACTATTTTATGGGTTTATAGCCCCCCCCCGCGGCTCTATCTGCCTATGGGTGGAGAAAAAATGGAAACCCTTAATCAAAGGTGAGATATTATCCTGCTTTTGTGGGAAAATATTATTCACCTTTTTCTTTAAAAATTAAGCAGATTTCAATCTGATCTTCTGAAGTGGACCTTACTTCATGGGGGACCAAGGACTATATATGGATCAATGGAGCTATTGTAGCGGCTACAACCATCCTCCAAAATTTTGCCTTAGCTTCGTTTTGGAGCCTCCCTAACAACCATCCTTAACGACATGTCTCGCACTGCTCAGGTACTTATGCTTTCAGTTGAGTTTCTTTGGCTTATCGGCTTGTGTTCGCTAACCTGTTTACCTTTCACCCTCAAGCTGACCTCCCGTGACTTGGTCTTCAACTAGTCCTTGTGTTGACTTGGAGAATTTCGCAGAACTAGAGGAAACCCAGCCTTGCTCTCCAGAATTTCTCAGAGCATCAAGGTGGCCTACTTCCCTCCAAAATTATGTAGAGCATGCAAGTTGCCTTCCCTAGAAAAATTGCATAGAGCAGCCCATCACTAGGTTTTTTCTTAGAATTTGTGCAATTCTGGCTGGCAACCTTGGCTTCAGTCTAGAAATTATGCAGAGATTGAGGGACAACCATAGCAACTCAACCGATAAACTATGCAGAAGTCATCCCAAGGCTTGTTATTCATTGCATTTGTTCATAGGTTGACTGGTTCCCTCCAGGACTGAGAAATCTTGTCTTGCATGCATGGTAGCTTTTTCTCGAGAAAGAAAAAAAAGAAAATAAAAAGGCCTCCATATATTTTAGGGATATATTTTTAGCAATTAGGGGTTACATGCAAAAGTTGTTTTAGAAACCTCTCGCCAAGTGTTGCTTTTTCCTAGAATTGTGGCATGTGCGTCATAAGCCTCGATATTTTCAAAACTATTTATTTTACACCTCAGAACTCATTCTTCACTTCAATCTTGGAGCTTTAGAATTCCCATCACATCTACGAACTTTCGGCACACTTAACTCAGCTTGTTCCGAGTAAGTCGACTTTTCATGTCTTTTGCTGCTTTTCTATCGCTTTTTGTATTTCAGTTTGTGTGAGAGTTGTTTTCCTGGTTTTGTTGAATACTCGATGTCATTTTAATGCATGTTAGCTTCTATAAGTATTGTTTCAAGTTTTACATTGAATTTCCTTGTTGTCGCATGCATGGCATTGTTTCTACACTTTGGTCATTCTTGCGGCAACTCGCTTCATACACTTCATTGTTTTCCCATCTTACTGAATCTTACACTCACTGATTGCATGCATGTTCATTCACTCATTTCTGCACCCAGCTTCCCACATGCATTCAGTCCTTACTGTTTTCAGTAGCCCATCAGCGGGTCCGTGCTACCCTAGCCCAGACCTTGCCTTGCCCAGCTTGCACTGTGCATTTCTGGGATGGAAGGCCTTGTCTTGCTCCCATAAATTACAAAGAGATTGCCTCACATTGGCCTCCTAGGGTGTGATTTTCACAATTCTGAGAGGCAGTGCCTCAGTTGGCCCTCAAAATTGCGCAATGCAATTTTCCCGAGTTGTAGTCATGCTGACTAAAACTACGCATTGCACAGTTGCAGTCCTTAACAAGCCAAGTTAGATTGTGCTCTGCACAGTTTCAGTAGTCAATTAGCTCACTGGAAGCCTGGACTGTGCTCTGCATAGTTCTGATAGTCAGTCTCCCATCCTCCCTATTACAAATCCATTTGGGCACATCACTCCCATCATCCAAATCAGTGTTTTAGGGCTCATCAAACCCTAATTTTAGTTGTTACATGCCCTAAACAAGTCAACCTTTTGAATGCCTCCTTCCCTAACAGTTTCATGGCTTGAAGACATCCTGAAATAACTCCTTGAAGGACCAGCATAGGTAGGCCCATGTAAGGGTGCTCTGTAGAGCACTTAGGCCCATGCAAGGGTGCTTTGCAGAGCACTTATGCCCACTTTGACCTGTGCTGGGCGAGATTGAGTAAAATTTTAATAGGGTTCTGGGAATATTCCTTAGTTCTAGATCATTCTAGAAGGATCCCACGTGTTATCCCCTCCTATGAGCTCGAAATTAGATAGGCTAAGGATCCATTAACCTCATATCCTCTCATCCCTTCCTCCATGGAAACTAACTCTAAGTTTGGAAGGCCATTCAATACCCTCATTGATGACAAAACCTCCTCCATCTTCCTATAAATTGAGCACTCATCTAAGTGATCAGGGGCTGGACTTCGATGATTGTAAGGAGATAATGTTAGTTTGAGAATTGAGACTATTGTAAGTGTCGTTATGCTATCGAATTGTCATGCTTATGATGTGATGTGGATGGAACCAAAGTTGGAGGAGTGACTTTGAATCAGGCTTCATGGTTGTAATCCTTCCTTCTATTCAATAAAGTATTCGCACCTTTTTCCATATGCTTATCTTGATATGTGATGCTTACATGTGTGAATCTATCTGATTCCATTTACTTGTAGTCAATAAATGTTTTTCTTTGATTGGTTCTTTGTCTTCTGTTGATGTTTACAGGTACTTCTCAAGCATGTTAAGTACAGGATGGAGCGACAGGACCAATACAAATGAGACAAGAGGAAAGAGAAAGTACAAGTAGGTCCTCTCATTCTCTTTGTCTTATCTATTGTTTATAGAGAAAGGTTAAAGTGCTTTAAACTGTTGTTCTAGATATGGCTACTTATCTAGGGAATTAGTATTTATCCGTAGATACCAAATTCTTCATAACAAATTGGCGACTCCACTAGGGAACGATCATCATTCCAAGTAGCTTATCCACATCCTAGGACACTCTAGCAGACCTTACTTCCTTTCACTAATTGTATTTTAGCCTTGTTGAAGTGGTCAAAAATTGAGGTTAGATGACTCTCGAGTGACCTCTCAGGAATTAGTGCAGGCTTGGTCAGGGGACAATGCTCTATAGAGCACCCTTGAGTGAGAGACAATGCTCTGCAGCATAGTTAGGCCCTCTTTGACCTGCGCTGATCCACCTTAGGGAAAATTTTCACCTTTGGATTGGGTTTTTTCTCCAAATTTCCTTCTATTTATGCTTGCTGAAAGACCAATGATTGTAGTATCTCTAAAATCAACTTGTATTTCCTCTTTCCAGCCCTACTTTGTCTTGATTGATTAAGATTTCTTAAATGATTTCTTTATCATTATCATTTCATTGCCAAATTTATATTATAGTTGATTAATCTTTGTTCGAAATAAATTGTTGTAAAATTCTTCTTTTCCTTTGAAACTGAATTGTCGTAAAGTCTTCGTTCTTATAAAAAGATTGATTGATTATATGTGCATTAGTTTCCTTTTTTTTCATCATAACATTAAGGGATTCGAAAAGAAAAACTTGCATCGTTCATATTGTAGTTTGTGAATGCTTGAAAGGAATAGCTAGGGAAATTGCATTAGATGTGCTCTTTGCTCTTTGTCAAAGATTTGATTGCTCTATCCCTACTAGCTAAGGTTTTCATTGTTCAATTGAATGAAAATAATGCTTATCATATTAGTTTCATTTTAGGAATTGCAAACATACATCACATGGTGAACCTTGAAAGGCAAATTCTAAAGAAGATCAACTTAAAATTTATCTGAATTTACCTAATGGAGCATTGTCACCTAATGAAAAACATTTAGTGGTTCTAGGCTAGAGACGTGTTTCAGCATCATAAAACATAGCAGTTGTCACTAATTTGTCTGCAATACATCGTGAGTGTGATATCTCATTTCATGTAGGTGAGTATATTGTAGCTTTTCCACATACCTTCGGGTATATAGGGCGGTGTTACAATACATAAAGTATATGGGAATGCTCTCACTGTGCGGTTTTGCATTAGACAACGCTAATACGGATTGGGCCTCCACGTACTTTCAGGTATATATGGAAGGAAAACACTAGGTTTTTATCCATCCTTAGGTAACCAAGTTGGCCGCCTTGTATACTGTGATACACCGAACATAGCATTCGGGGAGATTGTCCCGTACTTCTTGGTTCTCTGGAAGGTATTTTGCAGTTCACAGTTGCTTAGTAAACCTTTTGCCTAGATTATCCCTCTTTTGTTTTGTTATGTTACTTTGATTAAAATAAAATTAATTGACCGTGGATAACATCCTCCACGCTCACTCCTTAGTTGATCTTAGGTTGAAACATATGGCGACAAATTTGGAGTCCACCGATCAAGGAATTCCTTTTGATGGGAATCCTAGTCCTTTTCCTCCTTTCAGAAATATTGGTGCTCCTTATATGGCTACATTATCCCTACCAAGATTTACCATTGGCTTACCAGTATGGTTGTTTTCAACCTCCTTGGTTCAAAATGTCATGATTTCTCCGCAATCGAGTACATCTCCAACTGGACAAAATCAACCTCCATTTGATCCTAAAGTTTACCCTTTGCCTTCTTCCTCGGTTTTTTCTTCCTCCCCTTCTTCCTCTCTGCCTGGTGAAAGTTTTGGTACTAGTAACCAGGTGGCAAAGAAGAAGAAGAAAGGGAAGAAGAAGAAGAAGAAGAAAATTTAGCAGAGGGGCAACCAAGAAACCATTGCTTTGAATGCAACATTTGATAACAAATCATCCGTCAAGCCTCAAAAAGTTCGATATCCATGCAAACTTTGTGCGGGAGACCATATTCTTCAAAATTGTCCTGATATTCCTCAGATCTTAGAAGAATGGTATTCTCGTTCACATCATCCTGTGTCATCAACTTTTGGAGATTATGCTGATGACACACCATCAAGTAGTGGTAGTAAAGTTCATGGAAAGAAGGGTAAAGTTAAGTTTCCCTGTAGGTTATGTGAAGGGAGTCACCCCATTCACCTTTGTCCCTATCTGGATGAAGCCAAAAATGTGTTGTATACCCGTCCTGCTTCACTGCAGCGACTTCCGTCTAGTTACAGGAAACTATCCCTTAATCCTACACTAGTTGATAATGTGACTGACCCAAATCAACTGTCGGTCAAACCCACTCTCTCTGAATGTGAATCCAATGAGTCTACACCTCACCCATCACAGGTCGAGGAAACAATTGACCCAATTTCACCTTCATTTAATCGTAGCTTTCCCAAAAAGAGTGAATATGATACCACTCAGGTTCTTTTTTGTTTCTTCAGATTCAAATGAGCTTGGGGGCAATCCTCCTGTTCCATCAAGATAGGAGGAAAATCCTCCCGTTCTCATAACTCAAGGGATTAATTCTCCCATTTCTACGATACCCCCTCCAAGTATTCTGGTCACTTCCTTTGATTGGAATCGACTCGTAGGATGTCATCTTCCCTCTTATGTTCCTTTCCATATCATAGTACGGGTTTGTAATATGATTGTATCTGGAACTATTATAGATGAAGGTGCATCTGTGAGTATCCTTTCCTCTACTTCTTGGCAAGCACTCAGTTCGTCACCACTTGTGCCAGTAACCCAAAATCTATTGTCTTTTAACAGAGGAACCAGTCAACCATTAGGGATCCTTCCTCAATTGCCTATTACTTTGGGAGGAAAAATCATTTATCTGAATGTGATGGTAGTCCCAGGCCCTTTAGATTACAATTTACTTCTTGGGTGCGACTATGTTTATGACATGGGAGCTATTGTTTCAACACTCTTTCGAGTGATGTGTTTCCCGCATGAAGGCAAAATTGTCACTGTTGACCAGCTTTCATTTCCTGGTCCAAATATGGCTTCCAGTCAACCATCTTCCCTAAATGGTCCTTTTGTACCAATGGTATCATCCCTGCCACAGGTTAATTATGTGGCAACCCGTTCCATGCCTACATCAACTGACGATCAATTCAGTGATGTTGTACATTATGTACTGGGGGCATTGGAACTACATCTCTCTAATGGATTCCTTGCTACGGATCCCTTCCATAGCATTATTATCCCATCTGATGAGAACCTCTTGGAAGTCATGACCTCTTATGAGTCGGGATCGAGGATATGAGGATGGTTCTTTTACTATGTCAACCTCATTAAAAAATGAAAAAGGTTCATGAGGTTAGTTCTTTCACTGTGTCAACCTCATCAAAAAATGAAACAGCTCCCATGAGGATAGTTCCTTGTCTTGTGTCAACCTCGTTAAAAAATGAAACCAAGGATATGAGGATAGTTCCTGGTCTTATGTCAACCTCGTTAAAAAATGAAACAAAGGGTATGAGCATAGTTCCTTGTCTTGTGTCAAGCTTGTTAAAAAATGAAACAAGGAGTATGAGCATAGTTCCTTGTCTTGTGTCAAGCTCGTTAAAAAATGAAACAAGGAATCTGAGCAAAGTTCCTTGTCTTGTGTCAAGGTCATTAAAAAATGAAACAAGGTCCCCTGGAGCAAATTTCCAATTCAAGTCTTTGATTAGATCTCGTAAAATCCCAGTCGAGTCTTTCACTTGATCTCGTAAACAAACCTTCATTCCATCCACCTGATAGCCACAAGTAGTATACTTAGGTGAATGTAATGAAGCTTGGGGGCCATGCACGTAGTGGTAAAGTTAAGTTTCCATGTAGGTTATGTGAAGGGAATCACCCCATTCACCTTTGTCCCTATCTGGACGAAGCTAAAAAGGTGTTGGATAACCGTCCTACTTCACCGCAACGACTTCCATCTGGTTACAGGAGACTCTCCCTTTCATCGTGTTGGGGGCATGTAAACCAATGTCAAGCATTGTTCTTTGTTTCAAGCTTGTGTAAAAATGAAACTGAATTCAAGCATAGTTCTTCTTTTTAAGCTTGTGTAAAAATGAAATTGAATCCAAGCATAGTTTTTTGTTTCAAGATTATGTAAACATGAAAATGAATCCAAGCATAGTTCCCTATGGTTCAAGCTTGTCTAAAAATGAACCCATTTCCATTTTAACGCTCGTGAATTCCATTCTATCAGCCTCTTCTGCCAGATGAGCCTTGGTTTTTCTCCTTCCATGGTCACTATCTGCTTCGCTGATCATATGCTTTCACTTGGTTATTTTATCCTTTTTGAGGAACAGTTGCAATGAGTGGTCTTATTAGCTAGCCTCTTCACATAAATCAACATGTTTTGAGAAGTTCCAACATCACCAGAACCAGTTTCTATCCTAGAACTCCACTCACTCCTCAAAGCGGATTCCTCTTTAAGCTCTTTTCAGACTCTCGAAATATGAAAAGATTGTCGACCGCTTGTCCTTTTCAACTCGTTAACGGATTGGAAATGACATCTATTCAGTATAAGTTTAACCATTTTTTGGGCTAATATAGATTATTTACAGAAAAGGAATATGTTGACCAAACATGGTCAATAGGTTCTCTCTTGTATTGTTTTATGCTTTTTTGGACTTGAGAGACAAATCAACGAAAAAGAACTTGTGGAGTTTTCTTTTTGTCCCTTTTCAAACTCTCTAAACATGAAAAGGACCAAGTTATCTTTGTCGTTAAACTCGTTAAAACATCAAATAGTGACAAACTTGTCCATCTAGGAAAGACCGAGTTTCACCTTCACTAAACTCGTTAAAACATCACATAGAGATGGATTCACCTGAAGGGTGGAATTATACAACAAGCATATGTTATCCTCCTCAAGCTTGATAAAAATTAAAGAGGTACTGGTCAGCAATGACTGGGAAAAATGGGAAAAAGGGGAAACCACTTTATGGTAGCAGGTTGCCCTTGAACATGACAATTTCACTTCATCACCGTGACTACTTAGGTTGGGTTTTCAGCTTGACGGTTATCATACCATTGGTCTATCATACCATCCATCACTTTGTTTTGGGTCAATCCTACCAATTTATTTTAGTGTTGCCGACATGTTCAAGAGAAGTCATCTAGTCAAAATTCATCCTTTGCAATACCATAAACCTTTATTTTCATGACCGCCATTCCTGAACCTTGTGTCATCAATCAAATTCCGTCTCCAAAATCATTACACTCATTTCATTTCATTGATGTGGGATACATCAAGGCCCTCTTGCTACGAGTCACTTCTTGTCAACATCAGTGCATCATCCAAGAAGTTGACTTAAAAACACCCTTCCAGTACCTTGAGGCTTTCATGCATCAATGGCAAGTTTCTCACTTCCAGCGATAGTTTGACATCACTTGCCTTTGACCGAAAGACTTTGTATGGTGTTCGACATCAAAACATCTATTCACACCATGCAGAATGTACTGCAGTACCTTGAGGATCATTATCATTATCGGTGATTTCTCTCGTGTCTGTTAACAGCTTACATCATTGGCTGGTAATCAGACGGTGTCTTCACATGTTCGAATTCATATCCCATATTCACATGGTTAGACTCGTACTTGAGTGAACTATTGAATGAGACAGAAGACCCCAGATCTAGTTTCATCCATCTGGGCTACAATTTCAAGAAGTGTACTAAATCATATGTACAATGGCTTTACATTGATGGTCATTCCGATCATGGGTCTATATCTGTAGACGACTGTCTATGTACTTGTAATGAAAGTTTATATGTTGAGCATGGGTATGCCTTCCCTTGGCAATTCATAAGAAAAAATCAAAATATCATGATATTATGTATTGTAATTGATGCAGGTCACCATCCACTTCGGAACCTCCTCATCACATCGTAAAGAATATCACTCGACATTATAATTTTTGACTTCATGCTTTAGGGGTAGCTGTTACAGATCCATTTGGGCACATCACTCCCATCATCCAGATCAGTGTTTTAGGGCTCATAAAACCCTAATTTCAGTTGCTACATACCCTAAACAAGTCAACCTTTTGAATGCCTCCTTCCCTGACAGTTTCATGGCTTGAAGACATCTCGAAATGACTCCTTGAAGGACCAGCTCAGGTAGGCCCATGTAAGGGTGCTCTATAGAGCACTTAGGCCCATGCAAGGGTGCTCTGCAGAGCACTTAAGCCCACTTTGACCTGTTCTAGGCGAGATTGAGTGAAATTTTCATAGGGTTCTGGGAATATTCCTTAGTACTAGATCATTCTAGAAGGATCCCACCTCTTATCCCCTCCTATGAGCTCGAAATTGGATAAGATAAGGATCCATTAACCTCATATCCTCTCATCCCTTCCTCCATGGAAAGTAAATCTAAGTTTGGAAGGCCATTCTATACCCTCATTGATGACAAAACCTCCTCCATATTCCTATAAATTGAGCACTCATCTAAGTGATCAAGGGCTGGACTTTGATGATTGTAAGGAGATAATGTTAGTTTGAGAATTAAGACTATTATAAGTGTCGTTATGCTACCTGATTTTCATGCTTATGATGTGATTTGGATGGAACCAACGCTGGAGGAGTGACTTTGAATCAAGGTTCATGGTTGTAACCATTCCTTCTATTCAATAAAGTATTTGCACCTTTTTCCATATGCTTATCTTGATATGTGATGCTTATATGTGTGAATCTATCTGATTCTATTTCCTTGTAGTCAAAATATGTTTTGCTTTGATTGGTTATTTATCTTCTGTTGATGTTTACAGGTACTTCTCAAGCATGTTAAGTACAGGAAGGAGTGACAAGATCGATACAAAGGAGACAAGAGGAAAGAGAAAGTACAAGTAGGTCCTCTCATTCTCTTTGTCTTATCTATTGTTTATAGAGAAAGGTTAAACTACTTTAAACGGTTATTCTAGATATGGATACTTATCTAGGGAATTATAATTTATCTGTAGATACTAATTTCTTCATAACACTCCCAAAGAAAATTGCACAAATTTCCCAGTCAGTCACCCAGGTGTGTTGCATGTCAGTCCTCAAGTTTATTTTGGTTTTCAACTGACAATTGTATTGCAATGAGTGTCGCTCTATCTCCAAGTGTCACAAGTGTTCATCAGTGCCTTGGCAGTATAGGTATGATGACTCCAAGAGAGCAGGGTCAAAGGACACCATTGAGAGCGCAAATGGAGATGTGGTCAAGCAAGTGTCTATGGGCTTGCCCATTTATTAAGACATTAAGTTGTTCATAGACAAGGATATGAAGATAAAATGGTAGGACATCAATGACATATTTTTAGGCACTTTTGAGGAGAATTTGGAGGACTGCAGAGTCTATGTCAACATACACAAGTCTAGCTTGTACCGGGCTCAATGCAAGTATCCCGCATTTCCATGCACGAACATGATCCACTAGATTGTCTCACATATTGATTCAGAGATAATGGTGTTGAGCAGTGTCAGTGGAAAAAAACTTGCCACTTTCAGGGTAGAGTACTTTAAGGAGATGTATCATTTTCTGCAACCGGTGAACACAATGGATGCACTCTTCACTAGTCCCAACAGCAGTGGGAACTCAAGAGACATCTTGAAGAGTTAGGTGAGAGAGTCCTCTAAGTTCAAGACAACACCTAACCAAGTATACAAGATGAAGACATTGCGGAAGGGTTATCAGTTCTTAGTCATTTTTGCATGCCACTTATACGACCAAGAGAGCATAGAGACCTTCTCACAAAGTTAGGTGATTATGTTGGATCAGCTGGAAAACGAAGGAAGACATTTCAATTGTTCTGACATGTTGGATCTCCAGCTGAAGGGGCAAGTAAAAAATTCTCGACATCCACCCAAGGGTCAGTAAGAAAAGTTATTCATGTCCGCCTACATGCTTGATGCAATCTGTGCCCATCAGCAGTTCCTTGGCTTGGGTTAGGCATGGACACCTTTAGAAACCTTTGCACATATCTATTGCAAGTTGTTCTCTAAGTGCATCTTCCATGGAGTTATGCTACAACTATCAGACCACTTTGTCACCCCAGCGTACACGATGATATTTGAGTAGGATCCGTCTTGCATGTCACGGGCAATGATGGAGGCATAGGTAAACATAGCAGATTGATATGTCTCACCCCTTGGCACCTTCATATGATTGTACAACACGGAGAAGGCTCCACATGTGTTATCGAAGTTTTCCATGGACAAGTTGGTGATGCAAGAGGTTGCATACCGCATCTCGATAGGGTTGTCGGCAAGACTGAATAGGAAGAAGAAGGCACCTTGGCCCACTCTTCCTTTGCAGATTGAGTTGAATGAGATCCAGAATCTCCTGCATGCTAAGGCCGAGACAGAGGAATTGAAGAGTTTCACCTTCGACACTAGCAGTTTCAATCCATATGACCCGCATCGCTTAGTAGAGGACATATGCGCGAGAGTGTATCATCCTTGAATCCATGGGGCGTGTCATTGGCCTAAGGAAGAATGTTTGGTCAATTTAGAGTATCCTAAATTGCTATATTAATTGTCAATCCGGGAGTCGTAAACTGTTGAAGTGTGGTGCACTATATGTGCAAGATAACCTATTTCTTACTTTTTGTCATTTTTTATTTTGATTTTATTTTGGGGGTTTTTATGTTCGTTTATCTCCTAATGTGAAATGGAAATTCTAAAAGACAAGTATGGATATAAATGTTCAAGGCATTTATGTCCTTTATAATGGTTTCCAAAACTTCAAACTTCAGAAGGTCTTAGAACATGCAATTATGAAATTAATTCCTAAAAGAAAATGAAAAATATGCCACTATTCTAATCAAAGAAACAGTGAACTATTGATCATGAAACCATTATCCTTACTGCTGTCTAAATACAAAAGAAATGAATTAAGCTACTGTACTCAAAGAAATCCAAAAATTGCAAGTAAAGTAAAGCTAAAATCAAATTATATCAGTTCATATTCTGACCCCTCGCCAGTTAGTCTCGCTATGGCTTTCGGAGGTAATCATCAACAACATGAGCAATCTAATATCTAATTGCAGAAAAGTAAACTTAAAATCAAATCACATCAATCATAGTCTGACCCCTCGCTAGTTAGTCTCGCTATGGCTTTTGTAGGTAATCATCAACAACTTGAGCAATCTGATATCTAATTGCAGAAAAATAAAACTAATATCAAATTACACACTCATACTTCAATCCCTCGCCATTAGTCTCTCTATGGCTTTCGGAGGTAACTGACAATGATATGAGCAATTCAATATCTAAGCTAACTAATAAATCCAATGAACAAACACTGAAATAAACAAAACAGAACTGGAATTAAAAGCTAAGAAAAGTAAGTAAGCAAAAAGACTGATTCCATGTCATTAGTCATTGTGAAAACTATATGCAAATTCCCAGGCTGCCTATTGTAATCTGGAACAGATACACTGATTAGCATTAACAGCAATGTAAAGCATGTAAAATTATGGACAAAAATGAAACGTTAGTACCATAGTGCATGAAATATGCATAAGTGAATAATTATGGCATAATAAGCATAAAAAAACACAGCGTGAAACTGTACAGCAATAAGAAAAAAAACCTCGGCGTGTGCAGGGGCCCTTTGCACAACCTCAGGCAACAGTTATCAGTCAAGACTTATGCTCAGAAATAGAGTCTTCTCATATATTCCGAATGCAGTCATAACAACGAAATAATGTCACAGCATAGTGGGCTCTTTAACAGTCAACAATACATTCAAAAGACTAACTACTATGCATGTAGAAACACATTATTTATAACAGAAGGCTACATAACTGATTTTCTAAAAACTGCGTTGACAGAGGACACATGAACAACAACGTCCATGGATCTAGCATCATGGCTACCAAGATGATGCAATCTATTGAAAGCGGCTTGTTGGATTTACATCTTGGGCAGCCTACAGGTGTCAGCGTGCCTGCAGAAATCTAGAAACAGCCACGAAAATCTTTCACGTGCTGGGAAATAGAGTCCTGTTTCCGTAGGACTCTTCTGTTTGACCACCGTTTGACCACCGTTGACCATGGCCTCCTCTGATGAATCCGACTGAGCTAATAGGACTCAGTCCATGTCCACGTCATTTCCAACTTGCCCATGTGGCTCGATTTTCCTGAAGACACCTGCAATATAGACTTTAACAAAAACGGCTGCAGAAAGTTGAAGCAGCTGCGGAAAGTGACAGGATTCCGCAACTCAATGAGAAAAAATCTAATTCAAACAGCAAACACAAAACATAGTTAAAAACCACTTTAAGTGCTCTTTTATGATTAATATGCAATGATGTTGATAGCTTAGGAGGTCCAGGAAAATGGAAAAAGTCTAGGAAGGTGTATAGGAAAGATGCAAGTTCACGGCTCAACATACCCCCACTGTGAAGGTGGTTTCATGTCCCCATGCAACCAAAATTTTAAGCATCCTCTCTTCAATCCATATGCTCTGACACCTCTACCAGCACATCCAGCCCTCTTCTTCTCTTCCTTGGTGCTGCTAACATTCTAGGCTTCCTCATCAAGCATCTGAATTTGAGGTTGATAATTGCTTTACTCAACCTCTTGCATTTCTTCTTCAATTTCCTGTTCTTTTTCTACCACAACCCCAGATGTAACATAGTGTTGTCATGAATGATCTTTTCCAATCTGCTTTGTTCTTTTAATGCTTCATTTTCATTTTTAATATGTCTATTTAAAACCTCCAATTCAAAAACTTCTTGTTTCAACAATTGGACTAGAGCTTCTTGTGCTGTGTGAGGCTGAGTGGATGAAGTGCTTGGGCCTGTGGCTACCTTTTCTAAGGATTCTAGATAATCATATATCTCTTGCTGATTCGGGTCTATCTCGGGTGTAGTTTTCCTTGGGCTGACCCCAAAATCCTGTTGAGAAGGATTGATTTCCAAATCTGGCCGAGAAGGACTCATGTCAAAATATGGCTATGGAATGGAAGTATGGTGTGGGCTACGGTTAGGAGAGGTTGTTGGAGGCTTCTCTGGTGTTTCCCCTCCCAAGTCAATAAAGTGGGGTCCTTTGGTTTGCACTGTCCTTAATTTCCCTTTTAGCCCGGAGCTTCTTCTTACATGCTGTGGACTAGTGTCTTTTTCCTCCCTACTCTGTTTTTCTTTTCCTTTCTTTTTGGCTACAGCTGACTGTTCCTGAAGGTGAACTAGTCTTTCAGACAATACTTGATGGTCTTCTTCTGAGGAAGGTTCTGGGGTTTGATGCACAGCCTCAATGCTTCTTTTCTCTTTTGATTTTGTTGGCTTTTTACCCTCAATCTTTTCCTTCCTCCTTTTAGACAGTCTTTCTTCTCTACTAGTTTCTTCAACTGTGTTAGTAGGAGTACTTTGAATTTTATCACTTGTTCTCTTTCTTCTGCTTCTTCTTGATGTACTGCTTTCAGGGGCCTCTTGTGGATCTTGAAAGAAATTTCTGACTAGAAATTGCTCCCATGTGTCTTTCTTTTCTTTCAATTGTTTTTCTATCAAGATTTTCACAAGGCCATGGTGATACAAGTGTGGTTCTATGTCCCCTAGATTCTTTTGGACAGTTACAGACATCTTTTTCAAACTGTTCAGTAAAAAGTATGGCAGATTGAGGGTTTGGTTTTCTAGGAAATTCATCAACAGCCGAGTGTGATACATATACATTGATCCAAAACGTCCCTCACAGGTAATGGACTTTTGAATAATCAACAATAGACTGGCCCACTTCTCTTCTAAAGCATGGACAGGGATTCCTCGTTTAAAAATAGTTACGTCCATACCTAGATTTCGTAGGATAACCCTCCAAGCCTTCTCGTCAAAACTCTTGTTCTTGAACCAGCATTCACCCTCCTGCGGAAGTTTTGTAGCAGCTGCTATGGATGCCTCGGTGACTGTAAACTTAAGGTCTCCAACTTCCACGTCCAGGCCATTAAAAGACCTCGCAAAAGTCTTTGTAATCTCCTTGTTGTGGCCCTTAAATTTTTTAATAAACCGTAGCCACCTTGCCTTTTTCAATATGTTTTTCACTTGCGGGTATCCTTCCAAAAACTTGGGCCCTTCCGGTTCTGCCCTCAACAACAGACCCATCCTTCCTTCTGCCTTTAAAATTTGTCTGCGTGAGTAAGGGTTTTAGCGGAGGTAGACGGCTGGGTTACAGTGATGAACAGGGTTTATGGAGAAAAAAACAATGACTGTAGATGGAAAACAGAGAATAGAGAACAGGTAGCGGAAGTGAATTCACAGAATGGAGTGGAGACTGATATGAACAAGGTGGAAATGCAACCATGGATTCAATAAAATAATAGGGAAGTAAAGTAACCCGGCAGAATTTTAAACTGAATGACTACGGAGTGTACGTAAACACGTTTATGAAATGGCTGCGGAATTTGTGCGGCAGAGAGAAGTCGTGATCAAATCAACCACGTCCCATGATTACAGGTGGAGTATCAAAGTACAGCCGAACACGAGTTAAAACCGGAGGCTTGATCATGAGGCCATTTAAACATAAATGCAAGGATTGTGGGGGAACCGTATAGAGATCATGGAACGGTTATGGAGTTATCAACGCCAATCATTGCATATAATGGAGCTTATGGTTTTATAACTATGTAAAAATGCGCTTTGAACGCTATTTGAAATAAATTTCTACTCATAACTTGGAATTCTTGCCATTTTTTTCATTAATCTTTGATCAGCTGCTCATTGTTGATGCTTTAAGTGCCTCATGTCTTCATAATATGTCCTCAGTCATACCTGCATTTGATTTCATGATTATTGAACTAACATCTGACTATTAGTTTTGAAAAATAGAGTGATAGCTGCGAAAGCTACTTCTAGCTACGGAAATTGGTTTCAGCTGCGGAAACTGACACAACAATCATTTGGCTGAATGGAGATGGATAGATGATAACTGATTGAATGAAAATGGTCATGAAAAAAACTTTTATTGGCGGAATGAAATGAAATGGATGAAATGGAGTGGAATGAAGTGAAGTGGAGTGGAATGAAATGAAGTGGAGTGTCACAAAACTATGAAATGAGAGAGAGAATTTTTTTATTTTTTTTTTGGAAAATATAGGGCGTCAGGAGTTCCTGATTTTCGCCTTGTATTTTCTGTATAAGACTGCCAATCAGTGATTGGTTTTCAAGATTATACATTCTTTTTTTTTTTTATTTTCTTTTAACAGAAAGGAACAAAGGCTAGGCTGGTGGAGAAGAAGGATTCTTCTTCACCAGCCTTATTGCAAAACTATCTTGAAACATTTTGACAAATTCCTCTTTTGAGAGTAGCTTATGATAGATCTTTAATCTATGGCCATTCACAATAAGAGGAGTTTTATATTCATCAATGGTTTTGATTCTTACCACTCCATTGCTAAATATTTTTTCAATCTCACATGGCCCAAGCCAATGAGTCTGAAATTTTCCTTTAAAATCTTTAAACTTGGAATCAAATAGCAATGCCCAATCTCCTTCTTGAAACTTTTTCTCTTTGATGTATTTGTCATGCCACTTAGCTCTTTGATATTGAACTAGATCAGTTCTTAGAATTGCCTCTTGTCTGATCTCATCTAGCTCATTCAACTGCTCCATTATATGCTTTTGGGCTTCTGATAGATCCATCCCTAACTGAACTACCATCTTGAAAGTTTTGACTTGGAACTCAATGGGGAGCAGGACTTCTTTCCCATAAACTAGTTCATAGGGAGAATGTCCCGTTGTATTTCTCCATGTGGTTCTGTAGGCCCATAAGGCTTCAAGAAGCCTTTCTGCCCAATCTCTTCTGTGTAGATGAACAGTTTTGGTGATGATACCTTCAATAACTTTGTTTGTAGACTCCACTTGGCCATTTTCTTGCGGATGGTAAGGAGTAGATTTTCTGTGCTTGATTTTGTTTTCTTCCATTAGCTTCTCCACCAGGTTGGATGTGAATTGACTTCCCTGATCTGTCACAATTTCTCTTGGAACACCAAAGCGAGTAAAAATATCCTCATAAAGAAAATTAACAACTGAATTTTCAGTAGCAGAAAATAATGCTTTGGCTTCTACCCATTTAGTGACATAATCAGTACATACCAATATATACTTTTTTTGTTTAGATGGTGGGTTAATGGGTCCAATGAAATATAAAGCCCATTTTTCAAAGGGTTCGATGAGTACCTGTGGCTGCAATGGCATTTCATTTGAAAGGGTAGGTTTCCCTACTCTTTGGCAGCTGTCACACCTTTTGACATACTGTTTTGCATCTTTGAAAAGGGATGGCTAATAATATCCCAAAGAGAGGATTTTATAGGCTATCCTTTTGTCAGCAAAGTGTCCGCCGCATGGTTCATCATGACATGCTTTGAGGATATCAGGCATTTCATCTTCCCTAACACATCTTCTGATCACAAGATCTGGCCCTGTTTTAAACAATTCGTTAGAAATCCATGAATATTTTGAACTCTCCTAAATAATCTTTCTTCTTTCACCAGGAAATAAATGTGGAGGCAGTTTCCCTGTAACCAAATAGTTAGCTATATCTGCATACCAAGGAGTCTTAGTAGTTACCGCAAATAAATACTCATCAGGAAACTTGTCTTCTACAGGAGAATCTTCTTTAGTATTCTGAATCCTAGACAAGAAATCAGCTACTGTATTTTGTTTCCCTGGTCTATCCAACACAGTGATATTGAATTCTTATAAAGTAAGAGCCACCTTGTAACTCTGCCATTAGTAACAGGTTTGTTCATTAAATATCTAATCGCAGAATGATCAGTATGAATAAAAGTTTCATAGCCTGTTATATAATGTCTAAATTTATTGATTGCATGAACAACAACTAAGAACTCTTTTTCAGTTACAGTATAGTTCAACTCAATGGGAGTCAAATTTTTACTGGTATAGTAAATGGCATAAGGAACTAAATCCTTTTGACCCAACACAACCCCTAGAGCTGTATCTGAAGCATCTGTAGAAATATGGAAAGGGACTTTCCAATTTGGCCCTCTCAAGATGGGTGCTTCAGATATTCTTGTTTTCAAAGTTTCAAATGCTGATTGGCAATCAGGATCCCATTTGAATTCACAGTCTTTTGTAAGCAATTTGAAGAGTGGGGATGCTATTTTAGTGAAGTTTTCTATAAATCTTCTATAGTACCCAGTAAATCCCGGAAAACTTCTAACATCTTTTTGACAATTTGGAATAGGAAACTTGGAGATGACTTCAACTTTTGATCTATTAACTTTAATCCCATCCCCTGAAATGTGATGTCCCAAAACAATACCTTCAGTAAACATCATAAAGCATTTTTTATGACTTAATGAAAGGTTTGTTTCTTTAAATCTTATAAGGACTTTTTCCAAATTCTCTAATGCCTCTTCAATGAATTACCATAAACTGTAAAATCATCCATATAAACCTCTACACAATCATGGATTAGATCAGAAAAGATTCCTAGTACTGCTCTTTGGAATGTTGTAGGTGCATTACATAATCCAAAAGGAAACACTCGATAAGCAAAATTTCCCCATGGACAGGTAAATGTGGTCTTATCTTGATCTTCAGGTGCTACCTGAATTTGATTATAGCCACTAAAACCATCCAGAAATGAAAAGTACTTTTTGCCTGCTAATGTATCTAATACTTGATCAATAAAGGGCAAAGGAAAGTGATCCTTCAAAGTTGCTTTATTCAATTCCCTGTAATCAATGCATGCCCTCCATTTACCATTCTTTTTAGGTACTATAACCAAAGGAGAAACCCATCAGCTATCTAAAATTGGATAAATGAAGTTTACATTGAGTAGTTTTTGGAGCTCTTCTTTCACTATCTCCCTAAGGTTTGGATTCATCCTTCTCTGAGGTTGTCTGATTGGTCTATTGTTTTCCTCAATGTAGATGTGATGAATTCAAGTCTTAGGTTCAATACCTTTCATATCAGTATACTCCCATGCAAATGCAGTAGAATGTTTTTGCAAGAATTTGGTTAGCTCTTCCTGTTGTGACTTTTCCAAATTTTTATTGATATTCAATGTTTTACCTGGAAAAATCTCAATGGTAGAACTACCGAATTCTTCCATAGAGTAAGGAGACATTTGTCTTGATGATAAATACTCAATGTCAGAAACTAACTGAAATTGTGCATGGTTATATTCTGAAGATGTTTCAAAGTTTTGTAATGTGTTCAGAATTTGACTATCTTCACTGATTTCAGAAATGGTAAAGACAGGTTGTATAGTGTCCTTATCATCGACCCATTCATTATCTCCTACTTATGTAATTGCTTTTGTTGGAGGATACAAATTGAACTTCTTTGTCGAATTACCATCAGAAATGTACATATCTCCAGATCTACAACTAATGAAAGCATCAGCTGTGGCTAGCCAAGGTCTTCCTAAGATGAGTGGGTGCCCTCCTAAATTACTCTTGGGAGTCAAAATCACGAAATCTACTGGATATTCCCAAGAATCTGAGGAGACTGAAATATCTTCTAATACACCATCTGGTTTGATTATTGATCTATCTGCAAGTTGAAGTAAGGTAGGTGTAAAAACAAGATTAGGAAGTCTAAGCTGCTCCATAGTTTGTCTACTCATAATGTTGATAACAACCCCTAAGTCAATCAAAGTATTTGGAATTTCTACCCCATTTATATGTGTCTTGACAATTGGACTACTGGGATCTACATACTTCTGCATGGTAATTTTTCCCATCATGATATCTGCAATTTTTCCTACCAGGTGGATTCTTCTTGTATCTCTTGGTTTCCTTCCTAGTCTTTTGAGACTCAACTCCTTTATTGTTTTTTCTAGAATAGGAATCTCTCTAATGGCTTGTAGCAAGGGAATATTGATACAAACATTCTTTAATTCATCTAGGAAATCATAGTCAGGAAACAAGATTTGTTTTTCCACCCCTTTGTCAATTTGTAATCTTTCAGGGAAAGGAGGTGTGGATGAAGATGCAGGTTGCTCAACTATAGGAGTTGTGGGGGTTGACTCTTTTTCTTTTTCTTTTTGAGTGTTTGGGTTTTGAAGAGATGCTTCGAAACCTTTATTGACTTTAAGAGAATCTTCCTCAGAAGTACTTTGCTTTTGAGCATCTATAGAAGGTTTTTCTAAAACTCTACCAGACCTGAGTTGTACATCATTAAGAGGAACAATCATATAGGTAGGAAATTGTTGTCCTTCTACCATATAAGCATTCTGAGGATTTTTGTTATTAGGATTTGGCAATGGCTAGGCTGGTAGTTGATTTGTCTTTTGTTGGAATGGAAGCAAGAGTTGAGAATTTGAATTTTGTTGACAAGGTTGTTGTTGTGGAAATGGCAATGAATGTTGTGGGTTTTGATTTGGAAGTTGTGGAGCTTGTTGATTTTGGAAAGATGGAGGATATTGATAAAATTGAGAAAATCTCCCATAAGGATTTTGCATACCTTGTACCCATGATTGATATGGATTTTGAGGTTGGGACCAAGGTTGTTGCCAATAATTCCAATTTTGCGGGGGTTGAAAGTTCATAGGGTTGTTAAACCCTTGATTTTGTTGCCCCTGCCAAAGTCTCCTTGAAACGAAACAAAGAGACTCTACTGAATTTGGATCTTCTTGAAAGACAGCTTTGAGCTCAGGAATTGAAGGACAATCCTTGGTATCATGGATTTGCGAGCAAATCATACATGTTTCTACAACTTTTGCATCCAAGGGACATTCCCTTAGAGCATGTTTCTTCCTACATTTGGACAAAAGATGGCCAAGGCTTCAGCTTCTGCTTTCTGCTTGTTTTGTATTTTAAGGGTATCTAGTTGTTCACTAAGGCTCCCTAGAATATCAATTTTGAACTCATCAAGCATATTGCCAATATCTGCCCTACTTACTGATCCAGTTGCAGATTTATTTGCTCTAATAAGAGAAGGATCTCTAGGCCCTTTTCCCGTTTTATATTTTCCCCTTGAGAGATGGACACATAGTTCTGCTATGTCATGAAGTGGAAGTTGAGAAATATCTCCCTTTCCCATCATGTTTAAAATATCTATCCATTCATCTCTAATGGCTTTTAATCGAAGGTTTTTCAAGGTCTCCTCATCTAAGTTACTCATTTTTTCTCTTTTTAAGTTGTATTGAAATCTTTCAAGTAAATCCTCCAAGTTTTCATCTTCTTTTTGCACCATTTTGAATACCTCATCCTTATGGTTGTTGGGCATGCAATAGTCCAGGTATCTATCCAGAAATGTTTGTTTCATATCATTCCAAGTCCTAATAGATTGAGTGACTAATCCCATGAACCATTTCAAAGCAGCTCCCTTCAATGTTGAAGGAAACAATTTGAGTTTTTGAGAGTCTTCCATATAGTCTTAAGTTCGGCACACGACCTCAAACTCAAATAGAAATGTTTCAGGATCCTCACTCCGCAACCCATAAAAGTTTGGGAGGACAGATGGTGAGATAATTTTCATTGTTGTATGAGTTTCCTCATCAACTATAGGGAATCCAAACAAGTTATCTCTATCCCTATTTCCCCCATTGTTACCTCTACCTCCTCCATTGTTTCCTCCTCCTCCAAATCCGTTTACTACTTCCTCTGTCATAATAGTTTCCTTATAGTTTTCAGAGTCCTCTGGTTCTTCTATTAATGGCAAATGAGGAGGAATTTCTCCCTCTTCTTCTTCAGGTGATTCTACTTCTTTGATTACAATATGTTCCCCTGTAGAAGTGAAGAAAGGTTCTTTCCCTAGGTCAGATTTGATGGATAGTGTGGGAGAGTCTCCTAATTCAGCTGCTGCCCCTTGAATTCTAGGAATCCTAAGGCTAGGAGTGTGAGTTGGAGATGATGGAGGTGTATCTTTTCTATGCCTTGAAGTAGATGGAGTTGTAAAAATCGAACTCTTGGCCCTAGCTATAAACCTTCCCCTAGAATCTCTTGCTCTATGCATGTCATTTTTTTTTTTTTTTTATCTTCAAGTTGGGCTAATAATTCTCTTTCTAATCTTCCATATCACACTAGATGCAAGAAGAGAGCATACTCAAGAAATTATTGAACCAATAACTCTCTTTTCTGATCCTCCAAATCACACTAGGTGCAAGAGGAGAGCATACTTTGAGGAGTTATCAATTTTTCCCTCCTTTGAATATTTTGTTTTTTAAAGAAATTTGCTACCTAGTTACACTTCCCCAGCAACGACACCAAAATATTTGGTCAATTTAGAGTATCCTAAATTTCTATATTAATTTTCAATCCGAGAGTCGTAAACTGTTGAAGTGTGGCGCACTATATGTGCAAGATAACCTATTTCTTACTTTTTTTCGTTTTTGATTTTTATTTTATTTTGGGGGTTTTTATCTTCGTTTATCTCCTAATGTGAAATGGAAATTTTAAAAGACAAGTATGGATATAAATTTTCAAGGCAATTATGTCCTTTATAATGGTTTCCAAAACTTCAAACTTCAGAAGGTCTTAGAACATGCAATGATGAAATTAATTCCTAAAAGAAAATGAAAAATGTGCCACTATTCTAATAAAAAAAACAGTGAACTATTGATCATGAAACGATTATCCCTGCTACTGTCTAAATACAAAAGAAATGAATTAAGCTATTGTACTCAAAGAAATCCAAAAATTGCAAGTAAAGTAAAGCTAAAATCAAATTATATCAGTTCATATTCTGACCCCTTGTCAGTTAGTCTCGCTATGGCTTTTGGAGGTAATCATCAACAACCTGAGCAATCTGATATCTAATTGCAGAAAAGTAAACTTAAAATCAAATCACATCAATTCATAGTCTGAACCCTCGCCAGTTAGTCTCGCTATGGCTTTCGGAGGTAATCACCAACAACTTGAGCAATCTGATATCTAATTGCAGAAAAATAAAACTAATATCAAATTACACACTCATACTTCAATCCCTCGCCATTAGTCTTGCTATGGCTTTCGGAGGTAACTGACAATGATATGAGTAATTCAATATCTAAGCTAAATAATAAAGCCAATGAACAAACACTGAAATAAACAAAACAAAACTGGAATTAAAAGCTAAGAAAACTAAGTCAGCAAAAAGACTGATTCCATGTCATTAGTCATTGTAAAAACTATATGCAAATGCCCAAGCTGCCTACTGTAATCTGGAACAGATACATTGATCAGCGTTAACAACAATGTAAAGCATGTAAAATTATGGACAAAAATGAAACGTTAGTACCATAGTGCATGAAATATACATAAGTGAATAACTATGGCATAATAAACATAAAAAAAACACAACGTGAAACTTTACAGCAATAAGAAACAAAACCTCGGCATGTGTAGGGGCCCTCTGCACAACCTCGGGTAATAGCTATCAGTCAAGACTTATGCTCAGAAACAGAGTCTTCTCATATATTCAGAACGCAGTCATAACAATGAAACAATGTCACGGCACAGTGGGCTCTTTAACAGTCAACAATACATTCAAAAGACTAACTACTATGTGTGTAGAAACACATTATTTATAATAGAAGGCTACATAACTGATTTCCTAAAAACTGCGCTGACAGAGGACACGTGAACGACAACATCCATGGATCTAGCATCATGGCTGCCGAGATGATGCAATCTATTGAAAGCGGCTTGTTGGATTTACATTGTGGGCAGCCTACAGGTGTCAGCGTGCCTCCAAAAATCTAGAAACGGCCATGAAAATCTTTCATGTGCTGGGAAACAGAGTCTTGTTGTCGTAGGACTCTTCTGTTTGACCACCGCTTGACCACCGTTGACCATGGCCTCCTCTGATGAATCCGACTGAGCCAATAGGACTCAGTCCATGTCCACGTCATTTCCAACTTGCCCATGTGGCTTGATTTTCCTGAAGACACCTGCAATATAGACTTTAACAAAAAAAGCTGCGGAAAGTTTTAGCAGCTACAGAAAGTGACAGGACTCCGCAGCTCAATGAGCACAAATCTAATTCAAACAGAAGACATAAAAAATAGTTAAAAACCACTTTAAGTGCTCTTTTATGATTAATATGCAATGATGTTGATAGCTTAGGAGGTCCAGGTAAATGGAAAAAGTCTAGGAAGGTGTATAGGAAAGATGCAAGTTCAGGGCTCAACAAAGACCCAGGGAGATATTGATACAACTCCTTAAGGTGCAATGAACCAGTCAGAGTATTTGTAGAATTGTTGGAAGTGCACAAGGTAACAACATCTCAGAGAGCAACAACATCAGCAACAATAGAGGGCAACAGACCTACGCAGGACAAAGGTAAGAGGAAAGTTGCTGAAAATGAAAAGGCAGAGAAAATTGCAAGTTCAAGGCAGATACACTTGTATTAAGAGCAGCTTTGGAGATTGAGGCAAATAAGCAACAATGCAACAGAAGGATTGTGCAAAGAGAGAGGGAGAAGTAGAAGCTGGAGGAGGCAGAAAATAAGTTGCAGGAGGTGAAGAAACAACTCAGGGAAGTACAAGGGTTGCGCTAAAAGGAGAAGGAAGTGCAACAAGAATAGGAACAATAGGAAGTGCAGTGTGCACAGATTGATGAAACTGTGCAAATACAAGTTATTGATTCATCTGAATAGCTGGCAGATAGAAAACAGGGTGAGCAATCGTAGGAGGACTTTGCTCAAGAGATTGAACAGATGTTGGAGCAGATGGATACGGATGTGGTTAAGCCAAAGCAGGATCATGATACAGATCTCATGCCCAAAGTCCTGGAGGTCACTCCATCGGCTTCACCAAATCCAAAAACAGAGAAAGTCCCAAGTGATCAAGGAGACATTGAAATCCTTGAGGACAACCCAGAAGTAGATGTGCACAACATATCCTTTGATAAGTCACAACACAGATTTGTACAGTCCACTCATCTCACTAATGTCCATGCATCTTAGTATAGCGCCCACTCCATATGTCCATGCATCTCCTGTTAATTTTCACGAACGAGAGATTATGTCCAATGTGTGCAGACATCCAATTGCATTGGCCGATGCTACAAAGGAATATGTTGAAGCCACCAGCTCAAGTGTGAGATTCTTGATAGCTGAGAACAAGCGCATGGCTAAGTTTCAAGTGGCCAAGTAGGGAGAAGAGCAAGCTACAACATCCGCTAGAGCAAAGTTGACGAAAGCAATACTCAATGGAGTATCGTCTCACGAGACATTCATGCGGAAGCTATACTTCAGGTTCGTCACCGTGCATAAGTCAGTTTTCCATCTTAATGGTTGGGAGCAACGTTGTGCTAAGGGAGCATGCATCTTGACATACATACACACTATTGTTGATCACATGTAGATATGGACAATGAGGTACGAGGGAGCCCTGTTGTACTCATAAAATATGATGAAGCCAAAAGCATTGGAGTTGAAGGCATGCATCTGGATTCAGATCCAAAACTATGAGGAACTCCCCACACTACAAGAAAAAAGGTCATTGGTGAGGGTCATGCCTATGACGGACCTTTAAGGTCCATCACTAATGTTGCATATGGTGACAGTCTTTAAAAAAGCATTGTTGTAAATGTATATAGTGTTGGTCCTTTAAGGTTTGTCACCAAATCCATTTTCAATGGCGCTTTTGGTGAGGGTTGTTAAAGGCCCGTCACTAATTCTCTCTTTGGTGACACTTTTGGTGAGGGTCGTTAAAGTCCCATCACTAATTCTCTCTTTTGTGACACTTCTAGTGACGATATTTTATTGACCGTCACCAATGATCTTTTTGGTTACTTTTGGTGACGGTCAATAAATGTTTGTCATCATTGATCATTGCAATGAGTTTTTGATGATGCTTCATGCCTGTGACGGAACTTTAAGGTCTATCACCAATGTCGCATATGGTGACGGTATTTAAAAAATCCTTGTTGTAAGTGTATATAGTGATGGTCCTTTAAGGTTTGTCACCAAAGCCATTTTCAATGACACTTTTGGTGAGGGTCGTTAAAGGCCCGTCAATAATTCTCTCTTTAGTGACACATTTAGTGAGGTTCATTAAAGGCCCATCACTAATTCTCTCTTTGGTGACACTTTTAGTGACGATATTTTATTGAACCTCACCAATGCTATTTTTGGTTACTTTTGGGGATGATAAAAAATGTTCATCATCATTGATCATTCCAATGAGTTTTTTATGACGCTATGTACCTGTTACTATATTTTTTTGTCAAAAGATAACGATTTAAGACCATTTTTATGGAGTCTTTTTCATTATGTGTCCAAGGTCATAGTGGTTATAATAGTAGACAGTCAATTTGTTAAGAAACAATTAGTGTGTATCATTTCCCTCAAGTCATAAGAATATAGTTTTCCTATGAGTCAACACATGATTCATCTCTATTAGGTTTATTATCTAGCAAATTTCCTTTAAATAAAGTTCCACTAATGTGTGTAGGAACTATATTATTTAATACATAATCAAGCTCTGTCAATTTTATTAATGATAGAGACCTAGAACTCCTCAAGACTCATGGTACACCTTAACATGCTTTGGAATAGTACACTAACATTCCTTGGCACCTCACATGTCTTGGAACATCTTTGTACCTAGAACATATTTGTAACTATAACAACTTGCCATGAGAAGGATTCCCAAGCACATGTTGGCATGCCCTAGCATAGCATAGCACTCCCCTATCATGTGTTGGCATGCCCTGGAACACGTTGGCATAATATTGCATTGATAAACATTAGCACTTGACACACATTGGAACTTGGCATGTATTGGAACATATTATTAGTGTGCCTAGCATGCCCCTTTTGAAAAAGATAAAGTCCTGACTTATTAACCCTCTTATGTGTTCATTTCCTTGCATTTTAGCTTGGTTATTCCTTTTGTTTCCTTGAAACTCCTTGACGCATATTGGCATACTCTGGCACCCTACACATCCTAGCATGTCTTAGCACCTGGCATGCCTTGGCACTATTTGGCACATGTTAGCACACCCCGGAACTACCTAGCACACTCTAGCACTTCTTGACATTCCCTAATATTCCCTGGCATGTCTTACCCGTGCTTCGCAACTTGTTATCCCTGTTGGCCTTTTCAAGGAGATTCTCAAGGTGGAAATTGAAATTGATAACTTGTTTTAGGGTTTTATGCTCATCATGTACCTCCAAGTCAACTAGGTCAAATTCATGCTCAATGGGATCCTCATCATGCAAAGAAGCCTCATGATGTGATGGTGATCCCTATTTTGCTGATGTAGTAGGCTTGGCCCCTTCCTCAATTTGAGGAGCAAACACAAGGCTTCTACCTCTCTAATATGTCTTGGTGACCTCAGGCCTAGGTGCCTTGGAAACCTCACCTGTTTTCTTGATGACCCCACCTCCATGGGTTGTATTGACATGGTTTGGTGCTTGCTTGGTGAAGTGGTTATATGTGTTTTCAAGGCTGCCTCAATGAAGGTGTCCCATGTCATGTTCTTATCTTTCAACTGATGGAGTACTATAACCTTTGTCAGGCTATGGTGAAAGAGGCTGGGATAATGCACTTTTCCTTTCAATTGCGCCCTTTCAGACATTTTGGTTAGTCTCCTAGACAAGTAGCTGGACAAATTTAGAGACTTTGCAGCTGTAAAGTGCATGAGAAGTCTTATGTGGTATTGATATAGCCTAGAAAATTTTCCCTCACATGTGAAGAACTTCACAACAGCCTAAATTAAGGGTTCATGTCTCTCCAACAAGTATCTGAATGGGAAAACATGTGAGTGAGCTCCTTTGTATTGTGATTTCAAGTAGGGTGTGTACTCTTCTAGGTCTAGGTTCATGCCTTTGAACCAATTTTCACCATGGTTTGGATGGTTGTAGCTTGAGAGATGGAATCCATCGAAAAAATGAAATCAGTCCCTGCAATGGTGATCTTGTCTTCCTTCAAGATGAGGGAAAATATACCTGTGATATGCTCATGGTAACCTACTTCCTGCACTCTTTGACAAAACCCTAAAAAATTGACATCTTCAAAGCATTTCATGACAAATGGGGAGGAGCTGATTTCATTGCAATTAGAGGGCTCAAACCTCAGTATCTTTCCCCCCTTGTTGTACTTCCTCTTCTTTTATGGTTATGAGTCTAGCTCCATACTTCAAACCCTAGGTGAAAGGCAAGCAAAAATAGTGACTGCAACTACAACTACAACAACTTAACCAAGTTATAATTACTACAACTAGACTATGCCTTGTTCACCTAAGAACTTCCTATAACACATCTTAGGCTACTCATGTCCAATCTCAACTCATCCCACTTAACAAGTTACCAATTCAAGGCTCACATCCAACCATGGTCATAAAACAACTAAGAAAAAGAGTTTACATCTTGACATGCCATAGCACATGGCATGCTTAATAGTCCCTTAGCCCTATGTGGTGAGTGTTAGCATCCCCTACATTTCTTGCCATGCTTTGCACTCCCTAGCACACCCTAGCACTCTTTGACATGCCCTGGCAATCTAGCATGCCTTGGCACTGCCTAACATATAACCTTGTCACTCCCTCCTTAGAACACTTGGAACTCATTGACACTCCCTATCACACACTCTTATCTCTTCATTTCCATGCATTTTGAACTACTTCTCCCTTGTGCTTTTGTGGCACTCCCTAACATTCGATGGCACACATTGACACACCCTGGCACATGCCACATCTTGGTATGTTGCCTTGGCACTCTATCATTCCTTGGCACTACCTAATATATCTTGTCGCTCCATCCTTACCACACCTAGAACTCACTAACACTCCCTCTCACATGCTTACTCATTCATTTCAATGTATTTGAAACTGGTGATCCCTTTTGTTTCCTTGGCACTCCATAACACTCAATGGAATGCATTGGCACACCCTAACACTTGGCACATCTTGGCATGTTTCCCTGACCTCTAACATGCCTTAGAACTGCCTACCATACCTTGTTAGTCCCTCAACACACCTATATCTCACTAACAATTCTTGGCACAAACTCTTATTTGTTCATCTGCATGCACTAATTTGACCTAGTGTTCCCTTATGTTTCCCTGGCACTCCCAAACACGTCCTAGAACACAACATTTAGATGGCCACGTAATAGACATAAGGATGTTAGTACTATGAAATTCCAAATGGGAAATCCATCATTTGATGGGAATTTTATTATGCTCAAGAAATTGCTAGAAAGGTTGAGATATGCAATATAATCAAAGTTTTTGCTGCATTCTTACTCACTGACTCCCTATCACACACATGTTGTCTAAAGAGGCACAAAAAGTGTGAAATGCAACTTAGAAAGGTTGAGATATGCAATTTAATCAAAGTTTTTGGTGCATTCTTACTCACTAACTCCCTATCACACACATGTTGTCTAAAGAGGCACAGAAAGTGTGAAATGCAACTTAAGGTCTGTAATTGATTAGTAATTTTACCTAAGGATATGTGGAAGACATCCTTCAATATGTGACAAGGACTGCTTACATGGCCACTGATGTCATTAAATGTTACCAGTTATGGCCTTGCAACATTCATGAGATGATGAACAAAGTTCTACAACCACATCTTTACTCAACTCTAATTGTGTACTTAGGCTTATTACTTTTCATCCAGACCTAAGATGAATAATCCAAGTGTTTGCAGCACGTGACAAGTTATTTGTGAACATGAAGAAGTGTGCATTTGGGTAGAATAAAATTGATTATCTTGGATTTTTGTGTGAACCACGATGGACTAAGCATTGATCCAATGAATTTTTCAACCGTTGTTATTTGGCCACCACAAAAGATCAAACTTGACCTACAATATGTCAAGAAAATGGTGAACTATCTCAGGAATTATATTGCATAGTTTCCCCATGACATGCATCCTCTCAATGATTACAAGCACCTAGGATATGAAATCAGAAGATTACTAATTTTTTTCTATAGCTTGGTTTCAAGCATCCTAACATAGATCACAATATTTATGGTTACATGTGAATGATGTAGTTCTCTTAATTGTGATTCATGTGGATGATTGATTATCACTAGAAATAATGGTGATTCAATTTAAGTCTAAAGTCACAATTGAAAGATACATTTGAAATGACTAACTTAGATCTGTAGAATTTATTTCTTGGCATCAAAGTTATGCAATTGGGTGATCGTATGTTCATTTCTGAGCCAAAGTATGCTTTGGATATCCTGAAGATATTTAAAATGGATTATCTGTAAGCCTCATTCTACTCCATTTCAATTAGAAGCTAAGACGACTAAGGATTGTGATTCTTTGAAAGTCAATTGCTTGGGAGTCACATTTATTTGAATCATAGTCAAATTTATATTGCCTTCACCATTAGTCGAGTCTCTAGGTCCATGTAGGGTTTGATGGAAAGCCATATGAATACTGCAAAGAGGGAGTATCAATATATCAAAGCTACGTATCAAGTTGCCATTAAGTATTCAACAAAAATTCAAATCAATTGGTCAGATATACAAACATTAATCTGTAAACAAGGGAATTTTACTATATAATCCTCATTGGAAATAAACATTGCAGTCTAGCCACCACCCATTTTACCAACACAAATCCTCTGTGGAAATAAACAATGTAATCTTCTTTGTCTTCAGACTTGCTCACTGCTTGGTTTACTTTGCATGTGGTGGCCAGATCACTGCCAACTAAATTCCCAAACTGTGTTTATGGTAAAGGTTCAACCCAACACTCTAATACTGCCAACCAAACAAAACTCTATTTACTGCACAACACTCTAATAATCCCAACCACACCAAACTCTATTTTCTGCAAACAAATAGCTATAACTATGCCCAATCACAAAACCAACAATCAAAATAGATGCAGATATATCCCAAGCAATTTGTTAAGGATTCAAGCCCAGCGTTTCAACCATTTATGAATCTACTCATTTACCTATGTAGCCGCGTATCTGAATTTGCCAATGTGGTTGCTATAATATATGGCATCGAGCATATACTAAGACCTATAGCTATAGGTGGAATGCCAACAAATGCACAGAGTTCCTATGCTCAGACAAAGTATCAAATTTTATATGATGTTGTAAGATGTGGGATACAAAACATCCAAGAAATTAATTTAACCCATAAATCAGTCCAATAGCTAGTTTGTGGAGTACCACCAGCTAGCACTGCAATTAGGTTTATTTTAATTTTCAGATAGCCACTAGGGGGTGTGTTCTTGTCACCAACCTCCCTCATGTTCAGATCACAAGAGAGCTTAGAAGGATTGAATGGAACCATCAACAAACCTTGAATCAACATGAACCATAAGTATATCATAAGGAGAAGAGGAGATGAACCCATGATTAAGAGAAACATAAGATATGGTAACATTTGATTCTTTTATGGTACTGTTATACAGGAAATTTTCATGACACTATGATAAACAAATCCAGAAATCTATGTGGCTCTATGAGGCTTCTCTATGGTTCATAACACATCTGAAGTATTATATCACTATGGAATGAAAACTCTTTGTCATATATATTTTTGAGAATTACAAATGTTTCCAAGGAGATCTACATAAATGTGGCATCCTGACATATTCAAGGAATCCAAGGCATCCAAGGCAACCAAATTTTCTGAAGATGATGGATTGGCAAATAACTAGACAGTGGTCTGAACTAATCAAAAAGGGTAAAGGAATATAGCTTGCTGGTTAATATTTGTAAGGACTCGCACTTATGGAGCAACAACCTAGTCTAAGCATTAATAAACTTTGATTATTGCAAGCATATTTCCATTATCATTAGTGATGGCGATATTATGGCTTGGGGTGATGCAGTGATTTGGAAAGCATTGTGAACATGATGATCACAGTGAGGTCCATGTTGGCAACATGGACACCTAGTCAGTTGAAATGACAGGCCGCAGCTACATGCTTTTATATATAATTTTTTAATTGTGTTCAACTTAGCACTCAGCTAGGGGTTTTACAATTCTAAGATATGATTTCAGTTTTCTTGTTGTCCACATTTCGAGGATGGAACTTCCAAGTAGGGTGAGGGAGGAGTCATTCCTATTGGCATCTCTGTAAATTTTCTTACCATTTAAGGTAAGGAGCTCCAAGGAATTGTGGTTAGACATCTTGTACCCATATCTATTTGGCAAAGAGTTGAACTCAATACAGGTTATTTCCCTTGTACAATCTAGAGAAGAACGGACCATGTAGTGTGAACCATTGGAGAAAGGATTCCATGGGAGGAGTGACTAGCCATAAAACTTTCCCTTTGGGCATGAGAACTTCCAATTGGTAATAATCCAAAAAATTCTAGAATTTGGCATCTCACACCCATTGTTGCTTGAGAAAGAATGCATGCACAATAATCCTATAACCATCACTTTCTCTTCTTGATGCTTGTGTTTAAGGATTGTAGAGAAAAGTTGTAGCAGTGGTATTACTAATTAGAGCTAGGAAACATAGATCATGTTTTTCCACATTATAGGAAATACAAAGCATGCAATTATCTTGAACGCCATTAGCAACCTTTGGATGTAAATGAAAATCTTAAGGCACTTTGCGTATTCAAAATAGGTCCTTGGCATTAGAGAAAGTTTCTTATTCCAGTGAAGGTTTCTCTGGCTTCAACAATATTTTATGATGTTAAGGGGTTTGTAAGGTTCATTTCTTCAAATTGACTCAACTTTGGACAACCATTAACTCCATGAAGATATATAAAAACCAATTAATTTCATATCCCTTGACTAGATCTACATGTTAGAACAATGTATATGACATATCTGAACTAATAACAAACCCAAACATGTTGCGGAAAGACATCCAAACCAGCGATCTTTGATCCCTGTATATTTGAGGAAAATACAATTCGACCACTTTCTCTAAGGCATCC